>JARLTB010000442.1:14822500-15545000 GCA_030141615.1 Unio pictorum | reverse complement strand
TTCTTTCTTTTCTTTATGAGGGGAGGTCCTATGTATATCTCTATTTTATGTAAATTCTGGTATGATATTTTATTTAATTTTCATAATCTTTATTCATTGTCGTAAGATGAATATAATGGGTTTTTTTTAATTATAAACTGTGTGCGTAACTGTTTCTCTTAAAACGCAAATTACGTTGTATCTATAAATAGACGTTTAAGTCCGTGCTGACAAATATGTAATACTAATCGTAATACCATTTCAAATGGTATGATATGGCCATGTCACTAGAGCCAGAGGTTGCGCGAGGTCATGTTAAATATAATTAGTTTGTCGAAAATCAACAGAGTATGTTTTCACAATATTACAATATTTCAATATTGCAGATGGTGTTTAAAATGTGTTCACAAATCTTCTTAAATGTTTCAGAACCCATACAAACTCGTAAGAAATAATTTAGATATAAATTAGATCGCGGGACAACTTGAGAAGAGAAATTTTTCATGTATCGCGTTTAATGAAAGTAACTCTACACTGTGCATCATATTTTCTATTCATTTAAACACAAAAGGCAATGACTGGCTTAACAATTTATTCCAATTTTATTCTTTTTCGTCGATTATTAATGCTTCAGTGTGTGTGTGTGTGTGTGTGTGTGTGTGTGTGTGTGTGTGTGTGTGTGTGTGTGTGTGTGTGTGTGTGATTGACGTAGGCCTGGCGGTTATCTTTGTGCTTATACAGGTGAATGATGGAAGCGTCTTTGAATACCTGCGGGATTGTCTCTTGCTGTCACATCAGTAAAAACAGTTGGTGCAGCCTTTCTAATAGGGCTGTGCCCCTTCCTTGTAGACTTCAGCTGGGATTTGCAACTGGAGAGCAGACGTATCGATTTCTGTGTCTCGAGGAAGGTTGGAGGGTCATCCAGTGCTTCTTTGGTGGGTAATTGGGGAAGATAGACCATGGATGGCTTCTTCGTTGATGGATGAAAGGCGATTCAGGACGCTGTCAAAGTGTTCAGCCCATCGTTGAAGAATCTTCTTTTGTCATTAATTGTTCACGTGTTCACTGAGACGGGGGTGGGGGTGGGGGTGTAAGGTTGATCCAGAGGATGCATGTTCATACACTTATTTCAGGGCATTGTAGAAGTTCTTCATGTCAAGCTGGTCTGCGTAGCACTGGATCTCGTCAGCTATGTTGTTCATCCATGTGTCTCGCACCGACGAAGTTTCTGCTATACAGTTCTGCGCATATTGTTGTACGCATCTTTCATAGAGGTGGACATGGGATTGTTGAAGTAGGTTTGAAGGATGCGGTGTTTCTCATCAAGTAACTGCTTGATCTCGTCGCAGGTCTCATCAAACCAATCTTGATGCTTTCTGGTTGAGGGTCCTAGCATTTTCGAAGCTGTGCTCTTTCGAATCTCTCTGGATACCGCTCAGCCGGTCTCCAAATTTTATTTGTCGAGAGGGGTGGATTTCAGGCATCCTTCGAGAGCATCCACGAGAGACTGTTTCGTACTGGTGCAAGGAGGCAAAATGCATGGACGCTTTTCATTACGAGGGGTGGTGTTTATACCGATTGTTGGAGGAACGGGAGCTCTCAAAATAGCCATGTAATTAATTATGATTAACAACATCATCATTATTCCTTACTTACAGATAATTTTACTGAAATAAAGATTGAATTATAAAAGATAGTGAACACTTTCTGAGGATAGAGTTTAGTATGAACCTGATTTGGACACTATTTTTGTAAGTTATAAGTAAGTTGTTTACTAATATTTAGGTTTATCCTAATTTACAACTTAGAATGTTTCGGACAATATATTTTGACGCACAGCATGGGCATTGTAACGTCTTAGGTCTTGTGAAATTAGCATATAAAAATGAGGTAAACAATATTATTAATTGCCGTATTACGTGCAGTCCGTGGAATCAACGTTGTGTTTATAAATGAATCAAGAGGAAGCATCTACTTAAATGATTTATTGGAATTACATAGTGCTCCTTGATTTATTGGACAAAAATCATATTTTATGAATAATGTAAATTCATTGAAAACATCCTGGATTGTATCATAGGGATACATCAAGGTCGTTGGCACATCAAACATATTAAAGATTAATGGTATCAGTGGATTTAATATTGGAATTTATTATTAGTACTGTATACTTTTGAACTTGTGATAGAACATTAAGGATTATTTTAGTTGACAATACTTATAGTTCTTCCTAGTAATAAATAATTTGTTAATTTTAATAAACTTGTTGGTTCCGCTTCTTTCTGTTCCTTTGTTTAAGACCATATACTCATAACAATACATACATACATACATACAGACAGACAGACATACATACATACATACATACATACATACATACATACATACATACCTACCTACCTACCTACCTACCTACCTACCTACCTACCTACCTACATACATACATACATACATACATACATACATACATACATACATACATACATACATACATACATACATACATACATACATCGATACCTTCATACATACATACATACATACATACATACATACATACATACATACATACATACATACATACATACATACATACATACATACATACATACATACATACATACATACATACATACATACATACATACATACATACATACATACAGATTCAGAAGTCGGAACCCTGATATTTTGATTAACACGTTTTTGTAACCACTGTTAATCTCGATAATGGTATATATATCCTGAGAGAGAGAGAGAGAGAGAGAGAGAGAGAGAGAGAGAGAGAGAGAGAGAGAGAGAGAGAGAGAGAGAGAGAGAGAGAGAGAGAGATTTTGTTCCTTTAATACTTGTTTTTAATGGTTTAAGACGTCAATTATAGTCCGGCGTTAAATTTCAAGGCATAATTATTCATCATCACACATACCATGTCCATTTCGTCTCCAACAGATGAAAGAACAAAAAACAAATTGTAATTAAAGAAGAAACATCATAGTGCAAACAGCAAGATATATTCATTCGTTTCTGGAAATAGATGATAATTAGCAATTAATCTCTATTAAAATCATTATTGCTTTAGATAGTTATCTGAAAAAGTCAAAACGACACCTCTACGACCCATCCTAAGTTTGATACTGCAAGCGTTTTCAAACAGACTGACTTTACCATTACCGATGTCAGAAAAGCGACAATATGATTAACGCTTTAATATCCTGTATGGTTCAATGGACGTAATGGCGTGACATGGATATGGAACGAGAATATTAACTGAATGGGTTGGAGCAGTGATAGGTACTTGACCTTTTTATAAACATAAATAGAGGCCCCTTGTCGTTCTTTCAATAACGCATTGGGGAACCAGCCTGACAAACCACACACTCCAGCAAGTGGGGAATGAAGGTTATCGGCGTGCGATCAATACACTGGGGCGAATATAAATGTGATTAGTGAAATAACGGCAATATTCTAAATAATGCTTTTCAATGACGGCATTGTTAACGGTCGAAACCCAAAGCATTTCATCTTTTCAACTTATTTGTTAGAGCGAGACATACAAGCCAAGTAAAGTTTTAAACCACTTAGGGTATCGAGTTACTCAGCCACAGGTAAATTTTAGATTCGTACGAGAGCAAGGGAGGTGGGTTGGTAAATTGCATTCAAACAAAATTAATGCTTTTTGGACGAATAATATTCCCATCTTCCGATATGCAATATAAATTTATGTTTCATTTTCACACTGGCGTTCCTATTTGTAGTTGTCTTGATGCTTGTATTTGTTTCGTATTTCATTATCATTTATAACAATTTGTATTACTTGTCCCATTTGTATAATAGGGGAAATCGTGGGTGTACTACTTGTCCCATTTATATAATAGGGGAAATCATGGGTGTATAACTTGTCCCATTTATATAATAGAGGAAATCATGGGTGTATAACTTGTCCCATTTATATAATAGGGGAATCCATGGGTGTATAACTTGTCCCATTTATATAATAGGGGAAATCATGGGTGTATAACTTGTCCCATTTATATAATAGGGGAAATCATGGGTTTATAACCTGTCCCATTTATATAATAGGGGAAATCATGGGTGTATAACTTGTCCCATTTATATAATAGAGGAAATCATGGGTGTATAACTTGTCCCATTTATATAATAGGGGAATCCATGGGTATATAACTTGTCCCATAAATATAATAGGAGAAATCATGGGTGTATAACTTGTCCCATTTATATAATAGGGGAAATCATGGGTGTATAACTTGTCCCATTTATATAACAGGGGAAATCGTGGGTGTATAACTTGTCCCATTTATATAATAGGGGAATCCATGGGTGTATAACCTGTCCCATTTATATAATAGGGGAATCCATGGGTGTATAACTTGTCCCATTTATATAATAGGGGAAATCATGGGTTTATAACCTGTCCCATTTATATAATAGGGGAAATCATGGGTGTATAACTTGTCCCATTTATATAATAGGGGAATCCATGGGCGTATAACCTGTCCCATTTATATAATAGGTGAATCCATGGGTGTATAACTTGTCCCATTTATATAATAGGGGAAATCATGGGTGTATAACTTGTCCCATTTATATAATAGGGGAAATCATGGGTGTATAACTTGTCCCATTTATATAATAGGGGAATCCATGGGCGTATAACCTGTCCCATTTATATAATAGGGGAAATCATGGTTGTATTACTTGTCCCATTTATATAATAGGGGAATCCATGGGTGTATAACCTGTCCCATTTATATAATAGTGGAATCCATGGGTGTATAACTTGTCCCATTTATATAATAGGGGAAATCATGAGTATATAACTTGTCCCATTTATATAATAGGGGAATCCATGGGTGTATAACTTGTCCCATTTATATAATAGGGAAATCATAGGTGTATTACTTGTCCCATTTATATAATAGGGGAATCCATGGGTGTATAACTTGTCCCATTTATATAATAGGGGAAATCATGGGTGTATAACTTGTTCCATTTATATAATAGGGGAAATCATGGGTATATTCATTTTTCAATTTATATAATAGAGGAATCATGTGTGTATTACTTGACCTTTCTGTATCATAGGGAGAAAAAAAATGAATATATTACTTGTCCCATCTACAAAATAGTGGAAAACCTGGATGTTTTTCTTATCCTATCTATAAAAGAGAAAAATACCTGGATGTTTTGTCCCATCTGATATATTTAAGGGGAAACCTGTGTGTATTTTATTGGTGTTGTAGTCGAATCATTATATATGTTGTAAAGCGCTTAGAGCTTCTAAAGATTAGGCGCTATACAAAGTCCTCATTATTATTATTATTATTATTATTATTATTATTATTATTATTATTATTATTATTATTATTATTATTATTATTATTATTATTATTATATATATAACGGAATAAGATGTGTGCATTGCGTAACCGTTTATATATTAGTAATAGGGGTAACGTCTCTGGATTTCTTGTCCTATCTATACTTGTGCGTTACTTAGTGTTGCTCCGATTATCGATTATAATCAATCATCAGTTGGTTTAGGAAACCAATAAGATAATTGATTGTGAACTCGATAATCGATTGTGTGTAAAGAGAGACTACTTTTTAGGTGTATGCACAGCACAAGGGTTAGTAAAACTCCCAGCAACTAAAGTTGACCTGAAATTTATTAATTCCCTTCACAACTACAAATAAAAGACCTTACAATTCATAATTAGGAACATATAGTCATTATTACATGGTCAAGATGTTAAATTGTTGAGTTAATAAATTTAAACACATTTTGTTGATTTGTTTCACTTAAATTGCAGCATCTTTTGTGGTATTTATAAACAATGACAAACAAGAAATCATGTCCTTCTATACTTTAAATTATAGACACATCACATGTGAACGAAAGAATTTCGGGGCATTGTAGCAGTATTTCAGTTAAATATGACTGATCAGCCATAACAAGTTGCATTCATTTAACAAAGTTGTAGAACAAACGTAATGCACAATGTAATATTATTGTCAGGTTAAAGTATACATGTCATTAAAAGAGATTACTCCTGTACATTTAGAAACATATTGAACTCTTGATCAAAGACAAACTGTGTAACAAAATTTAAATTTGCTATAATCGATTATAATCGATGATCAGTTGGTTAAGAGGAACCGATTATCGATTATGAATTTCTGACCGATTCAAATCACTAGCGTTATTTGTACTATCTATATAAGAGGGAAAGAAACATGGGTGCGTTACTTGTCCCATCTACATAATTGGACAAACACCTCGGAGTATTAGCAACCTATAAAGTGTTATTGTGCGAAATCTAGGATGCGCTTGATGTCCAAAACGAACTAACACACACACACACACACACACACACACACACACACACACACACACACTTAAACATTCCAAAACGTTTCAAGCCTCGTTACCCTGACTCTAATAACACGTACTTTTTATTATGTTCATTGCACTATACTTGTATCATTATCATATTTACTTTTGGTATAATGTCCCCGGAGATATAAATACATGGAGCGAACAAATGCCTACAATTATGCACATGCCAAGAGGAATAATTAACATTTGCATTTCTCTTCTCTTGAGAAAACTCAACAATTTGAACGGAATTTGTGTAATAATGCCCTCAAATGGAAACAATAAAACTGCCATCTCTTCAAACCACTGTCGTTACAATTGTAATAATTGTTTTCAATATTTCCTTTTATACAGAATTTGATGCATCTTTCCTTCACTTTGAATCAGTTTTGTATTTTCTTTTTTCTTTTTTAAAATCTTAATGCATAAAAGTAGGGTTACCACAGATACTCAATAACAGCAATATGTGTACGCCTGTTACCATGGAGTCTCAAAGTTATCAATAACATCAATATGTACACATGTTAAGGACATATTTAAAACAAGTATGAAAAACATACTATTAACTTTAGATGAAATGTGACTCAGTATTTGGTCAGATCAACGGTCCTAACCCTTTTCTTGTTGCAACATCCATTCTCCATAAACGAGTCACACTATAAGAATTGCCCAGCAGTTTTGAAATGGTGTTGATGAAGAACTTTTTGGAATATCGAGATCACACCTGGCTCTTCCGACTATTTTCGCAATAACAAAAACAAACTCTCACCTACAAAAGTAGATGGCAATAGAGTATTTTCAAAGTCTCAAGATCGTGTAGCTGCCGAACACATATATACAGACAACGTTAAATGATATACACGAATTTACCATATTAAGGCCACTGACCTCTATGCAATACACTGCTGCAGTCATAAATTAACACTAACCATATCTTGCTAGTTTCATATATTCGTTAGTATGTGACAAATTCAAATGCACTCTTCGCCGCATACTATACAACGGAGTCATTGGTTTTGAGGTAAGACAAGGATGGGTTCACTTCCTTTTTGACAATATGAAAACCGCCAGAATTGCGTGTATACACGCCATATAGCGACGCCGTGGCGTCGAGACAGGCGGCCAAGGGAATACTTACCACGGTCCATAGGATGATCAGAATCTTACGAAATAGTCCGTACTTCCGAATGCTGATTGACTTTATGCTGCCAAAAATGAAGAGAAAAAAAACTAACCCACCCATACTTCCGGCAATAACGTTAAGAACGAGTGGCATTGGAATGGGGAGAGCAAAAGATGTTGGAAAGTTTAGAATGTTTCCAAACAGCAACAGCCATCCAAGATCGGTGGGAATCATGCATATTTTACACTTGAGTGGAATTTCAGAACTCAAAAGCGTGTACATGTGACCAACAAACCATCGCTTCCGCTGTTTAATGTAATCCCCGAGAGAAAATGGACTCTTTTCCCACATTTCCCCTTCGACAAAATTAAATTTGTATCCCAGTTTCCACGCCGTCAGAGCAAAAAATACATCCTCAGCAATGCTTCCACGGGGTCCGAAATCGAACCCAATTTTTTTCTCCACTGACTCCTTGACGATGATGTAAGAGCCTTTGAATCCAAAAGCAGGACAATTTAGCTTTTTGAAGCAAAATCTCATCATTCCTAAGTCAACAGATACCCGGACACTATCTGCTAGGGTTGTCCACCAGTTAACGACCTCTTCATTTGCGTATGTGATGACTCCCTGCCCCACCAAACCCAGCTCCTGGCCAGCAAAGTTTGCCAACCCAATCAAAGACCCCTCGGTCAGAACTGTCTCCTCATCCAGGTGTACTATCCAATCATCGTCTGACAAAATGTTGACATCATTCTCTAGACAATATTGGAGCGCACGTGCCTTAAATAGCGAATTATTGCGCGTGACATATGTCGCAGGAACCACCAGCTCGCGTATCAAGGCAGACTTAGGAAGATTTAGAGAGTTATCTGTGACCACTTCGAACTTGAAATTTTCTAACCCCACTTTGTAGCAAACCTCAATGTTCCTCTGTACGTTAACCTTTACAAGATCGGGAAAAAGACCGCGAGTCACAACCCGAAAACATAAAAATGGTATCTTAGTTTTGGGTACTTGAAGTTTTGGTCCTATCGGCCAGAGATTCATTGTGACCAATCCGAGAATATTCGTAACTGCGAAAGGAACAGAGAGGTAGGGTATTGAACGCAAAATGTACAGAAGAACACACGCTGTGTAACCGTACCACTCCACCGGGGTCATATGACTCTGATCTCCAGTCGTCCCGAACACCCAGTTGACGAAGACTATGCAGACAACGAGTAAAATGATACTGAGCACGTGCTGGAAGATGGACATGACGCGCTGTATAGCGGTGTGTTGCGCTACAGATCTCAGCCTCTGTATCGGGGACGGGCCCGCAGCTCGCAAAATCGAAACATTAGCTCCGCCGCTTTGCATTCTGGTGTACGATCGCTCTGAAAATAGATTTTAAAAAGTCGTATAAAATCATTGACTTCATTGTATATAATTGAACTTGTAAATTCATTGACCTACGGATATACAATATTAGCTAATTTCTGATAATTAATATATTTGTATTGGTAATATATGATATCAGATATTGTGACTTAGATATACAATGCTCTAATTTTGGAAACACAATATTTTCTACATGTATTTTGTGTTACACTGGTAACTAACCAAAAACTTAGTAGAAGCAGTTCCTCGCATGTGACGAATGTCGCTGAAGCATTAATAATATACCATCAGACAAGTTCTGTTATCCTGACCTTTGACCTTTAGATCATTATTTTCAGGTGTGTTTAATTATTTTCTTTTGCAAACTAATATGGACAATCCAACAAGGATATAGATCTAGATAGTCCTTAACACATTCTCTCTAAAATGCCTACACTTTTATGACTTGTACTTGCAATTAACCCTAAATACCTGCCTGTTTATAAGTTGTACTTGCAATCAGTATAAAATACCTACCATTTCATGACTTGTACTTGCAATCACGACTTTACATAGCGTTTAGTTTAATATAATTTCATATTAGTTTAATAACTGCGCATAATTTCAATTCATCTACTTTTCATTTTAATATTGAATAGTTCTACATATTAGTTTATACCACTACATGTACATATTATATTTATGCCACTACATATTAGTTTAAAGTCTGTACGTATTAGGTTTATATATCACTACGTATTAGCTTTATGTATCACTACATATTAGTTTAAAGTCTCTACGTATTAGCTTTATGTATCACTACATATTAGTTTAAAGTCTCTACGTATTAGCTTTATGTATCACTACATATTAGTTTAAAGTCTCTACGTATTAGCTTTATATATCACTACATATTAGTTTAAAGTCTCTACGTATTAGCTTTATGTATCACTACATATTAGTTTAAAGTCTCTACGTATTAGCTTTATATATCACTACATATTAGTTTAAAGTCTCTACTTATTAGCTTTATATATCACTACATATTAGTTTAAAGTCTCTACGTATTAGCTTTATATATCACTACATATTAGTTTAAAGTCTCTACGTATTAGCTTTATGTATCACTACATATTAGTTTAAAGTCTCTACGTATTAGCTTTATATATCACTACATATTAGTTTAAAGTCTCTACGTATTAGCTTTATATATCACTACATATTAATTTTATACATCTAGGTATTAGTTTGATAGATCTACATATCATTTTCTTTTAAACCACAGATCATATGTTGTGTACTACATTACATATTCTGATATCTTGTATCTGAAACGGAAAAAAACTTAACTGAACTCCAGATTATATTTAAAATACAAGCCCAATAAGGAAATACTTCTTTGCATTAATATCCCCCATAACACACACGCACACACACGTCTATCACACACATCCTTCCATCCATGCATCCTACTGCATATCGTTAGTATGGAGTCATCCATATTGCCCTGGGATGCGAACTATAGTGATGTTCCAGCTAAGACGATTCTTGAATTTAAAAGAGTGTGGGTTCCATAAGTAAAGACGTCTGACTTTGTTGTTTTAAGGATTTGATCCTCCTGGCCTTCATCATTGTTTTGTTACCTGTTGGTGCATGCCTAACCTTATAGACATGATTATACTGAAGTGTTCTGAAACCACATCCATCCATCCATCCATCCATCCATCCATCCAAACAAACAAACATATACACACATACAAACATACAAACATCTGCGACTTTGTTTTACTTTGCGATGATGTGGTAGTAAAATGATTTTATGGAAAATCTTGAAGCTTGAATGAGACCCCATTGATTTTATAGGAAGTCAAAAGTTTCGTCTCACCTGCTGTTTCATAAAACTTACATGTTTCTGATAAGTATATTCCATAACTCCTCAACTCTTTGTATATGCCTATACTTGACTAACACAATCTTGATGTAGGGTAGGAACCAGCTGTCAAAAGTGTTCGAGTCATTAAACGTTAAACAGAAGCTATTATAGGGTTCATGTTTCAGAACGAAAATGGAGATATTGTTAATGTTTTATGCAACAACTAAATACTCTGATGACTGCCAAGGAGTGTGAAGTAAGATGACTGATGACTGACATACTGTGTTAAGTAAGATTGACTGATGACTGACATACAGAATGAAGTATGATGATTTATATGCAGTGTGAAGTATGATGAATGATGACTGACATACAGTGTGAAGTATGATGATCGAGATGCAGTTTGAAGTATGATGACTGATGACTGGCACGGAATGCGAAGTATGATGATCGATATGCAGTGTGAATTATAACTGATGACTGACATACAGTATGAAGCATGAAGACTCATAAACAGTATGAAGTGTGATGACTGATGACTAAAATGCAGTGTGAAGTGTGATGACTGATGACTGACATGCAGTGTGAATGATGACCGATACGCATTGTGAAATATGATGACTGATATGCAGTGTGAAGTGTGATGACTGCCATGGAGTGTGAAGTATGATGATCGATATGCATGAATCCAGAAATGTTCGATGACTGATATGTAGTGTGAAGCCGACTTTATTTAGCAGAAATGAAACAAACAATCAGAAGCACACAACCAAGGACAAAAAATGGTCTGAATGCCGTAAATACCAAATCACATTCTGAAGTGTGACAATGGTAAAACCGCAATTTAAAGTCAAATAAAAGTGGATTCTTTTTTACTGTAGGTAAAATGCTACACCAATTGTGCATACATTTATACTGCATCATTCCAAGAAGTTCTTGATGTAAGTTCAAAAGGCAGGCAGCATGGAAACAAAAATAAGGCCGCATTAGAAAGAAACGAAACAGATGTCTCTAAGATAATGGACCTTATCTCCAATCCTAGTGGAGACCATTTTCAACTGGACACAGCTCCTGCTCGTGTCGTCAGTATGTCGCCTGACTGAAGAAAAATCTGTTCGTTGCAGTTATGCAGCAAAATAAATAAAAAGCTGAAAATAACTCCAAAACGTACTTTTCTCAATCCGATACTGGTATCACATCCTTTCACAATTGATATGGAATATTCACGATAAAACACGTGTAGCTTATCGTATATCTGGAAAAATCACTCAAAACATATCAAGATTATTTTATTTTGTTTGCTACATCTTTTTTGATTTAGCAGATGTCCCAAAACATGTGATATTTTCATCATTAGTATTTTTCCATGATAGTACAGTGCAAACAGTACAGCCTGACATCGCCAACGAGTCTTGATTTTTTTAGTCAGTTTACAAGATGTGTAATAAATATTGAAAACTTTCAAGACTTTTAAGAGATACTACACTACTGACAAATTAAGAGAGGCAATGCTTGAACTCCTAATGATTGTTCAAACCCTTTGAAACTTGAGTAGGATTTATTCAGCATCTCCGCTAGCATGAATTGTGTGATAATTGTTTGTGATAATAATGACAGTCTTGTCTCTATTATGCCAATGTACTATTCCTGGCTATATACATGTAATGCTACAGTGGTTTGTTGTGGGTGTTTTATTTTTGCACAATACTACTGAGCAATTAAGAAGACAATGCGGTTTTGTCAAACACACACGATAGAGACATAAGTTCCTTGCATGAAGTATCACTGTAGAGGACTTTTGTCAATTTTTACAATAACTTTTTTTTCTGTGGATGATTTGTATCAGTTGCCATAGACTTGGTAATTGCAAGGTATGGAACGAAAAAATATATGACTTGGGTATAAAGACTTAGCAATTGCATGGTATGGAACGAAAAAATATATGACTTGGGTATTAAGACTTAGCAATTGCAAGGTATGGAACGAAAAATATATGACTTGGGTATTAAGACTTAGCAATTGCATGGTATGGAACGAAAAAAATATGACTTGGGTATTAAGACTTAGCAATTGCAAGGTATGGAACGAAAAATATATGACTTGGGTATTAAGACTTAGCAATTGCATGGTATGGAACGAAAAAAATATGACTTGGGTATTAAGACTTAGTAATTGCACTGTATGGAACGAAAAAAATATATGACTTAGGTATTAAGACTCTATTGGTTTTAAACTAAGTAACAGAAAAGCGAAAACCAAAAAAAATTTACAACTCAACAAATAACATGTTTCCCTTGGATAGAATATGAAAATTAATAAAAACAATAATTTCAGTATTGTGAATTAAATCCAAAATAGTCCTAAATGTTCTGTCACAAGTCCAGATGTGTACAATTTCAGCTGAATTCCAGATGAGTTCAAGATAAATTCAAATATTGAATGTGTTGATGTACATGCAGTCTCAAACGTGCAAGTGATCTAGAATGTATTGATGTACATGTAGCCTCAAATGTGTCAGTGGTCTGGAATGTGTGTGTGTGTTGTGTGTGTGTGTGTGTGTGTGTGTGTGTGTGTGTGCGTTTGATTTGGAATTTTTATGTAGCTTTAACAATTTTTGAGTGATATTGAGACAATGTCTGCAGTGAGGCAGTTTATACTGACATCTAACACTGGGGCATAATGTCACAGACATATAGCATGATGTGCCATCTAGTCATATTATCATTACACCAGGCCGGCCAGTCCTAACACTAACCTCTTACCTCTTAATTCTAATCACCTAGCGAGGCCGCTGCTAGTACTATTTATATAAGTATTTGGTATGACTTGACCGGGGTTGGATCCCACGACCTGCCACATCTGAGGCGGATGCTCAAACCACTTAGGATTTTGAACAGTTTGAATGTATAACGAATGAATTACATACTATATAACATGTAAAACGTTATCGGCTATCTGTTTACAATTTACATCTTAATTCCAAGAAGTGAAAAAAAGCATGTGGAGCCTGCATATTTTTTTTTTAGTTTGATAGGTGCACATCTGAAATAAGGTCGAGGTTTATAATCTTTAACCCAAATTACGCTCATCAACCATTAAACAAGATAAAATGACTTAAAATTTCTTCAAACAGTGTCTAATATATACAAGTTTATTTTTTTTTTAAATAGCTATTGTAACCAGTAAGGAATAACTGGGAAGAATTTTCTATAAAAATCTAACCCTATGCAAAATACGAAACGGTAGAGCGCCACCTTCCTGTGCAATTTAATTTATGGAACTTTCAGAATGTACCTTTAACTCAAACTGACGTAAACGTGTTTACACTTAATGATGATCTGAAAATTTAATCTATGCTCATATAAAATTATTAGCATTTGCATAAAAAAAAATTAAAAAAAAACATCAACAAAATATATAATTATTGGAAAATGCCAACAAACGATGCAAACAAAATATTTATAACACCTATCCTAATAGAGAATAAGATAGATGTAAACAATAAAGCTTTCTTTTAAGTACTAGTCAAATATCAAAGTATAAAATTACATCCGATGAAGTCTTACGAATCACATTCTATACAGGAAGCAATATACTACTTTGTACACGTCAAAGTGTATCTGGAAATAGATTATCTTTCCCCTTGATGTGCTTCATGTCAATATTGTATTCATGCAACATTAAAATCCACGTTCATATCTCCGATGTTTTTATCTTTCTAATGATATCAAAGAGGATGCAATCACTGAATTCTATAATTGGAGGAGCTGAACTAATACACGCTTCAAAGCAAAACCAATATCAAGGGTATAGCTTTATTAAAAGCAAAAATTTACTAGTTTTATTTGAAATTTATAGCGTGTTTTTAACTGAAACAATGTATACGTGTGTGTCATAGGCGTGAATGTTTGTTCAAAGAAGCTACCATTTTATAACCTAAAACATTGATGCTATGTCATACAAGTACCTACATGTAGCAATGCGTTGTAAACACTACTGGGACGGCGTTAGTGCCAAAACTGCGGTAAATAACGTCTCTATCAACACTAATGTAGACGACGTTACTACCAAAACTATTGAAGACAACGTCATTATCATCATGACTTGAGGCGACGCTGCTTTTAACACTACCGGGAATGACTGGAGATGAAGCTGTACTGAAGAAACCGTCACTATCATCACTAATTGAACAACGTTGCTACATGCACCACTGAAGACAAGGTCACTGTCAGTACTACTGAAGAAAACGTCAATGTCATCGCCGTTGGAAACAACGTTAATACAAATATTACTAAGCACAACGACACGATCATCACTACTGGAGACAACATTACCGTCCGCGCTACTGAAGACAGCTTTAGTGACAATGAAGGCAATAAAACAGATTAAAATACACTGTATAAATCAAATAAGTAGATACAGTTTTATCATTATTTTTATTTATGTTTGAATATTTTTTCAAGCAAGAGAAAGATTTATAATTTTTAACCCCAACAAAACAGATTTTTAAGTTTTATTTATTTATTTATTTATTTATTTATTTATTTATTTATTTATTTATTAGCATTTCATCCAATTAACTGCAACAGAAATTCAAAGATGTCCGCCTACAAACTACATTAATCTGACAGGTTTCTACGTACGCAGGCAAGGTAAGAACAAGTATCTTAATAGTGTACCATCTCTAACACAATGTAGCAATACCATCTTATTTTTACAGTTGAATACATCAATTGATGCAGAAGATGTGTTAATGCAACACATGAACATCTTTAAGTTTCATCAGATTTCTGTTTAAACAGGCAAAACAGCAACTCCAAGCAAATGAGGATAAAATCCTTAGACATAGTATAGAATTATCTCAAGGTTTTAGGCATATAATCATATTGTCCCCAAATATTATACATGTAATCATACTGTCCCAAAGCTTTAGACATATAATCATACTGCCCCAAAATTTAGACATATAATCATACTGTCCCAAAATTTAGACATAGAATCATACTGTCCCAAAATTTAGACATATAATCATACTGTCCCAAAATTTAGACATATAATCATACTGTCCCAAAGCTTTAGACATATAATCATACTGTCCCAAAGTTTTAGAAATAGAATCAAACTGTCTCAAAGCTTTGGAAATAGAATCCCACTGTCCCAAAGATTTAGATGTATAATCATATTTTCGTAAAGTTTTAGACATAGTATAATACTATCTCCAATAGTTAGACGTAGTATAAAGCTGTCCCAAAGTTGTAGACGTTGCATAGTACGGTTACATAGTTTTAGACATGGTATAGTACTATTCAAACATTTAGACATAGCGTAGTATTATCCCAAGAGTTAGACATAATATAGTACTGAACGACAGTTTTAAATATTGAGTAATACTGCTGCAAAGATTTAGACATAGTTTAGTACTATCCCAATGTTTAATAGGGCAGTACCATCCAACGTTTCAAACATCAACTAGAACTTTCCTAAATGTTAGGCATATTATAGTTATATCCTAAACAATTCAGAGTATAATACCTTAGGCACAGTTTAGTAATATCGTAAGAATTATATAAAGTTTAATCATTATTGCTGTTTATGTTTGAAATTTTGTCTAGCAAAGAAAGATTTGTAATTTTGTAACCACATATATTAAAAGTTGTAGACGTTGTATAGTACTGTTACATAGTTTTAGACATGGAACAGTACTATCCAAAGATTTAGACATAGCGTAGTATTATCCCAAGTGTTAGACATAATATAGTTCTGACCATGAGTTTTAGATATAGTGTAATACTGTCGCAAAGGTCTAGACTGTCGCAGAGTTCGTACATAGAAATAGTACTATCTCATACATTTAGACATTGTTTAGTACTATCCCAAAGTTTCATCGAACAGAATCTTCCAAACTTTTAGACATCAAATATTACTTTCCTAACATAGACATAGTATAGTTATATCCTAAAAAATTCAAACAAAGTATAATACCTTGGGCATAGTTTACTACTATTATAAGACAACGTATGGAACTATCCCAAAGTTTTTAGCATAATATAATCATGTCCAAACGTTTCAAACATAATAAATTACCCTTCAAACGTTTCAAATATAATACATTACTGTCCGAACGTTTCAGACATAATATATTGCCATTCAAACATTTCAGGCATAATATATTAGGCATAATATATTACCGTCAAACGTTTCAGATATATTACTGCCAAACGTTTCAGACATAATATATTACTGTCAAACGTTTCAGATATAATATATTACTGCTAAACGTTTCAGACATAATATATTAATCTTAAAACATTTCAGGCATAATATATTACTGTCAAACGTTTCAGACATAATATATTACTGTCAAACGTTTCAGATATAATATATTACTGCCAAACGTTTCAGACATAATATATTACCCTTAAAACATTTCAGGCATAATATATTACTGTCAAACGTTTCAAATATATTATATTACTGTCCAAATGTTTCAGATACAATATATTACCGTCAAACGTTTCAGATAAAATATATTACCCTTAAAACATTTCAGGCATAATATATTACTGTCAAACGTTTCAGACAAGATATTACTGTCAAACGTTTCAGACATAAGATATTACTGTCAAACGTTTCAGACATAAGATAGTACAGACGTAGTATAATAATATAATTATGTTTAGACACAGTGTATTACTATCCTAAACTTTTAGACCTTGTATCTACTATCACAACAGTTACAAAATAATATTTTCTCAAATTTCAGACATATAATAGTACTATCAAAAGTTATCACAAGGTTTAAGTCATAACCTATTACTATTCAGAAGTATTTGCAATAGTATGGCACCATTAAACGTTTTAGACATAAAATATTACTATCCCTAAATTTTAGACTTCATTTAGTACTATGCCAAAGTTGTATACATAACATAGTCCCAAAAAGTTTAGACTTAATTTAGTACTATGCCAACGTTTAATACAAAAAATATTACTATCCCAAAAGTTTCGACTTAATTTAGTACTATGCCAACGTTTAATAAAAAAAATATTACTATCCCAAACTTTTTACATATAAAATAGTCCCAAAAAGCTAGACTTAATTTAGTACTATGCCAAAGTTGTATACATAAAATAGTACTATCCCAAAAGTTTTAGACATAGCATAGCGCTATCCCCAAATTTTTAGATTATAATACTATCGCAAAATTGGAAACATTTTAACGTAGTTTCTCAAAGTCATAGTTTCAAATTTCAAAAACGAATATAGCAACCAGTTGAAAGAAGATACCGTGACTTTACAGGATCTGATTATAAAAGTAATGGTTGAATATGCTGCACGACTTCTTACATAAATGCAGTTGTTGAAAACACCGCATGACTCAATAGGATCTGAATATAGATGTAATGGTTGAATACATTGCACGACATCTAACATAAATGCTATTGTTGAAAGGACTGCATGATTTTACAAGACCTAAAAATAAATGTAAATATTTGTATAATTCACCACGTGACTTTATATGATAGACGTAATTGTAAAAGACACCACATGACTTTACAAGACCTTAACATAAATAAATTGTTGAAAACAATGCAGCGGTTAAATGACACGTATCTATGTAATAATAGTAGAGACCAATCTATTTATATGTGCATGTCTGACTGGAAATGATATCTTGATTTAGTCTATAAATATATTACCAGTGAATGTTAGTTTACGGCCTTTAGAAAATCACACTTTATTGTTATAGGTGATGTGTACAGTTGCCCTGGAACGCAGTCAAAAATAAGAACATCGGCAAAGAAGCCAACTAAAAGATGGCGTTTTAACGGCAGTACTTGTTTAGTTGTAATACCATACCATATTTATATGGCTACACTATACGTGTGGGTATTTCAATGTGTGGACCTTTTAAACTGACCATCATCTCTAATCGGTATTCTTGAGGGAAAAAAGGGCTTTTTATTGTTTGGGTCGAGGTTTATTAACATGAGTGAGAATTATTTTTATTCATCAATATATTTTATAGTATCACTGAAAACTTAGTATTCTACAATATCAATTCAGTAGCAGACCGTATTGATAAAAAATAGTCCTTCGTGTCGAAATCTAAACGCCTTTACAACAAAGATAACAAGAGGCAAGTCCCAGTGTATTATTTTGGATGGGTTAAGCAAATACAGTGTAATTTATTTATCAGTTGTAAGAATTTGTGTTCTTCAGAATATTATCGATTAAAATCTTATGGTTTTGTATAGTGCGTCTCACATGACTTCCCATTATGAAAAGCGTTTTTTTTTTCATTGAAGGAGAAATCTATTTGATACACCACGTGATGTATGCACGAATCAAAGCAAGTTATAACATAACTCAATATATTCACATTCGTTTTCAAGCTTATACCACAATGAATAGCGGAACATGTTGCGCATGGAATTATCTTCGTGCTGTAATGATACATTAGCTATTATTATTATTATTATTATTATTATTAGTAGTAGTAGTAGTAGTAGTAGTAGTAGTAGTAGTAGTAGTAGTAATTCAGAGTACCCGACTATATAATATATAAAATTTGCTTCCTAACCTAGGTCGCTTCATACTTCGTCCTGCGTCCTGGAAATGAAAAGTGTGTGTGTGTGTGTGTGTGTGTGTGTGTTTTTTAATTAAATGCGAGTCCGACTGCGTAGTATTGCATTCGGCATTGTTAACTGAATGCGAGTTCCCATTGAATAGTAATGTATTCAGTGTTCTTCACTGAATGGAGTCCGATTGAATAGTACTGTATTCAGTGTTCTTAAATGAATGCGAATCCGATTGAATATTAATTTATTCAGTGTTCTTTCTTGAATGCGAGTCCGATTGAATAATAGTAATGTATTCAGTGTTGTTAAATAAATGCGAGTCCGATTGAATAGTAATTTATTCTGTGTTGTTAACGGAATGCGAGTCCGATTGAATAGTAATTTATTCAGTGTTTTTAATAGAATGCGAATCCGATTTAATAGTAATGTATTCAGTGTTTTTAATTGAATGGAGTCCGATTGAATAGTAATGTATTCAGTGTTCTTAATTGAATGTAGTCCGATTGAATAGTAATGTAATGAGTGTTCTTAATTGAATGCGAGTCAGATTGAATAGTAATGTATTCAGTGTTCGTAACTGAATGCGAGTCAGATTGAATAGTAATGTATTCAGTGTTCTTAATTGAATGCGAGTCAGATTGAATAGTAATGTATTCAGTGTTCTTAATTGAATGCGAGTCAGATTGAATAGTAATGTATTCAGTGTACTTAATTGAATGCGAGTCAGATTGAATAGTAATGTATTCAGTGTTCTTAATTGAATGCGAGTCAGATTGAATAGTAATTTATTCTGTGTTGTTAACTGAATGCGAGTCCGATTGAATAGTAATTTATTCAGTGTTTTTAATAGAATGCGAATCCGATTTAATAGTAATGTATTCAGTGTTTTTCATTGAATGGAGTCCGATTGAATAGTAATTTGGATCTTTAACGTAGCTTTAACACTTTTTCAGTATTATTGCTACGATGTCTGCAGTGTGACAGCTTATAGTGATGTGTATTTATTACTAGGGCATCATGCCGCAGACATGTAGCATGATATCCAACCCAGTCCCATTATCCTGACACCAGGCCGACCAGTCCTAACACCAACCTTTTAATGCTGAGCGTCAAGCGAGACAGCTGTTAGTACCATTTTTATAAGTCTTTGGTATGACTCGGCCAGGAACCGAACCCACGACTTCCCGCAGATTTTTTTTTATCTAGACATATAAAGAGTTAGATCAACAGCTTCTATAAAACCTATCCACCCACGTAAGTAAACACCAGGGAAGTCATTCAATTTTGTCGAAGCGGGGTGTGTGTGTGACTTGACGGGCTTGTGAAATTTTGTATATAGGTTACAGCATTTTACAACACATGCAAATTTGTATGCCCCACCCCCACCATGCAATCCCCAAATGACGTCCATGGTAAACACGTGAAGAGATGTCTCTGCTTACGTCATTTTGATAATCTCTATGTTGGCCTGTATGTCACTATCGTAACCATAATCTCGTCTCTATATCGGTAGCTATATATGTTTGTGTCGATCCGTAAATATTATACAAAAAACGTTTATATAAAAAGACATTCAAGCTTTCAAGCTATTTTAAACTACAAATAATCAGCCTTTGTTAAATTCCTTGCCTTGAACTTGCCTGAGAGTGATTCTCTTGACAAAGAAATACGAAGACCTGCTCTTAATAAATGTATGTGTGGCATGCATGTAACACTGAGTTCACTTCCGTGTACAGTCAATAATGTTCCGTGGATGCATTGTTGCTGTGTTTAGGTAATAAATATATACCACTATGATACAATAAGAAGATAAGATTTTGTTAAGGTCTGCATGATCTCACAATCTCATAATAAACCATTTGCTGAGATTACATTACAAAAAATACAGATTTAGAACAAAGTTTGATTTACAAAACACACATCACATCTAAAGACAGATGCAATTGGACAAAACACACAGCATAATATGACTGTCATTTTGAAATGCAAAAATTTAAAAGTTAATTTAGTATTTGAATAAATCGAAATCCGAAATTATAAGTTTACCAAAAGACTATGTTACTAAAAATATAGGTAAAAAATTAAATAAAAATTAAATGCAATAGTACCAGTCAAGGATAAAAAATGTTGAGCTGCTGCTTATAACTTCCTTAAAAAGAACGAGCTAACAATAGGGAACTTGATATTAGACAAGACAAGGGCAGATACTTATAGACGGAATTAACAGTATGGCACTTGACAGTATACAGACAAGGACATATACTTAAAAAAGGAAATAACATTATGGCATTTGACAGTATACAGACAAGGACACATAATTATAAAAGGAAATAACATTATGGCATTTGACAGTATACAGACAAGGATATATGCTTATTAAAGGAAATAACATTATGGCATTTGACAGTATACAGACAAGGACATATAAAAGGAAATAACATTATGGCATTTGACAGTATACAGACAAGGGCATATAAAAGGAAATAACATTATGGCATTTGACAGTATACAAACAAGGATATATGCTTATAAAAGGAAATAACATTATGGCATTTGACAGTATACAGACAAGGATATATGCTTATAAAAGGAAATAACATTATTGCATTTGACAGTATACAGACAAGGACACATACTTATAAAAGGAAATAACATTATGGCATTTGACAGTATACAGACAAGGATATATACTTATAAAAGGAAATAACATTATGGCATTTGACAGTATACAGACAAGGACACATACTTATAAAAGGAAATAACATTATGGCATTTGACAGTATACAGACAAGGATATATACTTATAAAAGGAAATAACATTATGACATTTGACAGTATACAGACAATGATATATGCTTATAAAAGGAAATAACATTATGGCATTTGACAGTATACAGACAAGGATATATGCTTATAAAAGGAAATAACATTATGGCATTTGACAGTATACAGACAAGGATATATACTTATAAAAGGAAATAACATTATGGCACTTGACAGTATACAGACAAGGACACATACTTAAAAAAGGAGATAACAATAAGGACTTTGATAGTACACCAGACAAGGACAGATGTTTAAAATAAACACAAAACAAGGACTAACACATGAAAGAACACACGACTGGGACATATACGTATAAAGAACACAAGAAAAAGAGAGGCACATAAAAGAATGGAGCTAACAATAGGGTACCTGACCATACACATTACCAGGACATATACCTTAAAAAAGAGTAAACAGTAGGACATTTACCAAGACGAGGGCATATACTTATAGAAGAAACTACTAGTGGGGCACTTGACAGTTTATAAGACACGGACAGATGCTTAAAATGAGCACTAGACAAGGACTAAAACGTATGAAAGAACACAGGACAGGGATATATACCTTAAAAGTCCAGAATAAAAAAGCGATACTTAAAAAGAATTGGGCTAACAATAGGGTACCTGGCAATACACACCACATGGGTAGATACTTGAAATGGAACCAACAGAATGGTATTTGTACACAAGACACGGACATATCTTTAAAAAAAATAGATAACAGCAAGGCACATAACAGTACACAAGACAAGGGCGTATACGTAAAAGAGGAGATAACAGTATGACACTTAACAGTACAGACGACAAGGGCGGGTACGTACAATAGTAGATAACAATAGGGCACCTGACCCTACACAAGACACAGGAGATACTTAAAAAGAAGATAACAGCAAGGCACCTGACCCTACACAAGACACAGGAGATACTTAAAAAGAAGATAACAGCAAGGCACCTGACCCTACACAAGACACAGGAGATACTTAAAAAGAAGATAACAGAAAGGCACCTGACCGTACACAAGACACAGGAGATACTTAAAAAGAAGATAACAGCAAGGCACCTGACCCTACACAAGACACAGGAGATACTTAAAAAGAAGATAACAGAAAGGCACCTGACCGTACACAAGACACAGGAGATACTTAAAAAGAAGATAACAGCAAGGCACCTGACCCTACACAAGACACAGGAGATACTTAAAAAAAAGATAACAGCAAGGCACCTGACCGTACACAAGACACAGCAGATACGTAAAAAGAAGATAACAGCAAGGCACCTGACCGTATACAAGACAAGGGCAGATACTTAAAAAAGGAGATCACAGTAGGAGCTAGGGCAATTGACTGTACACAATATAAGGGCAGCTGTTTAAAATGAACACAAGACAAGGACATATACTTAACAAGAACAGAAGACAAAGAGAGATACATGTACTTTTAAAAAATGTAGCTAACAAAGGGGTACCTGACAACACACACCACAAGGACATATATTTATAAAAGTAGATAACAGTAGGGAACTTGACAGTACACAAGAGAAGGACATATAAATAAATAGGGAATGGTAGTACATCCGCAATCAAAGTGAAAAGTGAATTTAAAATAATTTTCTAAATGTAACCAAAATAATTTTATTTGCTGGTTGTTTTTGTGGTTTTGATTTTGTTCCATGAAAGGAAGTATACCATGTATGTGCATACCTTCTATATATTAATTATACACCATTCTGTGTTATAATGTATTGGTACGAGATAAATGAGATATTATATACAATGCTAATTCACATTAACGTTATACGATATCTTATTTACAACGGTATAAGACATCGTTTTGATTTAAATCAGATACTGTATCGATTGTACAAGACATTTCATTCACCCCTGTTACAAATTAGATATCTAAAATATAAATTTTAATCAGATATTTCATAATAATGTAGAAAGGCTGTCGTAAATACTTAACGAAATGTTTTTCTTAGGAGGGGGAATAAATGGTTAATTGATTTACCTTGGTTATTTGGGCTAACCTATCATTGTTGCCACAATAGTATAACTATAAATAACGTTCTAACAAAATGTTACTTCAAAATACATTTACTAAAAGTGATAGATGTAAACATAATAGACAATAAAAGTTGTAAAGGTGGGATTCATTCATTCATTCATTCATTCATTCATTCATTCATTCATTCATTCATTCATTAGAGCACACTTGTTGGAAAACAATGATAATACAAAATCCGAGATATCTTTGCTAATTTTACACTCAGTTCTTATTCCAAGACTGGCTAAGCTTCAGCACTATATATATCATCCGTTACTTACATCAAACAAAATTTATTGTTAAAGGAAGACTGTTTCGCACCTTGTTTCTTCTTTTCCTTTCAACATATTTCATCTCATGTAACTGAAATATGTTTCGCTTCATAAGCCTACACACACTCCACCACACAATTCAAACAAATGTATGTCAAGAAATGTCCCATTGACATGTTATTGTTGTAGGATTCATGGAAAAAATCGTCAATAATGAAGAATTGGTAAGAAGACCTTACATGCAAGTCTGCTCCACAAAATTTAAAGCTTTAGAAATCATGTCATATTTTAGATTGATTTTTTTACATGTCATTTTTGTACCTTAAAAGTCATGTCATATTTTAGATACATTTATTACATGTCATTTTTGTACCTTATGTAGTCTTTGTTTTCATGAATAACAAAGTACATTTGCATGTTGCTTTAGTCAAAATACATATTATTTTTGTAAACATTCATTTTTTTTTAGTAAATTGGCCGTGTACTTAAACGTACATGATTCACCCTAAAGTTTAATTTAGCTTAATGTAAAGCCACCAGGTTTGAATGGGAAATTACGAATCAACAGTACAAATACCTCAAACGGATGTTAATACTTCCGTTATTGAGACAGTACCACACTTCCATTTTAGTTGTATAATATAATATTTGAAAAGATATGAAAATAAAAACAACGTACCTTTGTCCCAAATAAGAATGTTGACTGTGCTAATCTCATATAACTCTACCCTGTGACCGCTCAGCGTGGTATGTGTTTGCGCATGACTAAGCCGCAATTTTTCTTCATTATGTTATATACCTGATCTTTGCACGGTTCACGAGTAAGCTGTTGACAAACGTAGCTATGGTAAAACAAATATTAGAACTATCGACTCGAAAAATCATATTACCTGTCTGACGACGCTAGTCAAATATGAATGAAGTTTGCTAAACAAGATTTTCAGAATAACTGATTTTTTTTAAAACTTAGAAAGCCAAAAGATAGCACAATATGCTACAAATTTAATTTTAAAAAAGACATGACGGGCTTCAAAACTAGAAGAAAGAAAGAAAAGAAAAAATATATAAATGCTAACATACATCAAAACCAAGAAGGAATGGGAAGAAATTTACAAAAGGGACTGGACTCGATGGTCCACAACCACATACAAGGACTAGACTCGGTGATCCAATGACATATTCAGGGAATGGAGTCGTTGGTCACAGCCACAGTCAGAGACTGGACATGACGATCCACATCCACAGTCAGGGATGTGGTTGCATAGTTAACTTGGTCTTTCTATAATCTGCTCGTGATATATATATATATATATATATATATATATATATATATATATATATATATATATATATATATATATATATATATATATATATATATATATATATATATATGCATGTAGATGTAACGTATACCACATGAACCAAGAACAGGCTTAAGATTGGGTAGGTACAATGCAAACATGAACGACGTTTGGGGAAGACAACCGGGGAAAGTTTATAAAATCAGTGAGTAATTAGGTTATTAACAAAATGTAGGATCCTGTTGGGTTATATTTCATTTTCTTGACGCCGTGTCTTGTTCACAGATGTGTCGGATGACTGGTAAAAATGGGTAGATAACTTTGTTAATTTGCAACACTAATATTGACTGGAATCACATATCCCATTCGCACGATTTTGAGACAAAAGTAAACACATTTTAAGAACAAACTGACTTTTGTTTGATTTTTGCAAGTAATTTTCATAATGTGACTGGGCGCTATTTCTTACAATTGACGTTTATGTTCAAAAATTTTAACATTTGACTAAGCGCTATTTCTTATAATTACTTTTGTATGTAACTACCATAATGTGAATATGCACTATTTTTAAAAATATTGTTGTCATATTGAACTCCCAGTTAGGTTCTGTTTCTTATAACTGTTGTTTCTATGTAACTACCATAATGTGAATGGGTGCTATTTCTTATAATGACCGAGGAAGTGGGAGGTCGTGTTTACCATGGACGTCATTTGGGGAAAGCCGAGTGAGAGTGGGCAAATGAATTTTCATGTGTTGTAAAATTGCTGTAGCTTATATACGAAACTTCACAAACCCGTCAAGTCAAATACACACACACCACCCCCACCCCCGCCCCGAAAAAAATTGAATGACTTCCCTGGTGTTTACTTACGTGGGTGGATAGGTTTTGTAGAAGCTGTTGATCTAAATCTTCATCTGTCTAGACAAAAAAAATCTGCGGGAGGTCATGGGTTCGATCCCCGATCTAGTCATACTAGCTAGCAGCAACTCGCTTTGCGCTCAGCATTAAGAGGTTAGTGTTAGGACTGGTTGGCCTGGTGTCAGGATAATGTGACTGGGTGGGATATCATGCTACATATCTGTGGCATGATGCCCCAGTGCTAGACAACACTATAAACTGCATCACTGCATAAATCGTAGCGATATGACTGAAAAATTGTTAAAGCTACGTTGAAAATCCTAATCACACACACATTTCTTATAATAGTTGTCTATATGTAACTACTATAATGTAACTGGGCGTTATTTCTTACAATTGGTTTAAAGATTTTAGTAAAGAAGTGAAATGTTTTTGAAGAACATCGAAGTGAAGGTTTATATTTGTTTTTATTATCTTTTGTGCTTTAAAAAAAATCATAATTGTCATTTTTTTGTTATCCGTATATGAACTAGTGTCTGTATTAAATACAACTATCATACCCATCTAGCCACCAACTTCAACCTTTCGTCAAATTTCTCAAAGTAAAACGATTTTTTTCTTCACTGAAAAAAAACAACAAAATTTTAATGCTTGTGAATTACTTTACCAACAAAAGAATTTCGTGAAGATCATTTTAGTTGTATATGCAACATGCTATGTCGATTTAACAATGATCGTAAAGTTATTGTAGCTATTACGAAACTATGCAGCCGATTATTGTGTCCGCGTGTATGTATGTATGTGTGTGCATGTATGTGTCTATGTATATGCGCTTGCTTCTCATTTTCAATTTTAAATTTTATATATATTTGCCTCAATTCTCATCTAGGCTTAATTTTGTTTTAAACTCAATCCTTTAATGAACTAAGACATTGTAAAAGAGGACAACGATGTACGTACTGAAAATAAACGGGGGATACATACATACATACATACATACATACATACATACATACATACATACATACATACATACATACATACATACATACATACATACATACATACACGTACAACAAGGAATATTCTGAGCCGCGTCCATACAATAAAAATTTAAATAATTATTGACAGGATGCAAACCTGAGAAGTTCAAATTTTATTTAGCAAAAAAGGTGCAGAATGTAAATTATTAGCATTCTGGTAATTACGTTTTATTGATTAATTCCATGTCTGAAGTGTTCAATTCATTGTTTATTTCTTGCTTGCAATTTTAAAATAAATAAATAAAATACAACATAAATAAATAAATAAATAAATAAATAAATAAATAAATAAATAAATAAATAAATAAAATAAAGAAAGTTACGAAGAAAGAACATGGCCATTTAAAACCAACTGAAACGTAACTAGATATAATGCTTGTGTTTAAAGTTGGTACCTACAGTAATCCAAGGGAAATGAGGTACGAGTTGCATTGATTGTATTGCAAAGCAATACTGAATATTGTAGGAGTTTCGGATCCATGTACAAATGGTAGTTTTATATGAAAAGCTAAGCAAAAAAAACCCAAATAATAATTATTGACAAGTACATCTAAAGAACGCTACACCTTGCGACCCACATTTTGTCCCAATGCGTTGTGTTGTGGTAGTTCCCATAGTGACCGTGCTGTTTGCTCGTGGCAGTATAATGACAGTACAATGTGTACATTGATCGCGGTAAGGAAGAACTCGGTACATTATAATATATGAAATCAATAGCTACTCAGTTATAATTATGAACTGTGTAAAAATTAACGAAATAAAATCATGACGATATCACGTGTAATACAGTGGTACTGAATAATGACCTTTTCAGCCTCACTGACATTTCCGATGTTGTTTCTTTCAGTAGACGTTTACGGCAACAAGGGCTTTTAGAAGATTCTGATTAGTGGACCAACCGAGTCTCTTGTCGACGATTTGGAACATCGCTTTACATTGGTACACGAACTCTATTCATAACATGTTGATTTATGTTTCACACCAAAATTGTGTTGTTGCGACATAATTTTCTACAGTTAGTTAAGTGAAGACTCTTAAAGCTACTGGCCTCGTGCCATATAAACGGACTGTGTTGTAAATTCAGCTTACACTGTAATAATAATAATAATAATAATAATAATAATAATAATGAGGACTTTGCATAGCGCCTAATCTTTCGAAGCTCTAAGCGCTTTACACCATCTATAATGATATGACTACACTACAGAAAAACAAATGACAAAACAATGAAATTGGAAAATATAAAAACATGCTGAAAACATATAAGATACAAAACATTATTAGGTCTCTAAGTTTGTCCCTGTAGTCGAAAAAGGTGAGTTTTAAGAGCACTCTTGAAAGGGACCACTGTGTCTTTGCGTCTAATATTAATGGGCAGTTCATTTTACGTTGCTAGGCCCTGGTATGCAAAAGAAAGTTGTCCATATCATTTATATGAATGGGAGATTAGAAACTGGGCGGTAGTTCTTTAAATTGTTATGGTCCAGTGTTGGTTTCTTCAGCAGTGGCAGTTTTGAAAAATGATGGGAATTCCCCTGATGAGAGAGAGAGAGAGATATTAATAACATCAGTTAGTGAAGGCAATATTGGGTCTAAGCACTCAAGTAGCCGTGATGTCGGAATTGGATCAAGTTCACAAAACTTTGGTGCACTCTTCATCACGATTGTCCGTACTAAATCAATAGAGACAGGTTCACATACTCCTAATGGTTGTCGCTGAAATTCTGTATCATAACTGTATGGTGACGAGTGAGTTGAAATTGTGCTGTCAAGCGAATCTCTAATGGTTTGTACTTCGTCACGGAAGAAAGTTGCAGATTGGTCGGGAAGGTCTACTGGAGAGAAGGTAGTTTGAAGTGGTGTACATTTATTCCTTGACATTAGTTTGTTAGTTATCTCGAAGAGCTCTTTGCAGCTGGAACTATCCGTGATCTTAGTACTGTAGTAGGATAATGTGGCTAAATCGACTATTCTGTGACGTTCTTCTTAGCGGCTTTATAGATTTGTTTATGAATTGAGTCTGGTGGATATGCCAAAGTCTCTCTGCTTTTCGGCGATGTCTTTTAGCAGTACAAAGCTGGTCCCTATCACTGCAATACCATGGATAACACTTCTTTTTTATTGAAACTTTGCATTTGGTGGCTGGAATATGTTTTTCAAGCAATGAACACAGGCAGTTATCAAGTTGTTCCGCTGTTGGATGTTAGAAAATTGTTAGGTTTTCTTGGATGTCTTGTATGAATTTGGTTCTATTTATCATACGGAGGTTTCTCTTAGTAGCAAATAGAGATGGAGGGTTAGGAACTGATATGTCAAGATGGCATATAATGCAGAGGTGATCTGATGCAGTTTTGATTGTAGGGATACTCCAGTACAAATCTTCGTAACCCCAGACATTAGCGGGAGATACATTATGTTACATTCATGTCAGTACGCTTGTCCTTTATCGCTTTAAATAACCACTAGTTGGAAGCCAAGAAACGTTTTGCTGAGACCTTGGGTGTCCAAAAAATCTAAGGCGTTCGCTTTTCAGATCACTGATTTCTCAGCTATGTCTGCGTGAGTTCGAGTCTCGGCTAGAACAACGTAAATATACGAGATAGCTTGCCAGTAGCATACCAAGGCTTGGTAGTTCTTCTCCTAATTTTCTCGCGATTAAAGCCATCCTTAAATCAAATTCCACTCTGAGGGCATTAAAGGTCAGATGTTCGTGTTAACAATGTTCAAGTAAAATGACAATTTCAGTAAAATGTTTCTGACCAAACTTTGTGGAGGTTTAGCAGAAAGACGCACCGTGTATGGACATATTTTGAATCATGTCTCCTGATCGATTGTCATAATGGGGTTGGGCTAAACAGGAAGGATGGTTGTATGGATGTAGTAGAAATATGCAGCAAATAGTCCATTTAGAAATACCGAATTAGGTTCACTCACCATTGCACAAATGGGAACCTATTGATCCGAATTCTTTGACCACGACTGCATAACATATAGTCCGAATTCTCTCTGTCTTGTCATTGTCATGGGCTTGTGCCACCTGTACATAACTTATAGTCCAAATTCTCTCTGTATGAACACAATGCAAGGAGATGTTAATTTTACAGTAGTAATCTTCAGATGTAGAGGTATATGAAGCTGTAAATTCCTCGGTACTATTGAGGAACGACATCATCTTTGCTATATCCGTTGTTATACTTTATGTGCACGAGCAAGGTGTTCTACTCATTTATGATTCATTTGCATGATAAATAAACAGATCGTAATTGTATCAAGTGTTTTCATTAAATATAGTACCTCTCGGCTTTATCGTTGAGCACGCAATAATTATACTCTGTTAAAACTGTATCCATTATAATGTTTCAGCGCTAGTCACCAATGTAATTCTTATACAGGTACTTAGTTTTGGTTGCAATGGTAATTTTATTGTCGTAATGGTAATCTTTGCATTACACCGATAACAATTGTTTTAGTACAAGCAAACATATTGTTGTAACTGTAAATTATAATTATACTGTTGCAGATGTACAATTACAAGTGATATTGTTTCGTTAGAATGATACAATATACCATTGCAAATAAAAATCGTTGCAACATGTAGTGCCATTACAAATTATGTCACATGCATTATTTTTACAAAGTATGCCACAAGTAACATCCAATAAATTGTGTCATATGCACTATATATAGAAATTATGTAACATGCATTATTTTTACAAAGTATGCCACAAGTAACATCCAATAAATTGTGTCATATGCACTATATATAGAAATTATGTAACATGCACTATCCCAAAAAAATGTCACATGATCAATACTTAAAATTTATGTCGACACCATCCTTATAAACAGAAAAAAAATTCTACCCAAAATTAGGTACTTTTTGTAGAAATTAACATTTTAAAACGAAGAGAACTTATCTGTTTGTGGAGAATTCATAAATTAATTTGGAGTTCTATAGAAATCGCATTTTATGTCAGTCCGTCCGTTTGTTCTCAAGTCAGTACTTCTTGCAATCAAGATCAGGGCCATTTAAGTAGATGAGCTGATTCTTTCATTAAGTTGAACCTTTTAAAAGTTTCGATAATTTTCGTTTTAGACTGAGTTACACCCCTTTCCAATATGGGATATTTCGATATTAGTATATTGTAACCTGTACATCTTATAAACTATTTTTAACCTAACCTGTTGCAAATTAGAGTGATCATTTACTTAATAAAGTATATGTATCATGTAAGAGATTTCGCCATGCCTGCTTCATTTGTCACCTTGACACCAAACCCACCCACCTACCCACCCGTAAGTATATTGGTATGGAACATGTCGGATACACCGCTCCCGTGAATATTGTAAGACGAAAGAAAATATTACAGCATTTTTGGCTTCGTAATGCATCATGAGATGATTTTGAAGCCGAGATGGCTATGGACTTCGTAACATATTGCAGTTTGTATTTAAAAATGCTTTACTCTTTAAAGAATTTTACACATGTATCTTGGTGGAGTGGGTGGGATTTAATGACACATTCTAAGGGAATCCGGCATGGAGCTGTCACTCTGCAAATCATACATAGGAATTGCACATGACAATAGCATAGGATCACATTCTGGACTGAAACGGTAATTCGACATGTTGGGCCTCTCTGGTCTCTGACGGGAAATATAATGTTAAACTTATTGCTATCAACACTCACTATCTACCGTCTGTTGGGTTGCATATAACAGAAGGGCTTTACAAAAATAGAATTGAATTAAAATCCCTTATTACTAAATTTAACTTCCTTTTATCCCCTTATGAACAAATTAAACCAGAATGCCCCCTTTAACTACTATATCATCTCTTTTCAACCAAATCTACTATTCCCGATATAAAAAAAACACAAAGCAAATGGTTCCTTCACGTGCATTGGATCCAGTAAGTGATCGCGTGTGTCAGGGATTGATTAAGAAAAATGCAATGAACTGACAACGAACAGTGCAAAATAAATTTCTAATTAGCATGAGCGCTACTGACTAGAAATTAGTCTTTTTCAAAGGCAAATACAACACACAGACAAGACAAACAGGAAATAAAGGCTTTGAAGTTACAACATTTTGTATGGCTATTTCCACACGAATAAAAGCTTGAAGGCTTTGGTGTTTCAACCAGTTGGCTTCAGCTTGATGCTGATGTTGAATAAAATATTCATATCGACCTAGAAATCGATAAGACAAATTGGCATCGCAACCGCAATTTATATCCTGGATATATAATTGTTATAGTAATAATATTGGGTGACTAATAAGCAAATTGGACGAATTGTTTAAATAACAATGTGCCGGCTGCAAAATGGTGAAGATTTGGTTATTGTGGGGTTGTCTTTAACTGGTAGTTTTGGTTTAAAATGCCTGGTTTCAACGTTCTAATGCAGCGAATCCAGTAAGATTTATTTTCTTTCCGGTTTCTAAACTCCAGTTGGGGTTGCGAGCAATTGCAATAAGTGTTACATCACTGATTGTGTGGCCACGGGAAGAAATGTGTTCTGTACAGTTTGTTTCTTATCTAATCAGATCTGTAAAGATTGATCCTTTTATGTAAATTGTCAGTTTCTCCGACATACATTCTTTTGCACATCATGAGATAAATTACATTCTCTGCTTTGCATTTTTTTTTTTTGGGGGGGGGGGCACCAGACAGATGCCCCCTCCCCGAAATTCTGTTCTGTTTAGAGCATTTGTGCTCAGTCTTTCGCTTGTTGCTGTGCTAGAAAGGTGCTGGTCTCTATCATATGTTGTTAGGTTTCGCCACAGAGGCCTGATTTAGTAGAGTGGTCTTCGTTAGTGATTGGCGTCTTTGCCCTGACTAGGGTCTGTTTGAGGTAGTTTGCTCTACGGTAGGTTACTGCAAGTTTCTTCGGGAGTATAAACTCTATTGAGACACACGATTCCACGAGTGACCAGTGTTTCCGGATGAGTTCACCTACTTTGGGGTTGTCTGGGTGGTATGTTAGGATAAATGGTATCCGATCAACCTGTTCTTTTTCTCTTCACTTTATTAAGTCATTGCGGTTCGATTACATAGCCCTTTGGGTTGCCTCCGCTATCAGGTCTTTGTCGTAGCTTCGGTTAATTAAATGTTCTGATAACTCTTCAAATCTTTTCTGGAATGTTTCATCGCGGGAGCGGATTATGCATATTCGCAGTGCATGGGTATATGGGATGTTCCCAATGCAATGTTGTGGATGTCAGCTGGATGGGAGAACATACTGATGTTTGCCAGTTTGTTTTGAGTATATACATATATGGACTTGGTTTTCTACCTTTCTAGTTCTTGTGTTGAGGAAAACGTGGTTTGAGTTGAAGCATTCTGTCGTGACTTTTTTTTTAAGTATTGAAGTTGTTTGACGTTGATTTGAAATCATCCAGATTTTCTCTTCCGTGTTGCCACTTCATTTCGATATCATCGATGAAGCGTACCGACTGGCATGGTGTAAGTTCCACTTATGGTAAAAGTGACCCTCCAGTCGTCCCATAAAACTATTATCATACAAGGGGGTCATTTTTGTGCCGATTGCAATCCCATTGATTTGAATGTAGTTTTCTGCATTAAACTGAAAGTTACTGAGCTTTAGAAAAAGCTCTAGGAGGTTGACATGGAGGTGAGTGGGCGGATTGTCTACAGTTTTCTTTCCCATGCTTCCCTAGTTGCCAGTATCACGTCTTTGTTTGATATATTGGTATATAAATATGTGACATCTAAGTAAATGAGCATTGTATCTGGCAGTAATAGTTAGTTTGCTTTGCTTTAAATGAGGAAATTGCTTTCTTTCAGAATATAGGTTGGTCGCGTGAGAAGTTTAGATGTCACGAGCTTTGACATAAAGTGCACCTTTACAATGATAGACACCAATGCTCCTTGGCTATTTTAAATATTCAATACATTGTTTTTCAAAATATTAAGCTTTTTGTTTTCATTTTTCTCTTAAAAGGCTGTACAAACCTAATAAGATCAAAACTTGAATTTGTGTGTAAAGTGGGAATATGGTTTTCACCATCCAGCTCGAACTCTTTAAATCTATATTGAAATTGTCTTCTTTTCTCTCTGTACTTCTCTCCCTTCTTTTTCGCATGTCATCTTTTATTTTCATTAACCAATCTTCTCTTTCTCTCTTTCCTTTTTCAGCTCCTGCAATTGTATCTCCCTTCTCTCTCTCTCTCTCTCTCTCTCTCTCTCTCCAACTGCATTTGTTTTTCTTCTTTCTGTAATTGCAATTGTTTTTATTAAAGCTCAAGCTTGCTTAACTTAATTTTCATTCTTGTATTTTAATTTCAATTCCAAAACTTACAAGTTATAGACAGATAGAAACTTACCAAATCCAAAGCATTTGTATCCAACACATTCTCTTTAAACAACTATTAGACAAAACATTTTTATTTCTTGCTTCGTTAAATAATATTTTGTCTCAGAAAGGTTATATTTTTCGATAAGCTGAAGCAATTGATTCTTTATTACGGAGTCTAACTGTTCATGGATTTGATTTGAGATAATATCTCCACTTCAGATGACACTGTAAACGTTTGATTGTTTCACAAAATATTTATCGAATGTGAAAATAATATCTGCAACTTAGGATATCCCCAAACTAGGTAAATTTAAATTTGAAAAACCAACGTTGTTTTTAAAGTTTAAAGAAATTCGTATCGCAAGGACGACAACACAATTTTCTGTTACGCGCCTATGCTATTTCCCGAGAATGCAAAGTGAACGTGTCAAAGAATAACTTGCGGTAATGCGAATTAAATCCCAAAATAATTCTAGAACTACAGACTCAAGTCCTAAAATAAACTTTCTGAATAAATATTAGTGAAACTCCAAATTAAATCCAATACAGAAAGTGCTCATTTGTCTGTGGTTGCCTGTATATCTTAAAGCACGAATATCAAACTTTAAAACAAAACTTCAAAAGTGCATTGTTCAAGAAGGAATAGAAACTTTGTTACCATATATGTGTAAAACAACACAATGTCCACGACACAGCTTAGGTAATGATCCTAACTCAGAGAAAAAAAAAGTTAACATTTTTTAATGATTTTGGACATCAATTCAATATTTAATTTTCCAAAGCATATAACGAAATAACATTTTTGTAAACAAAATATTTACAAACATTGCAAATTAAATATACATAATTGAATGTTTGCATTTGTAAAGAAAATATTTTTTCTGACTCTCAAAGCCAGATATAATACAGTCCCGTGTAAAAAAAAAATGATACAGAAGACATTTTTAGAGAAATTGTTTTAAGTTTTATTTTACCTTTACATTAAACTTTGTGTCAAACCAAAGACTGAGAGAGAAAAAAGACGTATTTAACAGCAGGCATTGACTTAATTTTACATTCATAACATAAATATATGTGACATTCATAACAATGACTAGATTTCATATCATTTTAAGGGCCGATAAATTAGCCCCTCAACCGTGACGATGATGCTTGTCGGTTAAGGGGCTGAATTCACATATTCGTTAAAAGCTTCACAAATTTGCAGCAAATTGTGGCTGCACACATCGGTGTACATTTTATACACTTACCGGTATTTCTATATGGAGCTACCGTCGGCTGAAGGGTTCTTTAGGTGACAAATCCTATGTTTGGTGATTTGTAAATCCACATGGAATAGCACAACTGTCCTGTTGCCATTTTGCATTTCGCGCTGGATATGGATGTTATTAACGACCGGTATGTGCCTATGTACGCAGGATTGTAGAGTTTTTTTTTCCCCCAGAAATATTTGTATGCAGCAAAGTTTTACATTTTATTGAACACGTGACATCAGTCCCACATATCGTCCATCAGTATCAACATAGATTTAGGTGGTTGATTTATCGGACAAATGATTTTGTACATCGATATTTTGTCTATATTTTAGAAGGCGTACTACAGTGATATCAAGCCTTATTTTCAGATGATTTGCTAACGTCATATTATGCCGCCGAAATACACTATTTACATTTTTATATCCTTGTTGGAGATATCACTTCCAAAACAAATTACTACATTTAATAATGGGATTCCAAGACTGCGTACATGTATAAGACACATACTGTCCAAACAATCCTGAATCCGGTCCTGTCCATCGCATATATTTTAGAGTGTCTACAAAATTACTTCTAATAAAGTTTATGATATTATCTTGCCGAAGAGATAATTGATTGGAATCATACATTCCACACTATGATCGTTGGACAAATAGACGGCTACCCAGTGGGTTCCTGGTGATAAATGTCGTCTGCAATGATGAGTTGTTGTCGTTCGTTTTCCGGTTTGCGATGGGAAAGTTAATCTTTAGCACACACCACTAATGAAGTCTTTACTTCCAATGATCTAGTACAGTGTCATTTACCATCGATGCACACCTTTCTATTGTGCTAGAAAGATAATTAATCATTGTAAATGTAAAATGTACGAATTGTCACAAAAAGGTTTATTACAGGTGTTGTCTTGGATTCAAGTGGCTTGTGGCCATTAGGCCATGTGCGACCGGTTAATATGCGCATAAAATAGATTTTAATTTCTCGCCGAGAACTTCCTAATTTCTCGTGAACGTGTAGCTTTGAAGTGCCCATTCGATATATTAATGTGTGCATACGTTCTTTTTTCACATCCGGAAGCGGCAAAGTAAGATAAGGGCCTGATTTTGTATTATGTATCTGTTGGTGCAAATGCTTACCCATATTTTTATGGTGTTTTTAACTAATCAGACACCGCATTGATGGTTAGCTCTGGTCATCTCCATAATTGACCACTTGTATTCTTACTAATTGTTGGGTCAGATTAACCGGTCTCAGCGGCTAGTGAATTAAGCATTGCCACCTTGTACGATGGGGCCTGACGGTCTGTGCTTGGGCACCTTATATTCTTAAAGTAATAGTGGTAAGATTAGCGGGTCCGATGGTTGATTTGTTAGTGAACCCGATCATTGCCACCTTGTATAGCGGGGTCTGAGTGTCTACCACCTTATATGGTTTAAGTGTTATTTAGGTGTGGGCGTTAACTTGTAATGTGACTTTATGCGTATCCGATACTAGTGGCCTACTAAGGAAGAAGGTTAAGTGGCGTTTTTTAAACATTAAAAAAGGAAATTTCATTAAAGATTTGTTAGTATGGGTATAACAAGTATTAGGATGAGAGGTCTGTGAGGGAGTATTTTTTTAAGTATTGTGGAGGTATATGACAAGAGTCACAGTTTATATTGGGGTTTTGATGTAGTTGTCGGACAACGGGCAATGGGATCCTTCCGCCCAAGGGGTCTGGATTGGCCACATTTACCACGAACCATATCCCCTATCGAGACTGATATCACTTTCTAGACATGGGGTAATTCCTATATCTTGTTGGATGTGAACACATTGTAGTTTAGATGTGATGTTAGTCCTTAGTGGTAAGCTCTATGTACTAGATGAGGGTTATATTTTTGCATTTCCCAATATCAGAAGGTATACCGGGGTATGGTTATATATCTTGCCGATATTTTTAGCTCCTACGTGAATGAAATATGGATAGGTTAGCCGTACTTTTGAGATATTTGTATTTATTCCAGAATGTTCTTCTCTCTTTGTTGATTTAAAGCATTCATTAACAACAAATAGTGTCTCTCAAGCAGTGGCGTAGCTCTGGGGTGCAAGTTGCACCGGACGCCGTCTTGGGGGGAGCCGGAAGAAGAGGATTGGAGGATTCAGTGTATACTTTTACAAAGTGTGCAGAAGAAACAACTAAGTAAACATACTCAGTTCGTGCCAGGATGTCTGGATGATTGAGATTAACTCTGGTTCAGACTGAATCTGGGTCAAGCGTACGTACGCAATCATTTCAGGCGCTAAATACTCGCCGCTACGCCTCTGTGTGTGTGTGTGTGTGTGTGTGTGTGTGTGTGTGTGTGTGTGTGTGTGTGTGTGTTTGTATGTGTGTGTTAAAAATATGAACCTTGCACCGGGCGCCGAACACCCTCCCTAGGCCACTGCTCTCAAGTGGGACAACGTGTGTAGTTAATGCTCGCTATGTTGGGATATAACCTGCCAACTCTGCCGGTTAAATGTGTTCCCGTTGTTAGTTTTGTTATGAATTTAGTGTCATGTTGGTTCACCAGTATGGGGACGCTGACATTTCTATATATTTTGTTTGCTAGTTATAAAGCCTGAGTCCTTTTGGACTATTGCTCTATTCCCCTTGCCAGTTCTTATTATTTTGTGCTGACGTATGCTGTATATTTTCCGGATGCTCTATGCCAACTATCTGTTAGACATATGGTTAATTCAGGTATATTTTGGCTTCTTCTGTTTCCATTTTGTCAATGTAGGGTGACACCTACGTAGATTCTGCAGTATACTTATTTTGGTTAAGGTTTTGAGCTTGAAGTTGATTTTTCTCAACAGATTAACTCTTTTAGAAGAGTTGCCCGTTTACAGGAAGAGCAGCACGCGGAGAGAGACGCTAAGTATAACTGTCTTTCTTTGTTGCTTGATTGTTTGGTATCCACTTAATTTTTAATTAATTTTATCGTTTAAATAGAGCAGTTATCAGGTAGTCTTGTCAATACTTGATTATCTGACTCGGAATCACGACCGATACTGCTGTCCGTCCTATGTTTAGAGGTTTAGACACAATACTTATTCCTACATATTCTTCGTATTTCTTGTCCGTTTTTCGTATGGTTGGTCTTGTTTTCACCTTATTTTTGCGATGTTGCAAGCCAATATGGTAGGGACAGGGCATATAGTCATTCACGCGTTATTTATTGATAACTCTCTTAGACGGTTATGAAGTCCCCATTTCAGCAGGTTTGGGTCAGTTTATGACACGAATCACTTATTCACTCGCTCACTCACTCACTCAAGAATTTAAGTAGTGTTTGACCATTAGACATTTTACGACAGGATAATACAAGTACTTAATTATTCCAGGACATGTACCTCCACAGGACGAGTTTATAACCTGAGACATGCGAAGACGCACTTTGGGATTAATAGTTGTGTGCGCCGCAAAGTTACTAAACTTTCCTGTAATGGGTACTTCATGTTTCTTAATGCATGTCTGGACGTTGAAAGGGGAGAGAAATCGGGCAGAATTTCAAAGAGCCAGAGGAAACTGTCTGAACCTTCACTGATATACATTCTTCAAATTATGCCCATTTATATACTATCGAGATGTTCCCTACAAAAAATTGTGTCTGATGAAATTTGGATCACGATAACCAGTTATGAATTTTCCTACTCTTTAGTCTTTATAACGTACAGGAATATTCAAATTTGGTGGTATCATGAAAAGTGACTGTTTAACACATTAACCCCTGAAGGTTTTTGCCGTTTTCGCATGAAAGGCGAATAGGAAACACATTTCGGGGCTTATTTCTGAATACATCCTAATACATCGACTTCCTAGCCACTTTCCATTAGCCCAATGCCTAGTTGTGCTAAAAATGTTTTCCATTGGTTAGTTTGATGGCGCATGACCAGAAGGTTAAAAGTTGGAATTCTTGTTTGTTTGTTTGTTGTTTTATTTTATTTTTTTAAAAATGTTTTTTGTTGCTTAAAGGACCCATAATTTTCGTATGGAGAAGACTCTTTATTCAAAATGTCCACATTATCCTATTTTTTGAACAGGTTTACCTGTCTGTGTGCACTTTAGACCGATCTGCCTTAAATCTGAGACCATACTGTCTAAAATCTGGACACAATCCGATTCCGACCATGGGCGAATTTTCGGTGGGAAAGAAACGGGTCCAAAAAATTAGATTTTTCCCTCTGTATTTTGTAGTGCAACTAAAATGTTCAGATTATTTGGTATCATTGTAGAGTTAAAACTGTCTACCTTTCTCTAATACCACCCACTTTAGTGTATCATGCATGACTGCGACGCTACAGACCTTGGAAGTAGGATACTACCTCATGCCCCGTAAACTCGGCGCTAGGGGTTAATGTGTTAAGGACTTTAGCACTGCTGCTCCAGATGGTGCTGAGGTTTGCACTTTCTCTTGCCTTCCACTTGAACACTGTCTCTATTCCTTTAATTTCTTTTTATCTTCCTCCCTTTCTGTTTTGACACTTGTTGCGTTGTTTCTGCTAATGTTGTTGGCATCGGGAGGTCCTCCCTAGGTTCTCATATAACTGGCAGTGTTGGTGTTGTTTGGGTGAAGATGTTGTTGACAGAGATATAAGGGTAGGGGCTGTCGGCATCGGTTGAGTCGTTTTACTCCTCTCTCTCTCTCTCTCTCTCTCTCTCTCTCTCTCTCTCTCTCTCTCTCTCTCTCGTTATGCCTGCGGTCTACCTCCCTTTCCGTGTTGTCTTGAGGGGCTGCTTATCTCTTTCCTGATTCCTGCCTCCCATATAAGTAGGAGTGTAGTTTTTTCGTGCCTGGGTCAGTATGCTCCACAATGGTGCAATGTTAAGGTCTAAAACTGTGATTGCATTCAGGGTCTGGCAATGAATCATCGATTCGATTCGGCCATTCGGCTATGTACGTCGACTAATGAAGGGGGAATTAAGCAACCTTTCGATGTTTTAGAGTTTACCCCTATTTAGCGTGCAAGTACGCCGTCAGAGGGCTGAATTGATGCGGACACAGCATACTAGTTTTCTTCGAATTATACTGACGCGTACGAATGGCGATGACACCATTTGAAACCTTAATACATGCACGTGTTTCTAAACGTGTGAGACAAGAGCAACCACATAACGACAACCAGTCCATCGTGCATGCGTTTGTCTTGGGTTTTCCTTGGTGTACACTGCACTTTAACTGATATTATATCTGCTCAGAGCAAAGGAAAACAATTCATACCAGAGACTACAAACGTTAATGGAACATCTAGGAAACAACATAGAGGTACTATTATGTCAAATTATCCCCAGTTATCTAGGTCTAGATATTCCATACAACAATTGTGTGAAAGCCACATCTTGTTAATATGCTAACCAGTTACAAATTCTTCTGGCTTGTATTATTTGAAATTTAGCGTATATAGTGAACGTTCTAATTCCGAAATAACAGAGAAGTGCCAGGTCTGAGCGACCCATTACATTTTGAAGGTATTGGTTGGATACAATGGAAGTATTCTTTTCGAACGGATCATAATTGTATATTAAATAATTATTTAATCCGCTTTGTCAATCCAAATGAAAAGGCCAAGGTCTAAACTCTATCGGCGTTTTCTGAAACGGCCTTAAATGTTCGGGCGGCATATAGTTTCGTCTGCGTTTAGCTAGGTGTTATGAGATCTGCTATCACCAACTCTTCAATCTGTTGCCAATGCGTGACAGGTTGGACCGATATGGTATGTGGCATTAATTATGACCAGCTCGTTCCTAATTATCATTATGGATACTGGAGACCTGCAATATTTTTCCTCCAATGAACGGATGTTCCCAGTAGAGTAACGAAAGCTGGCTGTGGTTGATTTACTGAGCCAGTCCTCGTATTGTTGTCTCCTGGCAGCCGAGCCGGTCCTCGAATTTTCGTTTCCTGGTAGCTTTTAAGACAGTCCTGTAATATATCGATTGGGATTTCCAGTCGTTCGTTGCGGCTTTTTAAAGACTTTTTATTTCGATGAGGACATTTTATGAAAAAATATAATTTTAGATTCAAATATGTATCTTTTAAAGCATTCAATCTTCAGAGTCACAATCTCTTTTGAAATGGCTTCTACCGTAAGAAAAACTGATTTTAACATATCTCCTAAACCATATTTTCTTTGGTACATAGGATACATCTGTTACAATTTACTGGATAACTGTTTTCGGAAATATAGTTTGACAGTGAATTTTCATTTTGATAATTTTGTTTGTTCAAGATTTCCGTTTATACTAATATTGCCATTTTCAACATTTTGTGACATAAAGATGGCGAGAGTGTAAAATTCATGATGAACGCAATACGTGTTTCCACCATTTTGTAAGCAGGAATGGCAGAATTTGCTTTGAAAGGAATTACTGAGTGCTACGTTAAGTCATGTTTAGATGTTTAGTTGATCGATGTTGTAAAGGTATTACATTGGAGCAGTGAATCCAACTAAAATAGAAACAAACCGTTGTAAAAAGTAAGGTAGAAGATCATTTTTGTGCGAATATTCTGTTTATATTCAGGGCATGTGCGGGATGAATTATTTTTATCGAAGTCACTTTCCAGTTAGCTTAGTGCTGCAATTTCATCGTTTGAGATAATTTGACCGTGAAACAACATGAGATATTGTTAGGATAATCATCCATCTAACTGCCAATCGGTAAAGTTAAATAATTGTTTTATTCATTGTTTAAGTCACTATTGTCTATAGAGATTTACTTTTCAAATGTTACAAGCGAGTTGCTGCTGTTGTGACTGAAGGAATGGTGACTGGCTACGGCCGCAAAGCTTCCGTTGGTTTTATTGCCAAAGTCTATTTCATTGAAGGATTGGGAAGAAGATAGCCAATATAACTGGTAAATAAAAGTGTCCATAATTGATTGTCTCATTGTTACATGCTCAATGCGCCACCAACATTTTGGCACATAACAGAATTCAGCACATGTTCTCCACACCAAAATTGCAGTTATTGGAGAGATGGAATCTGAGAAGGAGAGGTAGCTGCTATGTTTAACGATATGATGGTTAAATCCTCTGACCTGTCACAAAAGTTACCGCAAGAGTTGCAGAAGCTACTGAAAATCTTCCCTCAGTGAAACAAGCTGAACATCCCGAAAAAAATAGCTGAAAGAATGAAGAAAACTGATATAGTCGCTGCACAATTACGGTGCTGACCTTACTGGTAAAGAAATACCTGAAGAAGAAAAGAAAAAACTATCTGAACAACTTATTAATGAGGTGGTTAATGAGATTTTTAAAAGTGAACATCCGCTTGATCTAGCTGGTTTTTGCGTTTGCAGGTTTCAGTCATAAAGAACGATACTTAAAACCCGAATATAATAGACCAATAGGCTGATATGTCTGGTATAGATGGAAATGTCGCATAAAATATGACAAAGATCGAATTTCAAAGATTGATCCAATATTTACTATCGAAATAAATAATACATACGAATTTGGAAGTGTCTGAAATCTTCCGCAACAACACAGTTCACAATATCAATTTTCTCCGCCGCAGCAGCAAATATAACAAAAACAATCTCTTTCACAAATTCCTCCAGTAAGAAAAAATCAAAATCTTCTAAAAAAAAGAAAAGGAAAAATATTAGGATGCGCTTGACACAGGTCTTACTGGAAGTGGTACTTCTACATTGAAAGCATTAGGAGGAAGTGGTCTTATTACCTGCCTTAACAATGTTCTTTCCGATTTAGCACGATTAAAAGTTCTGATAGGAGTTAAATGAGCTGGAAAAAACTCACCGAAAATAATTAATGAAGTCTATACTTTTCGAAGATTATTTCAAAGTGGTGTCATGGATATTAGCAATATCGATGAACTCGTTGATACTTATCATATTGACTAGTTGCCTCATTAGATAAATGGATAAGAAATAAGATGATCATACATCAACAACACCGTGGACCTGTAATAGGCAAAGAAACAAATTAACGATTACCAGTCTATAAATCAAACTTATGGTGATAGCCTTGGTAATGGTATTCAAGGGTTATTTGCAAGAATGGCTCCCAAAATAGCTCCAATCGTAAAACAACTATCAACGAAATATAGTAATGCTATTAGTGACAAAGCTACTGATGCCGTTGGTAATATTACCGAAAAGGTGTTTTCTGCAGTCAAGGATAGATTAGCACGATTAATACGATGAAAACCACCTTTAGTAAAATTATAATAATAATAATAGTAAAAATAATAATAATAATAATGAGGACTTTGTATAGCGCCTAATCTTACGAAGCTCTAAGCGTTTTACACCATCAATAATGATATGACTACACTACAGAACAACAAATGACAAAAACAATGAAATTGGAAAACATAACAACATGCTGAAAACATAAGATACAAAACATGATTAGGTCGCTAAGTTTGTCCCTGCAGTCGAAATAGGTGAGTCTTAAGTGCACTCTTAAAAGGGACCACTGTGTCTTTGTGTCTAATTTCAATGGGCAATTCATTCCACGTCGCCGGGCCCTGGTGTGCAAATGAACGTTGTCCATATGACTTTGCTTTGACCTTGGGAACAATGAGTATACGATTATCAGAAGAAGAGCGTAAGGATCTAGCTGGTGTATACACATGGGTGAGGCTGGATAGGTATGTTGGACTGGAGTCTGTCATTGAAACATAGCACAGAGAACAAATTTTGTTTGATTCTGTATCGAATTGATAGCCAATGTAGGGTACAGAGCAGTGGTGAGGTGTTATCTGATCGAGGTACTCTAAATATGATCCGTGCAGCTGTGTTTTGAACTTTTTGAAGTTTCTGGAGTAGATATTGTGACGAACCAGACAGAATTGAATTACAATAGTCCAGTCTTGAAAGTACTAATGAACACAGGTGTTTTAGTGGCATCAACTGAAAGATATTTACGAATGGAACTGATGCGTCTCAATTCAAGATATGCAGCCCTGCATATGATCATGACATGTTGGTGCAATGTGAGAGTACTGTCTAGAGTAACGCCTAGGTTCCGTACTGACTGTGAGAATTTAATGTTGGTGTTGCTGATATTTATTGTCTGAGGTAAGGGATGTGAATGAGAAAGTCTTTGTGTTGTGATCAGAATAGCCTCAATTTTATCATCATTCATCTGCAGCTTGTTACATGTCATTCATGATTTAACATCATAAATGCACTTCTCTACTCCATGGATGGTAGCATCAACTTCAGTTGGGTGGCTACACTTGTATATTGGGTGTCATTAGCATACAATTGGTGCGACACTGGGTGATGATCTGTGACACTTGAGAGCGGCTGAGTATACAAAACGAAGAGAACAGGTCCAACAACAGATCCCTGTGGGACACCACAACATACGTCAACTGGGCTGGAGTGTATTCCATTTGCAGATATAATGTGTGTCCTGTTAACTAAGTAGGACTTGAATCACTGTAAGGCTATATTCTGAATGCCAAATACATGCTGGAGACGGTGAAGTAATATATCATGGTCTATTGTGTCAAATGCTGCAGATAAATGCAGGAGAGTAAGGACTTTAATCTTTCCACTGTCCAAAGCAGAGAGAATGTCACTAAATACTTTCAGAAGAGTAGCTTCCGTACTGTGGCAAGGGCGATATGCAGACTGTACATTGCTAAAAAGACTGTTTGAATTCAAATGAGATACAAATTGAGTTAGAACAACGTTTTCTAAGATTTTTGATAAGAATAGAAGATTAGAAACTGGGCGGTAGTTCTTTAAATCGTTATGGTCCAGTGTTGGTTTCTTCAGCAGTTGCTTTACGATGGCAGTTTTGAAAAATGATGGGAATTCCCCTGATGAGAGAGAGAGAGAGATATTAATAACATCAGTTAGTGAAGGCAATATTGGGTCTAAGCACTCAAGCAGCAGTGATGTCGGAATTGAATCAAGTTCACAAGACTTTGGTGCACTTTTCATCACGATTGTATGTACTAAATCAATAGAAACAGGTTCAAATGCTCCTAACGGTTGTCGCTGAAATTCTGCATCATACCTGTATGGTGACGAATCAGTTGAAAGTGTGCTGTCAAGCGAATCTGTAATGATTTGTACTTTGTCATCGAAGAAATTTGGAAATTGGTCTGGTAGGTCTAGTGGAGAGAAGGTTGTTGGAAGTGGTGTACATTTGTTCTTTGACATTAGTTTGTTAGTTATTTCGAAGAGCTCTTTGTAGCTGGAACTCTCCTTGATCTTAGTACTGTAGTGGGATGATTTGGCTAAATGGACTATATTCGTGATGTTCTTCTTAGCGGCTTCGTAGATTTGTTTATGAATAGTGAATCTAGTGGAAAGCCAAAGCCTCTCTGCTTTTTGGCGATGTCTTTAAGCAGTGCGATGCTGGTCCCTAACACTTCTATACCATGGAGAACAACTTTTTTTATTGATACTCCGCATTTGGTGGCTGGGGCATGTTTTTCAAGCAATAAACGCAGGCAGTTATCAAGTTGTTCCGCTGTTGGATGTAAGAAAGTTGTTAGGTTTTCTTAGATGTCATGCATGAATTTGGTTCTATTTATCATAGGGATGTTTCTCTTAGTAGCAAATAGAGGTGGATAGTTAGGGACTGGTACGTCGAGATGGCATACAATGCAGAGGTGATCCGATTCAAGTTCGTGGGATACAAGGGTGGATTGCAGAATATTATCATCAGGTCTATAAATAAACCAGTCCAAAATGTGACCAAGTTTATGGGTAAGTTGGTTAACTGACTTTAAGATGAAAACATGAATGAAATCTAGGAGTTTTGACATGTATGGTTGACCAGGACAGTCAAAGTGAAAGTTGAAATCTCCAAGAATAATTAGGTTGCCACCTATCGAATTTCCATACTCTAGAAGATTTGGAAACTGCTCCAAAAAGAGATTCAGTCAGCTTGTTTTTTCTACTAGGAGGAGGACGGTAGAGACAGAAAAAATGGACTGACATTTGTTCCAGTGTGAGCGTTGTTTGGACTAGTTCAAACGATGTGTGGCAGAAATTGAAGTTTGTGTTGTACTTAAGGCATTTGATTATGGAATTCTTTGTAATTGCAGCAATTCCACCTCCGCGAGAGTTGCGGGGGAACGACTTGATGGAGTAATCGCTGGGTGTTAAATCCGCACACTTACATTCATCACTTGCGGAATGTAACCAAGTTTCTGTCAGGAAGAAGACGTCAATATTCTGGTCGTTGATAAAATTAACAATTTCTGTGCGCTTTTCCGGTGATCCTACTGATTGAGCGTTGAATAATGCAATACGTAGTGGTATCCCTGGGACAGTTGACACAACGGTTGACGATTTAAGAGGAATTTGGACCAGGTTATTAAAATTAGAGGCAGAATTTTTAAGTTGTTTATCCGTTACGGGCGAAAGGGAGATAACTGGAATTCTTCTTCCTGTTCTACGCCGGCCAGCTTTGAAAGAACGTTTCTTTTTTCGCTTCCGTTTACATTTAAGAAATGATGAATGTATTTCCAGTTCGTTTAGTCTTGAGCACTATTTAGAACCAAGGTGTGGTCATTTAATCCAGTTAATGAGAGTCCATCATATTGTAAGCGGTTACGTGACGGCGGTTTATTAAAAAACAAATGACGTCTTAACACTGGGACAAAACAGCTGAGAAAAATTCTAATTGTTGTCGTTTCCAAAACAAGGAGATGAATTAACACATACGAACGGAACAGCCAATACATGATGAAACACAATAATGTAGACGATGATAGAGAACAAGCACAAATATCATAAATATAGCACAAAATCGGAAGAGCCTATCTCGAGCAGTTAAACGATGGCGGCCATCTTTCCGGAAGTCATATATCACATACTAAAATTATGCCCGCTAATGTCATTAAAATAATAAGCCAATTTGCAGACCAAAAACTAGCAGCCTCGATAAATCAAGAAGCAGATCAAATTATAAATACTAGCTTTACTGGAGGTAGACTTCGTAGGAGACATTGATTTAGATCAAGAAATATATAATAAAATTTGTAAACTTGTATCTGACCCAGCATTCGACATAGACTCACCGGTTTTCAAAGATGAATCTATACGTGATTATCAATGTTTTTCTTATGAGGCAAGACATCCAGAAACAACGAGGCATAATTGAATTACAAGTTCAGGATACAAGTAGATATTTCTACCCACTGAAGCTTTTATCGAAGTAGAAGGTGAAATTATAAAAACAGATAATACAGAATATGATGATGTTGTCAGAGTCTTTTTTGTTAATAACGGGATTATGACACTGTTTGATAGCGCTACTTATATGATTGATGCAAAAAATATTGAATCAATTATAACAACGTTAATGTTGCTACAACGATAATTAACCTAGCATTATATACTGATGATTATACAAGATCAGCTGGTCCGACAATCATGTTTCACAAAAATGGTTCCAATTACCCTGATGACAATATATATGTTGTGAGACGACCAAGAGACAGTGGTGCTGCTCCTGATGCTGATCTTAATGTGGAAGATATGGTTATTAATGTTAATTTGGAGTACAATATAGGATTTAAAACACGTAAATTCATGTTGACATGTAATCGTAGAAATATTTAATGTGCACTTCCACTATCTTACATTTTCGATGTTTATAGAAATGTTAAAAAGGTTATTTCGGAGCCAAGCATTCAGTTGTACTCGTACGAAAAAGTGATGATAATGATGCTATATAACGACTTGTTGTCGATGACGTTTAAGTACTATTATCAAAACACTCATTGGGGATGCCAGTAATGACCCCATCAATCACTGAAGAAAATAAATTATTATCGTTTATGGATACAGGTGGTAAATCATTACTATCATAGCTAACAACAACAACACCAGATAGTATTCAGAGTAATATTAACGGTATATTTACATGGCGTATAGCATCACAACAAGATGTTTCTCCGCCACGACATAAATGTGTTGCGCTACAAAATTATACACGATTAAATTCGCAAACACGGAGCCATATTATATTGGGTCAACTTGGCGTTTCTGAGGTTTTGCTCACAATAAACGGCCAACAAAAACCATTTGAAGATATTTTACTTAATTTTGGACAAAATCAAGTAGCACGTGCATATCAACGTTTATTGACATTATGGGACGTGATCTGAATATAGATACTGGTCTGCAAACATCATAACTAGATTTTACAACATATTATCCGATTTACTATTTTTCGCTGGAACATCTTGATTTGACCATACAGAATTTCGTTTCTATACACTTCCGAGCTCGTGAGACTATTAAAGCTGCTCCAAACCCCCTTATCCCTAATTACAGAACAATCGCTGTTCTATTTTGCGATAAACCGATGCTACTTGAAGGTGCTGGTGGACGAATGAGATATATTGATGCACCAGTAGAAATTTTGTAACACAATTAGATCACTCTTATTATTATGAATGTCATATAATCAGGTAAATGTTACTCTGAGTCCAGGTCAAATTAAAAAACTACAAACCATGCCATTGAAAACATCTGGAACCACAATAGCGCTAAAACTCAGTCAGATTACAGGTGGTGAAAATAAATGATCGTTGATAGAACTCCAGCGTAAACAATTCAATGATTCTAAACATGACAAAACCGGAATCTGACTTACTCTAACCGCGGATGATGTTTCAGATAGAACTAAATCAGATGGTACATTTCCACTCCTCGTGGCAATGCCAACAATAAACGCAGCGACGGCTCCTGCTGTCGCGAAAGCGGCCGCGTTAGGGGCTGTCGAGACAGCAGCAGGAATAGCATTAAAGAAATCAGCAGGAAAAGGGTATTTAAAAAGTAGGTACGGAAAAGGTCAAACACTACCAGAGACGATTTAATAACACACAATGTCAAATTTATAGTATATAAATAGTATAAAGAAATTATTATATAGTTACCGCTTGTTACAGATAGATAATGTGGATTATTTCTGTTTTTGAAAATGATTGTAAAATATATAATATTTCTATAATACGTGTTTTGTCCTTCAGCAATAGAAGGATATAACAAACAATATTTTCCTGTATTTGTTTAATTGTGTCAATGGCGAAACGGTACATAAAATTAATATTATTATAGTAATTGTACATTATACCGTTTTCCCACTCGTGTCATGGATATTTCACGATGATTTTATATATCAAGACAGAATGTTTATTTTGTCATTCTGAACTTTCGCTGATAGCATAAAGGATCATATGTTAATAGTCACTTGCAATTTGCAGAAAAAAATATTATAGAAATTTCTGCAAATCGCCACTCAGGTCATGTATAAATTTCACGATGATTTTGGTCATCAAGATAGAATACTTTTTTGGTCAATCAGATCTGCATGTAAGAGACAAATAATGTTTTTCTGAACATAATTTTAAGATCGTAATTGATATGGCAGGTCATTATATTTAAGTAAGTAGTAGTTTTATCGACCATCTCAAGCAACAGTGACAATGAAGCCGAGGGTTTTGTTATTCAGGTTCCAATGAGTATTGAGAGCCTGTATATACAGGTAACCTCAGAGGGATATTTAATAGTTTTAGTGGCGACCATAATACTGATCCAGACGCTACCGTATATACTACGTTGTGGACGATCCATTGTTTTTAGAGAGTTTAATATCAATGACTGCTGGACCTCACAAAAAATTCGTTAATATTTCAATTATTTTTCTACGAAAATACAATGACCTGTTTACGTGAGCAGTATAATTAGATCGAAGATTTGTTGCTTCACACTGCTTATTGTTAACGAGTTCGTCATTGGGAGGCTTTAATCGTCGACGTATTTCTTCGTTGCAGTGTCATCGTTTGATTCTGGTTCTCCAAGACCAGTAATTGTATTATTAATCATACTAATGATACCGGATATTGTATCACCGGGTTTTGTTTACTTGATTGTGAATATTACCTAATATCGTTGACAAAAAAACACCGGGCTTAAATTTTACATTAGTAGCAAACATAGCAGCAGAGAGGGTGAACAGACCAACTTTTGGAAGCGTCTATTCGGCAAACTAGGGTTTCCTCGTAAATGCTTAATAAAAGCGTCCATTTGGCAAAACAGAATTTAAAAAAAGACGCCATGATCGTTGTCGCGCCCCCTCTCTGCTGCTATGGGTTAATAATTTTTTCAACCGAATATTTGATCAAGTCCGATACGATATCTTGATCTAGGATCATGTAAATTTATCGTTACAAATCCATGTGGTATTGACTGAGCGCGACTAAAGAAATTTCTAAAGAGATTATAATCCATATCACCGCCGCACCAAGTCTGGTGAATATTTCGTAGCGTATGTGTATACACTCCGTTGAATACAGCAAGAATATTACAGTTATCTCTGATCACTTTTGGTATTTGAGTGTATCGTTGAGTTACATATATCACGTCAATGTTTTTATGTCTGCCTCTGGAAAATATCCTAGCAGGATTCTTTTGATTATCTAACATCACATCATACTTCCATCAATATCATCAATGCTCGGTGCTTCCTCGATATCGGTTATAAATTCAATAATACCCTCGCCGGTGATTTCTGCTGCCTTTTCGTTGTAATCCTTTAACACTTCGTAGCATCGCTTATCATCTACGCTCTGGGCTATTAAATACAACTTATCCTATTTCATCCATCTCGTTATCAAATTAAGTATCAGTTGTGTCTTGCCACTTCCAGATGGTCCAATTATAATCATACGAACAGAACTTGGTAGCGCTGCATGATGCTTAACTGATTCTCTTGTTTTTGTCGCCTAAAAATCAATTACATTCATGTTATTATAAATATATTATGGATCTATATTGTGTGAAATGAACAAAACGTACTGGCACAGATGACTTAACGACGATTACATCTAAACGAAGAAATTTAGATTTGTTTCTATGAAATCTGCAGATGATTTAAAAAAAAAACGAGGAGGTGATATTGCAGCCAAGTTAGTAAAACTATCAGGAACACCATGGGTAAAATATCCAGGAGAAAAACGTCTTCCAGGGTAAAGTTATTGTGGACCCGGAACCCGACTCGGTATCAGACTCGATGATCAAAACCAACCCCGACCCGGTAAAAAACCCAAATAAACGCTATAGATACGGCGTGTCATGCTCATGATATTGCTTATAAAAGCAGTAATCTGCAACACAGACATATCGAAGATGTAAAATAGACTCACACGTTGAATTCTATCACTGATAAATCCTTCAAAGAAAAGTTGGCTTCATGGTTGATAAAATCAGCGATGAAAGGTAAATTAATGTTAGGTGCTGGTAAATTAATAACAACATGGAATCTATTTATTATTCTCCAAGAGGATACTGGAGGGGTAAAGCAGCAATTGGTAAACTCGCTTGCGCAGCAAAGGTGAAAAATACCCTGCAGCGGATTGGTTATCCAGACAGGCGATATGGCAAATTTATCTACCGCCGCCTAAACGAATTAACCACTCGCATTTTGATGTGACCGTCCCTAATGAAGTTCATCAAGCTGATATATTATTTCTGCGCATGATGGTTTTTACAAGTACGCGCTAACCGTAGTTGATGTTGCGAGTAGATACAAACAAGCAGAGCCGCTATAAACAAAATCATCAACTGAAGTGGCTTCTGCGTTTGAAAGGATTTATCGTAGGGGTCCTTTGCATTGCCAAATCTATTACAAGTTGATCCTGGCAAGGAATTGTAGGGTGCAGTGTTATCAAGAATGAAGCATCATAATGTCACCATCAGACGAGGACATACTGCACTACATCGCGATCAGGCAATTGTTGAACGATTTAATAGGACACTTGCTGAGCGGTTATTTGGATATCAATACGCGAAGGAGTTTATTCAGGATAAAGGATCCCGTAAATGGGTCAAGAGATTACCAGGTGTAATTAACGCGCTGAATAATGAGATTACTCGAACAATTAATATGAAACCTAACAACGCGATTAAAAAGAAGTATATAGCTGTAAAACCACAAAATGATTTTTCAAAACAACCAATACTCGGCAATGTCACTGTAAGATATTTATATGAACCAGGAGAGCTCGAAGGTGGCCAAAAAGAGCTACTGATCCTATTTGGAGTGTTACTGCACATAAAATATCTAGTATAACACGATCTACGTGTAGACGAGCAATCTATAGATTGGATTCAACTACTCCTCAGCGAGAATTTACTCGTGAACAGCTACAAGTGATACCCGAAGACACTCAATTACCACCGTGTGGTCCTAACTAGCATCTCTTCGTCTGTTGCACTCAAGACAAGTCAGCATCACATTATCTCTGGTACGCTGTTATTTTTTCTATCTACGGTAAATTGTCGAGGATCTTTATCCGACCAACACCAATTCATTATACAATTGCAACTCGCGCAGTGATTATTCTGTTGCTTTTTCAGTGTGATTATTAATTCGGCATCAATATCAAATTCTCTATTATTTTTTTTGTCTTGTTGTTTATAACCAGAGAGTTTTTTCTGATTATGCCATCGCTGACAATATCACTTATTGTAGTGTCATTATCATCTAGAACAACTTTTCGAAGCTGATTTATTTTTCGTACTCTGGACACCGCAAGATAAACTAAATTCGACCACTCGATGTGATTATCTACCATCCAAACAATTGTATCGGATATAGTTAATCCCTGTGAAGAATGTATCGTCTCTGCGTATCCTAGCGTCCATGGGGATTTATCAGCGCGCAATGCATCCTCGACGACGTTGATATCAACCAACACAATATCATTTAACACTAAATTCTGTTTTTCACTTTGCCCAGGAATATCAACTTCAATATTCTGTTTTCGTGTATCCTTGGGTCTATAACACAGCGGCGATGGAAGTGTTGCGAATTTTTCTTTATGCAATTCAAATAACTTCATCTGAAGTGTGTCTATGACTATTTTTCTACTTGCCACTATCAAATCGTTTGGTCTCCACGCTTCCCAGAAATCATTTAATGGGGTTTCCGAAATTATTTCACGTGCTATTTCACATTGGATTCTATCCGATTGTAATCTAATTAGTTTTTTGAACTCTCGTAATTGTTCATCAAGTGCTCTATGCTCAGTATTAATTTCTTTATAATAGTCTACAAAATTCTTTAGCCAATCATGTGGGGATAAACCGACAAATGGTGGTGGTTGACAATGATCGCCACACATTATCACTTTTGTATTCGCTAGCAATAACCAATCAATAAATCTTTGTAATGCATCTAACGACACCGTGCATATCTCATCCCAAATCATGACGTCAGGAATAAATTTCTCACCCATTCGATCAGGAGTCCATTCATCACCTTTCCAACGAAAGAAACTGTGATAAGTACAAGCTTTAATTCCTCATTGTTTCATCTCTCTTGCAAGTCTGTGTGTCGGTATTAGCACAATCATGTTTGATTTCCCACGAAATAATTCAATCGCACGAGTCGTCTTTCCTGACCCACCACAACCGTTTAAATAAACTGTTTTATATCTACATATTGGATCAGATATCGACAGTACATTAGATAGTTCTGATATCTGATTATTTTGCAAATAATTGCTTTCAATCGTAACATCTGCTGATTTGGAATAATCACGCAGTATTTCCTTTTTAATTCTCCATGATCCCCAACTCTCGTCGGAATTTGTAAATTCGGCCACTGCTTCGCTGTGGTTCACGTTGATATAAAATGAATCAGTGGCGACTCTAACTGCGGTGTCAGGAAATCTCTTTATCATTGAAAATAAATTAATAGAAGCATAAGCCAGCATAGACGCCCTCAAATGTTTATACTGAAGATTTTTTTCCATCGTTGTAAGTAACACTTTTACCCAATTTGGTTCCATTGGACAAGAAAGCGTCTTTACGATTTACATATATACCTTTAGATGTTACATCTGCGATTATAAAATTGTATTCAAAGCTATCTATAATCAACCGTGAAGAATGTCGTTTATTGTCGTATTTTCCACCTGAGTGAATTTATCGATTATTCTTCTACCGAGTTCTTTTGCTTGTCTATTTCTAACTTCAAATATATGTTTTGACCATTTCATGATATATTTTTCGTCGAGATCAGGGATTTGTTTTTTATTTTCGCTGATTATACTATCTGGATTATCGGGTTGTGGTAACCAGACTTCAGTCTGCGCTCGATATGATATAATTGCTTCACTGACAATCAGCGATATCAGCATTTTAGAATCAATCATATACCGTAATAACACTATTGGCATCCAGTGTTTTTCAGATATGTGTCTGCTAATCCAAACATAACAGCACGGATGAAGTCCTGTAGCCAATTCAAATGATACCACACGAGCGAATCCGGTTCAATCAAAATCAGGTAGTAGTCCATTAATCTCAACACGGGTCATCTCATGTGGGGGATGTCCAAATCGCTTGAAGTACTCAGCGCATTCTCCGTACCCAAGAAAACTCCCAGGATAACACGCAACCATATCAATCGAAATAATATTTACAGGGTCATATTTTGTATTCCATAATCCAGCATGACCATATTCGATGCAGCTTGATTTGATATCTGATAGAAATTCAGCTTTTGTTGATTTCCACATGTTTTTCTTTCTCGCAAAATGAGCTGCAACCGACGTAATTGTAAAAATTTGTTAATAATTGTTCGTCGTATTCTGTTGAAAAACCACTAGCTAGTTTTTTCATCTCGTTGTGGAGGGCTTCAGTGCGCTATAATTCTCCATTTTGTCTTACAAATTGATTGAATTTACCCTCTTCGTGCTCAAAACTGTTAAGTAACCACACTGACACAGGATCATTTTTACTTAATTCGTAAATAAAATCAAATAATTTCTCCTCCTGGGAGAATTCCGGGGAGAACTCCACTGGTAGATATTTTATTATTCTATCTCGCGGAAATATTGTTACTGCAGGTGTCCACGCGTGTTCATTATGGTCAATAACTTTCATTGGGGATCCTGTTGATTTATATTTCGGTTCATATAATATATCGCCTGTTATCGTCGTTACTGATATTGGAAATTTTAGTAGTTCTGCCACATTTTGAATTGTTGCTCCTCGCTCCCTTACTGTTAGTCCCCATTCATTTATTTTTTGCGTCTTAGATCAGTCAATTTATTTGTGAAGTGTTCTATTATTCGTTCTGCTACACAATTCAGCGATGATAGTTTCATGGGTTTTAGATTTTTAATACTTGGTTTATCATTTAACAAATAGATTTCATAAACAACTGCTGCTACAGGATAAGATCTCTCGTAGTATGGTTTGCCAATTCCAGTCAGAATTCCTGGTTTGGAATCTCGACTCACAGTGACAGTTCTTTTATCCCTCAGGATGGGTTCAAATTTGTTCAAATTTGTCTCGAATAATCCAATCTCATGTTTCTGACCGGATAATGAATTTTCATTCTAAAAAAAATACTTTTTCTTGTCAAGATGTGTGATTATCACTGCTGCTTTTTCGTCGTTCATGGTAGCATCAACGTTACCATCAATTCGAAATGTTGACCAACAGTGAGATGCTCCATCGCGCTTGAATTCATTAAAACAATCACGAAATTTGCTTATCATGGTCCTATCACTTATTAGACTTTTTGGTGTATCGGAGACTCTATCGAGATTGAATTTAGCATTTTTCCAGGGCTTAATTTTCGATAATCTCTCGAACTCCTTCATATTATAATTAAAACAAGTATTTAAATAAGAAAATTATTATATAATGAATTATTGCAAATGGCTTATGATAGGATCAGTAACCGCCTGTAACAAATCATGCAGAAAGGAGTTCTGTGGGTATCATTTACAAAGTGTCCTTGGTGGAAGTTTTGGCCCAGGCCCTTGCATACGATGCGCGGTAGGAGTTAGAGGAAAATCACAGTTGTGTCTCAATTGTAGTGGTAAGCGATATAGAGAGTTGAAGCGCTATTATGATAAACGAATTAAGAATTCCATCAATGACTCTGACTGTGCCCCTCACAAAGTCATAAGAGCTCCTCAAGACTACATTGGAAGATTTCTCAAGTAATGATTAAACCAAATAATGAATTAGACAAAAGGTATTTAGTATATAAATGAACCAAGAATTTCAACCGCATCCCGTGATCAGCAACTATGAAACGTCTCGTGACGGTATTGTGAGAAACCGTAGACTGAAGAAACCAGTTGGCTTTGTGAGTAATCAGGGTTATTTGATGTTTACTGTTGTGAAGAGGCAATATCATAATCATCGTTTCGTATATGAATGTCACAATGGATTGATCAAGGATGGTCTTGTTATTGATCACATAAATAATATTAAAACTGATAATTCTTTAAATAATTTACGTTCTGTTACACAGAGTGAGAATACCAAATGGGGAGGAACTGGTACTTATAAGTCAATTGGGAAGAGACCTGTAAAATCATTTGATACAGAAAATAACGAGCAAATAGTATTTCAATCAATGGATGGTGCCGATAGATATTTTGATATTTGTATACCCTCAGCACAAAAAGTAGCAGAAGGGGTATATCGATCTTATTTTTCAAAGCGTTTTAAAAACAGAATTAAGTTTACATATTTCTGAATTATAATTTTTACTATAATACCAAGGAGAATAACTCGTGCAGGTATGTCGGCTTAGCAAAGAGAGGTAATCTCATGAGTTTTTGAAACACTGTCGCCTGATTTGGATGGTCTTTTTCCGATTGGTTGATTTTAACTGTCATGATTCTCAATGGAGATATAATCAATTGGGGAAATTATCTGTTTTGTAAGAAAACGAATCAAATACGCGGTATTTACAAACAGTTGTATTCTTCTTTTTAGTGTTTTATTCAGGTATTCGGTCTTGCTTAAATGCTGTCAATAATCAGTATTAAGTACACGAAAGAATAAAATCGCACACCTCTGTGTTCGGTTTTCATGTATAACCAGCTTATATACCATACCGTCTGTTATATTATTGAGGGTTTTATAGCGTCGAAAATCATACGTGAATAATCATACAACCCACACACTATCACATGGTGTGTGAAATGCTTTTTGTATTCATACAACCTGGGATTTTATATGGGTTGTATGATTGTTCACGTATGAATGTAGACCCGCCCCCGTCATTATCATCCATTCAGTCATTCATTATCATCCATTCATTAATTCATTCATTGTATATATAATCCATTCATTCATTCATTGTATAGTACCTACAACTCGCCATTAACACTCGATTGTGGGTTGAACGGCTGTATTGTCCTATGAAAATAATATGTATATATGTATATAATGTGTGACGTCCATTCACTAAATATAACCTCTTAGATTTCTAATCCGCTATTTGACGAATTAGATATCTTCGCGGGGATTATAGTTAGTGGGCCCGGTTAGATGTAAATTACACCTGAGGGGTCCTATGAGATGTGTTGTCGTATATATGTATCCTCTGGGCGCCTCCGATGAAAATACACCTGAGTGGTACAAATGGTGTTATCGTCACATAATATATCTAGGCGTGCTAAGATTATAAACACCTTAACACAAACAGAGTTCATTTTTTGAAAAATATATCACTGTATTTTTTTTGAAAAATATTTTAGAAATATATATTATTATATAATATGAATTCTGAAAATATCAATGAGGTTATAACTGAGATTTCAACTTTGAAAACTCAAGGGATTCAATTGTCAGATAAGTTAAATTGTGATAGGATCCTCTCCGATTTCCAAGACATTAAATATGGCACTCAAAGGAATAAATACGTGTTGGATAGGTCGTATTCAGTCATTAAACGAATTCAACACGCGATTTACGATTCTTTCAAATATGAAAATGATCTAAGTTTGTCCCGTTATTTACTATCGAGGAAAAAATAAGGAAAGAATTAGGAAATGAGTATGAAATCAAACGCACAGTAAATTCAAAAATTAAGAATATAAGAATGATGATCCAACAAAACGAAAATACCCCTTTGGTTACCTCAACGGAGTAAAAATTCTCACTATACATCGACATGTATACAATACCAATACCTGTCTGTATTGTGAACAGGTATTGCTCAAGTATACAATAGACACGTTCTCACCTAACAGGTATTATGTGCGCGCGTTTCACACTGAATGAATTTGTAAAGGCGGGTAATGTGTATCAATTACTGGTGTTTATCATTACAAGGAAGTAGTGAAATTCGGGGTGGGAGATTCATGGATATTATTTTTTTTTAATTGATTTTTGGTCATTTTCAGTGCATTTAGTTTATACATTAATTGGAAATTGCTTTGCAATTTCAATAATGGTAAATGAAGCACTAACGACTAGATTAGCTCGTGAGCGACTAACTGCAATTGAGAAGTTCATCCCTGTCCGCGACTCTGTCAGAAATAAATTGCAAACTAGACTGAGTTTACAAACTCATTTTATAACAGGATCTGAAGAATTTTTTTAAATCAATAACCACGACAACTAAAAGGGTAATATCTGCCACTGAAAGAGCAATATACGGAGATATCCCCAAGGAAGGGGAAAGAAAAGAAGCTCCTCTTCTTCCTGTACTTGAAAAATAGCAAAAAGATCCAAACAAACAAAAAAATCTTTAAAACACTTCCTGGTGTCAAAATAGCTGCTGCAAGACAACAAGATCAACAACAACAACAACTTCAAGAAGAAGTTGAACGACAAGGTGATATTGATATCAGCTCCCCACCGCCTGAACCACTTGAACAACAAGGTGCTACTGCAAGATAAGACTATTCACCTGAAAATATATTTACGACTGATGCGATAAATAGAATTAGAGGAATTAGAGGAATAAAAACAGATTCTGAATTGTCTAAATTTGCTAGAGAGAGTTTTAAAAAAGGAATAAAGAAACAATATTTAAATGTTGAATTTGACGACGCTATAAAAGACAAAGACACCTGGGCAACACAAATATATTTAGCGAGACTAAAATCACACGAAAGAGGCATCCTAATTATAATAATTATATGGCTATGGTAAACGGTGTCACACAACCACCATCAATACATACAGCATTCCCAATCCCGGATGAAATAGAAATAATGGCAGAAGCTGATTCTGAAAAAGGTGCAACTGGTATCACTAAAAAATCAACCGGGAAGGGTTTTTCTCAGAGTGGTCCAAGTGGGGTATCAGGTAGTGGTCTAATTCAATGTCCTGGTAATATTCTCAGCTATATAGCACGATTACATGTACTCATAGGAGGAAAACGAGCTGGAAATAACTCACCGGAAATAATTAATGAAGCAGCTGATATCTGTATGCGGTTATTTCAAGGCGGCATCATGAATATCAAAACATATCGAGATTTCATTGATGGTTATTACAGTGATTAATCACCACATTAGATAAATATCATTTAAATAAGATGATCATACACTACAACCATGATAAACCAACCAGCGTCTATGTAGTAAATTCATAATTGCCTGTTTATAGAGCGTACTATGGTGATGGTCTCGGTGATACTATTGCAGGATTATTTGCAAGAATGGCTCCAAAAGTAGCACCAATCGCAAAACAATTATCAATGAAAGCCATTGATGTTATTCGTGATAAGGGTATTAGCACTGTTGGAAATCTTGCCGGGAAAGTATTTTCCGCCTCGAAGGATAAACTAATGTGGTTAGTTCGACGGCGAAGGAAACCACCAATGGCATCGCCATTACCATCTACGGAAGTAATGCCTGCAAGTGTTAGATCATAAATTAGCATCGTTGGCGACTTCATCGTTGGCCAATTATGCATATGAGGCACAACGAAATAATATTGCAAACATGATAGCGGGAAGTGGCTTGAAACCACGACGAAAACCATGATTTAGATCGAGGAATATATAATAAAATGTTCAAACGATCACTTGATCCAGCCTTTGATATGGACGCCCCAGTGCACAAGGATGATTCTGTACGCGATTATCAATTTTATTCCTATCATACAGTACAACCAAATCTTCGATCAAGAATCGAACTTCAAGTCCAGGATACCAGCAAATACTTTCTACCATGTGAAGCATTTTTTGAAGTAGAAGGAGAACTCGTAACAAATGATGCTGCTCGTGATGATCCACCATATGACATAAACCCAACTATCCGAGTTGGTTTTGTTAATAATGGTATCATGGCGTTATTTGAGAGTGCTAGATATATGAGTGATAGAAAAGAAATTGAATCTATAGAGCGTGATGTTGATGTTGTCACAACAATAATGGGGTTAGCAAGATATTCTGATGATTATACAAGATCGGCGGGTCCATCTATGATGTTTTCTAAGGATATTACTGATCACCCTGAGCACGTCCAGTATTCTAATATAAAGGTAACACAAGCTACTGCAGTTGATCCAGCACCAGCTGGATATGTAAGACCAGCTGGTACGTTTGATGTCATAAATAATATTCCTAATCAAAACTTGGGATTTGCAACACGCGTAGCAACGATAGAGGGACAGCATCGACGATTTTCATGCGCGATTCCACTGCATCATATTTTCGGATTCTGTAGAAATGTGAGAAAAGTTATCTATGGAGCGAAGCATACAGTAGCACTCGTGCGAAAGAGTAATGATAATGATGCAATCTGGCGTGGTGCTGATGTTCCCGAGGTTAAAGTAAATATAACAAAGCTATCACTGTCGATGCCAGTAATGACTCCATCAATCACAACAGAAGATCGATTACTATAATTTATGAATCATGGAGGAAAATCATTGCTAAGTTGGCTAACAACAACAACGGATACCATGGATTCTAATATTGATGGTACACTAACATGGCACCTGGCATCAAAACAAGGTGTTTCAGCTCCACGTCATATATTTGTTGCGCTACAGAATACTGAGCGATTAAACAATCAAGAACAAAGTCATATGATATTTGATCAGATAGGTGTTAATGAAGTCTCGCTGAGAATAAATGGACAGCAGGAACCATCCGAGGATATACAACTTGATTACACCACTAACCATATTGCACGCGTGTATCATCGTCTGTTGTCATGTATGGGACGCGATCAAAATGTCGATACTGGTTTGCAAATATCATAGTTGGATTTTAAAAATCAATATCCGATTTATTACTTTTCGCTGGAACATCTTGATTTAACAAGACAATCCGTCGTTGATATACACTATAGAGCTCGTGTAGCCCGTCCTGGTGGTATTGTTAATTACAGAGCGGTTGCTGTCATTCTCAGCGACAAATCAATGCTACTCGAAGGTGTTGGTGGACGAATGAGAGTAATGCACCAGTGGAAAATATGTCATTGAAAATCCTTCTGATTTTTCACACTAGTGTATTTCCAATGTAGCAATTAGATCAATCTGTTTTTGTAAAATGTCATACAATGTTGTTAGTGTTACGTTAAATCCTAGTCAACCCAAGAAGTTGCAATCAGAATCGGCTAAAAATGTAGAACCACGATAACGCTGAAATACAGTCAGATGTCTGATGATCAGAATAAATTGTCACTGACAACTCGTCAGATAAAACACTTCAATGATGCTTTCAAAGATAAAAAGGTGTCAAGATCACACTCTCTGCAGCTGCGATCAAAAGCATTATAAAATCAGGTGGTATATTCCCGTTGTTAGCTGCGATTCCAGCGTTGGTTGCAGCAGCGGCTCCAGCGGTAGCTAAAGCGTCAGCGTTAGAAGCTATTGGAGCTCTTGGTGCAAAAGCAGTACACGGTATTACTCAATCATTTGAACCCAAAAAGGGACGTGGATACAAAAAAGGGAAAGGGTCTAAGATTACCAGGAACCCCGTATTCATGGTACAGTGGAAGTGGCTTGAGAATCCCAGGAACAGTTTATTACCAACAATAGTTCAGGTGATATATTCCCGTTGTTAGCTGCGATACCAGCTCTAATTGAAGCTGGTAAAGTGGCTGCGTTGGAAGCTGCTGGAGCTTTTGGTGCAAAAGCAGTACACAGTATTGCTCAATCATATGAACCAAAAAAAGGACGTGGATACAAAAAAAGGGAAAGGGTCTAAGATTATCAGGAACTCCGTATTCATGGAAGAGCGGAAAAGGCCTGAGACTAGGAAACGTTTATTAACTCCGATATCTTCGATATTGCCTATAGTTCCAATGTCAAATTTTGATTTACTCGATGCTGCTAGCGCACTAGCGATAAAAAAAACTTCAGAGGTGTCTTTATGAAAGATCAGTTTCCGGCACAACCAAACAACGTTGAAACCGGTATTATTAATCTCGATAACAGCACCGGACCCGGAACTCACTGGGTTGCATACGCGATTGATCCACGTGCAATTGTTTATTTCGATTCATATAGGTTAGCGCCGCCTAAAGAATTTATGGGTTATATAAACCGCTTAAACACCCCTTGTTGGTATTCCACGCTACCAACAGAACAAATGGATGACCCACCAATATGTGGGAACGAAGTATTAAATGTCCCTGACGCTATTTCATCATCGGGAAAACCACCTCATCGAGTCGTAAATGAATATACTAGTAGTCGCTTTTTAGAGAGAAATTATATAAAATAACATGATTGATATTTGGGGAAGACATCTGTCAATGTTGAAAAAACCCGGTGCTGATGGCACTGCGGGAATATCTGCAACCGATGATATAAAAATAATCGAAGATGAAATAGCTGAGATGTTGACCTTAGCAAGTGTTGATCCCAATGAAATAGTTGTATTTCAAGATCGTCAGGGTAAATTGAAAACTAGTAATGTGTTTCCCTGGATGATATTTTAGTTAAACAACGCGGTGTAACAGAAAATGCTATCGCAGTATTTTCCGATCAGGTTAAACTCAAACCAGGTGTACTTGTTTCAACTATTGTGGATGCCCAACAAAAACTACAATCAGAATACAACGATCATATAATTAATTTTGGTCGATTACAACAGAGTATAATTGATAACATTGAAGCCACGATACATAATTTCTTCGGGGTTCCACGTTCGCAACCCGAGTTGCAAATCATACACGTAAAAGCCGCTATCGATAATTTGGCAAAATTGCGATCCGAGTATGACGCTCATGTAGTTCAATTTGGTACTCTACGTAAAAAATTTTTAAAAAGACTGATGACGCCGTCGATGAATTTTTTGGTAAAGACGTGAAACCCGATGATATTAAAATGGATATCGCTGATATTATCACGAAACTCAATGAAATAACAGCGATTAATCAGCGAATAGAAGCTATCAACGTTGATATTAAAACAACCAATGATCATAAACTGCATGATTACGTAATCAACTTTCATGTTGTATCAACCGCGTACTCCCAATTATCCTCGATGATATCGTCATCACTCGATGATACATTATTATCAGATAGTGAGTTTTCAGCGATGGTACGTGTTTATGATTCCGCAATATCAAAATTAGAAAAAGATAATAACAATAACAATGGCAACATCGCAAGAACTACTTCAACGGATAGCGGAAATACCAACCCGATGAAAACAAGCATGATCTCAATAACATCAACCAATCCTGAATTCAATGTGAATTTCCCTACTCCGATTCCCGTGAAAGAAATAGCGTTAGCAAAATTACGAGTATATCACAGTTGGCCAAATATTAGGTCGGTAGCATTTGGTGGTCAACAACCGAATAATTCCCTGGTGTTTGCGAATAAAAATAAAGAAGACGGGACTCCAGACTGGAACGTTGTTTCGATACCATCTGGGTCCTACCAAATCGAACAAATCAATGCTGAATTACAGCGTAGAATAAAATCCATTACTGGAAAAGAATAGAAAATCGCTATAACGGTTCATGAGCCAACAATATCATCCGCCATTGAGATAAACTCACCCGGGTATGTAGTAGATATTTATCAGAGTTCTATTAGAACCGTGTTAGGTTGGCCTGAAACACTACCTGAACAAAAAATCGTTGATATACCCGAACCAAAAAAAAATCCGATTATGTCACAAATAAGTCATATGACTGGGTATATCCTTGGGATCGTCCCGATCTATCATATTATGATCGGTTGCATAAACAGTTTAATGATCATTTATATTTTATTAATGCATCTATCGATGTAAATACATATTGGGTAGACCCAATATATGAAAGTATTACTGAAGAACTTACAAATATATAGAGAGATTTTATAAAATATAGGTCTATACTTATAGATAAATTTAGTACAACCCCCCTAACCAAAACGAAATCATTAAATATATAGAAATATGTAACGTGATTATCGCAGATATGGATATTTTTCATTCACGCATCTTCAGAAAAATATTAAGCCCCAATTTTTCTCAAACAGAAATAAAATTTGCAGAAACAAATAACATAAGCGTAGAAGACATTCCCAATTTTAAATTTAATGGATATAAAGTTCCAAAGATGAAAAAATATCTCGATGATACTTTCGATAATGGTTTTAAAATAATTCACGACGCATGGGGAAAAAACAACATCACCACAAATAACAATCCTGACACATAATAATGACCCAGACGGTGGTGGTAGACATATCGCTCCATTCAACGTCAATATATCCTCGGTGATTGCATTGAATTTAGTATGTGATGTTATCGAAATCAGTTATCAAATAAATCTCGAGCGTTCAAATCAAGCCCAGCAGAGATATATTTTATATTCATTTGTACCAACAGCTCCTCCAGGGTTTTTAATCATTGAGGATCCAACTAATCCAGTCTACATGCGATGTCATAATGATTCATTAACAAGAATTTTAAACTCACTGACCAGTCCAATAATCTAATTGATTTACAAGGTGAGGTCCTACAAATTAGTCTGTTTGTAAAGTCCTAAAGGACTTTCATCTTAAATGATTTTCATCGTAAATTGTTAGTGTTAACCCATATCAGCAGAGAGGGGGTGCGACAACGACGCTGGCGTCCCATTTTTTTATTCTGATTTGCTAAACGGACGCTTCTATAAAACATTTACGAGGAAGCCCTAGTTTGCCGAATAGACGCTTCCAAAAGTTGGTCTGTTCACCCTCTCTGCTGCTAACATAGCATATAATTCGGATATTTCATCACTAATGATTGTATTTACATTTACGTGTGATATTCCGTCAGTTTTTTTGTTTTTGTTTGGAGGCAGCTCTTCCGTAAATATCTACCATTATATTTTAAAATCTGTTTAAAACGAAGCATCTACATGTATATTCATGCACATCTTTATGGAGTGGTTTAGTTGATAAAGATACCGCGTTGAGTACAGCAATAACTTCATGGCAACATATTGGCGGATCAATTATTTTCTGTGTTGGTAATGTTAAAAACTAGATTGGAGTGTTTTGAAGTTGCGTGCATTGCATTTTGCGACATATTTTCAAAATTCGGTTGGTGGTGCCAGTCCATACGAATCAAAATAAACAATTTCACGTGGATCAGCTGTGTAAGCGACCCAATGAGTTCAGGGCCAGAACTTTTTTCGCGATTAATAATACCGGTTTCAACATTGTTTGGTTGTTTTAACAATCACGCATAGAAACAACTCTGAATTTATTTTATTTGTAATTTTTCTGCAGCATCAATTAAATCGAACTTAGACATAGGAAGTAGACATTTTGTGTCTAACGCGATACTGTCCCGGGAAGTCTCAGACCTTTTCTGTACCACGAGTATGAGCTCCTGGTAGTCATAGGCCCTTTTTTTTTTTTTTTTTTTAGAAGTCTATTCCGTGACCTGTTGCTGTCATACTGATGATATTCGGGATGGTCAGTAATGTCCTTAAAAAAACATCACTGACGGACCAGCTGCTCTTGTATAATAGTCGGAATATCTTGCTAGGCCAATTATCGTTTAGATACATCAACGTCTTTTTGAATTGTTTCAATATTTTTTCCCTTAATCATATATGTAACGCTTTCAAACAACGCCACAATTCCATTGTTAACAAAACCAACCCTAAAATTAGACGTAATATTGTTCGTCTAAGTTCACATTCAATAAATGCTTCAGCGCGCAAGTATATCTACATGTATCCTGAACTTGTAGTTCGATTCTCCCATGCTGATTTGGTTGTCGTGCATCATAAGAATAAAACTGATAATCACGCGCCAATTCATCTTTGAGAACTTGCACATTCACGTCAAATGCAAGACCAGATATTTTATTATATTATTTTTTTTATTTAAGTGTCATCGTCAAACTGAAAACCACTTCCTGCTATCAAATTTGCATCAATATTTATTTCTGCTTTTTATTTGCGGCTTGATTTATTTTTTTACGGATATTTGCATGCATAATGTCAGTGCTTTTACTGGTTGTGGTTTTAGTCGTATTAATCTTGCTAATCTATCTTGATTGCTGAAAACGCTTTACCGGCAGCATTATCAATAACACCAGGAGCTTTAACACGAACAACGTCAATAGCTTTCATTCCTAATTGTTTTGCAATATGTACTGCTTTTGGAGCTATTCTTCTAAAACAAAACCTAAACATCATCACTATTCCAACCACCGCTGAATGCTTTCTAGGTTGGTAGTCGCGATTTTATCACTCTGACCATAATCGATCCACATTGGGCATTGTGTATAATCATCATATTTCTTAATTATTTATTTCTTCACTGCGATGATAATAAACGATTTCATCAATAAGAGATCGATAAACATTAAGATACATAATTCATCCTGTAAGTAATCGTTGACAAATATCAGCTGCTTTATTAATAAAGTCTGGATAATTATTTCCATCACGGTTTCCCATAATCAGAATTTCGAGTCGATCGACATTAGACAAAAAATAAAACCACTTCCTGGAGTAAAAATATCACATCCGGTTACTTGTTTTTCTTGTTTTGGACTCGTGAATTCCCTAATCTCTCGTTCAGTTCATACTTTGTTAATAAAATCAACAAAATCAGGTTCATCATTGTCGACGTCTTTCTTACCTTTAAAGCGAGATATATTTCCAATTGTTTGTTTAGATCTTATATACTTAAATTATTATTATATTAATATAGTATTGCTTTACTATAGCATTAATTATGGAAATATCTCTGTTAAAAATATCTCAAACAGAAAGTGGTGGAATTTGTTGTAGTGATTTTTGTTGCGGTGATTGTGCTTGTGGTCTTGCTAATTCATATTTTTAATTACTTTCTTTCTAAATCAATGTGCTCCGAATCATTAATGTCGGTTGGTTTATCTTTATAAATACTATTTTAAAAAGTCCATTTGCTCAGCATGTCCGGGCTTTAAAAGCCCCTCTCTTTCTTAATAGTATTTCGCAATTATTACTGATTTTCTTGGATGGTCATGGAGTTTTCCAATATCTTCATATCGAAATCCCACGATCAGATCAGATCATACCTTCCCGCTGCTCTGTACCCTACACTGCCTAAATATTCAATCCAGAATCAAACACAAAATGTATTCTCTGTGCTACGTTTCACTGTTGGACTCCAGTCCAACATACCTATCTAGCCTCACCCATGTGTATACACCAGCAAGATACTTATGCTTCTCTTCTTACAATCGTATACTCATCATTCCCACAATGAAAACGAAGTCATTTGGACAACGTTCTTTTGCATTCCAAGGTCCAGCAACGTGGAATGAATTGCCCATTGAAATTAGACACAAAGACACAGTGATCCGTTTCAAGAATGCTCTTAAAACTCACCTTTTGCGACTGCAAGAACAAACTTAAAGACCTAATAATGTTTCCTACTTTAATTTTTTTCAGCATATTTTATGTTTTCTAATTTCATTGTGGATTTTGTTATAGTTATATCATTATAGATGCTGTAAAGCGCTTAGAGCTTCTAAAGATTAAGCGCTATACAAAGCCCTAATTATTATTATTATTATTATTATTATTATTATTATTATTATTATTATTATTATTATTATTATCAAGGACAGTATAGTCGCCAACTTGTTCGACCAGGGAAGGTTTTATTTTCAAAATGGAGCATTTTCTTTTATCTTCAGATTGGCAAATGGGCACTTCTGTCTCGAGGTCTGTTTGTCTTTTCTGCTGCTCACACATTAAAAATTTCAGGAAGGCAGAAACTAAAAGTCGCGATTAAGCACACATGTAAATATTCATAACGATAAGAGATGTCATTTGCGGAGGGTGGTGGTGGTGGTGGTGGTGGTGATAGTTTATGTATTATGACGTAGACACTACCTAGATAGACATAACGTCATTGAGGATTAACCCCATTCTACTCTGTTTCGTCAGTTTATTTTAATTCTTCACATTGCAAACAATCTGAATAAAATCATATCTCCACTGTGACCTAGGGCTGTGTAGATCTCATTTTAGTCAGATGGCATTGTACATTTACTCATGCACCCACCCAACTCCTTAGCCAGTTAATGCACCACAGTTTGATCGTGTTTCACGTGTATATTCTTTTAGAGACTCGTCTGTGATTCTTAACACACTAAATCTTTGACCATTTGTGTCAATATTTATTTATCAATTATTGTATGTGCTTTTCACGATACCAACTATTTAACTCGTGTAAATATTTGATGAATATTATTTAAGTGTTATTTTAATGTAAATATAGCATCGCCCTCAACTGCCTCAATTAGTTTCAAAGTACGCAATAAAAACAATCGTGTAAAATTGTAAGGGTATAGCAGATTTGCATAATTCAAGGTGTGTACCGTTGCACATTCTAGAATTCTTGTGTCGGAGGTCAGGATTGACTAATAGACAGGAAGTGACGTATCTACAACAGTACTTCCTTTTATGGATTGACGGACGGTTTCCTGTGTATATAACAAATCGGCCGTACAAAATAATTTGTTTTGAAAACGCCGACTCTAAAGGGAAAACAGAGTATACTGTCAATATATCAGGTACATCATATATAGAAACTGAAATATATCACGCTGTGGTGGGTTGACGTTGGGTAAACTATGCAGTTTTATACTTTTTCAAGGGGGTGGGAGTGTGCGAAGATTGTTGGAGCACAAGCTGGAACTGTCAAAGCGAATCCTCATGGCCGACGTAGTGCTAGTTTCGTCTCCAGTGTAAAATGTGTACAGGGCGCATACTTGAAAGAAATGTTCAGGCACCAGATAAAGAACACATCACTTACATTACTAGGAAAAATTAAATAATTCGGATAAACATCACATAAATCATATTTTATTTTGCTTTATATTATTATTCAACCAAAAACAAATAATTTGTGTGTGGAAACCGATATTTACAGAGGGAACATGTACATGTGTATTTCAGTTTTTCAGTGTATTTTGGTGTTTCTATTATATATATATATATATATATATATATATATATATATATATTAATGAGAGAGATTATTTGTACACCTTCACAAATATTTTTAACCTGCCCCCCAGTTTTAAAAATGAAAAACAAAAAAGGTAAAATAAGTGCTAAAAGTCATATCAGTTTATAATTTCTAACCTAATTTTTTGCCAGGGGCCCCTAAGAATAGACAGTAATCTTCTTAGTGGTAATTATGTCTAATTCTGCCCACAAACATTTTTAGTTGTAGACTTGTCACAGCACAGAGAAAATCAATATTCATTGTGATTTTCTTTATTATTTTTGAAATAAATGTTGGGTCAAATGGCAACAGATAGGCTTGGTTAGGAAATAAATGTTATTTTTGTTAGGCAAATGACATTGAACTCTAGCAACATTGTTAAAGGCAGATACTTTAAAGTTAAGTCAACGGTAGTCCTATAGATTTGTGATTTTCAAATATTACGCAGAACTGTATCTTTCTCCAGTTTTATACATGGGGTCAGGAGGAATTATTGTGGAGTTATTCAGTTGTTTGAGTTTTATTAGTTATGTTCTGAGAATTGGTCTGTGTCATCATTGATTCTAAAGACCTTTTCCACATGTCAGTCAATCCTGCTTAACAAAATTTTTATATAATTATCTAGGGCAATCCAGATTGGTCTGGTGTTAGTACTTGTTTCATGTAATATTCAGCAACATGTATATAGGAAATTGTTGTTACTTTGAGTCAAGGTCTCAGCTTTTATTTTAAGAAAAATCTGAAGTTATCATTCTTGTAGTGAATGTAATAAGCTTGGAAAATTAGGTATCTCTTGTGCTTTAGGAAAGATTTTCTCATTTAAATGAATGGTCAGTTCTTGGAGCAAATTTTGTTAAAGATAAATTATCAACACATATTATTATTCAGTAACCCAAGGAATGTTCTTTAGTCCCCTTATGTTTAGCCCAGGAACTTAAGCTCCAAGTCACAGCATTAAAACCATTGAAATCTTCACCCTTTTTACAAAATCTACACTTTTTGTGTTCAAAGATTTTTTTGACACATGCCCAGGAGAAGTGACGTAAAAAACAACACCTTGCCCAGTTTCAAACACAGTCTATTTTCTTGAGAGGGCAGTTAATTTTTATTCTTATTATGTTGACACATTGTTGAAACTGCTTTGCTTTATTTATAGAGAAAAAATGTCAGATTGATGAATTATTGATTTGCCAAGGATAATATTGTTCTTTCTAAATAATAGCAATGTTTTTTCCCATTTCTGATGTTAACCAATATAGAAGTTTGTTTCCTGGATGCTGATAAAAAATTATCACAAGTTTCTGCATCAAAATTGGAAAAGAAAAATTCCTACACTTAAAGAGGCTTTGGTATGTTCTGTATCAATCATTAAGAACAGTAGTCACCAGTTTTGCAGTTGTATCAACAGTTCTGTGGACAAGGTGCATATCATAAAGCACCAATCAAACAGCAACTGCCAATTTTTTGAACCAAGTGGATTAAAAATACATTAATGTTAACCAATACAGTAGTTTGTTTCTTGGTTGCAGATAAAAATCATCACATGTTTCTACATCAAAATTGGAATAGGAAATAGTGTCTCAAGAAAAATGTTTTATAGCAGCACAGTAACTTCCCTATCACTATCGTTAACGTTTTACCTCTTTGTAACAGACAATTGCTTATCACTAACGTTAACGTTTTACTTCTTTTTAACAGTAAGTTGAGTAACTTGCCTATCACTACCGCTAATGTTTTACTTCTTGAAGTTCTTCGTAGTTAATAATCTCGTTCATTAAATGATTTATTGTGAATATATCCTCCCAGAGTGGGGAATTGTCAATAATATACTGTCCACTCACATGACCATGGACAAAACGGTCTTTTTTTCAAGGAAACCATGTAATGGATTTTTGTAGAATAGGTGACCAGAGAACTATTGCTTCCTCGCAATGCTGTCTTCCTTCGTCAGAGATTATCTTAGCAGTACATGTATCTGCTCTGCAATTACATACCTGTAAATGGTTCATTAAAGGATCTTATAAGTTATCACATTTATCCTTTAGAGATTAGGATACTGCTTTCTTATTTTCAGAATACATTGGCAATGGGTAGGTCATGTGTGTTAAATTACATAGCCCCTACCGTAATTAATGGTAAGTCATAAATTCCATTTGTTAAACAATTGATTAAATTCAGTTCAGTGTTTTTCTCTATTTAACCATCTTATTTTACTTTGAATCAACCTTTTTAATAAAGGACATGAAATTCCTCATTGGTGAATCGTTATTTAACTGGTGCAAAGATATTGGGTTGTATGTAGCACACACTACACGCAAGCAGATGATTTTCACATGTAAAATAAGTTCTGATGTGCAGAGACCTGTCTCATGCTCATATGCCCAGATGAAATCTATCTTGTGTTTTATGGTTTTTAACCAAAACGCACTGTGCGCCATTTCAGGATCTCATCCGTAAGACAGCGTTTTCACTCACTTTCGTGTCTGAGAAGATACAGTGTGATTCAAGCTTTGTTAGTAGACACTGGTTATCTCTGGTTTGATGGGATTCATGACTCCAAATCTCTCATTAGCAAACTGTCATTTGTAGCTGGATAATATTGAGATCTGTTTTGAATCTGTGTTTGGGATTATCAGGATAGGATTTTATGCTCATTGTATGTCTGTATTAATGCTTCCAAAGGGAAATATTTTTCCCTTCCTGTTTAGTTCTCTATTGAATTTTGGCCTCAACTATCTTGTGGTTAATTTTTACCAGAATCAAATAAGGTTATTAGTCTCTTACTGATAGAAACTAAAAGTCCATGAGTTTTGAGTCATTGCTGCCTAACTGTCCTATCTTAAACATTCTTACATCAAGGACTTCATGAAAGTAGCAATTTAGAGATCCCATATTACCTTCTCTTTTGATCTCTTCTCATTAGCATTCACAGTTAATGCAGACATTTGTTTACCCTATGTGGTCCTGAGACAACAACATTGTGTAAATCTTTCCCTCAGATGGTGAGTACATTACATTTTTCTCAGTTTTTGATCAGCCTACTCAACAAACTGACAAATTCAGTTACACAATAGCTATGGTTAAATTATTGCTGGTAATAAGGAATATTTTGGATGCTTTGTACAATTAATTTTAATTATTCAATACTGACCCATTGCTATTGCTGAAAGCTCTCTTCCAATCCAGCTGATTTCATGGTATAATCATCTTTGATAAAGATGACTGTTCTGTGCAAGATGCAGGAGAGGACCATATCTTATTGACAATTCTTCATTTTGTCTTCACATTAAATGAATGATTTGTTTCTACACAAAAAAAGTTAAAGGTTGCACAAGAGTTACAGGCAAGTATTGCATAATCAAAATTTTAGGTCCACCCACCCACCCACACTCTTAAGATATTTTGGAGGTTTTATATGTCACCAGTCCCCTAGCTTAACTTTATTGTGAAACAGTTAAAAAATGATGCATTGAAAAGTCAGAGTGTGCCAGTTATTATTAACCAACGAAATATGGAGAATAGAAATAATAACTGTCCACCAACTTATTGGTTATCAGCTTTGCTTGTTACACAAGTTGATAGATTTGGATGCAGTTAAACAGATGATCTTCATAATTTGGAGGCCATCAAAATATTACCCCTACAAAGTTTTTCTTGTGACTGCATTCCATCAATACTAATGAAGGAAGTGTTTGCTAAAGTATTACCCCAACAAAGATTTTCTTGTGACTGCATTCCATCAATACTAATGAAGGAAGTGTTTGCCAAAATATTACCCCTACAAAGATTTTTGTATGACTGCATTCCATCAATACTAATAAAGGAAGTGCTAGTAAAATAATGCCCCTACATGTATAAATATATTCCAGCAAGGCAAGATTTGAAACTGTGTGTAGTATAGTTAGTTATGAACTTACATGTGTGGTTGTTAGGGTTCTGCAAATTTCTCCTCAGACTATGAAAAGGTATACCCCATAAACTGTGCTAAGGGCAAAGGTATACCCCATAAGCTGTGCAAAGGTGTTCCCCATAAGCTGTGCAAAGGTATACCCCATAAGCTGTGCAAAGGTGTTCCCCATTGTATATGATATGTCAAATAAAGATATGCTTTCGTTTTTGAGTGATTATCTTGTGTACTTTTCCAAAGACAATTTTACAAGATAATGCATCTGGTTTTCATAGAGAAAGCAGAATGTTCAAGAGACTGAAAGATTCCTGGAATGAATGGGAGTGATTGGGCTTGCATGATGCTTCCAGTTGGAATATGGGTGTTGTGTAGCAATAAAAGTCTAGTTGTCATATGTAATAGAGAATGTTGGGTACCTATGATTATAGCATATACATATGATATATTCTGTTGTGTACTTATCACATTTAATTATAGGCTACATGTTTATACTTTGTGAAAGTTTAATCTTTGTTCTGTGAGCTTCTTGTAGAGGAGCTATACTTTTAATTCAGAATATTTTACTTTTTAGTTTTATAGTTAGATACAAGTTCCACAGTAGAATTAGCAACAATGGGATAATAATTGTTAATTTTGTGAGACCATAAGATTGTTTGAAAGCATGTTGTTGAAATTTTGCAATTTGAATGAATTATGTCCAACTTTTTATTACAAGAAGAATTAATAGTTCTATCAATTTTCCTGTTCTATATCAAATGTTTCTTAATACTTGTACTGCATGTATTTGTTGCAGATTTGAGTTATCAGGCTGTCAGCTGTCTGCCACAGGAATGACTCAGCATGGACTTGAGCGGGACTTTCAGCACATGGGACTACATGACCACTATGATGCTCGTCACCAGTCCCCGATTCTTGCGCACAAACTCAGCACTTCAGCGCCTACACCCTACAGACCAGGTGACATTATCTACTATGACTTTGTTTTAGGAATAATTATCACTTTTCAATATATAAAAACCCTGTCTGTCTGAGCAGGCTCTTTTCATTCTGACGTGCTGTTGAACTTTGCATTTGTTTTCTCAGGGATCGACCAATGATTATCTTTTTATTTTGACCTGTTGTTGAACTTTGCATTTGTTTTCTCAGGGATCGACCTATCTTTCTGAAAGGGGCCACATCTATCTTATCAACTGATATTCTTAAGTGCAGTTGGCTGACAATACCTCTTTCGGTAAACAGTTAAACCTGCTTGAGAGACCACAGCTATGGGAGACCACCTGTTTTTGGGAGACCAGAATCCCAGTGTACAGATTTATTGATTATATAGTCTTGACCTGTTATGAGGAACCACCTGTTTTGTGAGACCATTATTTTTTTGGCAGAAGGGGTGGTCTTTCAAAAACAGGTTCCAATGTACTACATGGACTTATTAAATAAACATGTTGATCTCTGCTGTACTTTTTAAACCTTGTTTCAGCACTGATTGGTTCTGAAAAAAAATAGATACTACTTTGCTTGATAAAGTAAGCAACACCAAATCTGTGAAGAACGTTTATTTGTAATGTATTCCATGGAAACTTAGTTTAAATATTGAGACAGAGAAAATGGTATGCATTTGTGTACAGATGCACCAACATCTAAAATTCAATAAAATCTGCAAAGTGGTTAAATTTTCAGTTGGACTATTCATTTGAAAAAGCTGCAAATTTGGTGGATGAAAGAGTTTTCTGTTGTCATCAGAGTGTAACATGAAGGTCACTGAGGGCTGCCGTTCCTGCATTAATTGTTTGTGTGCATATGTCTTTGTAGCTGTGTGCTTTCCTGATACAGCATGAAGTCATCCATTCCACTCATGAAATTCCTAGTCATTGTTGTAATGTTGCAGCATGGTAACAGTTTCATTCAGTTTGTAATAATTTACCGGTTCAACCAGAAGATAGTACAATTTGTACAAATTAAATGACATAATAGATTCCCTTAGTGTTGGCCATGAAGATATTTGCGTCTTAACGTTTCAGATGCATATTGAAGAAGACTAAGATATCCTACTCTTTCATACATGGTACATACTCGGGGCAACTGTACAATAATGCGTGATTGCTAATTTTTATTTGTTTTCAGAAATTATATTAAAATAGTTTCGATTATAAATTTCATTTTGAGACAGAGAACTATGGTTTTGGATGGAAGTTTTAGCAACCAACTGTGAGTCAAGTACATGTACTTATCTTTCACATGATAAACAATAATGTAAATTGACAAATTACAGCAGATATCAAATATGGATAAATGTATGTAATTTAGTCAGATTATAAAAATGTCTTTAAGCAAACAAATGTTTGATTGTTAACTTAGTAAGAAACTGCTAGGGTTGCTTAGCACTATTGCTTATTAGAATCAAACTCACCTGTGTTCTCATCAACAACAGAGGGTTAAATATAGTGCAGAGGATGATTTGAAGTGTCCAGGAATCTGACTCCTAATTTTTCAAGCATTTTTAGCCTACTTGTACAAGCGCAATCTCAGTCACAGTGTAAGCCTATATTATACAATTGTACCTAAAATCTTCAGAAACGACCGCTCTGGTGGCCTAGTGGCTAGAGTGTCTGCCTTGGATGTGGGAGGTCATGGATTTGAACTCCGGCCAAGTCATACAAAAGACTTATAGAAAGGTACTTACAGTTGCCTCACTGGGCGCTCAACATTAAGGGTTTAGTGTTAGGTTGGCTTGGTGTCAGGATAATGTGCCAGGGTGGAACAGCATGCTACATTAAAGGTCTTGGAAATGCTTTTTTATCTGGGACACAGAAAATCACTTATGCAGTAGTCCTATGTATATGCACAATATCTGGACTGGAAATTCAAAGGTTTGCAAGTCCTGCAACAACCACCTACTGAACGGGAAATTGTGTTGATCATTTGACCATTTTAGCTGCGCTGATATTTGCAGTGAGAGAATTCAGTGGATTAATGACCCCCAGATGTGCATGTGGTGATTGTAAGAGTACATCAGAACATGACTTTGTCTAGCTGCTGAGTGGTGAGAAAATGTGCGATATTTACAATGACTGAATTCATAGTCAGGAACACCAAGTCATGTGCATGTAGTCATTATAAAAGTAGATCAAATGAACAACTTGAGCTTGCATTATTGTGTTCATTTCCAAGTGTAGCTGAATAAGTAGTGCATGTGGCCTTGAAATCAAGATACATGGAGACATAGACAAAATGTTGTTGTAAATTTGGATTAGTATTTTGGGATTAAACGGCAAATTGACAAAGATTGTAATTAGATTCAGAAGAGTGCTAAAGTTGCTAGAACTGATTATCATAGTGAGACCTCAGTACATGTCTGTGGCATGATGCCCTATTGCTAGACATTACTATAGACTGCCACACTGCAGACATTGTATTGATACGGCTGAAAAATTGTTAAAGCGACATTAAAAATCCAAACATCACACACACACTGCACGTTTTTTCATGCAAAGTGTCTACATGATCAAACTGATGATTATAGAGAAATGTTTTTTTTTCAAATGGAATCCAGAAGGTGATATAAATCATATATGTTTAAAATGTGCTAATTTGAGCATGTCTTGTGGCAGGAAACATGATTGGCATCTTCATGTGAAAAAAATACCAAGAATTGCATCAAGTTGAGAGATAGCATCAATCCATTGTACTGCATAGGATTTTGGAACTGAAGTGCAGCTGGACTAGTGGTAGATAAGGTCTACATGTAGTTGAAATACTTTTCAGATGTGTTTACAGTTAATGTTTTGAATGCTTTTCAGCTTTGCAACAGCAGTTTATATTTTGTTACACCATACTAAAAATTGGTCAAACTTGTGGGAAAAAAATAAACTGCTTTACTGAGGTCTGCATTTGATCATACTGAGAACATAGGCTTATACTCAGAACATGGGCTTATACTTGGAAGATGTGCTTATACTCAGAACATGGGCATATATTCAGAACATGGGCTTATACTCAGAACATGGGCATATACTTGGAACATACTTAGTATGAGCAAGTTCAGTTCATATTTAGTACAAGTGAGACCTGTACATAATTGTTATGAGTGAGACCTGTACATATTTGTTATGAGTGAGACCTGTACATCTTTTAGTATAAGTGAGACCTCTACATATTTTTTATGACTAAGACCTATACATATTTATTATTAGTAAGACTTACATATATATATTATGAGCAAGACCAATACATATTTTTTTATGAGTAAGACCTATACATGTTTATTATGAGTGAGACTTATATATATTTATTATGAGACCTATACATATTTATTATGAGTAAGACCTATACCTATTTATTATGAGTAAGACCTATACATGTTTATTATGAGTGAGACATATTTATTATGAGTGATACCTATACATATTTATTATAAGACTTATATATATCTATTATGAGACCTATACATATTTATTATGAGTAAGACCTATACCTATTTATTATGAGTAAGACCTATATATATTTTTTATTAGTAAGACCTATACATATTTATTATTAGTGAGACCTATATGTATCTGTTATGAGTAAGACCTATACATATTTATTTTGAGTGAGATCTATACATATCTGTTATGAGTGAGGCATATACATATTTTTTATTAGTAAGACCTATACCTATTTATTATGAGTAAGACCTATACCTATTTATTTTGAGTGAGACCTGTACATATCTGTTATGAGTGAGACCTATACTTGTTTATTATAAGACCTATACATATTTATTATTAGTGAGACCTATACATATTTATTATGAGTAAGACCTATACATATTTATTATGAGTAAGACCTATACCTATTTATTATGAGTAAGACCTATACCTATTTATTTTGAGTGAGATCTATACCTATTTATTTTGAGAGATCTATACCTATTTATTATGAGTGAGACCTATACATATCTTTTATGAGTAAGACCTATACGTATTTATTATGAGTGAGACCTATACATATTTATTTTGAGTGAGACTTATACATATCTATTATGAGTAAGACCTATACGTATTTATTATGAGTGAGACCTATACATATTTATTTTGAGTGAGACCTATACATATTTATTATGAGTAAGACCTATACCTATTTATTATGAGTAAGACCTATACCTATTTATTTTGAGTGAGATTTATACCTATTTATTATGAGTGAGGCCTATACATATCTATTATGAGTAAGACCTATATGTATTTATTATGAGTGAGACCTATACATATTTATTTTGAGTAAGACCTATACGTATTTATTATGAGTGAGACCTATACATATTTATTATGAGTGAGACCTATACATATGTTATGAGTAAGACCTATTAATATTTGTTATGAGTTAAAACCTATACATATTTATTACGAGTGAGACATATACATATTTTTTATTAGTAAGACCTATACGTATTTATTATAAGACCTATACGTATTTGTTATGAGTGAGACCTGTTCATATATATTATGAGTGAGACCTATACATATTTGTTATTAGTAAGATCTATGCATAATTTAAGCGAGACCTATACATATTTATTATGAGTAGGACCTGTACACATACCTGTCAACCAGTAGATATGAAAACCTGTACGCCAGACCAATAAATTTTTTTTTTACAAAGACATAAAAAAAACTTGCACGAAAAAATGTATTAATACATTATATAAGATCAGCAGTTTTAAAACAGCAAATGCTATAAATGATTATGAACTAAATTTACACACATTTTCAGAATTATTTAAATCTTTGAAACTTTATTTCATTTTATTCTTTTCATTTTTGGAATTTGTAACATGCATGCGTTATTATATGCAACACATGACTGTTTGCGCTGCATGCAGGGATGTCTTACGATGTTTTTGATCCTAGAAAAAGATGTATTTTTGCGAGATAAGCAGTTGCTGAATAATTTCAGATTGGAGACTACTTGTCTGACTGCTAATATCCAACTAGTAGCTACAAAAGCTCCTTTTCTGGCGATTGCCTTTTAATACATGCTCATAAGACAACCTGCAATAATCCTCCAACTCTTCTTTAAGTGCTTCAAGATCCAGGTATTGAGCAACTCAAAAAATGAAAGTGTTGTTACTAGTAAAAATTAAGACATGCGCAAGGTATTTTGATAAATGAAGTTTCAAGGTGTTATATTAACTTCTTTGTAATTATCATTTATATTTTTCTCCAATAAACCCTTAGTCCTACAATATAAGACCTTGACCTGATATTTATGTTTTGGGCATCAAGTTTTTATTGTCCATTGACAGTGATGTATAGCGTGTTCCAATGCTGATTAACTTTGGAGTGATAAGCTAGATTTTCAGGAATATTTCATACACTTGACATCTCGACAGCATTTTTTTACAAATTGAAGTTATGTTTTTTCAGACTTTACTTACACTGATGTCTTTTTACTAATAAATTCAAATTCCCATACAAACATATGGATATGTTTTCAAGTTCTGTTGGCCTACATTTCATTTGGCTGGAATGTGGTGGAAGTTCCACATGATAAACCATACATTGCCCAATGCCAAAACCAGTTAAAAGGATCACAAGAATCTTGAACAAAATGAAGCTATCTAAACACATTCTTCAATATTAATACATGTATTTTTTTAATTCCTTTCTTCAAAGAAAGATAGTTCAGCTTGACCTGATTTTGGCATTCCTAGCTTCCATTCCTTTCCAAAGCATATTAAGAGTTATCCCCACATTGCGCATATCTAACGAAGATTCTTGATCGTACTCAATTGAAACAAAACAAATTATGTCCAGACTCCCAGGATTAGCAAATAATATGTAAGAAATTTGAAAAAAGGATGTAAATTTTTATTCAAAAAAGAAACTGTAAAAAACAATTGTACACATGCAAATTATGGGTAACCCTTACAAGTTGAGAGGCATGTGTACATATTTTTAGTATGAGTGAGACCAATATATATTTAAGGTGATCAATTGTGAATAATGTTTTTTATATACACGTACTAAATTAGCCTTTGTTATCTGGAGTTTGGTTCAGTAAGATTAGAGTGAAAGTTTAGCATTTTGAGGATGTAGCCTGGCCTTAGAGGATAGCTTGCTCTAGCAACTGTATTTCTGATTTGTATCAAACTTGTTATAGAAACCTATATGACAGAAATGTTGGTTGGTGATTATAATATATACTTGTTATTGGGGTATTTTAGTATCAGATTGTGACACTGGAGACTAAATTTTAGTAACTCTGTTACAGTGCACCAAGGTCCAGGACTGGTGACTTAGCCCTGGCTGAAATTCCACAAGCTCAGACTCCAAAATTTCCTAGTGCTCAAAATTTTCCCTTTTTGAAGATTATTTGTCACACCATGTTGCAATTCAAATTGCTACAGTTCAAATAATTATTCAGTAAGGGTTTGAAGGTAATGCAGGTGCTGTTAGTGTTCATTAGTACGTTCACTAGAGACTGGATTGTCATGGTGTTTAAACTTCTGTGCTGGATTCATTGAGCTAATCAGGGCCAGAACCAAGTTGTTGTATGTCAAGATCTTGTTTGCAGTATGTGCAAAGAATTCATTGCCATGCCTTTTTGTGTTTTTGCTGGCATGTTTCACAAAGTAAAACTTTGTCAACCAGTTATAGCATTTGTTTTTGTATGGCTTTGCTAAAACTATTGATGGCAAATTGCTTCCTGGATTGGCTTCAAAAATGATTCACACTTTTAAAAATTATTCTGAAAATTGAAATTACCATGCTTTGTTTTATGTATGCAGCAAAATCTGACTTGAAAGAAACATTCTGCTGTTCACAAACTTGTCGAAACCCTATAATATGTACGATTTAAACATTTTCATTCAGAGCAAAATGATACCGGTACACAAATACCTTTCATTTTCCTACATGTGTTTAGCATCTTCTTGATTTTCCTAGCAGTTGTTCCATGCATCTCTCATCTTCTTAATTTACCTAGCGGATGTTCCATGCATCAACCATCTTGATTTACCTATTGGATGTTCTATGCATATAGTATCTTCTTGATTTACCTAGTGGTTGTTCCATGCATCTAGAACCTTGATTTACCTTGTGGTTGTTCCATGCATCTAGCACCTTGATTTACCTTGTGGTTGTTCCATGTATCTAGCATCTTGATTTACTTATTGGATGTTCCATGCATCTAGCACCTTGATTTACCTAGTGGTTGTTCCATGCATCTAGCACCTTGATTTACCTTGTGGTTGTTCCATGTATCAAGCATCTTGATTTACCTAGTGGTTGTTCCATGCATCTAGCACCTTGATTTACCTTGTGGTTGTTCCATGTATCTAGCATCTTGATTTAGATAATGGATGTTCCATGCATCTAGCACCTTGATTTACCTTGTGGTTGTTCCATGCATCTAGCACCTTGATTTACCTTGTGGTTGTTCCATGTATCTAGCATCTTGATTTACCTTGTGGTTGTTCCATGTATCTAGAACCTTGATTTACCTAGTGGTTGTTCCATGCATCTAGAACCTTGATTTACCTTGTGGTTGTTCCATGTATCTAGCACCTTGATTTACATTGTGGTTGTTCCATGTATCTAGCATCTTGATTTACCTATTGGATGTTCCATGCATCTAGCACCTTGATTTACCTTGTGGTTGTTCCATGTATCTAGCATCTTGATTTACCTATTGGATGTTCCATGCATCTAGCACCTTGATTTACCTAGTGGTTGTTCCATGTATCTAGCACCTTGATTTACCTAGTGGTTGTTCCATGTATCTAGAACCTTGATTTACCTAGTGGTTGTTCCATGCATCTAGAACCTTGATTTACCTTGTGGTTGTTCCATGTATCTAGCACCTTGATTTACATTGTGGTTGTTCCATGTATCTAGCATCTTGATTTACCTATTGGATGTTCCATGCATCTAGCACCTTGATTTACCTTGTGGTTGTTCCATGTATCTAGCATCTTGATTTAGATAATGGTTGTTCCATGCATCTTGCATCTTGATTTACCTAGTGGTTGTTCCATGCATCTAGCATCTTGATTTACCGAGTGGTTTTTCCTTGCATCTATCATCTTCTTGATATACCTAGTGGTTGTTTCATGCATCTAGCATCTTCTTGATTAGTGGTTGTTCCATGCATCTAGCACCTTGATTTACCTAGTGGTTGTTCCATGCATCTAGCACCTTGATTTACCTTGTGGTTGTTCCATGTATCTAGCATCTTGATTTAGATAATGGATGTTCCATGCATCTAGCACCTTGATTTACCTTGTGGTTGTTCCATGTATCTAGCATCTTGATTTGGATAATAGTTGTTCCATGCATCTTGCATCTTGATTTACCGAGTGGTTTTTCCTTGCATCTATCATCTTCTTGATACACCTAGTGGTTGTTTCATGCGTCTAGCATCTTCTTGATTAGTGGTTGTTCCATGTATCTAGCATCTTGATTTACCTATTGGATGTTCCATGCATCTAGCACCTTGATTTACCTAGTGGTTGTTCCATGCATCTAGCACCTTGATTTACCTTGTGGTTGTTCCATGTATCTAGCATCTTGATTTGGATAATAGTTGTTCCATGCATCTTGCATCTTGATTTACCGAGTGGTTTTTCCTTGCATCTATCATCTTCTTGATACACCTAGTGGTTGTTTCATGCGTCTAGCATCTTCTTGATTAGTGGTTGTTCCATGCATCTAGCACCTTGATTTACCTAGTGGTTGTTCCATGCATCTAGCACCTTGATTTACCTAGTGGTTGTTCCATGCATCTAGCACCTTGATTTACCTTGTGGTTGTTCCATGCATCTAGCACCTTGATTTACCTTGTGGTTGTTCCATGCATCTAGCACCTTGATTTACCTTGTGGTTGTTCCATGTATCTAGCATCTTGATTTACCTTGTGGTTGTTCCATGTATCTAGCATCTTGATTTAGATAATGGATGTTCCATGCATCTAGCACCTTGATTTACCTTGTGGTTGTTCCATGCATCTAGCACCTTGATTTACCTTGTGGTTGTTCCATGTATCTAGCATCTTGATTTGGATAATAGTTGTTCCATGTATCTTGCATCTTGATTTACCGAGTGGTTTTTCCTTGCATCTATCATCTTCTTGATACACCTAGTGGTTGTTTCATGCGTCTAGCATCTTCTTGATTAGTGGTTGTTCCATGTATCTAGCATCTTGATTTACCTATTGGATGTTCCATGCATCTAGCACCTTGATTTACCTAGTGGTTGTTCCATGCATCTAGCACCTTGATTTACCTTGTGGTTGTTCCATGTATCTAGCATCTTGATTTGGATAATAGTTGTTCCATGCATCTTGCATCTTGATTTACCGAGTGGTTTTTCCTTGCATCTATCATCTTCTTGATACACCTAGTGGTTGTTTCATGCGTCTAGCATCTTCTTGATTAGTGGTTGTTCCATACATCTAGCACCTTGATTTACCTAGTGGTTGTTCCATGCATCTAGCACCTTGATTTACCTAGTGGTTGTTCCATGCATCTAGCACCTTGATTTACCTAGTGGTTGTTCCATGCATCTAGCAATTTGATTAGTGGATGTTCCACGCATCAAGCATGTACTTGATTAGTGGATGTTCCATGCATCTATCATCTTCTTGATTTACAGGGTGGTTGTTCCATGCATCTTCTTGATTTACCTTGTGGTTATTTTGTTCTGTTACATGCCCACGACAAGTTACCTGAAACAAAATCACTAACTCTGAATCAAACTCCACCTGCCTCACCTCTAACTCCATATTCCCAAAATGGTCCTATTTTTTTGCTAATATTTTGACACAATGTTGAAGAGATTGCAATAATTTAAATATGAAAGGAAAAAACAAAGTCATCAAATAGACTTAAGTTGTTTATGTGAATCTCATTATTTCGTATAAAGTAATGTTTTCCTCCAGTTTCAGATGTCAGCCACAAATTTGATTGAGACACAGGCCTGGGACAAATGACTTTCATTTTTAAAAAATCACCTTGACTCATGGTCTCCTTATTAAACAAGACTATGTCTTTTACACACCCAACCCATGCAAATGAATTAAATCATAAGTCCCTTATATTTGTTTCATTATTCACAAGACTATAGTGGGGCTCACATGTAATGAAATTTTCAAGAATTTCACAATTTCTTCGTCATCAGGTGGTGAATTTTCAATAATTGTGGCAGACATCACTGCTTCTGCCATATCTAACTGTATACCTGCTTTGCCATCAGGTTGATGATCAGTCTGTATTGCATCTCAGTGTGCTGTATCCTTCGAGTGTCGTTCTGTTTTCTTTTGAAAGCTGTAAAATTCGCAGTGTTTCTCATTCAAGGTTGAAATTAGAAATGAATTTGGAGAGGCATTGATCTTTTATATATCAACTTATTGCAATTTTTCTGTTTCTGCAAAAATGTACAAGCATAAAGAAACTTGAATACTTGTTCATGTATTTCCACAGATCACTTAATTACTTAAAAATATCATGAGCGATGCCAGTTTTTACCAATAAAATTTGCACCTGTAAAAGATAAAAGTAAGACTGCTGTCAGTATTTGTGTACCAACATAATTCTTTTACATAATTTAATTTTTGCCAGGTTTTTATTCAGATTCAACTAAGTTTGGGATATAATAATTTAGCAATCCTGCCACAAGGTACTGGTAAGCAGAACTTGGGAATATAATAACATCCAGCACTTGCCTTTCCATTAACATTTCTGCCATTAAGACAGCAGAACTTAGGAATATGATAACATCCAACACCGCCCTTTCCTTTAGCATTTCCACTATTAAGACAACAGAACTTAGGAATATTATAACATCCAACACTTGCCTTTCCTTTAATATTTCCACTATTACGACAGCAGAACTTATGAATATAATAACTTCCAGCACCGCCGTTTCCTTTACCATTCCCACTATTAAGACAGCAGAACTTAGGAATATAATAACATCCAACACTGCCCTTTCCTTTAACATTCCCACTATTAAGACAGCAGAACTTAGGAATATAATAACATCCAACACCGCCTTTTCCTTTACCATTCCCACTATTAAGACAGCAGAACTTAGGAATATAATAACATCCAACACCGCCCTTTCCTTTAGCATTCCCACTATTAAGACAGCAGAACTTAGGAATATTATAATATCCAACACTTGCCTTTCCTTTAACATTGCCACTATTAAGACAGCAGAACTTAGGAATATAATAACATCCAACACCGCCCTTTCCTTTAGCATTCCCACTATTAAGACAGCAGAACTTAGGAATATTATAACATCCAACACTTGCCTTTCCTTTAACATTGCCACTATTAAGACAGCAGAACTTAGGAATATAATAACATCCAACACCGCCTTTCCATTACCATTCCCACTATTAAGACAGCAGAACTTAGGAATATAATAACATCCAACACCGCCCTTTCCATTACCATTCCCACCATTAAGACAGCAGAACTTAGGAATATAATAACATCCAACACCACCCTTTCCTTTAACAATTCTGCCATTAAGACAGCAGAACCTTGGAATAGAATAACATCAAACAATCTCCTTTCTTCCCTTAGCTTTCCTGCCACTGGGACAGCTCCACCCAGGATACAACCATTTTTGGGAGGTTGTAACCTTTTATAGATAAATGGTACATGTACATCTCAAGTTCATGAAACATTTTATTTCTTTTAAATTTCCCACAGGATATATAACATAGATAAGCACCACAGAAAAACATCTAAAGTTAAGATATCACTAGTATTTTACTTTTTGAAAGTAACAGTTCAGCTGTTTAATTTTTTTTTTTTACATTGGCAGGTGTTTCAGGGTACAGAGGGTTTAGGGACCAGGAATCAGATTTTCCCCCTCCCCCACCCCAGGGGGGATTTGGGGATTCATTTCCTCCACCTCCACCTGATCCCACAAAGGAGAACATTTATCATGAGATAAGGGATGAGCTTCCTCCACCTCCACCCCAGGTTTCACGAGGTTTGGACTATGGAGGTCATGATGCCATGCACGCAAGAACCTCTGCAGGTGTGTATCAGCAAAAACACTACTCACATCACATCATACGTGATTAAATTAAAATCACTGTTTTGACTGTAATGTGCAGTCACTATCACAAGACTGGGGTTGACTTGACACAGATAGTAAAAATGGCCTTGCAGGAAAAAAATGGTGTCCCAATAGGGTAGAAACGACTTAAGAAATTTACCTAGTCCCACAGACCTTTGGCTATCATTACATGTATTAACTAAAACCTTTAGGCCCATGGGCCAGCAGGCTAGTGGCAGAATTGACCTTTGAAGTACAAACAGGGCTTTGACCCTGATGAACTGCACCAAAGCATCTTCGGGACTTATTAAAGTCTTTTTTTAACACAATACCAGTTGAGATCAATATTACATGGAAACCTAGCACTAAAACCAAGAACAGAGCAATTTAAATAGAGATTCCAGTACTCTTGGTACAGTTCTGTGGAAGAAGCTTCCACTACATGTAAAATCTGATGAAAATATTAGAGTATTTAAGAAGAGATATCATTAGCATGTATGTCTTTCTAATAGATAATGGAATTTAGTATTTTAATACTAAACATGTTAAAATAAACAGTAACTATTGCTATCTTCATATAACGTGCATTGTTATACTCTCCATAAGAGGGCCTCAAGGGAGAATAGTCCTTGACTAATGAGTCACCCTCAATAAATAAAGCATTATTATTATTAGTAGTAGTAGTACATAGGTATGACTGTTGTCACCTGAAATAAAAGTATTATCCAATGTAAAAAAAATCTGCTTTCCTGACATCTACATTTTTTTCTTTCTCCCTCTCTTTCTCTTATGTTTTTTTATAATAAAAAACCAGTGTTTTCTAAACAATATTTTTGTATGGAATTTTTTAGTTAATGACATTTTAATACTAAAACCCTATGATCGAATTTTGCAATGTAAGATAAATGATGTATAATGTGACCGTTGATTTCATACATTCAGGAAATAAATGCCCCCCCCCCCCCTTTTTTTTTTTTTATATAAAAAGGCCTTGCTTAACAAAATAAATTTCTGTCAACCAAGAGTTCAGAATTTTATTTTTACATGGTTTACTTGTAGTGAATTGCTTCCTGCATCCCAAGAATGATCGCTGAATGTTGTAGATTTTTTCTCGGCAAGCAAAGTTTGGATCCCTATCCACACCCATGAAACTTAACACCAGTCAACATCTGGCATTAATGTACTGTCTTTATAAACATTAATTACCATCATTAAATTACCCCCCCCCTCAAAACTCATTCAGAATAACTATGTTTAGTATTCAGTGTTACATGCATATATGAGTTAACATTTAGAAAATCAGGTGGGATATAAAATGTGGGAAATAGTTATCACATTTATGGTAGCTTGAGACCACATTTGACCTATTAACATAAATTCACACCCATTTTAGTCAATCTTAGTTTAATTCCTTGGTGTCGTGACACAGGATTGATGATAAAAGTAAATGATAAGTGAGCAGAATCAACATATATTACCTACCCCACCTGGATTCGTGTTTATAAATGAATTGACAACTTGTGCCTTGATAAATATATCACAGACAATCTGCTTTAAGCCCAGGACATCCCTGCTATTCTATTGCTCTGACCCATACATGTATATTGTACTGTACTGCTCTGACCAATACATGTATATTGTACTGTACTGCTCTGACCCATACATGTATATTGTACTGTACTGCTCTGACCCATACATGTATATTGTACTGTACTGCTCTGACCCATTAATTAATATTGTACTGTACTGCTCTGAGCAATACATGTATATTGTACTGTACTGCTCTGACCCATACATGTATATTGTACTGTACTGCTCTGACCCATACATGTATATTGTACTATACTGCTCTGACCCATTAATTAATATTGTACTGTACTGCTCTGACCCATACATGTATATTGTACTGTACTGCTCTGACCCATACATGTATATTGTACTGTACTGCTCTGACCCATTAATTAATATTGTACTGTACTGCTCTGACCCATACATGTATATTGTACTGTACTGCTCTGACCCATTAATTAATATTGTACTGTACTGCTCTGACCCATACATGTATATTGTTCTGTACTGCTCTGACCCATACATGTATATTGTACTGTACTGCTCTGACCCATTAATTAATATTGTACTGTACTGCTCTGACCCATACATGTATATTGTACTGTACTGCTCTGACCCATTAATTAATATTGTACTGTACTGCTCTGACCCATACATGTATATTGTACTGTACTGCTCTGACCCATTAATTAATATTGTACTGTACTGCTCTGAGCAATACATGTATATTGTACTGTACTGCTCTGACCCATACATGTATATTGTATGGTACTGTATTGATCTGTAATTTTATATTATATTGTATGATACAGTTTTCATCTATACTTCTATGTTTTATTGTAGTGTATTGTACTGTCTCATTCATTCATGTATTTTTGTTTTGTCCAGTACTGCTCAGACCTTTACATATATATTGTATTGTACTGTCTTGATCCATTCATGTATTTTTGTATTGTCCAGTACTGCTCTAACCTGTACATGAATATTATATTGTAATGTACTACTCTGACCTGTGCATGTGTACTGTACTGTTCTGTTCTGTCCTGTACATGTGTTTTGTACTGTTCTGTTCTTTTCTGACCTGTACATGTATATTGTATCATTCTGTTCTGACCTGTACATGTATATTGCACTATTCTGCTATTGCCTGTAATTGCATATTTTATAGCCCTGTACATTATATTGTATTGCAATGTTCTGTCCTTACCTGTACGTGTATATTATATTGTACTGTATATGTATTTTGTATTGCTTTGTAGAGTTCTGATCCATATATGAATATTGTCTTGTACTGTACCTGCTCTGACCTGTACACATGTATTGTACTGTGCCACTCTGACCTGTACACATGTACTGTCCTATTCTGACCTGTACACATGTATTGTTTTATAGAGCTCAGACCTAAGGTGTGTATTGTATTCTTTTTCAGGTTTCCCATCATCCACAAGTTACACCAGCACATTTGAGAACCGGGCAGAGATGTCAATGCCATCTGGTGGTGGGTATGAGAGAGTAATCAAGCAGGCCACCTACAGTGTCCAGTCCTCTGATAGTAAGTTATGCAAAAAACCTGTTCATTTATACCACTTGAAGTATTATTGTACAGTAGAACCTGTTTTGAAAGACCAAATCTTTTGCCAAAATAGTATTGTCTTTCAAGACAGGTGGTCTCTTAAACAGGTCATATTGCTATATAATCAATCAATCTGTGAATTGAGAACATGGTCTCACCAGACAGGTGGTCTCACATAGCAGTGGTCTTTCAAGACAGGTTATGCTGTGTGTTACTTTGTAGAAATATTATTTAATCTGAATAAACTTAAAATGTTTTTCAGACAGTGTGCATTTAAAACAGATTCTGATTGGTTTATAATGACACTTTCAACACATATGCTTCATACAGACACAATATAGAAGTGCCTTTAACGAGGACTCACTGAGGCAGCTGATCTGAGTTTGTCTTAGTGTGTATCCCAAGGACACAGCAAAGCAGAGGACCTGGTCTGTACTGGATGGGTATACCAATTGACACAAAAAAGCATTTGACCTGGGCTAGAGTGTGTGGGTATCTCAAGGACATACTGAGGTAGCCAAATGGGTTGCCTAGGTAGGTATCCCAAGGACACAGTGAAGCAGCTGACCAGGGCTGGCTTGAGTGGGTGTCCCAAGAACATATAGAGGCAACCAATCTAGGCTGGATTGGGTGGGTAGCTGACCTGATCTGGTTTGGGCTGGGCTGGGTGGGTACTAAGCCTCACTACAGCATATGTTAGCGAGGTTTACATCTTACTTCCAATGGCCAGTAAATTATATTACCAAAACTTATCTGCAGTATGAAATTATTACAGAATGCTTAATTTGAAAAACATGTTTTACTGAAGTGCCAATAAAAAACAACCAACAACAACAACATTCAGTTGGAACATGGTACATTACCATCTTCCCAACAATGACAACTTCATATAACATTCAATCAACATACAGTTTGTTCCTAACCAACAAACCAGTAGCAAATTCATATTGTTTAGGTTGGCAACCAGTGAACAGTGAAAACTTAATATAACATTCAATTAAAAAAATAGTTACCAACCAACCAACAGCAACTTCATATAACATGCAGTTTCACAAAATATTAGGTTAGAAACCAGCAATAGCAACTTCGTATAGCATTTAGTCAAACGGTTACCAGCCAACCAACAACTTCTCATTCAATTCAATCAAGAGATAGTAGGTTGCCAACCAAGAGCAGCAACGTCATACAACATTCATTTAAATGACAATAAGTTGCAAATGAACCGATTGACGATAGCAACAACTTCATACAATATTCAGTCTAAAATGGTATGTTATCGATATTATTTCCCTCAAATGCAATGCATATTCATTGATCCCTCTCTGTTCTAGAGATCCATACAAGTGCTGCATTAAATTGATCCCTCACTATCCAAGAGTGCTGTGTTAAATTGATCCCTCACTATCCAAGAGTGCTGTGTTAGATTGATCCCTCACTATACAAGAGTGCTATGATACATTGATCCTTCACTATACAAGAGTGCTATGTTACATTGATCCCTCACTATACAAGACTGCTAGGTTACATTGATCCCTCACTATACAAGAGTGCTATGTTACATTGTTACTCACAGTTAGGGTTGTTAAACGAAAATCGGGAATCCGACTATCGGTTTTGAAAACGATTATCAGTTTTTGTTTTTACAAATCGATAATCGAATTCTATATTTTTTTTACCATTTTTGTAGTGAAAATTTTAAAAAATGCCAGAAAAAAATTCATTTATGCATTTGTTTAGTGTTTACATTTTAATACAATATGGCCAGCAGATAAGAAGGTGTGTTTGTTTAAAATTTGTGAGCGCTCCATGCAGCGTGTTTGTAAATGAATACATTTATTGTTGAAGGATGTCAATAGTTAGTCGACCGACCGGTCACTAAGTTCTTTGATGTCCGAAATTGACAACAATAGACTGTTAATAGCTACAGTCTCTGTTGTTGAGGACTGGTCTCTGCTGGTTGTGTCCTTTCAAGTTTACAAATATTGCTGGTCGTATAAATAAATCTGATGTATGGGAAAACTTTGAAAAAATTTCATCAAGCATGGCTCGCTGTAAACTATGTTCACAACAGATAAGTCGGAGCGGTGGTACTACTACTGGATTGCATGCACATTTGCGTAGCAAACATCCCAGAATTGCGGCTCCTTCAAATGTTCAGCCGCGATTAACAACATTTATTGGAACACAAAGAAACTGTCCTGATAGTCATCAAGAAAAAGTTACTGCTGGTGTAGCTAAGTCTGGTGCTGAAAACATGCTACCAATTTCGATTGTTGAATCCAATTCCTTCCGTGATTTGATGGCTTTGGTGGAGCCACAATATCGTTTTCCATGCCGTCAGACGATGCGTGTCTAAACGTTATGGTATGTAATGAATATCTTTTATTCACAAGAGGCATTCACTAACTTGCATTATAAGAATATATTTCTTGTAATTTCAATGTAGGACGAAAACCGATAATCGGTTTAAAATCGAATTTCTACAAACGATAATCGGTTTTGGAAAAAAAACAATATTAACATCCCTACTCGCAGTATTGGTTAATAATGTGAATGCCAAATGCTGTGGATTCATTACATTTTGTTGGTATTAATATTTGTGCTTTTTGGAAAAATTCCATTTTTGTTCGTACATAAATTTGTGGAGCAATAAAAAGGTCCTATGTTTTTTTTTTTTTTTACATAAAGATAATTATTAGTTTTGGTTTTTAATTTCATGATTTATAACAATTATGAAATACGCTCAGATCTGTACCCCCATCCCGCCACATAAAGGTGAATTAACAGGCAACATTTGGGGGGGATTGAAATTGTTTATAAGATGATTTGTTTCATTTATGTTCATGATTTATAATTATGCTTTCAATCAAGATTTTCAAGAAAATATCAGTTTATTTTTTAAGCTATGTAGACCATGTTCCACATTATTAGATTTAAACACGTCAACTGAAAATGGATTTATAAAAGAATTTTCTTTGTATTCATCAGATAGAGTACAATATGTACACCTAAATATTTAAACATTGTATATATTTTTTAATGTATTTTACAGTTAGATGGACCACTGGAACAACTTTGTTGTATTGATGGCATGAATATGCTTCTCAGTAGGTAATTTAAATCGTAGACTCTGTTTGAAGCTGGAGTTCTTGAAAGCAGGACTTTACCAATTAGAGCTTTGATAACAAATGTTTTTTTTTTATAATTTGAATTCAATTTCTTGATACTAAGACCAGATCATTGTTTTTGCAGGCAGCGGCAGGTCATCACCTTACTCTAACCAGTATGCCAATCTCCCCAGTATTCAAAGCTCATACAACAGTATGCCTAGCCAACAGACCTACCCATACAGTAGCAAACCTGGTAACTATGGATACAGTCAACAGATGTCACCACATAGTCACCTTGACAATCACACTGACTCTTCATACCAGCCACACTCTCCTCACCTAGACAACCGAGTGAGCAGTGCTTACACACAGTCTTCATCACGCTTACTAGGAGAGGATCTAGGCAGTAGGAATTACTCTTCTCGAGGACCGATGAGTGACTATACTGCAAATTATGCAAGCCCTCTGTCACGATCAGAGAGACCAGTTCCTGGACCCCAGGTTCCAGTTGTAACAGGATCAAAACCATCTTTGTCCCCAAAATCTGATAAAGAAGCAGAAGTGGATGCTTTAACAAACCTGCTGATGCAGAACATGGAGTCAACTTCTGACCCAGACTTTTTTGGTAGAGTTATCTCTCCTTATCCTAAGTTTTCTTCTTTATTATTAATCTCGTTTATATTGGTGACTTTGTTGTCTTTATTTGCCACGCATTATTAATGTCACCATTGCTTGGTAACATGCATTATCTTTGCTATTTCCTGGATTGTTTGCTCTCACCTCCCTGTCCGTTCCTGGCTATCATAATTATTCCACTATAAGCTGTCAAGACAACAAGAAACAAATTACAGCAGATAGGTTGTTTGTTTAGCAATTCTTATATTTTATTATATTTAAACCATGCCATAATTGCCATGAATTTCTAGTTGCCTTATTTGCCACAGGGAATATTAGATTGGGGTGATTTATTATATTTGAACCATGTCAAAATTCCTTTGCAGTTTATTATATCTTTTTAATTGGCACAGGGAATATTAGATTGGGGTGATTTATTATATTTAAACCATGTCAAAATTCTTATGCAGTTTATTGTATCTTTTTAATTGGCACATGGAATATTAGATTGGGGGGATTTATTATATTTGAACCATGTCAAAATTCTCATGCAGTTTATTGTATCTTTTTAATTGGCGCATGGAATATTAGATTGGGGTGATATAAATATTTGAACCATGTCAAAATTACCATGAAGTTTATTGTGTCTTCTGCATGCCGATGGGATAATTAGACTGAGGTGATTTAAAACTTGGTACTGTGTTATAAAGTGATCCATCAGAACTTATATAACTTACTCATCATTGCTTACCAGAGTAAATCATGAAGTTGAGAGAGTTGAGTGTGATAATCATTAAAATGCTATTTAACACATAGTATAATCCTAACTTGGACAGTTATGTGTGACTAAATGTTATAGGACTCAATTCATTAGACTGGATTAGAGTGTGTTTAGCATTGGACTCAACTTGTAAGAGTACTAAGAGTTGTCTGTAATATAATCATATCTAACACAAGTTATAATACTACTTGACAGAGCTGTATGTGATAATATTATATAGAATTCATTTTATAAGAATAAATGAGAGTTATATATATTTAAAATATTTCTAAGACAGATTACAAGAGTAACTAAAGTAAGATTAAGAAGTTAGGTTTCATGAAAACTGATGTACTTCATAAAATAATCATTAGACAACCACTGTGATGTAAAGGAGGACTTTTGTACTATCCCATTCATTGGTGTCTGTGATGTAAAGGAAGACTTGTACTATTCTATTCATTGGTATCTATGATGTAAAGTAGGACTTTTGTACTATCCCATTCATTAGTGTCTGTGATGTAAAGGAGGACTTTTGTAATATCCCGTACTATCCCAGGCATTGGTGTCTGTGATGTAAAGGAAGACTTTTGTATTATCGCAGGCATTGGTGTCTGTGATGTAAAGGAGGACTTTTGTATTATCCCAGGCATTGGTGTCTGCACAGATTGAAGCATATGCATATGGACTGCATCTCAAGGCTTTAATTTTGAAACACTTAGTTGTTTGACATTAAAATTTAGTTGTCTGGCCAGACTACAAGTGTGAGAGACTTGGCTGTTAGACATTAAATTTAATTGTCTGCCCAGGTTTCAGTGTTTGAGACACTTGGTGTTTGACATTATTTTTAGTTTTCTTGTAGGCTTCAGGATTGATACACTTGAGTGTTTGTCATTAAAATTGAGTTGTCTAGCCAGGCTTCAAGTTTGAGACGCTTGGGTGTTTGACATTAAATTTAGTTGTCTGGTCAGGCTTCAGGTTTGAAACACTTGGATTCTGACACAAAAATGTATTTATCCTCAGCTGCCAGGCAATGGCTGTTTCTTCCATGATGTAATATTGATCACCTTATTCAAATCGTGTCACATGGATCAAAATGCCAGCATAATGCTTTTTCTTTTTCTTTTTATGATCAGGTATGTGTTCCAAGTGCGGTAAGAAGGTGTTGGGTGAGACAAATGGATGTACCGCTATGGACCAGATATTTCACATCAGTTGTTTCGTCTGTGTTAGTTGTGGTAAGTTGTTTTTTTTTTTAAATCATATCGTCTATATAGAGAAGTGTTTGATAACTGTGGTAAGTTGTTATCTGTGAATGTCTTTGTTGTCTACATATGGGATTGTTGGGTTTCTACATTTAACGGCCATTTTTAAACTCTCATGAAAAATTCCTGACTGAAAATTGTGTATTCTATCTGGGCATGTATTGAAAGACATTGGCATCACTTGCACAAACAATGGCAGCAAGGGTTAAATCAGCAGTATTTTATCAGTTTTGTATTATTATAGGTCCTTGCAAGTGATTGATATTCTATATGGATTATATGTCTGGTATACTGTATGGTAGACTGATTATTAGTCTGTGGCATACTTTATGGTAGACTGGTTATAAATCTGTGGCATACTTTATGGTAGACTGATTATAAATCTGTGGCATACTTTATGGTAGACTGGTTATAAATCTGTGGCATACTTTATGGTAGACTGATTATAAATCTGTGGCATACTTTATGGTAGACTGATTATAAATCTGTGGCATACTTTATGGCAGACTGGTTATAAATCTGTGGCATACTTTATGGTAGACATGGGTTATAAGTCTATGGAATACTGTATGATAGACATGAATTATAATGTCTGGCATATTGTATGATAGATATGTATTCAGAAAACAAGTCTTTGGCATATTGTATGGTAGATATGGATTATAAGTATATGGCATATTGTATGGTAGACATTGATTATATAAGTCTATGGCATTGTGTATGGTAGATATTGATTATAAATCTATTGCATAGTGTATGGTTGACATGGATTATAAGTCTATGGCATATTGTATGGTAGACATGGAATATAAGTCTAAAGCATATTGTATGGTAGACATGGAATATATGTCTAAAGCATATTGTATGGTAGACATGGAATATAAGTCTAAAGCATATTGTATGATAGACATGGATTATAAGCCTAAGGCATAGGTCTTGAAATATTAAAGGAATTGATATCCTGCATTCCATAAATGTGTATCTGGAGGAAAAATAATTTGTTTTACATGCAGTTACTTATATACAGTGGACCCAGAGCAAGGTCAGTGTGATAAAAACAAATGTTCAAGTAGTTTGTTGAAATTTTATAAGATGGTTGAAGTACCAGAATTTTTAATCTGTCACTGTCATGAGTACACCATAACATTTTTAAGTTTTACCTCTTTTTATATTGAGTCAGTACTTAAGTGAGTCTGTCTTTGAACATTAGCACTGCTCCAATTGCCTAAGTAGTTAGAGATTCCACCTCAGATGCGTTAGGACACAGGTTCATACACCAGCCGAGTTATGCCAAAGACTTATAAAAAAAATAATACTAGCAATTGCCTTGGTTGTCACTCAGTAATAAGAGGTTAGTGTTAGGACTGGTCAGCCTGGTGTCAGGATAATGTGACTGGGTGGGACATCATGCCACATGTCTGTGGCATGATGCCTCTGTGCTAGACATCACTATAAACTGCCTCACTGCAGGCATTGAAGCAATATGACTTGAAAATTGCTAAAACTACATCAAAAATCTAAATCACACACACACACACACACACTTTGGCTAATGTACATATTCACTATATTTTGGTTATTGGATGTAATGTGTTACCATCAAGGTAAAGCATCTCTTAGCAGTAATCTTAATAGGATTTAATAATTTTCAAGTCAAATGTAAATGAAATGTGTAAGCATATTGATTAAAACGGTTTGTATGACTATATTGATCAAAGTGTACAAGCTTATTGATCAATATAATTTGCAAGCATATTAATCAAATTTGTTGTACAAGCATGTTGATCAAATGTATTATACTAGCAAATTTATCACATGTAATGTTCAAGCATATTGATCAAATGTAATGTGAAGTGTATTGATCATGTATACAGTCATTGATAAAAAAGTATATGAAACAAACATTGATCAAATGTAATATTCAAGCTTATTGATTAAATGTAATGTACAAGGATGTTGATCAAAGGTAATATGCAAGCATATTGATCATATGTAATGTTCAAGGATGTTGATCAAATGTAATATGAATGCATATTGATCAAATGTAATATGCAAGCTTATTGATCAAATGTAATGTACAAGGATGTTGATCAAAGGTAATATGCTAGCATATTGATCAAATGTAATGTTCAAGGATATTGATCAAATGTAATATGCAAGCATATTGATCAAATGCAATGTTGAAGGATGTTGATCAAATGTAATATGCATGCATATTGATACAATGTAATGTTCAAGGATGTTGATCAAATGTAATATGCAAGCATATTGATCAAATGTAATATGCAAGCTTATTGATCAAATGTAATGTACAAGGATGTTGATCAAAGGTTGTATGCAAGGATGTTGATCAAATGTAATATGCAAGCTTATTGATCAAATGTAATGTACAATGATGTTGATCAAAGGTAATATGCAAACATATTGATCAAATGTAATGTACAGGGATGTTGATCAAATGTAATATTCAAGTTTATTGATCAAATGTAATGTAAAAGGATGCTGATCAAATGTAATATGCAAGCATATTGATCAAATGTAATTTGCAAGGATGTTGACCAAATGTAATATGCAAGTTTATTGATAAAATGTAATGTACAAGGATGTTGACCAAATGTAATATGCAAGCTTAATGATCAAATGTAATGTACAAGGATGTTTATCAAATGTAATATGCAAGCATATTGATTAAATGTAATTTACACAGATGTTGACCAAATGTAATATGCAAGCTTATTGATCAAATGTAATGTACAAATATTGATGAAATATAATGTATATTGTATTGATCATATGTAAAATGGGTGTAGTTAGAAAATGCATAATACATTGTTAAAAGAGTTGATACAATTTCTGACATCATAAGATGGTGCAACACTATAATTGTTTGAGAAGCATGAGGTGCATTTTTAAACATGACATGATTGATGTCATTTGATAAATTTATTGATAAATTGGTCTATAAGACAAAGCGCTTGTGCTATGGGCTTGTAGATGTGAAAGTAACAAAACTTTAACTTTTTCAGGCACCATGCTGAGAGGGAAGTCATTTTATGCCATGGAAACCAAACCATATTGTGAGTCATGTTACATGGTAAGTGTTCTGGTAGTCAGTTTACTTAGTTATTTGTTCTGGTAGTTGTATTTTCAGGTTGTCATGTTACATGGTTATGTGTTTTCACTGGTAGTCATGTTACATGATTAATATTCTGTTAATTATTTTACTATGTAAAGGTACTGGTACTCGTATTACATTTCAAATGTACTGTGAGTCACATTACTTGTTAAGCATTCTAGCAGTAAAGTTACTTGGTAAGCATGATGGCAGTCATTTAACTTGGTAAGTATTCTGGCAGTCATGTTCTTGAAATTATTTTACTTGACTAGTTTGGGGTGAATCTTCATGTACTTGGTTTCTTTGCCACAGGTCACAGTATTTGGTAAGTCTGTACTGACAATTTTAAAATTCGGCAGTCTACAGAAAAATGTAAGCATCATTCCTTTTATTTGAAAGGCTAATATGGGACATGATTTCAAGCAAGACGAAAGAAGCCCCAGACATGCTATTTTGTGTTTTTCTTTGCATATTTTAAAGGAGGAGTACTTTTTTCTTTGCATATTTTAAAGGATGAGTACTTTTTTCTTTGCATATTTTAAAGGAGGAGTACTTTTTTCTTTGCCTATTTTAAAGGATGATTACTTTTTTCTTTGCCTATTTTAAAGGATGAGTACTTTTTTCTTTGCATATTTTAAAGGAGGAGTACTTTTTTCTTTGCCTATTTTAAAGGAGGAGTACTTTTTTCTTTGCATATTTTAAAGGAGGAGTACTTTTTTCTTTGCATATTTTAAAGGATGAGTACTTTTTTCTTTGCATATTTTAAAGGATGAGTACTTTTTTCTTTGCCTATTTTAAAGGATGAGTACTTTTTTCTTTGCCTATTTTAAAGGATGAGTACTTTTTTCTTTGCATATTTTAAAGGATGAGTACTTTTTTCTTTGCATATTTTAAAGGAGGAGTACTTTTTTCTTTGCCTATTTTAAAGGATGATTACTTTTTTCTTTGCCTATTTTAAAGGATGAGTACTTTTTTCTTTGCATATTTTAAAGGAGGAGTACTTTTTTCTTTGCCTATTTTAAAGGAGGAGTACTTTTTTCTTTGCATATTTTAAAGGAGGAGTACTTTTTTCTTTGCATATTTTAAAGGATGAGTACTTTTTTCTTTGCATATTTTAAAGGATGAGTACTTTTTTCTTTGCCTATTTTAAAGGATGAGTACTTTTTTCTTTGCCTATTTTAAAGGATGAGTACTTTTTTCTTTGCATATTTTAAAGGAGGAGTACTTTTTTCTTTGCATATTTTAAAGGATGAGTACTTTTTTCTTTGCCTATTTTAAAGGATGATTACTTTTTTCTTTGCATATTTTAAAGGAGGAGTACTTTTTTCTTTGCATATTTTAAAGGATGAGTACTTTTTTCTTTGCATATTTTAAAGGATGAGTACTTTTTTCTTTGCCTATTTTAAAGGATGAGTACTTTTTTCTTTGCATATTTTAAAGGATGAGTACTTTTTTCTTTGCCTATTTTAAAGGATGAGTACTTTTTTCTTTGCATATTTTAAAGGATGATTACTTTTTTCTTTGCATATTTTAAAGGATGAGTACTTTTTTCTTTGCCTATTTTAAAGGATGAGTACTTTTTTCTTTGCATATTTTAAAGGATGATTACTTTTTTCTTTGCATATTTTAAAGGATGAGTACTTTTTTCTTTGCATATTTTAAAGGATGAGTACTTTTTTCTTTGCCTATTTTAAAGGATGATTACTTTTTTCTTTGCATATTTTAAAGGATGAGTACTTTTTTCTTTGCTTATTTTAAAGGATGAGTACTTTTTTCTTTCAGAACACCCTTGAGAAGTGCTCAGTGTGTTCCAAGCCAGTTACTGACAGGGTATGCCTTAAATTATCTTCTTAAATGATTTCCTACTGATTGTTTAGCAGGTTTTATTTACTCTTATAAAATACACTGTACACTGGATTAAATGGAGGGAAGTGTGGTACGGCCTTTGATTTGGGTGAAACCAGTGACCTTTTGAAAACTATAGACTAATGATAGGCTGTGATTAACCCATGCATGTGCTGGAAGTAAGGATCAGACATGGAAGCTCAATGGTGCATGACATGTGGTTATCAACTATAATATTCTGGCAAGGAACAGTGTTGAATACACATTTCAAAGATGGCTCCCTCCTCACTGTTTTGTTACTACTGGTCCTAAGAAGGGCATAGGAAGCGACCATTCTCTGGCAGATGAATTAGTATTGGTTTAAAAAACCTAGATATCATAAACAAAGTAAGATATCATATAAAATAGTTAATTGACTATCATTCATATATATATATATATATATATATATATATATATATATATATATATATATATATATATACACGTTTATAAAGTACAGACCACAAGCTTTTTTTTTCTCTTTCAAAAATGTTCCCTTGTCATATTCATATTATGATATAGACCTGCTAACTTCTGAAGTCACCCTTACTAAATAATGAATCAGTTCAGTATCTTATTGACAAAGGGCAATAACTCTTCCTCATTACCTTCCTTTGTCACCACCAGGTCTTGCTGTCATCCCTTAGCATTGTACAAAACAATTTTGGGGTAGATCTTAGACATCAGTTCAGGAATTTGGATTTATTTATAACTAAAGGTGGAACTTTTTTGTCTTTTTTGTATTTGTCACAGTTATCCTGACCGTGTTTCTTGTTACTGTATTGTAAATTTATCCATTTTTTTTATTTTTTTATTTTGTCGTGTCAATGCAGCACATTGGCAAAGTGTATTAAATGCAAAATTTTCAAGGCTTCAGCTTATTTCCAGGTCTGGGTTAGTAGTCTTATCTTTATTATGTAACAAATTACACTAGACTTTACTCTTCTCCCTTTATTTTTAAAGACTTATTGGAACCAATATGAAGCCATTCATACATTCATGATATAGTATTTTAAACTTGATTAGTGCTTTGCTTTATGAAAGTTTTCTAAATCTTTTTTTGTAATAAATAGATTCCATTGTTATTATGGATGTACATATCTAGGAAAGCTGGTATTTAATTGCTTTGTTTATTCCTGTTTTAGTTACTGCGAGCCACTGGAAAACCATATCACCCTGCATGTTTTGTGTGTGTGGTGTGTGGTAAGAGTCTGGATGGGATACCATTTACAGTCGATGCTACAAACCAGATACATTGTATAGAGGACTTCCACAAGTAAGTATACATTGTATAGTAATTTCTACACTAGTTATTATGGATGTATTTCAGTACTTTATTTTGTCTGGCATGCATTGTTCTAATTGTAGTTATTCTGCATGTATTTCTCTACTTTAAATTATTCAGCATGAATATCTCTTTATAAGTTATTGGTTTGACTCTAATGTGTTTCAAATCCATGATCTCCTGTATCCAAGGTGTAACATATTTAAAAAAGAAATTAATTTTGTGTATGTAAAATATGTTACTTTGTGGATTCATACCCAAACATAATACGCATTTACCCTTCCAGTAGTGACTGAAATATTCATGGGTTTTGCTACCAATCCTTATGAGGAGATCACTCTTTTTCAACCACCACCTAAGTGGGCAGATAACTTTTAGCTCTTTAGCTAAAAAGCTTTATCTGGGAGGGCTGGAATAGCAGTGTAGTAGTACTTATCCTAAGGTGTTAATGATTGGGGAAGTGTTCGCGAAGAAACATATTTAATGGAAAAAATTATTTTCTTTGTGCCTTCTTACCCATCCATACAGTAACATATAAAATGGTCCAAATTCTTATTTGAATTCCAGTCATCATATCAGATTAACTTAACACCATTGTGTTATATATTTTTTTCTTATGGAAAAGACGTTCTAAATTAATCCAATTGCATGATTTGTTTTTCTTCATTTTTCGTTAGGTCAATAGTAAATCAGCATACACTAAAAGACAATTTTTGTAGGAATAAAATATACTTCTATAAATTAAAAATGTTCTTAAATCTGCATTTTTTATAATAAGGATCACTAAAAGCGTTGATTTTTTTAAAGCAGAATTGCTCAATTTTCTGTCTGCAAATCTTGCTATGATATGGTTTATACAAAAAGAGGAGGACCTCGCAGTGTGCTTTATAATGTTCTAAATTGTATTAGCTCCAGTTTTGTTGTGATGGACTTGACTTTTATAGTAATAAAAGTCATGCTTGTAACAGGTGAAATGAGGAAAAAGAGATTTGTGTTATATGTATCTAGTAGTTGTTAAGTACTTAAAATGAACATTTTGGATAAAACTTCAAAAATTCAATTAAAGATGCACGATTAAATGTGTAACTTGTGATAATAATTGTATACTTAACAGAAAATTTGCCCCACGGTGCTGTGTGTGCCAGCGGCCCATCATGCCAGAAAAAGGACAGGAGGAAACTGTTAGAGTCGTAGCTATGGACAGAAGCTTCCATGTTCAGTGTTACAGATGTGAGGTAGGTGTATCATATACTTTACTGTCCACTGTTATGCCTGTAACATAAGTGTAATTTACGAACTTTTACATTGTGCTACAAGTGTGACATTGGTATGATGTAAGGCATTGATTTTCAAACTTTTGTTTCACAATCCACTTGATCATCGCTGAGGTCATTTAATGATCTTTGCTGATGTTGATTGTACTGTGTTGTTAGTTAACTGTCGTAAAGCACTTTGCATAAAAGTGCTACATGTAACAAAAACATAATAACATTTGCACAAAGGCACACAGCACATATTTTGGTCTTTCCTTTCAATTGCAATGGACAAGCATATTTCTAGAGCAAAATTCAGGTTCTCAATTATTCTGCAACATTTTCTTAGACCACATGAATGAAACTGTGGACCCCAGTTTGAGAACTTCTGATGCAAGATTTCAAATTATAGTGTGCAATACATGTAATCCACATTTCAGTTTGATTTAATGTACATGTCCACTTGATATAGTATACATATCCACTTGATAGATAAAGTATACATATCCACTTGATATAGTATACATATCCACTTGATATAGTGGATATGTCCACTTGATAGATAAAGTATACATATCCACTTGATATAGTATACATATCCACTTGAAAGATAAAGTATATGTATCCACTTGAAAGAGAAAGTATACATATCCACTTGAAAGATAAAGTATACATATCCACTTGAAAAATAAAGTGTACATATCCTCTTGAAAGATAAAGTATTCATATCCACTTGAAAGATAAAGTATATATATTCGCTTGATATAGTATACATATCCGCTTGATGTAGTAGTATACATGCTGTTATGTGTGTGACATTTTATGCTGGACTCGTCCAAACTCAAGTTAATTTTCAACCTGACCTTAATTATTGAACTTGTTTTTGTATTGGAAATTCCCTGTGAATTGCTGGGTCTACCTGTTATTTACTATATATTTTATATTATAATTTTAATAATAGACTTCTGTTTTTGTCAGTCATTTTTATAGACTGATAAAAATGGTACTTGCAGCTGCTTTGCTTGGCACTCAGCTTTAACAGGTTAGTGGTAGGACTGTTCAGTCTGGTCTCAGGATAATGTGAGTGGATGGTATATGATGCTATATGTCTGTGGTATGATGCCCCAGTGCTAGACATCTCTTCAAACTGTCACACTGCAGACATCGTACTGATATGACTGATTATTTTTGTAAAGCTACATCAGAAATCCAAGTCACATGCACACATAGACTTCTATTTATAGCAACATTTTATTAGGTAAACATTTTGTTTTTAGAAGATTTTAACGTTTGGGTAATAGTGTTTTCTTAGAAACTTCATTTTTGTGACCTGATGTCAATTGGAAGATCTTGCTACTGGAAAAATTATGTATTTATGCATTAAGATTTAGGTAGTATCGGTTCAGTTCATTTGGTCTGCTTTAGAGGTGTCTTGTTAGGATTGGTCCACCTTTAAGAGGTCTTGTTAGGATTGGTCTGTCTTACATAGGTCTTGTTAGGATTGGTCTGACTTAACTGAGGTCTGGTTAGGATTGGTCTGCCTTACTGAGGTCTTGTTAGGATTGGTCTGACTTAATGAGATTTTGTTGTTAGGGTTGGTCTGCCTTACTGAGGTCTTATTAAGACTGGTTAGCCATACTGAGTTCTTGTTGTTAGGGTTGGTCTGCCTTACTGAGGTCTTATTAAGACTGGTCTGCCTTACTGAGTTCTTGTTGTTAGGGTTGGTCTGCCTTACTGAGTCTTGCTAGGATTGGTCTGCCTTATGAGTTCTTGTTGTTAGGGCAGGTGTGTCTTTGTTCTTGTTATGGTTGGTCTGCCCTACTGAGGTCTTGCTAAGATTGGTCTGCCTTACTGTGTTCTTGTTAGGGTTGGTCTGCCTTACAGTGTTCATGTTAGGGTTGGTCTGCCTTACTGAGTTCTTGTTGTTAGGGTTGGTCTGCCTTACTGAGGTCTTGTTAGGATTGGTCTACCTTACTGAAGTCTCATTAGGGTTGGTCTGACTTACTAAGGTCTCATTAAGATTAATTTGCCTTACTGAGGTCTCATTAGGGTTGGTGAACCAAACTGAGGTCTTGTTAGGGTTTTTCTGCTTTACTTTTGTCTTGTTAGAATTAGTCTGGCTTATTGAGATCTCATTAGAATTGGTCTGCTTAACTGAGGTCTTGCTAGGATTGGTCTGGCTTACTGAGGTCTCTATAGGGGTGGTCTGGCTTACAGTGGTCCTGTTAGGGTTGGTCTGCCTTACCGAGATTATGTTAGGATTGGTCTGGCTTACAAAGATCTCATTAGGATTGGTCTGCCTTACAGAGGTCCTGTTAGGATTGGTCTGCCTTACTGAGGTCCTGTTAGGATCGGTATGGCTTACTGAGATCTCATTAGGGTTGGTTTGCCTTACTGAGGTCTCCTCAGAGTTGGTCTGCCTTACTGAGGTCTCATCAGGGTTTGTCTGGCTTACAGTGGTCCTGTTTGGATTGGTCTGCCTTACTTAGGTCATGTTAAGATTGGTCTAGCTTACTGAGATCTCATTGGGGTTGGTTTGCCTTACTGAGATCTCATTTGGGTTGTTCTGCACTTGGGCTTCTATATTACCATTAACATGATTATACAAAAAATACTTCAAGTAGACAAATAAAACTTGGTATGCATGTTTCTAAATGTATATAGTTGAATGGTTGTGACGGTTTTCATAGCATTTTAATAATTTTTTTAGAAACTTAAACTTGTTTTGGATTTGGTTTGTTTGTTCATAGGGTTTAACACCATTTTTCAGCACACGATTGGCTATACATGGCGACCAGTATTATTGGTGGAGGAAGAACCTGGGAAAAACCCCGTAAAGAACCACCAACCCATGAGAAGCTACTGGCAAGCTTTCTCACATAACTACATTAGCCGAATCTTAGACTCGAACTCACGCAGACAGAGGTGAGATGGTAGTGATCCGTAACAGAGAGCACTTTAGACCACTCGACCACTCAGGGCCCCTTTGGATTTGGTCTTTTGGCGTCTCCAGCATGGACATAGTTGTATTGGTAACACAAATCTAGTCTGCTTAGCCATTCCATAACTGTTTTGATAGGTGTTCATTTTATTGCTGAGATTAATTTTATTCATTTTTCTTTTCTTTTTTTCAGGACTGTGGGTTGTTGCTGTCCTCTGAAGCAGAAGGCCGAGGGTGTTACCCTCTGGATGATCACATTCTCTGCAAAAACTGCAATGCCAAGAGAATTCAGGCTCTAACCACCAAGATGGCTACAGAACTTTGAACACTGAGCTCAGCAGTCAGTAGTACTGTTTAGTGCTACAATGCTGCCAGTTTTTCAGAAAACAGTCAACTGTCTTGCCAGTTTTTCCATACGGTTGAGTTGTATAATGGCTTCTTTCAGCAGTAAATGTTGATAGGGTTTTAGTGTTTGTTGCAAGTGCAGGTAATGGTATTTAAACCTATTCTGAACAACCACTAGCTTCTAGTAAACTTGTAAGTGCTGCTATGTGCTGACAAATATTTGCATTAATTATCATTGATTGGGTAAGGGAATCATATCTGTAAATTTGTAACTCGAAGAATACTTTCATTTATAACAGTATATGTTAACTTATTTTGTATTTCACAGTAAATTTTGTATATTAACAAACATGACAATTCTCATTGGCATACAGGGTAATTGATTCTTGCTACAGAGAATTAATGCAACCACACATAAAAACTCTGGTATATAGTGTAGTTAATACTTGCTTCAGAGGAATAATTTGATCACACTTAAACTCTAACACATACAGTGTAGTAAGTACTTGCTTCAGGCAATTTAACCACAAATGATAACTCTCGGGAGATTTGAGTTGTCATTACTTGATACAAGAAATTTTGTAACTACTTGCAGTACTTGTAATAAGGAAATATTGCACTTTCAGACAGTATCGCATTATGCTGTGATGGTCAATCGAGAACATTTTTCTCTTTCCATCACATTCCCCAATCAATAGGATATAAGTCGGCTACCTTGTTTATATGGGTTTGTACCAGATCCATTGAACTTAATGCTATATTCAACCACAGCATCGCTGGCCTTCTAGACATCACCTGTGATAGTGATGGTCCAGCCAACCATGATTGATGGAGATCTGAGCGACAGATCCGTTCATCTAGCCATTCTTTCAATGGGATACCCTTACTAGGACAGTGTAAAGGGATAATAAGCTGCTTTAGGACAAGGGATCAATTCAGTGAGATGGATCCCATCCCAGTGCCAGGAGGCAAGTATAACCAGCCTAGGAGACAGTTGTACAGAGGCAGTGAGAAATCAGATTTCTCCATCTTCAAGGCTCCTAACCGTAAACATGGTCACTCATTGAAAAGCAAACTGGAGTTTGAATAAAGGCCACATTCGCTGGGTTTTTGTTCAGGGCTGTTTTTTATTTGGAAAGCAAACAACAAGTTTAGGCCAGTCATTGATTTGAGTCACCTTAACCAATTCATTGCCTCAGTGAGATGGTGAGAACAATCCATACACCATGCCAGAGGCATTGGTTAAATGGCCAGTATTCCCTCCTCCTATTACTTGTTCTTCTAACGCAATATGAATGGAGAATGTATTTGAATGAGAAAGCAAATTTTTAAGTCAATTATGTTTCTCTAAGGATGCTTAACCAATCACATTATATAAAACCCAACAACCCTGCCATGTGAGCATCCTCATATATTGATCAGCTTAAAAACTACAGAAACTTGGCAGTGGAAAGGGTAGGTAATGGTCAAGAGTTATTGCCCTTTGGCCGTATCAGATAGACACGAAAAGACAATTTTCATCTTTTAGTAGGGATGGATTTGTGAGGTTGCAGGTTAATATTCCTTACATAATGTGGTTGAGTAAGTATTCTTGAAGAGATATAATTTACTTAAAATTTGTTTTCCACAGCAATCTTAGCACCCACTGGGAATGTAATGGTGTCAACTTAGTATATGTAACAGAGAATTGGTTAGTGCAGTAACTTTTAACTTGTTTTATTGGGAGTTTTAGGCAAGGTTTCTTTGCACATTTGAAAATTAGAAATTATGGACAGTAATTTTCAGCATGTTGCAGATATTGTTATTCTGTTATAACAGAATGGTCTGTATGATCTCCAAGTGTGTGAGATTAATGTGTGTTTTCTTGTTTTATAAATAAATTTGTATCCATTGTATTTATGGAAGTGACCAGTTTGATGCTGCTTAGTTGAGATCCTAATGATAAAGACTGAGGTAGATTAACCTCAGTTTTTCCTTTCTTCTGATTCCCATATATCAACAAATTTACTATTTCAGATTTTTTTCTCATTGTCTTTGTAACCAACTTAGAAAAATAAAGAGCATCTATAAAAGTGTCATATACTTGTATTTCAGTTAAATACAACTGAGACAGCATGGACTCTATTTGCTATCACATAAATTGCAAGCAGACTGGAGTCCGTGTTGTTTGGTCTTCTGCTTTCTCATAAAAACTGCATAAATCCACATCTGCTGGCATATTATACCATGGCTGATATTGGTCTTTGTAGTAAGGAAATATATAATTTAATACTTACTATCATACAGTACTTGGTTGTGATGCAGGTAGACATAAAAGTCAGTATATCTAGACTGTATACACTATGCAAAATAACAGTATACACATTAAAATTAAAACAAAGGGGATGAGGCTACAGTAAACAAAATATTAATCTAATTCATAAAAGTGTACGTACAAAATTGATGTTATCTATTTTTTTTTAATTATATGCATCACTGTTAAAAATAATGCAGTGTTAATAAAAAAAAATTACTTGAATATTTCTTTTAAATCCCTATTTTACTTCCTCTTTTAAATTTAGTCAGATCACTGACATTTAAAATTATATTTAGTTTTGAACTTTACTAATTATTTAAAAGCCATTTTTTGAATTCACACAAAATATTTTGAAATATGTGGCAAATAATAATTAAACGAAATTGTACATTCTACTTAAATTTTTATGATTTGGAGATTTTTTTCATGGAAGTTCGGTCCCATTTATTTTAATAGCTAGTTGTATACTGGTGTGTATTTAAACACTACAAAGCTAGTTGTATACTTGTGTGTATTTAAACACTACAAAGCTAGTTGTATACTGGTGTGTATTTAAACACTACAAAGCTAGTTGTATACTGGTGTGTATTTAAACACTAAAAAGCTAGTTGTATACTTGTGTGTATTTAAACACTACAAAGCTAGTTGTATACTGGTGTGTATTTAAACACTACAAAGCTAGTTGTATACTGGTATGCATTTAAACACTAAAAAGCTAGTTGTGTCAAATTGTATATTCACAGCATACATATCTTTTTCAACTTTTCACCATGTGTGAGGCATTATTTGTACTCCAATGTGTATTTTTATCATTTCTTTTTGTGTTGTCTAAGGTGCATGCTTTTATCAATTTGATGTATTTATTTTGATATTGACAATATCCAAGCCATGTGATTAATATTTGCTGCTACTATGTAAATCATTTTTGTAATACTTGTTTCATGATTCATTTCCAGTTATTAGGTAGAAAGATGAGATAGAGTAATAACTGTACTTGGATATTTTAATGTGTTACCTTACTGAATTTGAGTATGTTAATATGTTACCTAACTGTACTTGGATATGTTTAGGTGTTACCTAACTGTACTTGGATATGTTTAGGTGTTACCTAACTGTACTTGGATATGTTTAGGTGTTACCTTACTGAATTTGAGTATGTTAATATGTTACCTAACTGTACTTGGATATGTTTAGGTGTTACCTAACTGTACTTGGATATGTTTAGGTGTTACCTAACTGTACTTGGATATGTTTAGGTGTTACCTAACTGTACATGGATATGTTTAGGTGTTACCTAACTGTACTTGGATATGTTTAGGTGTTACCTAACTGTACTTGGATATGTTTAGGTATTACCTAACTGTACTTGGATATGTTTAGGTGTTACCTAACTGTACTTGGAAGTTTTTTCGGACAGAGATGGTATTTCATTATGAACAAATTATTGCCTTGTAATAGAATAAAATATGTTACATTTTTTGAGGATCATTAACCAATTAACTGTATGTACTTTATACATATTTTTCTTACAGATCGTTTTATATATTCTCTTTTTATCTTTGTTTTCTTCCAATGACAGCCCTGGACCTTGTTGAATACTCCCTAACAATAAGTACTCAAATTCATCACACCTGGGGGGAGGGGGAATGCAACCCAGACATTTTTCAGTATGAAGAACTTTTGTCTTACTCGCTTACATTCTGGTAATAAATTTATAAAATGGATTCCCACTCTGTTGAATGAGTAGGCTGGTAATAAATTTATAAAATGGATTCCCACTCTGTTGAATGAGTAGGCTGGTAATAAATTTATAAAATGGATTCCCACTCTGTTGAATGAGTAGGCTGGTAATAAATTTATAAAATGGATTCCCACTCTGTTGAATGAGTAGGCTGGTAATAAATTTATAAAATGGATTACCATTCTGTTGAATGAGTAGGCTCATTTCTGGTTATAAATTTAAAAAATGGATTCCCACGCTGTTGAATGAGTAGGCTCATTCCATTCTTTTCCATGTACTTCATCTTGTAATGTCTGTTTTTGTTAACATCATGACTTCATGTCATAAATTTAATTCTCCACACTGTGGTATAAGTCTACAACTTCACTTTGCAATGTCAATGATTACTGTAAAATGCATCTTGAATTCATGTTTGTTATTTAAATAATGAAACTCGTTGAATAACACAATTGTCACTCATTCAATAACACAATTGTCACTCATTGCAAGTAGTTTGTGGTGTAATACAATACGGCACCACATGCAATTTGTGTTATAATGCAATATGACACACTTGAAGAAGTTTGTGTTATAACACTTCAGGCAATTTGTGTTATAATGCAGTATGACACACTTGAAGAAGTTTGTTATAACACAGAATAACACTTCAGGCAGTGTGTGTAGTAATGCAGTATGACACTTCAAGCAGTTTGTGTAGTAATGCAGTATGACACTTCAGGCAGTTTGTGTAGTAATACAGTATGACACTTCAAGCAGTTTGTATTTTAATGCAGTATGACACTTCAAGCAGTTTGTGTAGTAATGCAATTAGAGGCCGACCGAAACTAAATTTCTGGTTTCGGCCGAAAACGAAACCAGAACGAAAGTTAAAAATTGACTTTCAGCCGAAACCGAACGTTTACCTACACCTTCGGCCGAAACCGAAACCAAAAGATAACCCGAAGTTGCCGAACACAAGATTTATTAAACAGGCCTGGGTCATGATGCAATGCCACACTAATTAAAAACGAATACAGAAGTAATCATTCAGAGCCTGCATTAAGGGAACTTCGCTAAATGTCAAATTGCCTAGCGCCGACTGACCGCCCAACAGAGTAATAGACGCAGCACTAGTGTTGCATTCTGAAAGTTAAAATAGATCTTCGGATGATGACCGAAAGTCAATATCAGTTTCGGCCGAAACCGAAAGCAAACCGAAAGCTAACTTTTTGGCTCGGCCGAAACCATGCCGAAAGTGGTCATTTGCCAACTTTCGGCACCGAAACCGAATTTTGGTCGGCCTCTAAATGCAATACAACACTTCAAGCAGTTTGTATTGTAATGCAGTATGACACTTCAAGCAGTCTGTGTAGTAATGCAATACAACACTTCAAGCAGTTTGTATTGTAATGCAGTATGACACTTCAAGCAGTTTGTGTAGTAATGCAATACAACACTTCAAGCAGTTTGTATTGTAATGCAGTATGACGCTTAAAGTATTTTGTGTTATGATTGGAATATGATACTGCAATACAAGACTAAACATTTGTGTTATTGTGCAATACGACACTAAATAGTTTGTGTTATACTGCAATACAACACTAAATAGTTTGTTATACTGCAATACAAGACTAAAAATTTGTGTTATGGTGCAATACGACACTAAATAGTTTGTGTTATACTGCAATACAACACTAAATAGTTTGTTATACTGCAATACAAGACTAAAAATTTGTGTTATGGTGCAATACAATACTAAATAGTTTGTGTTATAATGCAATACAATACTAAATAGTTTGTGTTATACTGCAATACAACACTAAATAGTTTGTTATACTGCAATACAACACTAAATAGTTTGTTATACTGCAATACAACACTAAATAGTTTGTTATACTGCAATACAAGACTAAAAATTTGTGTTATGGTGCAATACAACACTAAATAGTTTGTGTTATAATGCAAGACAACACTAAATAGTTTGTTATACTGCAATACACTAAATAGTTTGTGTTATAATGCAATACAACACTAAATAGTTTGTTATACTGCAATACAACACTAAATAGTTTGTGTTATAATGCAATACAACACTAAATAGTTTGTGTTATAATGCAATACAATACTAAATAGTTTGTGTTATACTGCAATACAACACTAAATAGTTTGTGTTATAATGCAAGACAACACTAAATATTTTGTTATAATGCAGTATGACTCACTAAAAGCAGCTTGTACTATAAAAGATTCAATCTGTTTCATACTTTTCATATGAAATAATCACTTGTACAAGATTCTTGGTATTTAAATAGTCTTTTTATTTTTGTGCAATGTAATGACATCAAATTTAGATTTGACTGATCATTGGATGACCTTCATTTTTTTAAATGTCTTATTGTTTACATGTAAGAATTGCTACTTATATTTTACATAATAATTGTATTTATAATAAAATATTTTATCACTTTGATACATGGTTGCTTTTTAAGTGCTAGTTTTGTTCATGTATCAGTATAGCCACAGTTTTCTAATTCAGTATTTTTTTTTTGTTGATAGACAACATAAGCAGAGAACTTGTTCCTAAAAATTGGTTGATTATTTACAGTGTTTTAGCATCACAAAGGTGGTCGATGAATTGTCGTACAATTCCAACAGAGATCATACTGGAGTCCCTCGTTAGCCCTAGCTTCTACCCTTAGCTTTTCCATTTCGAGAGTGTGAGCTAGATCTTGTTCTTTTGTGGCCGCTGATATCCGAGCCAGCTCTTTCTGGGCTTTTCTTTCGGCGGATATTTGAGCAGCTCTTTCTGGGTTTCTCTTTTGGTGGTTTTTCCAGCCAGGATGGAAAATTTCTCACTGTTTACTCCTACTTCCTAACAACTAAAAAAAACTTTAGATCGTAAAGATAATATTTATGTCTAATTCATATCCTGGACGAGAGCGCCCATGTAAGGGTCCCCATGAACTAGGTTGGGGTGGGGTGCTCAGTATTATTTGTAATTATTACAGAAGACACATCATAGCTCATTTTTGTTAGAAATTGAAGGATTGATAGAGAGTTGCTAAGCTTCGAGTCCCCAGTCAGCGATGCCGACAGTTAAATTACTGAATACACAAAGGGTGGGGTGCCCCGAATGGTCTAAAGCGCTTTCTGTTACGGATCACTGCCATCTCACCTCTGCATGTGTTCGAGTCTAAGATTCGGCTAATGTAGTTATGTGAGAAAGCTTGCCAGTAGCTTCTCGTGGGTCGGTGGTTCTTTCCGGGGATTTTCCCCGGTTCTTCCTCCACCAATAATACTGGCCGCCTGTCGTGTGCTGAAAAATGGCGTTAAACCCTACAATTACATTAACACAAAAGATGAAATTTAAAAATAAAAAAAAAAATTAATACCATTCAATAACAGATGGTCATTTCTCAAATGAAATTCAATATTTAAAACCCTATCTCTTGTCTTTCACTCAACTAAGTGACGGCCTATTTCATCATCTGACGTAGTTTGATAGATTTTCCGTCTGTCCTGTGTTCCTACTCATATGTATTGTGCTTTCTCAGGAGTACTAGTCTATTACTCCAGTTCCCCTCCAGTCCATCAACTTCTGCCTCCATTCTCTACTTTTCTTGTCTCCCAGAGACTCGGGACCAAATGCACTAGGGTATTTCCATATGTTTCCTACAGATTATCTGGTCCCTAAAAGTTCCTGTGTGAACACACAAGGACATTAGCATATTCCTCTAGTTATCTAGACTCGTACTAAACCATAATCTATCAACAAATAAGACATTACCATCTTTGGTTACGCATTCGTGCATATCGAAATACCCATAATTTCTGATATGGAGTACACGGTATCAAAAGCTTATGCATATATCAATAGATTTCATCACATCGGTATATATAGATTCTCAGTCTTATTATACAGAACAATATCACATAATCAGACACATTGCACTTTTACAAAGTGTACGCATATATTCACATCCATGTGCAGATGTTAATTTTTTTCATGCAAAGAAAGAAGGGACAGTGTTTACATACAAGCTCAGTTGTCTTAGATCTAAGGAGACCTGATCATTCTAATGGAAAATAATCCCAAACCAGATGATTGATTTAATGCATATCAGCCCAAGATGTTTAGACGGTTGCCACCATCATGACATTTTAGAACAACTGTTTCCTGACTAACAAGCTAAAAAGCTTCTATCTTGAAGACCTTTCATCCCAACCAGGTCGGATCTATTTGCAGTACAGCAAGATGTCTTCTCAGGTTGAATAGTAGCTTCATAATCAAAATTTACTCTACTTTCTCTGAATTTGTGGTAGTCATTTTTCCCCAAATAAACTGCATCTTTGCAATGACCATGCATTAACCATAAACTGATCACACAAGACTGAAATGACAAGGCATTGATGCTAAGCTGATCACACACGACTTAAATGATTATTCACTTATATTAGGAGACCAAGATAGTGCCAACTTCAGGGTAAGGGGATGCAACTTAATTTATAACATCCTCCAAGAATGAGCGATTCAAGTAAGACAAAAGAGGTAACAAAAACATTCACTGCAAGGGCTTTAATCATCACGATAGCGTTGATAGCATAAGCAATATTGTGCTTTGCAAAAACACATGTGTTAAGACATATTTACGAAAAATATTACTAAGTATTAATTATGTTCAATGCATCAATTAGAATGATATTAGCATGTCATGAAAATAAATCCTGAATAGGATAGTAAATAGCCAGATAGGAGTAGGAATAGGATCCTACTATCCTATGAGGATCGGATGCTGCCAAAAGAATCCTATATGGACAGCTGTGAATAGGATAGTATATAGCCAGATAGGAATAGGGATATTATTCTGAATAGGATAGTAAATAGCCAGATAGTAATAGGGATATTATTCTGAATAGGATAGTAAATAGCCAGATAGGAATAGGGATATTATTCTGAATAGGATAGTAAATAGCCAGATAGGAATAGGGATATTATTCTGAATAGGATAGTAAATGGCCAGATAGGAATAGGGATATTATTCTGAATAGGATAGTAAATAGTCAGATAAGAGTAGGTATGTGTATCCTGCATAGGATAGTACATAGCCAGATAGGAGTAGGGATATTATTCTGAATAGGATAGTAAATAGTCAGATAAGAGTAGGGATGTGTATCCTGCATAGGATAGTAAATCGCATATCTGGTAACTCTGAATTGCTAGCTTAATTGAAATATGGAATTAGAAGCGCGCTTCGTTTTTCCGGTTCCTGAATTTAAAATTTATTTAAGTACTGTATGTCAGATAACATCTATGGAGATGTATCCAGAATAATGGATTCATTAGGATTTTTTTAAATAGATATTATCGTCACTAGCACCAATTTGAAATGGGATGCGGAGAATTTAATAGCAATTTGATGCAGCCCAAATTACAACGACACAAATCAGAAACCAGCCCAAAAAACTGCAACCCGCAATCTAGAAAAATTTCTCGCAACCAAATTTAGAAAGGAGCCCAATTGGGCGAAAAAACCGCGGATCTGGCAACTCTGATGCTGAGCAACAAGCTGAGCTCTAGGCACCCAATAGAACAGGTAGAAGTTGCCTTGTCAACACCTTTTCGAAATAGGTGGCTGTATAGTTGAGGATGGCAGTAGTCGGCGAGTGGGACACGATGATCCCTCCCACTGTCACAGCTGACGCGTGGCGCCCCTTCCTTACGCTAATCGGGTGGGACGTATAACCCGTAGACTTCCAGCTTCCGTGTTGTTTCATCACTTAGGGGCGAGGCTGGAGTGACCTCTCCATGGCGCAAGCTTGGGCATGGAGTATGGAGATTCTGGGCTGCCCAGACGTCAGGATCCCACTCTAGTCCTTGCTGGTGGGGTCCAAAGGAATACTGAGTATAACATTTGGCGCCAGCTCGGATGCAGGAGATGCCGCATTAGGGTCTCCACTCCGGATTTTCTGGCGTTGTTTACTCCCGTAGCCTTTCCTTCTCCCGATGATATTCACAAGGCAGAGGCGCCATCATCCAATGGCTTGGGTACTTCGTGGATTTGAAATCAGAGTTTCCTTCTCCTAGACGAACTGCCTGACGAGGCTGAGCTCCAACTGTCCGGGTTTAGTGTCAGAATTTTCCTTCTCTTAGACTGGCTGCCAACCAAGGCTCAGAGTACTTTATACTAATTCAGGTGAGTTTAAAATAGTTATTGGCAATATCTTTGAATTTGTTTTTACCTGGAATAAATTAATGAGGTTTCAGTTTGTAATAGTGCATATGCGTTGTTGCGAGAGAAAAAAAAAGCAAACGTATACCTGAGAGTGAATCAGGCGTGGCTGCTTCACGAATTAGTACTCCTCCAACAAAGGAAGTTAGTACTACTTGTACTACTTCCCTACATAGGCGCATACTAGTACTTTCTTATTATTAATGAGATTATTGACTAATGTGGGGAAACAATACATGAATAATAAAGTAAGTACATATTAAGTCTGAAATTGACAGAGTCCATATTTATGTAAAGTCACAAAGAGCAAGTATTAACAAATCTGAAGTGGACATTGGGTGGCATAAAGTCGACTTCCAAATTTTAAGACACCGCATCAGCATAAGTCCACTTACAGAAGCTTACAAACATATCATTCTTAAGGACTTTCTACAAAATTTCAGTGAAAGGCACAACACATTTCTTTAGCTGTAAATCATAAATTTATTTTAGTTAAAGGTGTTAAAAATTTCCATTCTCACTGAACATCACTTGCAGTGGGTGAACAAATGTTAATACCGGTATCTCCCCATAGCAAGGACAGTGTTAATAATAATAATAATATTAATAATAATAATAATAATAATAATAATAAGCTCTTTACAACATTTATAATGATATGAATACAGAATACAAAAACAAACACCATGAAATTGAAACCAAAAATGCTGAAAATATTTAAGGTAGGAAACATTTTTAGGTCTTTAGGTATTTAAATTTGTTCCTGCAGTCGAAAATGATGAGTTTAAGGAGCACTCTTGAAAGGGATCACTTTGTCTTTGTGTCTAATTTCAATGGGCAATTCGTTTCACTTTGCTGGGTCCAGGTTAGTCTGGTCCCCTGCTTAGTATGCTCCCATGCGTTGCACTCCGCTATACTAAGTCAGGCGAACGCCGACGCCATATTGTCACGTGATCAAAACAAATGGCCTCACCTAGAGAGATATCGGTAATCTAACCGTGGCACATTTGTTGCTTTAATATTCTGTTTGTTAGTGACACAATGCGAATTTTACTAATACTTTCGATTTGAAATATAACAGACGCTATCTTGTGTTAAAGCTTAACCAGCAAATCGGCTACGTAGGTATTTTTACAAATATTTATACAATTAGGCGACGACGAAGTATAGGGATACACACTACAATTTTTGTAAAATATTGCACCTTTCCCACTGGATCATCTCAAAAATTATATTTCCAATCGATTCCTTGATAAATTTTACGTCGAAATTGATATGAGGTTATGTACGGCGGCTTTATTTTTTCTCAAGATTAAGACGAAAATATCTTCCCCATTTTACCAGGGGTGAGGGTAACGATTGTTTCGCAAATAATGCACATTTTACACTGCGTCATCTAAAATATTTAATTTGCAATTCATTCCTTGACCAAGTTTATATAAATATGTATATATCGTTTTCCATGACAGCCCAAATTTTGTCAAATATTATGATCAATATAACAACCCTCTTCTACGAAGGGTCGAAAGTGACATTTTGTCAAATATTGCACATTTCGACTGCATCAAGTACGACATTTCATTTGCTATCGATTACTTGATAATTATTATGTCGGACTTTGTATAAGGTAGTAGATGACATCCTTAATTGGCCATAGGTTGATATCAATTCACTTAATGAAGCAAAAAGGGAGGGGTGGGGGCAAATATTGCCCAAAATGGAACATTTTAGACATCATCATCTCAATGTTCCATTTTAAATCAATTGCTTGATCAATTTTACATTGATATTGATGTATGGATGAACATGAGTACCCACATTTTGTGAAAGATTAAGACCAAAATACTAAGATTTCTGTCTGTTCCATTTCAAATTGATTTCATGAAAGAAAGTGGCATAGCATCCCCTACAACCTGGGGTGGTGGTGAAGGGGTCTAAAATACCATCAGACAGACTTTACTGGGAGTGTGCCCTATCAATAAATCTTTGGGAGAGTATGACCCAAATTTATTGCCACATCACTTACATTGATACTGTATATCACATAAAGTAAAACCTGTCTTGAGAGATCACAATCACCATGCACAGATTTATTCATTATATCGTGTTATGACCTGTTATGAAAGACCACTTGTCTTGACAGAATATTATTGTTTGGCAGAAGGGGTGGTCTTTCAAGACAGTTTCTACATTATTACTGTAAATATATTCTATTCATTAGCAAGGCACATTAATTGCCTCCACATGATACAAATTTAATGTGCTACTGTGTTGCAAGATTTCTAAAATAAACAATGAATTGAATTCAGGTTTCATTTACATGCTTGGTAAGATTCTTCAAAAGTCACTCAATATATCATCATAACTGAGAGACGATGTTAGTACATTTAATATTAAGCACTGTACAGAAGTTTATATTTTATTATCACTAATTTGATTTGCTTCCATAATGAATGCTCTTTTCATTATATAGTTTATAAAATTCCAAAACTTAGTGTAAACTTAATTTTAAGTATCAATGTAATGGAGATGCATTATTAAGGCTAACATTGTAGACAAGTTGAGACCGATGTTTCATATTTATTTTGTACTTTTCATCATTACTGAAGTATGACATGAAATTGAACAGTATTTTCATTTCTTATACTGTCACAATCATTCATCCAAATATATGTCCTAACATTGATTTATCAATTTAACCAAAGGTGTTGCTATAATTAAATATACAAACCAATAAAACACACTGACATGTTCATTAAAGGAATCACTGAGCCTTGCATGATTAAATATGAACAGTAATAACTCTCGAGTTACTTCATTTTAAATGGAATGGTATCAAATAAACACATGCACATGTAACTTTCTTAGTTTCTCTTTTTCATCTGTCATTGTCATGTTCTGATAACTGAATACATATAGTTATATGCAAATGTGATACATATTTCAATTTATGCCATTGTGTATATATATATATATATATATATATATATATATATATATATATATATATATATATATATATATATATATATATATGAAAAGAAAATAACTTGAACATGGCAGCATGTCTTAAAATTGTTTTGTGTGTGTATATATCTCAAATGAGTTCATTAATAAGAAATAAGTTGTGTAACATTCCTATCAACTGACTCAAAAGAATTCAATAAGAAGTATCAATTATACTTGTGTTATGATTAACATCAACTTAAACACAAATTCTGCATACACTTTGTACAGTATTAGCACTGAAACACATGTCAGCCTATCATGATGCATGTAGTTTTCATGATAATTATTAAATATGCATCAACAGAATATTACTCAAACTTGGTTAAAAGTGTCAATTAGTGAAGTATTCGTCAAGTATATGTATGAGATACATGTATGTGCAGTCCTTTTGAAGCATACAGGGTTTCTACTTAAGATGTGCTAGAGAAAGAAAAACTAAAAAGGTAGTAAGAATGAACATTTTCTAAGGATTTTGTCTCAACATCAACATATTTCAACTAAATTGGATGGCACAAATACATTGTATGGTCTTGAATATCCTTTATCACTCAGATATTAATGGTATCTTCCAAAACACATATGCACACACACACACACACACACCTCTAAACAAACTTGCTTCAAATAAATTGAGACAGATTTTACTGACAGTAAAAATCACAATATTTTAATGACATGTTATTTGTAAAAATGTTACAGAAGACAGTGAATAAATGGCTTCATAATATGATTGCTTTGCTGACTGAAAATTTTTATTTATTCACATACAAACTTACTGATATATTGCAACCTTCATAAACATGGTTGTTTGCCATTACATAATGACATGTACACTTATTGATGTATTGCAACCTTCATATACCTGGTTGTTTGTCATTACATAATGACATGTACACTTAATGATATATAGCAACCTTCATAACAATGGTTGTTTGCCATTGTTATATTATCAAAGCTTTCTCATTTTCATTCTATTTGCAGATGCCTTACTTAGGTCAGATGTGTATTCTCAAACGAGTTGTCATTAAATATAACCAGACAATTCTTGCTTCTGAGACACCAATTAATGGACTCAGGCCCAGACAAATAGATGCTTTGTACAACCTGAGAGAACCTAAAGACTTAGTTGTTTTATTACCCACAGGATATGGAAAGACTTTTTTAACTGATTCCATTCTACCTTCAGTGCAAAGTCATAGTACTGGAACCTCTCAATGTCATTCTTAATCAGCTTTGTTCAACACTTGATGGGCATGTGATACGTGTCACTGAACATTTTTTGCTTAGGCTCGAATAAGCAGCAACATAGAAAGAAGTGAAAATAACAAGCTTGTAAAATTTAACAAACAATTTATTAAGTACAAATATTTTTATAAAAGAAAATAAATAAACATATGGTTTTAGAGAATCAAGTTCAAAAATTAATCCAAAAAGAATTCACAATATAATCCACTAGTAGAATTGCAATTCTCCTGATAATAAAATGTCCTAAGAGTTCCCGGTTTGAATCTTGACAATGTAATCCAATATGGACGATGATGTCACTTGAAGTCAGTTTTAGTTTTATAATAATCCAAATGAGCACAAGTAATTTCTAGGTAAATAACACAATAAATTCCTCTTGATCCCAAATGAATTAAAATGATTTACACTCAAACAATAAAACACACATCTTGTATTCCAAAGCCCAGACTAACTACTGAACTGTTCTCTCCCAAACAATAATTTAAATGCCTGTTTTTATGTAAACAGGAAAGGGGTCTTGACCTTCCAGAATCTCTCAGAACAATCTCACATTCAAGAAATATCACGTAACCATCATGATCTAGAAAGATGTCCTTAGAATCAACCAATCATTTTTAAAATGAAGCTCTAATGTCCTTGGAATCAACCAATCATTTTAGAAGCTTGTTTACACTCTGAAGCAAGGTCAGAAAATGAGGTTAACATCTGTTGTTTACTTGTAGATTGTATAGGTCATCCATTTCTAGAAAATCTCTCCCAACTAACGAATTTTAAACCCAAAATGTCAAATTTTAATCAAACAGACAGACAATAAAAATAAATATAAATGACATATCAAATATACATAACACTTATGCATGGGTGAATTTTCGTATATGGTTGGACACCCAGAAGACATACTGGATAAGAATGTTCTTGAATGCCTACTTGAGGCTGAATGGACAAAGCAACAGGTATGCTAGATTATTGATGAAGCCCACTGCATCAAGCAGCAGTTAGAAACATTTGGGTAAGAGGGCAGCAATCTTGTAACAAATAAGTTAAGGCGAATAAAAGTTTCCAACTCAATCATTGTATCACCCAAATTTTATCATGTATGATAAAAATGAAATGTGCCAAGAGGAAATAACTTTCCCTACTTGCTGCCAAGACTGGTCACAACTACTGATGTCTAGATTATGATTATTTTAAAAGGATGAGAATTCAATGTCTGTTTTAGTGTTGGTCTAAAGTAAGAGTTTCCTGTGACTTTAAGGAAAGAAGAACCATAGCTTAACAAAACATGCAAGTAGCAATAACATCTTCTGAAAATAAAAATAATAATTCCAAGATGCACTATTTGACTAAATAATATACTGAGTGCTAGCTTCCTATTAAAGTATTCAAGCACTGAAAAAAATTTGGGGATACAAAGTTTAAAACCTTGAAGATTCAGAACGTATGCCATGGATTGTCATTAAGTTAAACTGTTGGAATATTGAAATCATAACAATACATAACAAACTATAATAACTTAGACCTTTTCATGAGTCTGTTCATTTTTCATAGTGATAGCTATTATCTTCTGTACAAGTGATAATTCCACAAACCTATTGTTCATAAGTATTGAGTATACAAGTCCTAACTTGGGCAGAAGTGACCTAATAGGTTAAATCATGCAGTGTTTGCCTGTTGGCAATGCTACTGCTAGTAATACTTCAGTCAATATAGGGTTACTCAGAAAAAGTTCTGTGCATATATCATTCCATGAAAAGGCAGTTAAATCGCAATAAGGATATGCTGCTTTCATCCCTTATACATTTGGAAGATGCTTTTTGTTCAACTTCCCAAATAAGTAACATCTTTACAGCTTTTCTGAGTGACTCACTATTTAACACAGTCTCAGCAATTGTTTCAGTGGAAGTATATAGAGCAGCATGCAGCAATGTTGCTCTATCAGATAGAGTTACATCATCAAATAATGATAACCTTGTATCTGATAATTTGGTAGCTAATGTTTCCACTTCATTTTTTGATGTTGGCAATTTATCACGTTCAGAAATATAGCTCCACTCTCTTTCAGTTTATGTGAAATAGAGATATGTAAAGATCAAATAATACATATATCATGTTTTTTAAAATTAATATTAAGTTGAAGGACTAAATGTTGTGTGTGAAGGGGCCCCGAGTGGTCTAAAGCGCTGTCCGTTACGGATCACTGCCATCTCACCTCTGTCTGCGTGGGTTCGAGTCTAAGATTCGGCTAATGTAGTTATGTGAGAAAGCTTGCCAGTAGCTTCTCGTGGGTCCGTGGTTCTTTCCAGGGGTTTTCCAGGTTCTTCCTCCACCATTAATACTGGCCGCCATGTATAGCCTATATTGTGCTTAAAAATGGCGTTAAACCATAAAAAACAAAAACAAAATGTTGTGTGTAGATAAAAAAGTGATATTCCAATAGAAGTATTTTGGCTACCACAAGGAATTGAGGTTAGTTTTTTGATTGTGTCAATGGACTATTGAGGTAAAGCTTATGTAAAGCCATTTCTCCAGATTAATTGGCTGTAGCAATGCGTGTAAGATATTATCTGCTGAAACAAATGAAGATTATAGTTTAACAGCCTTTTCTGATTTTTGGGCTTCAGTGCCTGTCAATTTTTTATATCCACAGACTGACATTAAGTGTCAAAGGTTTTAAATTATTATATCATAATTTATTGACATTTCTCTGTATTTAATTTAAACTTAAAATGCCAGCTCAAAAACCTACCTTCTCAATTGTCTTTACCTCAAAAATTGTATTACAGTGTGATGCTTTTTAAACAAATGTATACCTCATGTTTTATACCTTATGTCCAAAACTGGTAAAACTGGGTCTGTTTGTGTAGATATTGTACAAGTATAAATGTGATCGTACTGAGTCGATGCTTCATTTTTTCTTGAACTGTTGGACACGTCACTAATTGTGGTGCTTTCATCACTGACCAAACATACAGAAGGGAGCAAGCATTTCACCCTGACATGCTGTGATTTGCATGAAGCTCCTAAACAATCATGAAGAAAAAAATTCATATACCAGTAAAGATTTTTAAAACACACACCATACCCATTCAATGTAAAACATAAAAGGACTACACACACACACAAGCTATATTACTGTACATGCTACAACCAAATAATCAAAAACATTAGGCTAAATAGGTAAGTTGAGTTTCTCTAAAAACAATTCGCTAAAAATATACACATCAATTCAGTTTCAGAGCCTCATTTACATGAAAATAGTAGACAAACACTTCCAGGTGGCCATATTGTTTAATTGGGTGTGTTTGATTTATTGTTGTTGCTGTGAACTTATTGCCATTTCTCAGTTAACCCAAGAAAACCCTGGGAAGAACCACCAACCCATGGAAAGCTACTGGCAAGCTTCCTCACACACATTGGACAAGCAAGACTTGAACTTAACACCAAATTCCATTATTTTTGTATAGTGTGGCCTTGGTTTTAATGACTTGGCATGCACTAATAAAGTTTAATTACTTAACAATATCAATTACTTAGCTCTAAATGTAAATCCTTATTATGGCACTTATGTTTCAACAAAAACTGAAAAAGGCTAATAATGCCTGACCTATGGCAAGTTGCTCATAATGCCTGACCCATGACAAGTGGCTCATAATGCCTGACCCATGACAAGTGGCTCATAATGCCTGACCCATGACAAGTGGCTCATAATGCCTGACCTATGGCAAGTGGTTCATAATGCCTGACATGGCATTTCCTAATCAAAGACCATTAATAAAATATTTTAAAATCACAATATGTATCATAATTATCTGTCATGCTAGTTAATGGAATGCATTCAATTTAAGTATATTGCTTCAGAGTTGGTGACAGTACAGTTAAAAGGTAGGTAGTGTTAGGATCTAAAGAGATTCATATTCTGTTGCTAAGTGTGACCTGATTTCACATGGCCAGTAGTTTGGAAAATGTAATGTGCACACACCTCCCAGAATTTGTTAACATTTGCTGATGGTATCCCATGCTCCTCCACAAACTCCATCATTGCTAACTTCTCTTCTTTGCTCCATTTCTTGTATGATCTATTTTGGTCTGGGGACTGGAATCAATAAACATTTATGAGCTATAATGTTGGAAATCAACTGTAAGTATAAGTTGGTACTTGTCATATAAATCTTAGACTATGTAACAAATACTTTTATCAAGAATTAGGAAAGACAATTAACTGTTAGTTAATTACCTATGACTACTTAATAATGCAAGTATTTACCTATTGTCTTCATTTTCAATCCTTAATGTTACAAGGCTGCTAACTGCATAATAATGTAAGAAAAGTACCTGCTAACAACTATTATAAGAAACAAAACACTAGAGTATATAATAAAAATAATTCTGGATGACAAGCTAAAAGCCAATAAAATATGTGTGCTTATATGTCATTTATATATCAATGTAAAAATACACATAATGTCATAAAATACAATACATTGGTCCTGCAATACAGTAAATATAAGTGTTACGCTGTTTGATATATGCCTATAATAATAGCAAGGTAAACATTCAAGGTAAACATTCATATATAATCAGTTATTATATTTTTTTAAATTACAGTACCTCATTATAATTATAAATACTTTTTATATTCCCATGTGTGCATTACAAATGCATAAATAAAGATAAACAATTGATTTTGATTAATACTTATTTACTTGTCTTAATGATGAGTTAAATACAAAAAAGTCATGTATAGTGTTAAGAGAATATCTGTTTCACTTTTGTAACATATCTGATTCAAACTATCAACATAAAATGAGCATCTCTTTAAACAAGGTCTTGAATGTAAATCTTGAGGATATACATTCTGAATTTTTGCAAAGTTAATCAGTACATAATATTGCCAACTGCAAATGTAAATATAATATAGCTCTAACTGTCCACGCTTCTCTATCTGTAAATATATATTATAATATACCTCTAACTGTCCGCGCTTCTCTATCTGTAAATAGATATAATTACCTCTAACTGTCTGCGCTTCTCTATCTGTAAATATATATTATAATATACCTCTAACTGTCCGTGCTTCTCTATCTGTAAATAGATATAATTACCTCTAACTGTCTGCGCTTCTCTATCTGTAAATAGATATTATAATATACCTCTAACTGTACGCGCTTCTCTATCTGTAAATAGATATTATAATATACCTCTAACTGTCCGCGTTTCTCTATCTGTACAGGAGTCTTTCCTGTTGGTGATGCCCTCTGTCTTTTACAATAGGTGTGGAAGCTAGGATGACACTCCATTCTATTAAAAAAAAATTAGAACATTTCAAGAAACATGTTTTTTAATTTTTATTCTCATTTGGTATCAAACAATAAATTCAGTGTGTTTTTAAATGACACAATAATTAATACTGGTATTAATTTTGTAACAATTTTGTATTGTAAACGAAATATAGATATAATAAAGATATTTTTGAAACCATCTTTTTATGATAAATGCTTCACATATCTTGTGTTATTGTCAGTCATTAAACATACAATGTTAAATTTAAGTTCATTTAAAAAAGGATATTTATTTAACTTAATTAATACCATGAAGATTTCATCATAAACTTTGGCATGTATGTATGGTTTAATTTAATAATTGATTTTTTTTAAAAAAATAAGCCCATGTAAACACAGAACACCAGAGTAAATAAGATTTTACCAATTTGGTACATTTTGGTTGAATCAGTCAAAATGAGATAATTTAGATTTTTCATTCCATACTCAATCTCAATCCAAGCCTCCAGCAAACACTCATAAGTGAAGGCTAGTGTTTTGGTTTTAATAAGTGCTAGCTACACATGAACAGAGGAATCCTTTAACCCTCCCTATTCCCTTCTAAATATCTCTACTTTGTCTCTCAAGACAAGTCTTAAACAATTCCTTTAAACTGTGTTGTTTTATATTGACTCCTTATTTTTAATGTTTTTAATGTTTAATGTGTTGTCTCTATTGCCTAAAAATGTGATATCCAAAATATGATAAAGATGCATCAAGTCATTTTATTGCAAAAAAATCTACTACCCTCTTTGAGGAAATCCTAGCTAAATCATGATTAATCTTTGGCAAATGGCTTAACCTGTGCTGTTACATATACCAATATATTAAAGTCAATGTAAAATTTATCAAGCACTTGATTTAAAATGGAACATTGAGATGATGATGTCTAAAATGTTCCATTTTGGGCAATATTTGCCCCCCCCCCCCCCTTTGCTTCATTTAAGGGAATTGATATCAACCTATGGCCAATTAAGGATGTCATCTACCACCTTATACAAAGTCCGACATAATAATTATCAAGTAATCGATAGCAAATGAAATGTCGTACTTGATGCAGTCGAAATGTGCAATATTTGACAAAATGTCACTTTCGACCCTTCGTAGAAGAGGGTTGTTATATTGATCATAATATTTGGCAAACTTTGGGCTGTCATGGAAAACGATATATACATATTTATATAAACTTGGTCAAGGAATGAATTGCAAATTAAATATTTTAGATGACGCAGTGTAAAATGTGCATTATTTGCGAAACAATCGTTACCCTCACCCCTGGTAAAATGGGGAAGATATTTTCGTCTTAATCTTGAGAAATAAAGCCGCCGTACATAACCTCATATCAATTTCGACGTAAAATTTATCAAGGAATCGATTGAAAATATAATTTTTGAGATGATCCAGTGGGAAAGGTGCAATATTTTACAAAAATTGTAGTGTGTATCCCTATACTTCGTCGTCGCCTAATTGTATAAATATTTGTAAAAATACCTACGTAGCCGATTTGCTGGTTAAGCTTTAACACAAGATAGCGCCTGTTATATTTCAAATCGAAAGTATTAGTAAAATTCGCATTGTGTCACTAACAAACAGAATATTAAAGCAACAAATGTGCCACGGTTAGATTACCGATATCTCTCTAGGTGAGGCCATTTGTTTTGATCACGTGACAATATGGCGTCGGCGTTCGCCTGACTTAGTATAGCGGAGTGCAACGCATGGGAGCATACTAAGCAGGGGACCAGACTAGGTCCAGGTATGCAAAAGAATGTTGTCTATATGACTTCGTTTTCATATTGGTAATAATGAGTATACGATTGTGAGAAGAGGAGGGTGAGGCCGGATAGGTATGCTAGACTGGAGTCCATCAGTGAAACGTAGCACAGAGAACACAATTTGTGTTTGATTCTGCATCGAATGGAAAGCCAGTGTAGGGTACAGAGCAGTGGGAGCTGTGTTTTGAACTTTCTGAAGTTTCTGGAGAAGATATTGAGACGAACCAGACATAACTGAGTTACAATAGTCTAGTCTTGAAAGTACTAATAAATACAAAAGCGTTTTAGTGACATCAATTGAAATATATTTGCGAATGGAGATCCTCTACACGTATATTAAATCGTTTCGCAAATTCTACTCCTTTGTCACCTTCTTTGGTATCTAATACTCCTTGAATAAGTCGTAGATTAAACAATTCCATATCGTATACAATATGATTTAGCATTTCCGTGTATTTGATAATTGAGGTTTTCTATGATAAATCGATAACATGTTCTTGAAAACTCTGACGTAATTTATTTAGATACTTCTTATACCCTTTTATTAAGGGAATTAAAATATTCCGAGACATCAGCTAGATTCAATTTAACCCAACCACCCGCCCATCCTCTATCAAACCCCCAAGTCTCAATATCGTAAATAGTTTGATTTGTCAAAAATTCCCGATTATGATCTATGGGGGGGGGGATAACATGATATGATATTTCGTCTGTGACATAATCAGACTCTAAAGGTTCGGGTAGATACTGATAAGCTGGTGCCTGAGGTGGGATTTCAGGCCATCCTAGCACGGTTCTTATAGAACTCTGATATATATCTACAGCATACCCGGGTGAGTTTATCTCAATCGCGGATGATAGTGTTGGTTCATGAACTGTTATAGCGGTTTTTGATTCTTTTCCCGTAATGGATTTTATTCTACGCTGTAATTCATTATTGATCTGTTCGATTTGGTAAGACCCAGATGGTAAGGAAACTATATTCCAATCCGGAGTCCCGTCTTGTTTATTTTTACTCGCAAACACCAAGGAATTATTCGGTTGCTGACCACTAAATGATTTTGATCTAATATTCAGCCATCTGTGGTATACTCGTAATTTTGCCAGCGCTATCTCCTTGACCGGAATCGCAGTGGGGAAATTCACACTGAATTCAGGGTTGGTTGAGCTTATTGAGATCATGGTTGTCTTTTGCGGCGTTGTGTTTGTCGCAATTTGTTGAAGTAATTCCGTTGTTGATGTCATCGCCATGTTATTACTGTGTTGTTGTTCTAATGTTGATGTTGCGCTGTAGTAGATGTTCATCATCGCGGAGAATTCGTTATCTGATATCGTTGTGTCATCGAGACTGGATGATATCAGCGACGATAATTGGGAATACGCGGTTAATGCAATATGTAACTTAATTATATACTCGTGTAGTTCATTCTGACTGCATGTGGATATTTTCTTTGTGATGATGCTAAGAATTCCTGTAATTGTTATCGCCGATGACACACAAATTGTGACAACTACAGGTGCCAGTGCTGTTATCGCTGATAACAATATGCCAGTTTCAGCAATTACACTTGAAACCTAATACATAATAATGTCAATGCTTAATAATTCGCCTGCGGTATTTTTTTTTATCTTTGCGGTTTACTAGTCAATAAGAGTTTTTAGATTAGTTTGAAATTCACGGACTTGATCATATCGATACTGTTAGACATTCATTATACTATTTACTTAAATCAATTATAAATTCTATGTAGTATGTCATTGATGCCCGAGCTAAATTACCACTGACAGAGGTTATTATAAATGTTCCCATGGCGCCCTTATCTATTATTGCACTTGCAGTATTAATTCCTTTAGATGTATCCGATGACACTTCAAACTGTAATCCTGAAAGCAGGGTCAATCTATAGATACCTCTGACTTCAGCTGTAATATTATTGATACTATTTTGAGGTGTCCAGTCGAAAGATCATTGATATGTCGAATACACGGTATTAATATTTTGTTTATGTGGTATTTTAATTTTATCAAGCTGGGTCGCGATAGCAGGAAAATCACTAACGATATTGTCCTGTGTTTGTTTAATTGTATCAATAGTTGTTTTAATATCAGAAAGTTTCATTGGGACAGTCATCAAAGTACCAAAGAAATTATCCATGATTTCATCCGATTTTCTAAAATTCCTACGGAGGTTTGAAAACGCACCTACATGAACATCATACTCAGTTTTCAGCGTTATTAGTTTATCATCCGTGGTTTTATGCTCAGCTTGCAGCGTTTTAAGTTTATCAGGTGTGGTTTTATGCTCAGCTCGCAGCTTTATTAGTTTATCTTCTGTGGTTTTATGCTCAGCTTGCAGCGTCGTTAGTTTATTGTCTAACACATCTACATATCTTTTTGTCACAGCAACAGTGTCCAGTGTTGGATCGCCAAGTGTGGTTATTTTATCCGAGTTCATGTCGAGGGGGCCTGTCCTTGATTCACCGGATTTTTTTTACTCGATTGTTGATATTATATCACAGTTGGTAAAAGAACTCCTGGTTTAATTTTACCTGCGGAATCAAACACCGCTAAGGAATTTTCAGTTACTCCATTTATTTTAACTAGAATATCATTCAAAAAAACATTACTTGTTTTCAATTTCCCTTGTTTGTCTTGAAATACGACTATTTCATTTGGATTCACGCTTGCGAGGTTTAATATCTCGGATATTTCATCTTCGATTAATTTTTTAAACATCATTGGTTGCAGATATTTCCGCGGTGGGTTTATTCAGACTTGAGAGAGATTTTCCGCAAATATCAATCATTATATTTTAAGATCTCTCTAAAAAGCAATTACTCGTATATTCGAGTACGGTTTTATGGGGTGGTTTAGTTGATGATGATATAGCGCTAAGTACATTTAATACTTCTAGGCCGTATATTGGTGGGTCGGTCATTTTCTGTGTTGGTAGCGTGGAGTACCAGCGAGGAATTTTTAATTGATATATATAACGCATACATTCTTTAGGTGGCGCTAACCCATATGAATCAAAATAAACAATTACACGCGGATCAATCGCGTATGCAACCCAGTGAGTTCCAGGTCCGGTGCTGTTATTGAGATTAATGATACCGGTTTCAGTGCTGTTTGGTTGTTGTGGTACTTGATCTCGCATAAAAACACCTCTAAAGTTTGTTATCGCTAATTTTTCTTTTAACAGCATCGAGTAAATCAAAATTTGACAGCGGAGTTAGTAAACCGTCCCTGGCAACCTCAGGGCGTTTCCGCTGTACCATGAATACAGAGTTCCTGGTAGTCTTAGACCCTTTCCTGCTACTGATCGTCTCTTATTTTTGTATCCATGTTTTCTACTGGCGCATCAACTGCCCTCATTCTTCCACCAACACCTTCGAGTAGCATTGATTTGTCACTGCTGTAACCACCAGCAGGAGGATCGGTTACACGAGCACGGAAATGTATGTCAACGACAGACTGTCTGGTTAAATTAAGATGTTCCAACGAAAAGTAATAAATCGGATATCGACTTCTAAAATCTGATTGTGATATTTGGAGACCAGTATCTACATTATTATCACGTCCCATAATTGTCAGCAAGCTATGATACGCGCGTGCCATTTGGTTTTGTCCGTAATCAAGTAAAATATCTTCGGATGGTTTTTGATGGCCGTTTATCCTCAACGAGACTTCAGTAACACCCAGTTGATCAAATATCTAATGGCTGTGTGTTTGTGAATTTAATCGTGTCTTATCCTGTAACACAACAAATATATGTCGCGGCGCTGAAACCTCCTGTTTTATGCCATATGCCATGTAAATATACCGTTAACAGAAGTCTCCATAATATCTGTTGTTATTGTTGTTGTTGTTAACCATGATAGCAATGATTTACCACCTGTATCCGTAAATGATAGTAATTTTTCCTCTGTGGTGATTGATGGAGTCATTACTGGCATCCACAGTGAGAGTTTTGTTATATTCACCTTACCATCAGCAACACCAGCACCATGCCAGATTGCATCATTATCATCGCCTTTTCGCACTAGGACTACTGTATGTTTCGCTCCAAAGATAACCTTTCTAATATTTCTGCAAAATCCGAAAATATGAGATAGTGGAATCGCGCATGAAAATAATCTACGCGGTCTTTGTAGCATTGATACGCGTATTTCAAACCCTAGGTTGTAATTAGGATTAGTATCTTTATAATATCAAAGGCAGCAGCTGGTCTAGCTTGATGTTCAACGTCGACTGGTGTGGATCAGATGCAGTAGCTTGTGGTGTCCGTAATTTAACATACTGAATGTGTTCAGCGTGATCAGCAATATCCTTAGATGGTCCAGCTGATCTTGTATAACCATCAGAATATCTTGCTAACCCCACTATTGTTGTGGCAACATCAACATCATGCTCAATAGATTCAATCTCTCTTCCATCAATCATATATCTAGCGCTACTAAATAATGCCATGATACCATTATTGACAAAACCAACACGGAGATTTGCGTCATATGGCGTATCAGAGGCAACATTTGTTACAAGTTCTCCTTCTACTTCAATAAATGCTTCGGCGGGTAGAAAGTATTTGCTTGTATCTTGAACCTCAAGTTCGATTCTTGATCGACTATTTGATTGTATTGCGTTATAGGAATAAAATTGATAATCGCGTATATAATCATTTTTGAGAACTGGGGCATCCATATCCATGGCTGGATCCGCTGTAGATTTGAACATTTTATTATATATTTCTCGCTCTAAATCGCGATCTCAGGCCACTTCCCGCTATCATATTTGCAGTAATATTCCCCTGAGCATCAAATCCTTCATTTATCCGCGATGCTATTTTTATTATTTTGCTAATACTCGCAGGCATAATCTCCGTAGATGGTAGTTTTCATTGTGATGGTTTTTTCGTCGTCGAATTAGTGTTATTAGTTTTTCTTGGCCGCGGAAAATGCTTTACCGGCTACATCACCAACAGCGCTAATACCCTTATCACAAATAGCATCAATAGCTTTCATTGATAATTGTTTTGCGATTGATGCTATTTTTGGAGCCATCCTTGCAAATAACCCTTGAACAATATCACCGAGACTTTCTCCATAATACACCCTATAAATAGGCAATCGTGAATTTACTGCGTAACTCATAGTTGGTTTATAGTGGTTGTAGTGTATGATTATTTTATTTAAATACTATTTATCTAATCGCTGTGATAATCATTAACTAGTTCATTAATAAATTCTCGATATACACCAACATCCATGATACCATAGTAGTCCACAGATATCAGCGGCTTCAATAATTATTTCCGGTGAGTTATTTCCAGCTAGTTTTCCCCCGATGAGAATTTCTAATCGTGCTATGTCTCCGAGAACATTATTAGGAAAACCAACAAGACCACCGCCATGGGTTCGAGAAAATCCCTTACCGGCAGTACCAGTTGCCCCTTGCGTATCATCAGATTCTTCTTATGGTCTAAATCCCAAACTTGTTAAAGTATTATCATCTTCGAGTTGCTCAGACGGTGAATAAGGTGGCGGTTGTCGTTGACGTTGTGAGCTATATTCCTTATCAAGATTTTGCACTTCTTTTACAAAATTATCAAATGTGAGATCATCATTTTTTGCTTGTTTTTTGTTGTAATATACACGATATACCCACTTAATAAAATTACCATCGTTAATGGTAGCATATTTTGGTTCTAAAATTTTATCTTCATGTGCAAAACTTGCTAGTGTTGCAGCGGGTAATTTATATTCCTCAATTTCTCTGTGCTGTTCAATAAAATCCTTTTTAAATTTTGCTATTAGTTCATTATTTTCCTTTATTGGTTTGGGTTTAGGCGCAAGTTTTTTTTCCACATCAGCGATTCCAGTACGAATATCTTTAAGTATTTCCTCTTCAACAGGCGGTGGTTGTGCAGCGGTTATATCAGCTGGAAGATCTCTTTTTTGTTTGCTTGGCTCTTTTTGCTATTTTTTCAAGCTCGGGAAGAATAACCGTTTTTACTAGTTGTTCATCTTTAATATCTCCAAATAAAGCTTTCTCAGTAGCTGTAGTTACCGGTTTAAATAATTGTGCAGTATCAGTTGCAAATTAGTTTGAGATTCCTGACGCGTTTGCAATTTTTGTCTTACAGAATCCCTTACGGGTATAAATCTCTTTATTGCGTCTAATCGCTCGCGAGCTAGTCTAGTTGTTAATGATTCTCCTACCATTATTGTTAGATATATAACAATATATATATATAAATATATATATATATATATATATATATATATATATATATATATATATATATATATATATATATATATATAATTTAATTGTAACAGCTAACAACCCAGGCAATTTCTGTATTTAAAAACACTCACGATATTACTTCCGTGTTCGGTAATAGAATCACTGCGGTTAAAAAAAAATAACACATCTAGTCGCATTACCATACCTGTAAGGTATCATACCTGTAAAATATTTCAACCTCGTAGTGTTATATAATTTCAAACCCATACAAATACTTGTGTTGCTGTCAAAAGGACATCGTTTCATGCCAGTAATCAGCGACAAAAGTATTTGTATGGGCCATACCTGTATTTGAAACTAAATTTAGAAATTACAAATCGCATGTCTCATTTCAAACTTCCTGGTATATTTTTGTTTTCACTTAATGGCAGTGTATTGTTGTGTTTAATGAGTTCCTTAATTGTTTTTATTCTGGAAATTATAGTGGGTTTAACCTCATATTGTCTACCGAGTTCCCCCTAACCGTTTCGACTGCGGTAAATAGCGGAGAATGAACTTATTTACGTCGTTGATATACGCTAATGATTCGTTAACGGCTTGTTGTATTCGTTTAATAATCCCATACTGCGATGGTAAAACGTACTTGTTATTTTGAGCGTTATCATCGAGATCTTGAAAATCAGAGAAAATCTGATTACAATCTAATTTATCTGATATTGTATTTTTTTGATTTTTTTAAAATCTATAATTGCATTTATTATGTCATTTATATTTTCGAAATTCATTATATAATATATTTATATATCATTTATATATCTTATATATTATCATGTATCATACAAATATAAAAAAATGGGGGTCAATTTTGACCCGTTTTCTTTCAAGCGTATATTTACAGCTATGTACAATTATATACATGATATATAACGACGGCACAATCTCAATTCGTTTTAAGGTGTCATCGACATCTTATCACGCCTAGAGATATACATATATATGAAAGACCCCATATGAACTCCTAAAATGCCTTCACACGTTAGTCCAGAGGTCACATATATAAGACAACACAACCCCATGTGGTCCCCAAAAGTGCCTTCGCATCTGCGCAGGCCCAGAGGCAGCACGAAACAAACACCTGTCTGAGTCTCTAGCCCGCCAAATAACGGTCTAGAACCTCAGAGGGTGTGCTTAGTATATGACGTCACAACATATATATCTTAATTAATGTATATAACGACGGCACAATCTCTATTGCTTTAAGGTGTCATCACATCTTATCGCGTAGAGATATACATATATATTTACAACTATATACATGATATATTTATATACAATTATATACAACTATATACATATACAGCTATATAGAATTATATAGGACGGCACAATGCAAATAATTATATAGGGCAATACAACACATGCACAGGGGCCCTACTCCACATTCAACTGAAACCACTCTCCCGGACAAAATCACCCCGGAGAGAATGCAAAAACACATTCCAACCGCGTGACAGTGTGACGTAGTGTGGTTTTCAGTTGAACTTCGATCAAGGCTGGGAGGCACCCAATCCCACATAGTATGCTGGGATTTGGACCTAAGCTTCCACGTCGCACACTCTGTGAATGATATCCACATAATTCATTTCTGCATGATTTGTTACAAACGGTTACTGATCCTATCATAAGCCATTTACAGTGATTCATTATATATATATATATATATATATATATATATATATATATATATATATATATATATATATATATATATATATATATATATATATATAAATTCTTTATTTAAATACTTGTTTTAATTATAAAATGGAGGAGTTTGATAGATTATCCAAAATAAAACCCTGGAAAAATGTTAAGTTCAATCTCGATAGAGTATCCGTAGATGCACCAAATAAGGGTCTAATAAGTGATAGAAGCAAGTTGGGTAAAATCCATGAGAGATTTAACGAATTTAAGCCCGATGGTGCATCTCACTGTTGGTCAACATTTCGAATCGCTGTTAGTGTTGATGCTACCATGAACGATAAAAAAGCAGCAGCGATAATATCACATCTTGACCATAGAAAGTATTTTTTAGAGTGAAATTCATTATCCGTTCAGAAACAGGAAATTGGTTTATACGCGAAAAATTTGAACCTGTTATGAAAAATTAAAGAACTGTCACTATGAATCAGGATTCCAAACCAGGAACGCTGACTGGAATTGACAAACCGTATTACGAGATAGCTTATCCTGTGACAGCGGTTATTTATGAGATCTATCCGATAAATGACAAACCGAGTGTTGAAAAATTAAAACCCATGAAATTGTCGCCGTTGAATTGTGTAGCCGAACGAATAATTGAGCATTTTACAAGTGCGTTGCGTGGAAACAAGTTGGCAAATCTAAGACGTTAAAAAATAAATGAATGGGCGTTAGCAGTCAGGGATAATGGGGCAACAATTCAAAATGTAGCCGAGCTAGAAAAGATATTAAAAATTCCAATAACCGTAGCGACGATAACAGGAGAAGTATTATACGAATCGAAATATAAATAAAGGGGATCTCCAATAAAAAAATTGTTAATCATAATGCACATGCGTGGTCTAACGCAATAACAATATTTTCACGGGTTAGAACCATAGAATATCTACCGTGGAGTTCACCCCAGAGAACTCTTTCCGGGAGGAGAATTTGTTTGATTTTATTCACACGGAAAGTAAAAGCGATCCTGTATCAGTGAGGTTATTTCAGAGTTTTGAAGACGAATAGTGTAAATTCGATCAATTTGTAAGACCTAACGGCGAAATATGTCGTACTGAATCTCTTCACGACGAGATGAGACAACTAGCTCGTGGTTTTTCAACGGATAACGACGAGGAAGTACTAACAAACTGTTTTACAATCCCGTCAGTTGCAGCTCATTTCGCGAGAATGAAAAATCTGTGGAAACCAACAGGAGCTGAATTTCTCTCAGATGTCCAATCAAGTTGTGTAGAATAAGGTAATAAAGGATTATGGAATACCAAATATGATCCTAAAAGTGTTTTTTCGGTTGATATGGTTGCGTGTTATCCGGCGAGTTTAATCGGGATGGGTGAATGCTCTGAGTATTTTAAAAGATTTGGACATCCTACACAAGAGATGACCCGTGTTGCGATTAATGGGCAGCTACCCGAGTTTGATCTAACCGGATTCGATCGTGTAGTATCACTAGAGATCGCTAAGGGACTTCATCTGTGTTATGTTTGGTTTGGTAGACACATATCTGAAAAACATTGGGTGCCAATAGTGTTAGTACGATATTTGATCAGTCAGTGAAGCAATTATATTATATCGGAAACAAACGGAGGTTTGGTTACCACAACCCGATAGTCTAGATAGTATAATTGCGATAACAAAGAAAAATTTCCTTCCCTCGACGAAGAATATATTGTTAAATGGTCCAAGGAGATCTTTGAAGTCAGAAATAAACACGCAAAGGATCTCGGTAGAAGAATAATTGGTTAATTCACCCAGGGTGGATCATATGATCACAAGCGACATTATTCACGATTAATTCTAGATGATGCTGAATACGAATTTATAATCGCGGATGCAACATCTAGAAGTATATATGTCCATCGTAAAGACGCTTTCTTGTCCGACGGAACAAAATTCAGTACAATTGTTACTTACATAGATGGAAATTGTCCCCAGTACGTTCATCTAAGGGCTTCTATGCTGGCTTATGCTTCTATCAATTTACTTTCGTTGATAAATAAATTTCCTGAATTCGCGGTTAGAGTTGCCACTGATTCATTTTATATAGATGTAAAACATAGCGAAGCAGTGGCTGAATTTACTAATTCCTACGAGTGTTGGGGATCATGGAGAATAAAAAAGGAAATGTTGCATGATTATTCTAAATCAGCAGATGTTACAATTGAAAACAATTACATTAAAAGATAATCAGATATCATAACTATCGAAAACCCCTTCGTTATCCGATTCAATATGTGGATATAAAACCAGTTACTTAAACGGTTGTGGTGGGTCAGGGAAGACGACTCGTGTGATCGAATTATTTCGAGGAAAATCAAACATGATTGTGCTAACACCAACACACAGACTTGCAAGAGACACGAACCAGCGAGGAGTTAATGCTTGCACTTATCAGATTCTTTTGATGGAAAGGTGACGCATTGACTTCTGATCGAATGGGCGAGAAATATATTCCTGAAATTATTATTTGGGATGAGATATGCACGGTGTCGTAAGAGATATTAAAAAATACAGCTGTTATAATGTGTGGCGATCATGGTCAACCACCACCATTTGTCGGTTTGTCTCCATATGATTGGCTAAAGAATTTTGTAGATTATTATGAAGAAATTAATACTGATCACAGATCACTTGATCCAGAATTAAGTGAGTTCAAGAAATTAATTAGATTACAACCGGATAGAATCCATTGTGAAATAAAACTCACTGGTTATAAACAACAGGATAAAAAAATAACAGAGAATTTGATATTGATGCTGAATTTATAATTACGCTGAAACAACAACAGAATAATCACTGCGCGAGCTGTAATTGTATAATGCGTTGGCAGTATTCGGATAAAGATCCTCGCCAATTTACTGTAGACAGAAAGGATAATAGTCGTGGTCATACCAGAGATAATGTGATGTTGACCTGTCTTGAGTGTAACAGACGCAGAGGCGCTAGTTAAGACCACATGGCGGTAATTGAGTATTCTCGGGTATCACTTGTAATTGTTCACGTGTAAATCCGCGCTGAGGAGCAGTTGATTCTAATCTATAGATTGCGGGTCTATCGTGGATCTTGTTATGTTAGATATTTTTTGTGCGGAGACACTCCAAATAGGATCAGTAGCTCTTTTTTTAACCGCCTTCAAGCTCACCCGGCTCGTACAAATATTTCACAGTGACATTGCCGAGTATTCGTTGTTTTGAAAAATCATTTTGTGATTTTTGTACACGTATAAACTTTTTTTGATAGCGTTAATAGGTTTCATATTAATTGTTCCAGTAATTTCATTATTTAGCGCAGCTATCACACCTGGTAATCTCGTGACCCATTCACGAGATCGTTTATCCTGGACAAATTCCTTCGCGTATTGATATCCAAATAACCGCTCAGCAAGTGTCCGATTAAGTCGTTCAACAATTGCCTGATCTGATGTAGTGCAGTATGTCCTCGTCGTATCGTGGTATTATGATGTTTCATTGTTGATAACACTACACCCTGAAATTCCTTGCCAGGATCAACCTGCAAAAGATTTGGCTACTGCAGAGGACCTCGTCGATAAATCCTTTCAAACGCAGAAGCTACATCAGTTGATGACTTCGTCGAGAGCGGCTCTGCTTGTTTGTATCTACTCGCAACATCAACTACGGTTAGCGGATACTTGTATGTGTGTTTATTAACAGTATCATGCGGCAGAAATAATATATCAGCCTGATGAACTTCATTAGGGACGCAGACATCAAAATATGTAAAGTTAATTTGTTTAGGTGGAGGTAGATAAATCTGCCATATCGCCTGTTTAGATAACCAATCGGCCGCGGTGGTATTTTTTACTTTTGCGGCGCTAGCGAGTTTACCGATTGCTGATTTACCCCTCCAGTATCCTCTTGGAGAATAATAAATAGATTCCATATTGTTATTAATTACCTGCACCCAGCATTAATTTACTTTTCATTGCCGATTATATCAACCACGAAGCTAATTTTTCTTTGAAGGATTTATCAGTGATAGAATTTAACGCATGAATCAATTTCACATCTGTGATATGTCTGTGTTGCAGATTGCTACTTTTATAAGCAACATCATGAACAAGACATGCCTTATCAATAGCGTTTATTGGATATTCGCCGGGTCGGGGTTGGTCTTGGCCCATGGAGTCCCGGGAAGTTTTGTAATTTTTGCTGCAATATCACCTCCTCGTTTTTTTTTTAAATCCATAGAAACAATTCTAATTTTTTGGTACCACATTACACACACCTACCAGCAAGTGGTGATCTGTTATTGCATGTTGTAATTGTTGTCAAGTCGTTTGTGCTAGTACGCTTCTTACATTTCACACAATATAGATCCATAATTTTTTTTTATAATAGCATGAATGTAATTGATTTTTCGGCGACTAAAACACGAGAACCCGTTAAGCATCATGCAGCGCTATCAAATTTTATTCACATGATTATAATTGGACCATCTGAAAGTGGCAAGACTCAGTTGTTACTTAATTTGATAATGAGATGGATGAAATGGGACAAATTGTATTTAATAGCCCATAGTGTAGACGATCAGCGATGTTACGAGGTGTTAAAGGATTTTAACGAGAAAGAAAAATGGGAAATCGATGAGGATATTATTGAATTTATAACCGATATCGAAGAATCTCTGCGTGTTGATGTTATTGATTCATGTATTAATAATTTAGTCGTATATGATGATGTGATGTTAGACAATCAAAAAAATTCCGCTAGGATATTTTCCAGAGGTAGACATAAAAATACTGATGTGATATATGTTACTCAGAGATATACTCAAGTACCAAAAGTGATCAGGGATAACTGTAATATTCTTGCTGTGTTTAATGGAGTTGACACTCATACACTACGAAATATTCATCAGACCTGTTGCTGCGACATGGACTATAACAAATTTAGAAATTTCTTTAGTCATGCTTAGTCAATTCCACATGGATTTATAACGATAAATTTGCATGACTCTAGATCAAGATATCGTATCGGACTTGATAAAATATTCGGTTGAAACCATAACAGTTTCGGTATCGTAGAAGTTTGAAAACTTGGTCTGTTCAACCTTTTAGTTTTGTCTGAAATAGTTTCGGTCTCCGTAGAGGCCTTTTTTTGTTTGAAAACTTGGTCTGTTCACCCATTTTTAGTTTTGTCTGAATTAGTTTCGGTTTGTCTGAAATAGTTTCAGTCTCCGTAGATGCCTTATTTTCAGCGCCGGATTAAGCACCGTGGAGGCCCATAGGCAGTCAAACTTTTGGGGCCCCAGACCCACGGCCACGGTCTCATGGGGGCCCCTGATGGGGCCCATAAAAGTCGCGGGGCCCATAGGCAGTTGCCTACTCTGCCTAATGGGTAATCCGGGACTGCTTATTTTTGTTTGAAAACTTGGTCTGTTCACCCTTCTTGCTGCTGTAGGATATAATGTAATGGATACATATTGTTCTTAAACACCGTTTATTCTTGTGAGGGGGACAGGGTCAGGTGAAAATACTAATTTTGCTCCAATTATCTTGATCGTTCATGTGACAGACATATCATTCACCTGATGTTGCGTCAACTGTTTATTAAGGAAAGTTCCACCATTTCTCTAGGAACACATCAAGAACTTATGTAAGGGATCTAAACTTCACAGTACCAGAATTGCACCGTAATGTAGGCCTGTGTTTTGTATATTAGGTTTGTAGTGTGACTGTAAAGAAAATTATGGTAATATTGCTGTCCCATTGTTGTTGTTTTTGTTTTCTTCAGTTATGTAGCATGCACCATTTAGCACTGAGCGTGTGAAAGAATAACTTATAATAGAAATATTCCCATACCTTTTTGTCCACAGACTTGGATGCAGTGTACGGTAATATGGAAGGCGAGAGAGGGGGCGGTGGCCCCCCCCCCCCCCCCCCCGAATTTGCTTGTGCTATAACTATGATATAGCATATTAATAGACAAATTAACAAGCCAGTAAACTACCACGACCCAGTGATTTTAACGGAGACATGAAGGTTATACTTCCCCAAGGCAAGGACTCTTTACAAAAAAAATTAGAAGCATCCGTCAATGAATCGAGGGATGAGTGGTATATTGTTACAGGTGAGACCCATGAGCCTTCTATTAATTGATGGATACTCTTAATTTTCGTGTTATTGAACCTATATCAAACCATGGCATACGGCTAGGGCTGCTTCAATGGTAGGCTTCAGACACACAATAGCATACAACCATAGCTGAGCCAATGGGAGGATTCAGATAGACCACGGCAGACGACATGGGTTGAGTATAAATTCAGCAGCCTTCTGTTAAACATTTACGCGGGAAAATTAGGAATTTGATACCAGGAAAGAAGGATTGTCCAGTGCATTCAAAAGACGTGTAGAGGGGCCCCGAGTGGCCGAGTGGTCTAAAGCACTTTCCGTTACGAATCACTGCCGTCTCACCTCTGAGAAGGTTCGAGTCTAAGATTCGGCCAATGTAGTTATGTGAGAAAGCTTGCCAGTAGCTTCTCGTGGGTCGGTGGTTCTTCCGGGGTTTTTCCCAGGTCCTTCCTCCACCAATAATACTGGCCGCCATGTATAACCAATCGTGTGCTGAAAGCAAACAAACAAATCAAAAGACTTGTGTTGTGAAGAAGCATTTATACTGAAAACTGAATAGGTTTTCTTATCCAAAGCAATCCGAAACGTTTTAAACTCCGACACACACACAGGATTGCTATACGTGTGAACCATCCGACTAGGGACCGGGTTATGGACACATCCTTAAATAATCATTGAAACAACACATACAAGCTAAATAAGGTGAAACTATCCTCTATTGGTACTGTTTTTACCAACATATTTTTTATACACAGTACACTAATGAATTATTGATTGTCAACGTCGCGACATTGTGGACACGAAATTGTTGTTATGGACACGGTGTTCATAATGCTGTGTGTGTGTTTCTTTTTTTTTGTGGAACCAGTTGTGAACCATGTGTCCGCAAGTCCGATGAAAAATAGGTCTATTATAATATTATTTTAATAAATGACCCATTCATGTCACTGACTTAGCGCTATCTTTTGAGGAGAAAAAAATCTTTAGGAAAAAGTTAGCTTTGCGACGAAGCTATACTTCTGTTATGAACCGTCTACTTTTACCACAATTACAGGTAGTGTCTTTACAAAGAATAGCGCACAATTTGACATCAATGGTAATGGTCGGAATAGGGGGAGCAAGCGAGTGGAAAAGAAGAAAAAAAATCAATTTTGTATGTGATGAAATTAAACGTTATTCGTGTTGAAATAAGCAATATCGTAGTGATTTATGAACGTATTGTTACACTTGAACGAGCGGTTTCAAACCCTAGTGCGAATCCTGCTGGAAGTCATATGTTTTCCCCAAACTTCCAAAGACTTCCGTACAATTTGAGTTGTAAATTGGAAAGCCAGACGTGTCTGCTTTTATATACTAAATTTTACTCTAATCAAGTCAAGACCACAGATAAAACAACTTGCCAAAAGTCAATCAACCGCACATTTGCCTGGTTTTTCTTCATAATCATCAGATTTCCGTACCGTTACCCGGATATGCCATGTATCCCCTTTTTCACTGGGAACTATTTCACTACACCACCTTAGGCCAGTCAATACATGCTTTTACCGGCGCATTACTTCAATATAAATACATATATTTTCCACTATGGACACATAAACGGTATCAACCAAGTCCCTACTTGTTGATTCCATTGAGTAATTTACAGGTTTCCTACTGTAAATACTGCCACCTCAACCACAACACTATTATACGCCACTAGATTTTAATATGGACTATGTTACCAAAGAGACAGTCATTCGGATTGGACCTGAATTAACAACTAACGACCCATGGCATCGTTCAAACTCACTAACACTCGATTCCGTGACGTTTGCTCCTAGTAATTGGCTAATTATTTCGGGCTAGGAATTTTTTCATGGCGCCGAATCGCAATAATCACACAAATCTAAGATTTGCTAAAAACGGCGTGCTATCAAATGCGTATACTCCATATTTATTTCATTATATATATATATATATATATATATATATATATATATATATATATATATATATATATATATATATATATATATATATATATATATATATATCTTGTCAAACTATGCAGTAAGTACAAATATATTGTCTAGTGGGTAATTTACAAGTATAGAGATTGTTGCAATTTTTTATAGTATGAGAGAGAGAGAGAGAGAGAGAGAGAGAGAGAGAGAGTTTATGGTCAGTGGTACTGTTACTAAAGTAATACAGTATGTACGCAACACGTTGTATACCTTTTTCAGTAAAAAGAAACTCATACACACATGGTCTAGTCTAATATTGATTAAATAGAATATTGTATTATTATAATTTTGCATTGTATATACCGAATCATTTCGTGTGTACTTCTTGTATACACTGCAATCATGTTGAGTTCGTTTTTCCATTCTATGAAATATGATTCACTGGACAGGGGGAAATCGTAGTAAGTAAAAATAAGAGTTTGCAAGTATTTTCAAATTATACTGATAGTAAACATTTATTAAAATGACGACAGTAGATATTGCGAGAATACCCAATAAGAAGTGAGAGTTCGCGGTATCGAATGGCGATGACATGCGCAAACCGCAATGTGTGTATGTGAGGTGGGTTCACACAAACTGGATGCTGCACGGGAGCGGGCCAAGATACAAACTCATGGCGGGATATGGTTCAAAACGTTGGTCTGCTCTTTTGGTTTTAAAATCATGTACGTGAATCAAAATCATAATTTACATGTAGTGTCCACAATGTATACTGTGTCCACAACGAAGGTCTTTACTTTGGATCAGTGTCCACAACGTAGTAAATCCGAGTACACACACACACACACACACACACACACACACTCTACGATTTTTGGAAAACTGCTTTAAAGAATTTTCACATGGGGAACCTAAATGTCTATAATGCTACATTTATACATCAGGAATGCATATCATTATTTTTTTAAGTAAGTATAAAAATCTTCCAAAATTAACAAGGATAATGAATTAAGTATATAGAATTAAATTTCAAATTGAGCTCAGATGAACGGAGGCTTGTCCACGATCCTAGTTAAGTACCAATCGTGCAAGAGCTGTTCGCACTCCCACTCCTCCAAGACCTTTCTGACGATTGAATGTGTTAAACTTGAGCATATGTAATACAATATGTAAATACAAATTCCACCGCTGAAAAAAACACATTAGAAGAAGTAACGAAAATACAGTGGGCATATATTTGCTTCAAAGTACAAAGTCAAAAAAATCTTAAGTTATCATTTTCATCACTGAGGAGAAAGGTGTGTGTGTGTGTGTGTGTGTGTGTGTGTGTTGGGGCGTGGCATGCATTTATATTTATATATTACTAGCAATCATTTCACAGTTGCTGGTGCGGACGATTTACACAAAGACTTGTAATTAAAAATTCTTTGTTTGCACAAAGTCATCAATTACAGTAATGGAATATACGGTAATATACGGTAATATACGGTATTCTTGGGATGAACAAGCTACGTTCTAACCGTTTAACTCGTTATGAAGACTGATAAGGCAAGTTGTAAAAATGTATTCATATTTAAATGAACGCGGTTGAAGAAGATTACGCCATTGAGCGTTCTGGTGAGGAATGTTTTTGTTTGTTTTGTTTTGATTTTTAGGGTATAACGCCATTTTTCAGCATACGATAGGCTGTACATGGTGGCCAGTATTATTGGTGGAGGAAGAACCCGGGAAAACCCCGGAAAGAACCACCGACCCACGAGAAGCTATTGGCAAGCTTTCTCACATAACTACATTAGCCGAATCTTAGACTCGAACCCACGCTGAAACGGACAGCGCTTTAGACCACTCGGGGCCCCAGGTGAGGAATGTAAGGGTAATGATTACTAGTACATTTTAATTTATTGATTGTGTTTGTTGCCTGATGATAGGATGCTTTGGTATGACATTGCTTTATTGACACCTCGTGACAGGAACTGTTTAAAATAGCAAACTGGAGTCAACGCGTGAAGAAATTTGACAGGATTAATTTATTCACAAGAAACATCCTGTCTATTATCTAAACTTTTAAATTTCCTTGCAGATCTTCGTTGAAAAGAAAATGAGAGTTCTCCACCTCGTTTGTCGCCGAATGGGTCGATTTGCAAATGTAGCTGATAGTGTTCGTCAGACCCAGTCCAGGACATTTGGAACAGTCCCAGGCAGTGTGGTAGATCCGCGACCGTTCCACGATATCCCGGAAGAAGGTTACCCGGTGATCGGAAACCTCATCGGAGCCATGCGAAACGCGAAGAGGTCATATTTATACTTTACAGAGATGCACGAGAAGCACGGGCCCATTTTCCGCAACAAAGTAATGTCAGTTGATGCCATCTTTGTTCTCGATCCTGTAGGTGTGGAACAGGTGGGAACGCATTGGATTTTCATTACCATTTTCCTTTTGCTAAAGTTTAACAGACGTCCTTTATCTCCCTGCGCCTTCTATTCGCCTCTCCCCTTCATAGTTGTGATTGTCATTATCGTCATTAAAATTAGCAGCGATTTCCCCTTAAGCTATGATTCCGATTTATTACAAGTAGATCACTACTAATGCGTCCGCAACTACTTCCACATTGACAATGATGACGACAACCACCTTCATTACCTCACCACCATCAATAACAACAATAAAATGCAAGAACTATACATAAATATTGTATTGAAATTTGTGTATATACTCCAGGTTTTCCGAACAGAGCCAAAGTATCCGAAAAGGTTTGAGGTAGACATCTGGCGGCAAGTGAGGAAGGAAATCGGGGAAAGAGATGGTCTTCTTACCTCGTTTGTATAATTTCTTACTAATGATATCATCATATTTGAAAAGTTACCCGTATCAGTACTTTTTCTACAGCAACTGATACCACCACAACCACCACTACTGCTGCTAATAATATTACTGGAACTGCCATTCATACTGTTGCTACAGTTACCACTGCTTTTGCTACTACTTAGAATACTGTTGTTTCTGCTGTCAATACTTCTGCTTTTGTTTTTAATGCTACAGCGACTGCTACTTTTTCTACTACTACTATTTTTACTGTTACATTAACTGCCACTTATTGTAGTACTACTTCGACCGCTACTACTGCTGCTACCATCTTTATAGTTATAACTTTTTATTTTTTTCTACTACGATTACTGATTTTATTATTACTGTTTCTACTACTATTGCTGTTTCTGCTATTAATGTCATTTCTTCTACTGCTATTTCTACTATTACTATGTTTCTACTACTGATGCTGTTTCTACTACTGCGTTTATTTCTACTATTAATGCCATTTCTACCACTTCTGATTATACTATTAATGTCATGTCTACTACTGCTATTTCTGCTATTACTGCTGTTACTACTACAATTGTTGCTGTTTAAGATGCTACAAATACTAAAGCTGATGTAATTTTGTACAAGTTTCGACATCGTCATTTCTGTCAAAAGTACATGCGATTTTGTAACAGCTTCGATGTTGTCCTTTCTATCAAGAGTAGATGTAATTTTATATAAACTTCGACATCGTCCTTTCTGTCAAAAGTACATGCAATTTTGTAACAGCTTTGACGTTGTCCTTTCTTTCAAAAGTACATGTGATTTTTGTACAAACTTCTGCGTCGTCCGTTCTGTCAAAAGTACATGAGGATTTTGTAACAGCTTCGACGTTGTTCTTTCTATGAAAAGTACATGTGATTTTATACAAACATCGACATCACCCTTTCTGTCAAAAGTATATGTGATTTTGTAAGAGCTACGACGTTACGTTGTCCTTTCTATCAAAAGTACATATGATTTTATACAAACACCGACATCGTCCTTTCTGCCAAAAGTACATGCAATTTTGTAAAAGCTTCGACTTGTCCTTTCTATCAAAAGTACATGTGATTTTATGCAAACTTCGGCATCGTCCTTCCTGTCAAAAGTACATTTGAGTTTGTACAAGCGTCGACGTTGTCTTTTTGTGTCAAAAGTACATGTGATTTTATACAATGAGTCGACGTTGTCCTTACTGTCAAAAGTACATTTGATTGTGTACAACTTCAAGCGTCGCCGCTGTCCTTTCTATCAAAAGTACTTGTGATTTTGTACAAGCTTCGACGTTGTCCTTTCTGTTAAAAATACATGTACGTTTATACAAGCTTCAACTTTGTCCATTCTTTCAAAAATGCATGTGATTTTGTCCAAGTTTAGAACCTTGGCCTTTATGTCGAAAGTACATGTGATTTTGTACAATCATCGACAAGGTCCTTCGTGTTAAAAGTACATAGAATTTTGTTCATGCTTCGACGTTGTCCTTACTATCAAAAGTAAATGTGATTTTGTACAAGGTTCCACATTGTTAATTTCTTTCAAAGTACATGCGAATTCTCACACACTTCCATATTATCCCCGAGTGGTCTAAAGCGCTCACCGTTATGGATCATTGCCATCTAGCCTCTATCTGCGTGTGTTCGAGTCTCGGGTTCGGCTAATGTGGTTATAAAAGTTTGCCAGTAGCTTCTCTTGGGTCAGTGGTTCTTTAAGTGATTTTCACGGGTTCTTCCTCCACCTTTATACTGGCCGCCATATATATCCTATCTTGTGCTGAAAGTGGAGTTAACCCAACAAGAACAATCCACATTGTCCTCTCTGTCAAAAGTAAACGATTTTTAAAAGCTTTGACATTTGGTCTTTCTGTCAAAAGTACTTGTAAATTTGTTCAAGCTTTGGATTTGACAGAAAAGAAAAAGTACATTTGCGCAAGATTCGACTTGAGCCTTTCTGTTAAAAGTACGTGAATTTGTCCAAGGTTTGACATTGTCCTTTACACCAAAGTAAACGTGATTTTGTTTCAAATCTCTACATTGGCCTTTCTGTCTAAATTATATGGTATAAATTATTAGCACACACAGTTTTGCGAGAATAAGGAATCAAAACTGAATTTAGTTATAAGAAATGCACAATTTTCATATTAGAGCAAGGAACTGCAGAAATGAACATATGAAGCCAGGGTTGTATTTTAGGGCTAAGATTTATTGTTAATAATTTATTACAATGTTTACTCTGTGTTTTGCTCTACCATATCCCCTCTGAGACCGCTAACATGGGACAACGATGAATTTGATTCTTTCCTTGGCATAATTTTTCAAGACGTCTACTTTAGTGATGAATTTTTTAAACCATGACTTGGTCCCGTGAACGAGGATCAGATTTTTTTCGAAATGATCGAAGATCAAATGATCTTAATAGGCAAATGAACCAATCAAACGTCTTAACAGGCAAATGAACCAATCAAACGTCTTAACAGGCAAATGAACCAATCAAATGTCTTAAGTCTAGATTTCAGTCAGGAGTTGTTTGTGAAACTGGAGTTAGAACATGTTGTAAGCCTTATTCGAATACAATATCCGTATTGGTTCAGTGAACGAGGACTGATTCGAATACATTGTCCGTTTTGTACATAGAGGTAACCTAAACGCTGATCGAAAATCGGAATATTCTTCACATGCACTTTTGGGTGTTTGCCTTAGCATGATTTGGGAAACAACAACCAAAAAAAATTATTGCATGCGCACATAATTGTTTTAAATTTACTTGTAGGGAAGGCAGCGATTGGCACTCACAGCGTCGAAAGGTTAACCCGACAATGCTAAATACAAAAGTAGTCAACTCCACTGTGAATAGTATCGCAGAGGTTGTCAGGGATTTTCTTGACTACCTTTTGCCTCTTCAGCAAAACAACCAATCCATTGCCCTCAATGATGAAATATTCAAATGGTCAGTGGAAAGTAAGTATTTTTTTAAAAACCCACTCTTGACTATTTTACTGCGTTTCATCAGGAAGCAATTATAACTGTTCCACATAGATGACATGAAAGACAATGTCCTAACATAGTTATTACATTAGTTTTAAGCTCTCGTATTGTTCATATAGATGACATGAAAGACATGTCCTAACATAATTGTTACAGTAGTTTGTAGCTCTTGTATTGTTATATGTCCTAACATAGTTATTACATTAGTTTTAAGCTCTCATATTGCTCATATAGATGACATGAAAGACAAAGTTCTAACATAGTTGTTACATTAGTTTTAAGCTCTCGTTTTGTTCATATAGATGCCATGAAAGACAATGTCCTAACATAGTTATTACATTAGTTTCGTATTGTTATATGTCCTAACATAGTTGTTACATTAGTTTTAAGCTCTCGTATTGTTATATGTCCTAACATAGTTATTACATTAGTTTTAAGCTCTCGTATTGTTATATATCCTAACATAGTTATTACATTAGGTTTTAGCTCTCGTATTGTTCATATAGATGACATGAAAGACAATGTCCTAACATAGTTATTACATTAGTTTCGTATTGTTATATGTCCTAACATAGTTATTACATTAGTTTTAAGCTCTCGTATTGTTATATGTCCTAACATAGTTATTACATTAGGTTTTAGCTCTCTTATTGTTCATATAGATGACATGAAAGACAATGTCCTAACATAGTTATTACCTTAGTTTTAAGCTCTCGTATTGTTATATGTCCTAACATAGTTGTTACATTAGTGTTTAGCTCTCGTATTATTATGTCCTAACATAATTGTTACATTAGTTTTTAGCTCTCGTATTGTTATATGTCCTAACATAGTTGTTACATTTGTTTTAAGCTCTTGTTTTGTTATATGTCCTAACATAGTTGTTACATTAATGTTTAGCTCTCGTATTGTTATGTCCTAACATAGTTGTTACATTAGTTTTTAGCTCTCGTATTGTTATATGTCCTAACATAGTTGTTACATTTGTTTTAAGCTCTCGTATTGTTATGTCCTAACATAGTTATTACATTAGTTTTAAGCTCTCATATTGTTATATGTTCTAACATAGTTATTACATTAGGTTTTAGCTCTCGTATTGTTATATGTCCTAACATTGTTGTTACATTAGTTTTAAGCTCTTGTTTTGTTCATATAGATGACATGAAAGACAATGTCCTAACATAATTGTTACATTAGGTTTTAGCTCTCGTATTGTTATATGTCCTAACATAGTTATTACATTAGTTTTAAGCTCTCGTATTGTTCATATAGATGCCATGAAAGACAATATCCTAACATAGTTATTACATTAGTTTTAAGCTCTCGTATTGTTATATGTCCTAACATAGTTGTTACATTCGTTTTTAGCTCTCGTATTGTTCATATAGATGACATGAAAGACAATGTCCTAACATAATTGTTACATTAGTTTTTAGCTCTCTTATTGTTCATATAGAAAACTTAAGAGTTTATGTAAAGGTCTGTTTGCTGTCAATAGTCCGTCTATTTGCACAAGTCTGTTGTCGCTGCTCCTGAACTACTTGGTGGATTGTCGTGAAACAGAATGAAAGGTTGTACTAACATGGATTTGTTCTACTAAGCAACTTTTTATGATGTCTTGCTTGACCTACATGTAACTCAATGCCGCTAAGATGTCCAAGACTAACATCACAACGTCCATTTTGAAAATATTGTCCTCACTGCTCCTTCTGAATGGATTGTTGAATCAGCATTATTTTTTTTTATATACTTAGCTTTATATGATGTCTATACAATGACCATCTTGAACATTATGTTAGCATTACTTTTGCTATATAATTTGAATGAATGAAACTATGTATGGCACTGCTGACCAATACGGTCACCACAACGTCCATTTTTATGATGTTTTGTTGATCCTACCTGAAGTCGTGGCCATCTGAAATATAGTACATCCACTACATCAGCCAATTTGAAAATCTTATTAATGTGAAGAATACTGGAGATGGTTTAAACACTCAGCAATTGAAAGAAAATAATGGTTTTATCTTGGATTCCTGAAAATTCTTTTCAGCTGCTAGACTCAGTTTTATATATATATATATATATATATATATATATATATATATATATATATATATATATATATATATAGAGAGAGAGAGAGAGAGAGAGAGAGAGAGAGAGAATAATAATGTTTCCAGATATTCCAAAACTAACCAAATAGTATATGTTATCAAACCTATTGCAAACTCAAGAAAGGCGCTACGAATACCCCAATGTAATACATGTCATGTCATCCCCATCATAACATTCATCGTTCCTTACCTGCATATACCAAAGTCATACGGCGATGTGCGACTGGCAAAGCAATAGGTGAGATGACCTCTGGAAGCTGTAGTCAGAAAATCCGTACTCATGGACAATTAGAATGTAGCAAGACGTAACAGGAGAACAGCCCTAGTCGATAAGGAGCATTCACGCTACAAAATCAACATTGTAGTCTTGAGTGAGACCAGGTTCGGAGAGGAGGGTTTTCTGACTGAGCTAGCAAGCGGCTACACCTTTGCCTAGAATGGAAAACCTAAAACAAAAACAGGAATAATGGAGTTGGCCTGGCTATCAAATGAAGTCTTTTGAAGCAGCTTCCGGACCTGCCTGTTGGTGTCAATAAGAGGCTAATGAATTTGCAACTACCTACCAGCCATGAACGCCACGCAACAATCATCATCTATGCCCCTATTCTCTACGCCCAGCAGAAACCATCAAACAGTTATATGCGGACTTCAGCTTAGTACTGTGTTCAGTTTCAGCTGATGGCAAGATCATACTGTTGGGGGACTTCAACGTCTGTGTTTTCTGCGAATATGGTCGATAGAAAGGTGTACTTGTCGATAGAAAGGTGTGCTTGTCATCCAAGGTGTCGGCAAGGTGAACAACAACGGCCTGCTCCTACTCAGCCAGTACGTTAAATTAAATCCTCATCACAAATACCATGTTCAGGATAGCGAACAAACACAAGAACACCTGGATGTACACCAGATCTCGGCAATAGCACTTAATCAATATGTAAGAGTCCGCTTGCGCGATGCCCAGGATGTCCTCATTTCATCACCATGGCCATGCGAAGATTGGAATGCTGGACAGACCAGAGACTTGTTTGAAGTACCCTAAAGCTGCGCATTGCCCCCACATCACCCCCAAGGCGTCCTAAATTTTTTGTGTGCACAGCCTTCAATATTGTGAGATTCCAGACTTCCACCCAACTCAATTTCCGGAAAAGCCTAGATGACAAGCAGTCCACCAACGGTCCTATACGTGGAAATGCCTGTGAGAAATATAACAAGCTCAAAGACATGGTAAGAGAAACATCTATGGCGACCCAGGGCCCCAACAAGCGAACCCATCAAGACTGGTTCGACGAGAACAACGGTGACATTGAAGATAATAATAATAATAATAATAATAATAATAATAATAATAATAATAATAATAATGAGGACTTTGTATAGCGCCTAATCTTCAATAATGATATGTCTACACTACAGAACAACAAATGACAAAAACAATGAAATTGGAAAACATAAAAACATGCTGAAAACATATAAGATACAAGACATGATTAGGTCGCTAAGTTTGTCCCTGCAGTCGAAACAGGTGAGTCTTAAGAGCACTCTTAAAAGGGACCACTGTGTCTTTGTGTCTAATTTCAATGGGCAATTCGTTCAACGTCGCCGGGCCCTGGTGTGCAAACGAACGTTGTCCATATGACATTGTTTTCATCTTGGGAACAATGAGTATACGATTATCAGAAGAAGAGCGTAAGGATCTAGCTGGTGTATACACATGGGTGAGGCTGGATAGGTATGTTGGACTGGAGTCTGTCATTGAAACATAGTACAGAGAACAAATTTTGTGTTTGATTCTGTATCGAATTGATAGCCGATGTAGGGTACAGAGCAGGGTGAGGTGTGCTCTTATCGAGGTACTCTAAAGATGATCCGTGCAGCTGTGTTTTGAACTTTTTGAAGTTTCTGGAGTAAATATTGTGACGAACCAGACAGAATTGAGTTACAAAAGTCCAGTCTTGAAAGTACTAATGAGCACAAGTGTTTTAGTGGTATCAACTGAAAGATATTTACATTTGGAACTGATGTGTCTCAATTCAAGATATGCAGCCTTGCATATGTTTATGACATGTTGGTGCAATGTGAGAGTACTGTCTAGAGTAACGCCTAGGCTCTGTACTGACTGTGAGAATTTAATATTGGTGTTGCTGATATTTATAGTCTGAGGTAAATGATGTGAATGAGAAAGTCTTTGTGTTGTGATCAGAATAGCCTCAGTTTTATCATCGTTCATCTGCAACTTGTTACACGTCATCCATGATTTCACATCAGAAATGCACTTCTCTACTCCATGGATGATAGCATCAACTTCAGTTGGGTGACTAGACTTGTATATTTTGGTGTCATCAGCATACAGTTGGTGCAACACTGGGTGATGACCTATGACACTTCAGAGCGGCTGAGTATATAGAATGAAGAGAACAGGTCCAAGAACAGATCACTGTGGAACACCACAACATACATCAACTGGGCTGGAGTGTATTCCATTTGCAGATATAATTTGTGTCCTCTTAACTAAGTAGGACTTGAACCACTGTAAGGCTATATTCTGAATGCCAAATACATGCTGGAGACGGTGAAGTAATATATCATGGTCTGTTATGTCAAATGCTGCAGATAAATCCAGTAGAGTGAGGACTAATCTTTCCACTATCCAAAGCAGAGAGAATGTCACTAAATACTTTCAGAAGAGTAGTTTCCGTACTGTGGCAAGCGCGATATACAGACTGTACATTGCTAAAAAGACTGTTTGAATTCAAATAAGATACAAGTTGAGTTAGAACAACCTTTTCTAATATTTTTTATATGAAGAAGAAAGAAGAAAATGAAGAAGAATGACGAAGAAAAAAGAAGATCTGGTTGCCATAAAGAACAAAGCATTTATGGACTTGCAGAATGATACTCCATCTCCTGAAAAGACCACTTCAAATCCTATCAAGCTGAGGCGCAGAGAGAAATCCGCAAGATGCATGACCAATGATGGGAAAACTAACACTGACACTAACCACTCCAAAGAGTTCTACAACTTCATCAAGTCTATTTACAGCTCTTCAAAGTCTGGCTGAGCCCCCCTTGCTTGCTGAAAATGACAGTACACTAAAAAAAGAACACGACTGGAATTAAGGACAGATGGAAAGAACACTTTAGTCAGCTCCTATACCTGACCTCATCCGTCAGCCAATCTGTACTTGACCCAATACCCCAACAGACAACGCACGACCAGCTGTATGTTCGGCCAACGATAGAGGAGTTGAAGTCAACCATTACGCAAATTAATTGTGGCAGGGCACTTGGAAAGAATGGTATCACAGCGGAGATGTACAATGCTCTAGTGAACATACTCAGAAGGCATTTCACGATGTGCTATTCAGCATCTGGACGGAAGAGGATATGCCAGTTGACCTTGGAGACGCATCAATTGTGACTCACTATTCGAATAAAGGCATACGTGCAGACTGCAGCAACTACAGAGGAATCTCCATGCTCTCCGTAGCTGGCAAAATACTTGCTAGCGTCGTTCCGAACAGGCTTATTGCGGCAGTGTCAGAAGATAAGCTCTTCAAGTCTCAGTGTGGTTTTCACAGTGAGACAAGTCCTTGATCAGAACACGGATCTGTATGCCATTTTCGTGAACCTGACAATGGTATTCTGTAGAATCAACAGAGATGCACTGTGGGTAGTACTCAAGAAGCTTGGTTGTCCTCAGAAGTTTACCGTCCTCATCCTGCTTGACTTCACTGGAGATATTCTTTCACATGGCGAACCCTCTGAGAAATCCCCCTATCTAACTGTGTCAAACAAGGCTGTGTACTCACTCAAGTACTCTTCAACCTCTTCTTCACACATGTACTGTTCCATGCCATCCGCGACCTTTACCTCGGTATATACATTAAATATAGCCTGGATGGATCAGTGTTTGATCTCCTTTGCCTAGCTGCAAAACTCAAGACGCTAGAAAGACTCACCAAAAAAGCACTCTTCGCAGATGACTGTGCTTTCATAGCCCATGAAGAGACTCGACTACAGGCAATTGTGGCAGGTTCTCTGAAGCCTCCACCCTATTTTAACTCAAATATCTAGATAGAAGTTCTCTTACAGCCAGCCTCAAACACTGTCCCTTCACAACCCGACCCCGCAGCACCATTCGCGACACGGAGACGAAGAATGTGGACAGTTTCAAATACCTAGGTAGCACAATATCCAGTGATGGCTCCCTGGACAAAGATATCACTGCGAGGATTCAAAAAGTTAAAGTTGTCTGACGTTTCTTAACCAGGGTCTTGTAGCATAAGGACATACGCCTGTCAACAATGATAAAGGCATACAACGCAGTTGTCTTCACATCTCTCTTGTATGGCTGTGAAACGTAGACTGTGTACTGAAGGCATATCAGTCAGTTGGAACAATTCCACCAATGCTCCCTGAGATTCATCAAGCGAATTAAGGGACAGGACCGAATCACCAACCAGGACATCCTTGATAGAGCCAACACAACAAGCATCAAAGCCAAACTAATCCAGGCACAACTTTTGATGGACTGACCATGTCATCCGCATGGATCAAACGAGAATCCCAAAACAGCTGTTATTTGGCGAGCTAGCCCAGCGCAATCGAAACCAAGCCCGCCCTCACAAGAGGTACAATGACAATCTCAAGACGCACATCAAATGGACAGACCTTCAACCCCACCATCTCGAGCGCGCTGCCTCAGACAGAAGTCAGTGGCAGGCCCTGACCAGAAAAGTCAGTTCCATCTTAGAGGTTGACAGCTGGAAGCATCTTGCTGAAGTTCATGAGAGACGTCACAGAGCTGTGTCCCATGCCCCTCCTGCAACAGACTGTGTGCATCGTTATTTGGACTCTTGAGTCACATGCACGTCCACCATCAATGAGAATGCACATCTAGTCTTCTTTGGCTTGAGAGACTCCTAAGAGAATGAGAATACACGTGATTTAACTGCACCATACATAGATGGAAGAAATGTTTTCATTTTCCCACCTACAGCTTTGAACAAAAATCTTTCACCAAAATTCACTGATGTAAAAACTATGAAATGCCATTTTAAAATAAAAAAAACTGTATAAATGTTTTATCTAGACCTAAATATTTAAGTAAACAATGAAAACAAAAATAGCGACAATAGTTTCCATTGCTTTCTTGAAATTAAACTGTGCATCCGATAGTTTTTCAACAATTGTGAACATGCATTTGATGATAAATGTCACCTTGCCGCAATAGTGAGATTGTATTTGGCACGATACAGGAGGATGCATAATAATATTAAGTGAAGTTTTGAAAATGAAGAAAAAATATTATACAAGGTAGTTAATTTTGGTACCGTCCAGATTCCATTCTTAGCTGAGTACTTCTTCTATATATGTGTGTGTGTGTGTGTGTGTGTGTGTGTGTGTGTGTGCATGTTACATCTAAACTATCTTGATTTATATTAGATTAAAATAGAAGTACAGCCATTTGAATGGGTTTTTTTGAGTGTAGCAATCGGGAAGGTGTTGTATGACACGCGGTTTGGCTGTTTTGGTGTGAATCCAAGCGTGGAGGGGAGAGGCTTTGCTCATGCCGTGAAAACCATGCTCCAAACCACAGAGGAAGTTATGGCATTACCAGGGACACTTGCGAAAGTCCTGTTCAGGAAAACCTGGGAAAAACACAGGGATGCAACAGCCCTTCTGTTCAAAATGGGTATGAAGTATTATTCGGCTACTACGCATGTCGATCTATCTTTTCGTGTTCTGTATGACTGTTTATATATATATGCCTGCCCTCTGTTTGTCTGTCTGCCTACCCACCTGTATACTGTTTGTATGTCTGCCTACCCACCTGTATACTGTTTGTCTGTCTGCCTACCCACCTGTATACTGTTTGTCTGTGCTTGGACTTCGTAAATTATGTCAAAGCCACAATGGTCCTGTAGGTTTTCGATTCAGTTTGTTCACTGTGTCTGTTTCTGCAAAGATCTTCATGTTTGTCCATCCATCAACCTGCTTGTCTGCCATTTATATTTGTTATGCTTACTGCCTTCTATTGTTGGCATACCAATGCCTCTGCCATAAAGCAATAAAATTCTGAAACAGTTATATTGAAAATTGAAACCAGAATATGTAATATCGTATTTATGGTCTGTTCGTCAGTCTGTCTATGATTTATTACTGACCTTCATTTAGGGATATACATGAAAACTCAAAGAGATTTCAGCAGTCATGTTCTAAACAGGCACAACACATTACTCAACTAGTTTGCATGTCCATTCGTCCGTCCTTTAGTAATTTTTACTTTGTTTTTCTCCAATGTGTGTTTGTCTGTTCATTTAATGGATGTATTGTTCTCATGTACTTGATTGTAAAGCAAATATCTAGTAACCCAACTAATGATCAATAGTTCAAACTCAAAATTTACTGAAATCTTTTGCAGGCTCCAAAGTCTCATGGATCATGTCTCACCAATTGTACGCTGATGACACCCAAATATACAAATCTAGCCACCCAAGAAGTAGAGAGGTGCATTTCTGATGTGAAATCATGGATGATATGTAACAAACTGCAGATGAATAATGATAAAACTGAGACCACTTCTGATCACAACAGAAAGACTTTCTCATTCAAATCCTTTACCTCAAAGAACACATATCAGCAACACCAACAAATTCATGCAGTCAGTACAAAACCTAGGTGCTGCTCTAAACAGTACTCTCACATTGCACCAACATGTCATGAACATATGCAAGGCTGCATATCTTGAACTGAGATGCATCAGCTCCATTCGCAAATATCTTTCAGTTGATGCCACTAAAACACTTGTGTGTTCATTAGTACGTTCCAGACTGGACTATTGTAATTTAATTCTGTCTGGTTCGTCTCAATGGCTACTCCAGAAACTCCAAAAAGTTCAAAACACAGCTGCACGGATCATCTTTAGAATACCACAATCAGAGCTCACCTCCCCACTGCTCTGTACCCTACACTGGCTATCCATTTGATACAGAATCAAACACAAAATTTGTTCTCTGTGCTATGTTTCACTGACGGACTATAGTCCAGCATACCTATCCGGCCTCACCCATGTGTATACACCAGCAAGATACTTACGCTCCTCTTCTGACAATCGTGTACTCTTTATATCCACTATGAAAACGAAGTCATATATGGACAACGTTCTTTTGCATACCAGGACCCAGCAAAGTGGAATGAAATGCCCATTGAAATTAGACACAAAGACACAGTGTTCCCTTTCATAAGTGCTCTTAAAACTCACCTCTTTCAACTGCATGAACAAACTTAAAAACCTAAAAATGTTTCCTACCTTAAATAATTTCAGCATTTTTTGGTTTCCAATTTCATGCTGTCTGTTTTTGCTTTTTGTTTTTGTTTTTTGTATTCATATCATTATAGATGTTGTAAAGTGCTTAGAGCTTCTAAAGATTAGGTGGTATACAAAGTATCCATTATTATTATTGTAATAATTAATCATTTGTACATTTTATTCACCTACGCATATATAGACTGCTTAACAAATATATTATTATGTTTACACGCCTCTCTGCAGCTAGAAAATACATTGATCAAACGATGGAGAAGATGAAAGTAGAGAATGACAGGGAGGCAGAAGAGAATACTAGCCTGCTTCAGCACTTGTTGACTCACTCGGAATGGGAGGAAGGGGAGATCTACGGCAGTGTCACGGAGATGATGATGGGAGGGGTGGACACGGTAAGTACAATAATTCCAGTGATATGGTCACTAAAACTAAGTATGTTGATAATGATTTTTATAAAATGTCATGTTAAGTGTGATGAAATTGGGAAGATTGATTGTAGTTGGATAATGGTAAGTACAATAATTCCAGTGATATGGTCACTACAACTAAGTACATGTATGTTGATAACATTTTTTAAAAATAAAATGTCATGTCAAGTGTGTTGATGAAATTGGGAGGGTTGTTGTGGTTGGACACAGTAAGTACAATAATTCCAGTGATATGGTCACTACAACTAAGTACGTGTATGTTGATAACATTTTTTAAAATATAAAATACCATGTCAAGTGTGTTGATGAAATTGGGAGGGTTGTTGTTGTTGGACACAGTTAATGTAATCCTTCAGGGAGATAAAAGTTTGAAGCTTTATGTTCATTGTCCTTTGATGCAGAAGGGAGAGGAGAATGTAGTCAGTACAGTAAGGGAGAGGAGAATGTAGTCAGTACAGTAAGGGAGAGGAGAATGTAGTCAGTACAGTAAGGGAGAGGAGAATGTAGTCAGTACAGTAACTGATAATATTTTAAGTATTGAATCTGTGTTGATCCAATTAGAAGAGTGCAATCCTTCAAGCCGCTAAAGGTTTAACATGTTCATTGTGTGCAGTGATTAGGTTTTAAGTGTCATGTTTAGTGTTTCCTGATGGAAGTGAGATGATTGGATACAGTCAATTCAATCCTACTACTGGGATGGGTAGTTTTATGTTATATTTTATGTTTATTGATGATGGCAAGATGGTTGTTTTATGTAATATTTTATGTTTATTGATGATGGCAAGATGGGTAGTTTTATGTTATATTTTATGTTTATTGATGATGGCAAGATGGGTTGTTTTATGTTTTATTTTATGTTTATTGATGATGGCAAGATGGGTTGTTTTATGTTATATTTTATGTTTATTGATGATGGCAAGATGGGTTGTTTTATGTTATATTTAATGTTTATTGATGATGGCAAGATGGGTTGTTTTATGTTATATTTTATGTTTATTGATGATGGCATGATGGGTTGTTTTATGTGTTATATTTTATGTTTATTGATGATGGCATGATGGGTAGTTTTATGTGTTATATTTTATGTTTATTGATGATGGCAAGATGGGTTGTTTTATGTTATATTTAATATTTATTGATGATGGCAAGATGGGTTGTTTTATGTGTTATATTTAATGTTTATTGATGATGGCAAGATGGGTTGTTTTATGTTATATTTTATGTTTATTGATGATGGCAAGATGGGTTGTTTTATGTGTTATATTTAATGTTTATTGATGATGGCAAGATGGGTTGTTTTATGTTATATTTTATGTTTATTGATGATGGCAAGATGGGTTGTTTTATGTGTTATATTTAATGTTTATTGATGATGGCAAGATGGGTTGTTTTATGTTATATTTTATGTTTATTGATGATGGCAAGATGGGTTGTTTTATGTGTTATATTTAATGTTTATTGATGATGGCAAGATGGGTAGTTTTATGTGTTATATTTTATGTTTATTGATGATGGCAAGATGGGTTGTTTTATGTTATATTTAATATTTATTGATGATGGCAAGATGGGTAGTTTTATGTTATATTAATGTTTATTGATGATGGCAAGATGGGTTGTTTTATGTTATATTTTATGTTTATTGATGATGGCAAGATGGGTTGTTTTATGTTATATTTAATGTTTATTGATGATGGCAAGATGGGTTGTTTTATGTTATATTTTATGTTTATTGATGATGGCAAGATGGGTTGTTTTATGTTATATTTAATGTTTATTGATGATGGCAAGATGGGTTGTTTTATGTGTTATATTTAATGTTTATTGATGATGGCAAGATGGGTTGTTTTATGTTATATTTTATGTTTATTGATGATGGCAAGATGGGTTGTTTTATGTTATATTTAATGTTTATTGATGATGGCAAGATGGGTTGTTTTATGTTATATTTAATGTTTATTGATGATGGCAAGATGGGTAGTTTTATGTTTATTGATGATGGCAAGATGGGTTGTTTTATGTGTTATATTTAATGTTTATTGATGATGGCAAGATGGGTTGTTTTATGTTATATTTAATGTTTATTGATGATGGCAAGATGGGTTGTTTTATGTGTTATATTTAATGTTTATTGATGATGGCAAGATGGGTTGTTTTATGTTATATTTTATGTTTATTGATGATGGCAAGATGGGTTGTTTTATGTTATATTTAATGTTTATTGATGATGGCAAGATGGGTTGTTTTATGTGTTATATTTAATGTTTATTGATGATGGCAAGATGGGTTGTTTTATGTTATATTTTATGTTTATTGATGATGGCAAGATGGGTTGTTTTATGTTATATTTAATGTTTATTGATGATGGCAAGATGGGATGTTTTATGTTATATTTAATATTGATTGATGATGGCAAGATGGGTTGTTTTATGTTATATTTTATGTTTATTGATGATGGCAAGATGGGTTGTTTTATGTTATATTTTATGTTTATTGATGATGGCAAGATGGGTAGTTTTATGTGTTATATTTTATGTTTATTGATGATGGCAAGATGGGTTGTTTTATGTTATTTTTAATATTTATTGATGATGGCAAGATGGGTTGTTTTATGTGTTATATTTAATGTTTATTAATGATGGCAAGATGGGTTGTTTTATGTTATATTTTATGTTTATTGATGATGGCAAGATGGGTTGTTTTATGTTATATTTAATGTTTATTGATGATGGCAAGATGGGTTGTTTTATGTTATATTTAATGTTTATTGATGATGGCAAGATGGGTAGTTTTATGTTTATTGATGATGGCAAGATGGGTTGTTTTATGTGTTATATTTAATGTTTATTGATGATGGCAAGATGGGTTGTTTTATGTTATATTTTATGTTTATTGATGATGGCAAGATGGGTTGTTTTATGTTATATTTAATGTTTATTGATGATGGCAAGATGGGTTGTTTTATGTGTTATATTTAATGTTTATTGATGATGGCAAGATGGGTTGTTTTATGTTATATTTTATGTTTATTGATGATGGCAAGATGGGTTGTTTTATGTTATATTTAATGTTTATTGATGATGGCAAGATGGGTTGTTTTATGTGTTATATTTAATGTTTATTGATGATGGCAAGATGGGTTGTTTTATGTTATATTTTATGTTTATTGATGATGGCAAGATGGGTTGTTTTATGTTATATTTAATGTTTATTGATGAGGGCAAGTGTCACGGAGATGATGGCGGGAGGGGTGGATACGGTACTATAAATCTAGTGATATAGTCAGTAAAATGATTCCGTTACACCAGTTACTGTGTTGTCTGAAATATGTGCTTATAGAAGCGGGATAGCTGGAAAGGAGTATTAGAGTGCTTCAGGACGATAAAGATTTTAGTCGATGTGTGCACACGAGAAGGGTGGATGCAGTCATTAGATTTCTTCAGAAGATAGAGGTTTTTTAAGTGTCATGTTCATCGTGTTAATGGAAACTGGAGGGTGGTCATGTTTGGATACGGTTAATGGAATCCTTTAGGTGGATAAAGATTTTAAGCTTTTTGTTCAATGTGTGTTGATGCAGGATAATTGTTAGTGGTTAGTACAGGTAATCAGGCTAACAACGGTTTTAAGTGTTCAATATCATTTGATGCAAACGGGAAGGTGGACACGATGAATACAGTCCTTCAAGAAAGATAATGGTTTTGCACATGTTTAACATGTGTTGGGATATGGTTTCAAGTGTCATATTCAGTGTTAGGCCGATAAATCAGTCGCTCGCCTATAATGCTATTGACTGACGGTGTAGGGGATGATATCGCCAATTCATTAAAAACTGCACAAATGTGTTAATCTTTGTTAGCACATGTGTATATTTTATATACTTACCTGTATTTATCGTAGCTGTTGCGCTAGCGTTGTATGAAGGGCTCTTTTGACGATATGTACATACTATGTCTCGATCAAATCAATGTTTGGTGACTTGTAAATCCACGACGAATAACAGAACCCTATCTCCTGTGGTTAATTTGAATTTAGCACTAGATATGGCTGTTGACAACTGCCGATAAATGTCTATACTGTACGCAGGTGTGTTATGAACAGATTTGCATGCAGCAAATGTGTACATTTTATTCATCATATCCACATACCATCCATCAGTATCACCACATATTTTGGGAACTGGTATATCAGACTAATATTGGGTTGATGTTAGTGGAGTAGTTACATACAGTCAGTGTCAGTGTCATATTAAGTGTGAGTTGATGCTGCGGAACAGTTGGTGACGTTCAGTTTAATCCTATTGTACAGGCATTTTAAAGTGTTACATTTCATACTTATTGATGATAGAACGTGAGGCAATTTTAAGTGATATATGCAATGTGTGTTGATTTTGGCTAGGACGGGTGTTTTATTGGTTATATTGAATGCGTGTTGTTTATGGCAGGATGGGTGGTTTTGTGTGTTGTATTTGTGTTCATGATGGCAGGAGAAACGTATAGTCATTGCAATCCTACCGCTGCATAAGACGTCGTTTAGATGATTATAATGACATTTAATTATATTCAGTGGACTTAAAGAAAACAATATTTGAGAATTTAATGAAATCATATTAAAGTATAATTTTTGGATATTATTTTGTAGACTGCAAACACGATCGTCTTTGCAGTGGATGTTCTGTCGAGAAACAAAGACATTCAAGAGAAATTGCATGCTGAACTCTTTGATATCATTCGAGATGATGAACCGACAGCGACAAGCTTCCAGAACACGCCGTACTTACGTGGGGTTGTGAAGGAAATTCTAAGGTCAGCTGGCAAATATTGTATTACTGGAATTTAGCACATTTTCTGTCTGTATGTCTGTTTGTCTCTGTCTCTGACTATGTCTCTGTCTGTTTATCTGTCTGTCTGTATCTCTGTCTCTCTCTCTGGACAATTTAAATAAAAATGACATTTTGTCAAACGTTTCAGAGCTGATTAAATATTTACTTAAGCAAACATTAAATGCCTTCATAGCATGTACGGAGCAATAATAACTACACTTCTACTTTCTTTTATTGTTTACTTCTCTCTCTCTCTCTCTCTCTCTCTCTCTCTCTCTCTCTCTATATATATATATATATATATATATATATATATATATATATATATATATATAAACATATTGGTACAGCAGCATAACGTCAAGACGGCCGAAGACAGAGTTCAGTGCAGTTGGATGACCAGTACATCCAACGTGTCTCGTCATGCTCTTAGCGCTTTTGTTGGGAATTGCCTTTCTGGTCATCGTCACATGCTAGGTAGTAAAAGCTTTACTCACCGAGAGTTTAAGACCCGTCGGCTATGCTCAGCCTTGTTTAGCTCTAAGAACTGCAGCGTTTTAACAACCCATGTGTCATGCGTAAAATCATTTACGCACAAAAAGCGCTGCCACTATGTAAATAGACGCTCACAAGTGCTATGTTTTGCTGATTAACACAAAATAAAGGTTTGGTCTAATTATGTTTTTGGCTAAATTGCAACTCTTCAAATCAGGGAAAACACGCGTACATCAGTTTCTTAGACTCCTGTTATCATAATACATAGGGTTACATTTGAGTGTGGAGCCTGGAGCTGACCTTATGTGACATCTAACTGTCACATCATTTGTAGCAACTGGATGTTACAATCGTATAATCACCACACACGAAAAGAGACGGAAAATAAACACATGATTTTTAGTGATTTTTGTGAGAGACTTAATTTATGCGCATCCTTGTCACACAACAAAGAAACAATTTCCATTCGCTCAGTTGTAAGCCTTGCATTGTTACAATATACTGTTAGCATTCAGCTAAAATGGCATACAGGGCAAAACAATTAAAATAGATCCAAACAATCAAAATCACAATTTGGACCATGTTTGTGCAACCGACCATGATACTATATTTTCGAACCATTGAAACATTTATTATATAAAGATGAGGTAACAGTTACTTATAAAACGTATTTTTGTGCAGCAATAGTTGAAAACATACATCTGACTATGTTTTCAAAAAAACATTAGGTCAAGTAAATAATGTGGCAGTGAAGACACCTTTATGTTTTGCTAAGTATGTACAGTGGCAAAAAGAAACTCCGTGACCAAATGTGCAAAAAACACAATAACTTTCAGAACAGTACACTGACAAGGCATGCTGGGCTGCGTTAACACAATCTGCTGATGGATGAAGGTCCAGAACATCAGGCAGATTTTAATGCAGCTTTACAAAAACATTATTCCAAGCAATATTGATTGGCTGTGTTTTGCCTTTATGAGTCAAATGACTTACATGAAGCCATTTGTAGACAAAACACTAACTATTTGTTCATTGTGTATCTCTTTAAACATTACAACTATGAATAACTTGGTTATGCCCAGGTATGACTCATATTTATTGGGTATCTTTATAAACATTACAGCACTTGATAAAATTAGCTGTATCTGATTCATAAATACCAGTGTATTGTGTATTTCTACTCTTGACAAACTTGGTTGGACCCGATCATGATTACACTTATGTTGTTCACCTCTGTAAACATCATGACTCTTCATTCCTAGGTTGTACCCGGCAACAAATACCATAGGTCGAACACTGCAAGAAGATATGGTGGTACTTGGTTACAAAATCCCTAAAGGGGTAAGGGAGTCGCTAATCTATAATTTCTTTCCTTAATACAGTGCTCATTTAACACTTCATTAAAAGGGTTTCTTGTGCAGTCTTTTAATTTGCTAAAGTCCATAATTAGTTGCCCTCGAATTAGATGGACTAAATATTTACCCATGCCTTCATCTTTCTTTTTATCTGTATGTCTCCCTCTGTCTCGCACATACGTATGCACACACACACACATACACACGCACGTGTGTGCATTTGTCAGACATTCTTGTGAATGCATTTAAAATGTTTTGATGGATTTCCTTTAAATTTGGTCATCACTTAGATCCTAATGTTGACAAAAGTCTGTGTCAAAATTATTGTTGTAGTTTTTTCTTCCTTTGGTCATCTTGTAGCAGAGTACAATTTATACTACAACCATGTGAAGGCAGCTAGTGCCACATTTTTCAGTGGACTACTCGATGCATAAAAAAGCCATAATCTGAAAATGCTCATTGGTCATCACTTATTGTTACAATAACTGTTTTTGATGGATCTAGAGGAAGTTCTGTTTGTATTATGGTCATTATCTAAAGATATGCATATCAACAAATTACTGTATTCCTATTGGCTTGCATTTTCTTTTATGGACTCGCAGACATATTGTTCTTGTTTAACTCTTCGTTTTTCTTTTTTTTAAATACTGTATATCTTATGAGATTGCAGTAGTTACGGTGAATATAGCTTAAATATTTTATATAGACAAAATACGGGAAATCCTTAAAGATTAAACAATATAGGCAATATGGTGGAGACAATTGCATCTTACATGAATAGCTTATATTTATGTCTCATGCATGTTATGCACTGTGAGTATTTTCTCCTAAAATGTAGATTACCTTTGTTATGCACTATGATTCTAAAACGTAGGTCTTGTTTTCCTCCTAAAATGTAGATTACCTCTGTTATGCATTATGATTCTAAAACGTAAGTCTTGTATTCCTCCTAAAATGTAGATTACCTCTGTTATGCATTATGATTCTAAAACGTAAGTCTTGTATTCCTCCTAAAATGTAGATTATCTTTGTTATGCATTATGATTCTAAAACGTAAGTCTTGTTTTCCTCCTAAAATGTAGATTATCTTTGTTATGCATTATGATTCTAAAACGTAAGTCTTGTTTTCCTCCTAAAATGTAGATTATCTTTGTTGTGCACTATGATTCTAAAACGTAGGTCTTGTTTTCCTCCTAAAATGTAGATTACCTCTGTTATGCATTATGATTCTAAAACGTAAGTCTTGTATTCCTCCTAAAATGTAGATTACCTCTGTTATGCATTATGATTCTAAAACGTAAGTCTTGTATTCCTCCTAAAATGTAGATTACCTCTGTTATGCATTATGATTCTAAAACGTAAGTCTTGTATTCCTCCTAAAATGTAGATTATCTTTGTTATGCATTATGATTCTAAAACGTAAGTCTTGTTTTCCTCCTAAAATGTAGATTATCTTTGTTATGCATTATGATTCTAAAACGTAAGTCTTGTTTTCCTCCTAAAATGTAGATTACCTCTGTTATGCATTATGATTCTAAAACGTAAGTCTTGTTTTCCTCCTAAAATGTAGATTATCTTTGTTATGCATTATGATTCTAAAACGTAAGTCTTGTTTTCCTCCTAAAATGTAGATTACCTCTGTTATGCATTATGATTCTAAAACGTAAGTCTTGTTTTCCTCCTAAAATGTAGATTATCTTTGTTATGCATTATGATTCTAAAACGTAAGTCTTGTTTTCCTCCTAAAATGTAGATTATCTTTGTTATGCATTATGATTCTAAAACGTAAGTCTTGTTTTCCTCCTAAAATGTAGATTATCTTTGTTGTGCACTATGATTCTAAAACGTAAGTCTTGTTTTCCTCCTAAAATGTAGATTATCTTTGTTGTGCACTATGATTCTAAAACGTAGGTCTTGTTTTCCTCCTAAAATGTAGATTATCTTTGTTATGCATTATGATTCTAAAACGTAAGTCTTGTTTTCCTCCTAAAATGTAGATTATCTTTGTTATGCATTATGATTCTAAAACGTAAGTCTTGTTTTCCTCCTAAAATGTAGATTATCTTTGTTGTGCACTATGATTCTAAAACGTAGGTCTTGTTTTCCTCCTAAAATGTAGATTACCTCTGTTATGCATTATGATTCTAAAACGTAAGTCTTGTATTCCTCCTAAAATGTAGATTACCTCTGTTATGCATTATGATTCTAAAACGTAAGTCTTGTATTCCTCCTAAAATGTAGATTACCTCTGTTATGCATTATGATTCTAAAACGTAAGTCTTGTATTCCTCCTAAAATGTAGATTATCTTTGTTATGCATTATGATTCTAAAACGTAAGTCTTGTTTTCCTCCTAAAATGTAGATTATCTTTGTTATGCATTATGATTCTAAAACGTAAGTCTTGTTTTCCTCCTAAAATGTAGATTACCTCTGTTATGCATTATGATTCTAAAACGTAAGTCTTGTTTTCCTCCTAAAATGTAGATTATCTTTGTTATGCATTATGATTCTAAAACGTAAGTCTTGTTTTCCTCCTAAAATGTAGATTACCTCTGTTATGCATTATGATTCTAAAACGTAAGTCTTGTTTTCCTCCTAAAATGTAGATTATCTTTGTTATGCATTATGATTCTAAAACGTAAGTCTTGTTTTCCTCCTAAAATGTAGATTATCTTTGTTATGCATTATGATTCTAAAACGTAAGTCTTGTTTTCCTCCTAAAATGTAGATTATCTTTGTTGTGCACTATGATTCTAAAACGTAAGTCTTGTTTTCCTCCTAAAATGTAGATTATCTTTGTTGTGCACTATGATTCTAAAACGTAGGTCTTGTTTTCCTCCTAAAATGTAGATTACCTTTGTTGTGCACTATGATTCTAAAACGTAAGTCTTGTTTTCCTCCTAAAATGTAGATTATCTTTGTTGTGCATTATGATTCTAAAACGTAAGTCTTGTATTCCTCCTAAAATGTAGATTATCTTTGTTATGCATTATGATTCTAAAACGTAAGTCTTGTATTCCTCCTAAAATGTAGATTACCTTTGTTGTGCACTATGATTCTAAAACGTAAGTCTTGTTTTCCTCCTAAAATGTAGATTATCTTTGTTGTGCATTATGATTCTAAAACGTAAGTCTTGTATTCCTCCTAAAATGTAGATTATCTTTGTTGTGCATTATGATTCTAAAACGTAAGTCTTGTATTCCTCCTAAAATGTAGATTATCTTTGTTGTGCACTCTCATTCCATGATGCAGGTCTTAGGTCTCTGTGAAGATGTAGATTACATTTCTATCTGCACAAGATTCCATGATTCAAATCCTTTGTCTCTGCTAACATATATGTTGAGAACGTCTCATTTTTTATTTTCTGAGCAACAGGTTATAAGCAAATCCATGCTCCAACTGTTAAAATTAGGAGTTTATTTGTTCAAGCCCAACTGCGTCTAATCTAAAAAGAACACCTTTTTTCTAAGTAAACGCTGTACTTTTGGAACCACGACATTTTTCATTAATGTCACGCAAATGATATGCTATGTTAATGTTTAAGAGTACCCACAGTTGATGCATGTGCTTGATGTTTTTGAAGGTTTGAGTTATTTAGTCCATTCATCTATCTCACTGTTGTTTTGCCTGCAGTGTGTAGTTGTTTTTCCACTGTATACCATGGGACGGAATGAGAAAGTGTACAAGGACCCACACCACTTCAAGCCAGAGAGATGGTTCAGAGACCCAAGCTCCAAGAAATCCCATGATCCGTTTGCCTTCTTACCCTTCGGGTTTGGCACCCGCATGTGTATCGGTGAGTATATCTAACACTCGACTAATTGACCTGTCCCAATAAGACTGGTTATTTTAAGTATTGTCATATTGGGATAGACATGTCCTCATAATGATTTTTTAACGATCATTATAGTATTTGGAACCATATCACACCCCAGTTGGTATAACAATCATTGTACATGTAGTAAGTTTAAAAACGACTAGCCATTTGCTTACATCTTTATTAACATTTCTTTATGTGACACATGCATTGAGGCATTCTCATAAAACACCCTAGTTTCAAAGGGTCTGCTGGATAATTCTCCCATGATACATTGTGACCAGTTTCAAGTGATGGCACCTATCCAGAATGTTGGTTGAAATAATAATAACACTGCATAGTGATTCACTCACCCTGGGATAAGCATTCACAGCTCATGTTGTCAAACATGAACAGTTGTCTGGCTTGTTTGGAACAAATCTGTTTTATGGTAACTTTGCTTAAACAGAATAGCATTTCACACATAGAAGGAACATAAGACCAGTTTAACATTCCACACTCATAGTCTGCTACTAATTATAATTTGCTGGGAAACATTGAAAAGAGTCTTTATTTATCACAGATGAAGTTGTGAAATATTAGAAAGAGTCTTGATGTATCACAGATAAAAAATTTGAAATATTGAAAAGAGTCTTGATTTATCACAGATAAAGTTATGACAATATAAAGAGTCTTGATTTATAACAGATAATGTTTTGAAACATTGAAAAGAGTCTGATTTATCACAGCTAAAGTTTTGACATTTAGAAAAGAGTCTTAATGTATCACAGATAAAGTTGTGACAATGAAAAGAGTCTTGATTTATCACAGATAAAGTTCTGAAATATTGAAAAGAGTCTTGATTTATCACAGATAAATTGTGAACATTGAAGAGAGTCTTTATTTATCACAGTTAAAATTGTGAAATATTGAAAACAGTCTTGATTTATCACAGATAAAATTTTGAAACATTGAAAAGAGTCTGATTTATCACAGATAAAGTTGTGACAATGAAAAGTGTCTTGATTTATGACAGATAAAGTTGTGAAATATAGAAAAGAGTCTTGATTTATCACAGATAACGTTGTGAGATTGAAAAGAGTCTCGATTTACCACAGATAAAGTTGTGAAATATTGAAAAGAGTCTTGATTTATCACAGATAAAGTTGTCAAACAGTAGAAAGAGTCTTGATTTATCACAGATAAAGTTGTGAAATATAGAAAAGAGTCTTGATTTATCACAGATAACATTGTGAGATTGAAAAGAGTCTTGATTTATCACAGATAAAGTTGTGAATCATTGAAAAGAGTCTTGATTTATCACAGATAAAGTTGTGACATTGAAAAGAGTCTTTATTTATCACAGATAAAGTTGTGAAACTTTGAAAAGTGTCTTCATTTATCACAGATAAAGTTGTGAAACATTGAAAAGAGTCTTGATTTATCACAGATAAAATTGTGAAATATTGAAAAGTGTCTCGATTTATCACAGATAATGTTGTGACAATGAAAAGTCTTGATTTATAACAGATAAAGTTGTGAAATATAGAAAAGAGTCTTGATGAATCACAGATAAAGTTGTGACATTGAAAAGAGTTTTGATTTATGACAGATAAAATTGTGAAACATTGAAAAGAGTCTTGATTTAGCACAGATAATGTTGTGAGATTGAAAAGAGTCTTGATTTATCACAAATAAAGTTGTGAAAATTGAAAATGTCAGTAATTACTACAGATAAATTTGTGCTTGAAGCATTGAAAAGGACAGAATTAATATAACTAATACTGCATATAGAATAAGACAAGTATTACAACCCAGACGATGTCAGTTGTGCAATAAGCACTGAAACTAATTATTTTCTTAATTGCTTTAGATAATACTATATTTGGAAGTGTGACATAATGTAGATGTGTTTATGTTAACTTTTTTCCAGGACGAAGAATTGCAGAGCTAGAAATGCATACTTTTCTTGCAATGGTAAGACAACTGCATTATTAAATGTGCTTAAAATCCAGTTGTTGTTAGTTGGATTAAGGTTTGAGTTCCCATAGAAACAAATATATTGATACGATTGGCACACTGTGCAAATACACATTGTTGAATAATTAGTGGTAATTGAATTTAACAATATTTGATGTAGCTAATATAACATAATAATTTAACAATATTTGATGTAGCTAATTTACTTAATTTAATAAATTCTGTATATTTTGATTAATGTAAAGGGTTGAAGTTAATGACTTAAGAAGTCTTTTAACTTGTGTAAATTAAATTAAATCTGCAACATATTTTTGTAACTATCTAAATGTACTATTTTGGTTTGTTTTAATTCATCAAGTATGCCATTGATTGTTTCATTTTGAGCTTTTCTTCAGTAATCATTATAATGGTTTACACGAAAGAAACAGTGTTTTCCATAACATTTACAGATTCATAGCTTGGTAGCCCACTTCATACAGTGCTTCTCTATTATATCCGGGGATATATTCTCTCTCTCTCTCATCTGGGGAATTCCCATCATTTTCTAAAACTGCCATTGTAAAGCCTCTGCTGAAGAAGCCAACACTCGATCTTAATGATTTAAAGAACTACCACCTAGCTTCTAATCTCCTGTTCATATAAAAAAAAAATCTTCGAAAAAGTTGTTCTAGCCCAACTTGTATCTCATCTGAATTTTTAACAATGTACAGTCTGCATATCGCCTCTGCCACAGTACTGAAACTACTCTTCTGAAAGTAGTTAATGACATTCTCTCTGATTTGGATAGCATAAAGATTACAGTCCTCACACTCCTTGATTTGTCTGCAGCATTTGACACAACAGACCATTATATATTCATTACTTCACCATCTCCAGCTGTACTGTGGTTCAAATCCTACTTAGTCAACAGGACACAAATTGTATCTGCAAATGAAATACACTCCAGCCCAGCTGATCAATGTTGTTGTTTGCCATCAGGTTCTGTTCTTGGACCTGTACTCTTCATTCTGTACACTCAGCTGCTGTCAAGTGTTATAGATAATCATCTAGTGTCTCACCAACTGTATGCTGATGGCACCCAAATATACAAATCTAGCCACCTACCATCCAAGGAGTAGAGAGATGCATATCTGATGAATGATGATAAAACTGAGGCCATTCTGATCACAACACAAATACTTTCTCATTCACATCCTTTACCTCAAACAATAAATATCAGCGACACCAACATTCAATTCACAGTCAGTATGAAACCCAGGTGTTACTCTGGACAGTACTCTCACACTGCACCAACATGTCATGAACATATGCAAGGCTGCATATCTTGAGCTGAGATGCATCAGCTCCATTCGCAAATATCTTTCAGTTGATGCCAATAAAAACACTTGTGTGTTCAATAGCACTTTCAAGACTGGACTACTGTAACTCTATTATGGCTGGTTCGTATCAATATCTACTCCAGAAACTTCAAAAAAGTTCAAAACACAGCTGCTCAGTTCATCCGTAGAATACCATGATTAAAGCACACCTTCCCACTGCTCTGTATGCTACACTGGCTATCCATTCGATCCAGAATCAAACACAAAATTTGTTCTCTGTGCTACGTTTCACTAATGGACTCCAGTCCAACATACCTATCTGGCCTCACCCATGTGTATACACCAGCAAGATAATTACGCTCCTCTTCTGACAATCATATACTCATTATTCTACTATGTAAACAGAGTCATATGATCAACATTCTTTTGCATACAAGGGCCCAGCAACATGGATTGAATTGCCGTTTGAAATTAGACAGTGATCCCTTTCAAGACTGATCTTACAACTAACCTTTTTCGACTGCAGGGACAAACTTAAAGATCTAATAATGTTTCCTATCTTAAATATTTTCAGCATTTTTTATGTTTTCTAATTTCATGGTGTATTGTTTTTGTAGTTATATCATTATAAATGTTGTCAAAAGCTTAAAGCCTCTAAAGATTAGGCACTATACAAAGTCATTAGTAGTAGTAGTATAAAACCCTTCATTAAAAAACGACTATGCATATTATATGGTCATGCACTCTGCTCCCATTTTAAATTAGGAAATAAATGTCTACTCTTAAATATTTGTTTATATTTCGGTAATTATGAAAGATCTTTATTGCCAAAATTTGTCTCAAATTCTCTGACAGTAACTATGGTTCTAATGCATCAGGTTTTGTTGCAGCTGTATAAACGGTTCCAGACTGAGCTCATAAATGACAAACCATTAGAGCTGACAACCCGGATGGTTCTTGTACCGAACTCTCCTGTCCAGATCAGATTAGTATCCAGAGCGTCAAGACGAACCAAGGGACAAACTTAAGGACAATAATAAGATTGACCAAGTCTGTGATCATAGAGATAGTTGTGACTTTCCTATGTAACATACTAATACTGATGCATATTCATGGTCTTGTATTATTGTGAAGTGCAGATTTTGGTAATTTTTTTTAGTCTACCTCCAAAGTACAGCATTGGTAACTTTTCCGAGTCTAACTCCAAAGCACAGCAGTGATGTTTGTTTGTTGTCAATTGTAGGCTCAAGAAAAAGTAAAAATACCAATTACAATACACAGAATTGCAGATAAAGAGTGCAAAATCTATGTTCCACCAACTTGACTTCCCTATATTTCCTAAACCCCTTGTTAAATTTACATCATATCTGAAATGAAGTTATATGAAGCTATAACATTTCATTGATCGACATGGTTGCTTGTTGTTATGACCTTGGAGTCCAGGTAATGGTTGTTGAAAATGTTCATTACGGATTTGATTAAGAATTTTCATTTACTTGTAAGTCCTAAACTCCATGCATTTTTTTCATATATCGGCTGAATAATGGCCTAAGAAATTGTTTGTGGGGTCACTTACACACAAAGTTATATGTTAGTATTTTAAAACCTTTTTATTTATATTCCCTAAACCACTTATTGGATATTCAAATATTTGGGATAAATCATTATGAAGCCAAACCAGTTTACTTTTCAACAAGATCTCTTGCCCTTTGACCTTAGAATCAAAGATACAGGCATAGAAAATTTAAGTTATGGCTTTTTATGTTGCTTATATTTGCTAAACCTAATGATGAATTTGTTTCAGGCTTTATGAAGCAAAGACAATTCATTCTGCAAGTTTCTAGTTTACCTCATAAACCTTCCAGAAGTTTAATTGTAAATTCAGAAAGCAGTAAAACGTTTCAATTTTGAAAATATATCTCTTTGTCCATGGAAAATCTTTAAAAAGCTGCAAAATAGTTATTAAACATTCTCATTAAAAGGATTTCTGATGCTTTTTGTTTTTGTCTTGCAGTCTAAAATCAGAACAGTTATATTTAAATAAACAAATTAAATTTGAAATTGAAATACAGTGTAGATCACAGCTTGTTAAATAGACCTTATCTAATTCTATTATTCAGTTCTTTCACACCAAAGAAGATAACATTAGTGTCAGGGCAATATTGTTATGAAGTAAGGATTATTGGAAGCAGTAAGGTTAAGAAGTATGAAATATGACATCATGGATAATGATGTATTCAGTTTTGAAGAAGTAATGAGAAAGTATGTGTTTTTAATGATGACAAGAATATTTAACATTAAGAACTGTATCTTTATTTAATTTCTTGGATTATAGATAGAGAAAGTTTGTAGATGTGTCTGTATATTTATACATAAGATATATATGAGCTTTTATGCTTAATATTACTTTTATTTTATGTTTATATTTAATTTAAATGTATGGACTAGGCAGTCTCAAATAATAATAAAAAAACTCTTCTCTACATATATTATTGTAATTATTGTTTCAACTGAATATTTGATCAAGTCCGATATGATATCTTGATCTAGGGTCATGCAAATTTATCGTTACAATCCATGTGGGATTGACTGTGCATGACTAAAGAAATTTCTAAAGAGATTATAATCCATATCTCCACTGCACCATGTCTGGTGAATATTTTGTAGTGTATGTGTGTAAAATCCATTAAATACAGCAAGAATATTGCAGTTATCTCTGATCACTTTTGGTATTTGTGTGTATCGTTGAGTGACATATATTACATCAGTATTTTTATGCCTACCTCTGGAAAATATCCTAGTGGGATTCTTTTGATTGTCTAGCGTCACATCATCATATACGACTAAATTGTTAATACTTCCATCAATAACATCAATGCTCGGTGCTTTCTCGATATCGGTTTATAAATTCAATAATATCCTCATCGATTTCCGATTTTGCTTTCTCGTTAAAATGCTTTAACACCACGTAACATCACTGATCGTCTACACTTGGGGCTACCAAACACAACTTGTCCCATTTCATCCATCTCGTTATCAAATTAAGTAGCAACTGTGTCTTGCCACATCCAGATGGTCCGATTATAATCATACAAATAGAATTTGGTAGCACTGCATGATGCTTAACTGGTTCTCGTGTTTTAGTCGCTGAAAAATCAATTACATTCATGTTATTATAAATAAATTATGGATCTATATTGTGTGAAATGTAGGACACGTACACTAACAATTGACCCAACACCTACTACAACTAAAAATAACAGAGAAGCTATCACTGGCAAGTGTGAACGATGCGGTATAAAAAAAATTAGATTTGGTAAAAAGAAAAGGGGAGGTGATATTGCAGCCAAGTTAGTAAAATTACCAGGAACACCATGGGCAAAATATCCTGGAGAAAAACACCATCCAGGGTATAGTTATTGTGGACCCGGGACTAGACTCGATATCCGACTAGATGATCAAAACCAACTCCGACCCTGTGAATATCCAATAAACGCTATTGATAAGGCATGTCATCCTCATGATGTTGCTTATAAAAGCAGCAATCTGCAACACAGACATATCGCAGATGTGACATTGATTCATACGTTGAATTCTATCACTGATAAATCCTTCAAAGAAAAATTAGCTTCACTGTTGATAAAATTGGCGATGAAAAGTAAATTAATGCTGGGTGCTGGTATTTAATAACAACATGGAATCTAATTATTATTCCCCAAGAGGATACTGGAGGGGTAAATCATCAATCGGTAAACTCGCTAGCGCCACAAAGGTAAAAAATACTACAGCAAAGGATTGGTTATCCAAACAAGCGATATGGCAGATTTATCTACCACTGCCTAAACAAATTAACTTCTCACATTTTGATGTCGGCGTCCCTATTGAGGTTCATCAAGCTGATATTTTATTTCTGCCGCATGATGGTGTTTACAAGTATGCGCTAACCATAGTTGATTTTGCGAGTAGATACAAACAAGCAGAGTCGCTAAAAACAAAGTCATCAACTGAAGTAGCTTCTGCGATTGAAAGGATTTATCGACGAGGTCCCCTACAGTGGCCAAATCTATTACAAGTTGATCCTGGCAAGGAATTTCAGGGTGCAGTGTTATCAACAATGAAGCATCATAATGTCACCTTCAGACGAGGACATACTGCACTACATAGTGATGGGGTAATTGTTGAACGATTTAATCGGACACTTGCTGAGCATTTATTTGGATATCAATACGCGAAGGAATTTATTCAGGATAAACGATCTCATGAATGGGTCAAGAGATTACCAGGTGTAATTACTGTGCTAAATAATGAAATTACTCGAACAATAATTATGAAACCTAACAACGCGATTAAAAAGAAGTATATACCCATAAAAAAACCGGAAAATGATTTTTCAAAACAACCAATACACGGTAATGTCACTGTGAGATATTTATATGAACCAGGAGAGCTTGAAGGCGGTAAAAAAAGAGCTACTGAGTGGAGTGTCACTACGCATAAAATATCTAGCATAGTAAGATCCATGGGTAGACCACCAGTCTATAGATTAGATTCAACTGCTCCTCAGTGCGGATTTACATGGGAACAATTACAAGTGATACCTGAGGATACTCAATTACCACAGCGTGGTCTTAACTAGCACCTCTTCGTCTGTTACACTCAAGACAGGTCAACATCACATTATCTCTGGTATGACCAAGGCTGCTATCTTTTCTGTCTACGGTAAATTGGTGGGGATCTTTATCAACCAACACCAACGCACTATACAATTACAACTCACACAGTGATTATTCTGTTGTTGTGTCAGAGTAATTATAAATTCAGCATCGATGTTAAATTTTCTGTTATTTTTTTTGTCCTGTTGTTTATAACCAGCGAGTTTTTTTCTGATTATGTCAATGTTGACAATATCACTGATTGTGGTGTCGTTAGCATCTAAAACAATTTTTCGAAGTTGGTTTATTCTTCGTACTCTGGACACTGCAAGATAAACTAGATTTGACCACTCGATGCGATCATCTATGATCCAAACAATCGTATCGGATATAGTCAATCCCTGCGAAGAATGTATCGTCGCTGCCTATCCTAGCTTCCATGAGGATTTATCAGCACGCAATGCATCTTCGACAACACCGATATCAACCAACACAATATCATTTAACATGAGAATCAACTTCTCAGTCCCTGACTCTGTGAAGCCAGGAATATCAACTTCGATATGTTGTCTCCGTGTATCCGTAGGCCTATAACACAGCGGCACTGGAAGTGTTGCAAATTTTTCTTTATGCGTGTTAAATAACTTCATCTGAAGTGTGTCTCTGACTATCTTTCTACTTGCCACTATCAAATCGTTTGGTCTCCACTCTTCCCAGAAATAATTTAATGAGGTTTCTGAAATTATTTCACGCGCAATTTCACACTGGATTCTATCCGGATGTAATCTGATTAATTTCTTAAACTCACATAATTCTGGATCAAGTGATCTATGATCAGTACTAATTTCTTCATAATAGTCTACAAAATTCTTTAGCCAATTATGTGGAGACAAACCGACAAATGGTGGTGGTTGACTATGATCGCCACACATTATCACTTTTGTATTCGTTAGCAATAACCAATTGAGAAACTTTTGTAATACATCTAATGACACTGTGCATATCAAATCCCAAATCATGATTTCAGGAATATATTTCTCGCCCATTCGATCAAGAGTCCATTCGTCGCCTTTCCATCGAAAGAAACTGTGATAAGTGCAAGCAATAATTCCACGTTGTTTCATCTCTCTGGCAAGTCTGTGTGCTGGTGTTAGCACAATCATGTTTGATTTCCCTCGAAATAATTCGATCGTACGAGTCGTCTTGCCTGACCCAACACAACCGTTTAGGTAACTGGTTTTATATCTACATATTGAATCGGAACACGAAGGCGCACTAGATAGTTCTGATATCTGAATTTTTTTTAAATAATTGTTTTCAATTGTAACATCTGCTGATTTAGAATAACCACACGCATTTTCCTTTTTACTTCTCCATGATCCCCAACACTCATCGGAATTTGTAAATTTAGCCACTGCTTCTTATATTTTACATCTATATAAAATGAATCAGTGGCGACTCTAACCGCGGTGTCAGGAAATCTATTTATCATCGAAATCAAATTGATAGAAACATAAGCCAGCATAGAAGTCCTTAGATGGCTATATTGAGGATTATCTCCATCTGTGTAAGTAACAATTGTACCGAATTTTGTTCCATTGGACAAGAAAGCGTCTTTACGATTGACATATATACTCCTAGATGATGCATCTGCGATTATAAAATCGTATTCAACATCACCTATAATTAATCGTGAAGAATACCGTTTGTGATCATATTTTTCCACCCTGGGTGAATTTACCAATTATTCTTCTACTGAGATGTTTTGTGTGTTTATTTCTAACTTCAAAGATCTCTTTGGACCACCTAATGATATTTTCTTCGTTGAGCGAAGGAAATTTTCTTTTTGTTTTCGCTGATTATACTATCTAGACTATCGGGTTGTGGTAACCAGACCTCAGTTTGTTTCCGATATGATATAATTGCTTCACTGCCAATCAGCGATATAAGTATTTTAGAATCAATCATACACCGTAATAACACTATTGGCTTCCAGTGTTTTCAGATAAATGTCTACCAAACCAAACATAACAACACGGATGAAGTCCTTTATCGTATTCAAATGATAACACACGAGCGAATCCGGTTAGATCAAAATCGGGCAGCGGTCCATTAATCACAACACGGGTCATTTCATGTGTAGGATGCCCAAATCTTTTAAAATACCCAGCACACTCTCCGTACCCGAGAAAACTCCCTGGATAAAACGCAACCATATCAACCGAAATAACATTTTTGGGGTCAGATTTTGTATTCCATAATGAACCATGTCCATATTTCATGCAGCTTGACTGTATATCTGAGAGAAATTCAGCTCTTGTTGGTTTCCATAGATTTTTCTCTCTGGCGAAATGAGCTGCAACTGACAGAATTGTAAAATAGTTTGTTAGTAATTGTTCGTCGTAATCCGTTGAAAAACCACTATCTAGTTTTCTCATCTCGTTGTAGAGGGCTTCAGACCGGTATAATTCGCCGTTGGGTCTTACAAATTGATCGAATTTACCCTCTTCGTTTTCAAAACTGTGAAGGAACCACACTGACACAGGATCGTTTTTACTTGACTGATAAATAAAATCAAATTATTTCTCCTCCTCCTTGTCGTTCATGGTAGCACCAATACCACCATCGATTCGAAATGTTGACCAATAGTGAGATGCTCCATCGCGTTTGAATTCATTAAATGCATCATGGATTTTATCTATCATGCTTCTATCACTTATTAGTCCCTTATCGGGTTTATTAGTGGATATTATATATAGAGATTGAATTTATCATTTTTCCAGGGTTTTATTTTCGATAATCTCTTGAACTCCTCCATATTATAATTTAAACAAGTATTTAAATAAAGAATTATGTATATAATGAATCACTGTAAGTGGCTTATGATAGAATCAGTAATTGTCTGTAACAAATCATGCAGAAATGAATTCTGTGGATATCATTCACAAAGCGTACGACGTAGAAGCTTGGGTCCTTTACCCTGCATACGAGGTGGGGTGGGTGTGAGAGGAAAATCACAGTTGTGTCTGAATTTTGGTGGTAAGCGATATAGGGAACTAAAGCGCTATTATGATAAGAGAATCAAAAACTCTAATCCTGACCCTGACTATTCAGCTTCCCTGACAAAATCATAAGAACACCTCAAGACTACATTAATAGATTCCCAAGTAATAATTAAACCAAATAATGAATTAGACAAATAATATATTGTATATAAATGAACCAAGAATTTCAACCACATCCTGTGATTAACAGTTATGAAGCATCTCTTGATGGTATTATCAGAAACCGCAGGCTAAAGAAATCGGTCGGTACAGTTAATAATCAGGGATATTTGATGTTTACTGCTGCAGATAAACCTCATCTCTGTCATCTGATAGCATATGAGTGTTTTCATGGATTGATCAAAGACGGTTTTGTAATTGATCATTTTGATTCAAATCCTAGGAATAATTCTTTATCGAATTTACAAGCTATCACCCAGAGTGAAAATACCAAGCGGGGGAGGACTGGGAAACACTCGAAAAATGCGAGGCCTGTCAGGCCAATAAATATTCATACCGGCGAAGAAAAAACATTTCAATAGATGAAGGAAGCTGGAAAGTATTTTGATATTTGTATGCCCTCGGTTTGACACGTTGCAGAAAACATTACTAAATCAGCACTTTCAAAGCGAACTGGAAATAGAATTCAATTCGTATATATCTGAATTTCATTTTGTACTATATGTATATAACACCAAAGGGGAATAACTCGTGTAGGCTTGTGTGTAAAGTTTCTGAAACAGAGATAACAGTTACGGATCTCAATGGGATTTTTCGATAAGTATAAATAGATATGATTCATGATCCGACTGAATTGTTTTTTTGTGTTGGTTTAAAAAGAAAAGTACATAATTGTTTCGTCTATGATTTTTAACTTCAGTAAAAAAAAATCTCTACAGTATACACTATCATGCTTTTAATTCGTTAAATTCTTTACGACATACAGAGCAATTTAACTGTATATTATATTCAAAAGTATATACTTGTAGATTTCGACAATTGGCGTACTCCGTACGCGGCTGGATCTCGTCCCGAGGCCCAGCGTTCGAATCTCGTGGCAGGCATTATTGTCGACGGTACCGTTCTTGATGGTTTTTCTATATAATTGGGGGCGCCAGCCCAAGGGTATTTCATGTACACCTCCCATCACGTCAAATACGTGATGATGTGATTTTGCACCCGGAAATTAGATTCTTGGGGGAGGTGTACAAAGAGAAAAATCTCAAAGAAAAAAGACCCTGTGAAAGACACAACGGCCAATAAAAATGGACTCAGTGAATAGCTACTGTTTTTTTTTTTGTTTTGTATCGTAAAATGGATGAGGAAAAAGAACAAAAAAAGGAAGAAAACAAAAATCTTCAAAGAAAATATCTTTATCTCAACAACAGCCTGATGATCCACAACCACCTCATGATGATTCACAACCACCAATGATAGTCAAGGATTGTGCAACTGGTACAGCAGGTCTTGGATATCATGGTAATGTTTTTGTTCGTTGTCCTAGTATTCTCGGGGATATATCACGATTAGAAGTTCTTGTAGAAGGGAAACGAGCTGGAAATAACTCACCGGAAATAATTAATGAGGCAGCTGATATCTGCAGACGACTATTTGAGGGTGGTATCATGGATATTAGTGTATACCGAGAGTTTATTGATGAGCTAGCGGACGATTACCACAGTGACTAATCGCTGAAAGTCGTTTACGATTTCGCGATTAGATAAATAGCATTTAAATAAGATCATCATACACTGCAACCACAATAAACCAACCATGACCTACGTAGTAAATTCACTATGGCCTGTTTATAAGATATACTATGGAGATGGTCTCGGCAATGTCATTGAAGGGTTATTTGCAAGGATGGCTCCAAGAATAGCACCAATCGCAAAACAATCATCGATGAAAGCTATTGATGATATTCGTGATAAGGGTCTTAGCGCTGTTGGTGATGTTGCCGGGAAAGCATTTTCTGCGGCTAAAGAAAAGCTACTAACGTTAGTTCGGCGACGAAAGAAACCACTACCAGTGAAATTACCATCGCTGGGACCACTACCATCTACGGAAATTATGCTTGCGAGTATTAGTAAAATAATAAACAACGCAGTGGATCAAAAAATAGCATCGTTGAGAAGCGACCAGGAAAATTTTACTGCAAATATGATAGCGGCAAGTGGCCTGATGAAGTCATCAAGATCACGATTTAGATCAAGAAATATATAATAAAATGTTCAAATCGTCCCCTGACACAGCATTTGATTTAGATGCCCCAGTGCGCAAAGATGATTCTGTACGCGATTATCAATTCTATTCCTATAATGCAATACAACCAAATAGTCCATCAAGAATCGAACTTCAGGTCCAAGATACCAGCAAATACTTTCTACCCGCTGAAGCATTTATTAAAGTAGAAGGAGAAATTGTAACAAATGTTGATGCTAATACGCCATATGCAGATAACCCAAATGTCCGAGTTGGCTTTGTCAATAATGGTATCATGGCGCTATTTGAGAATGCTAGATATATGAGTGATAACAGAGAAAGTGAATCTATAGAACACAATGTTGATGTTGCCACAACAATAGTGGGGTTAGCAAGATATTATGATGAGCAGCAGAGAGGGCGAATCCTACAACGTTTTCAGACAAAATTTTGATTGAATCCTTAAAACGAGCCTTCCTACGATCTCATTTTAACCAAAAAAATGTCTCAGGGGCAAACCCTACAACGTTTTCAGACAAAAAATTTATTGAAATCTTAATGAGCCTTCCCTACGAAATCTCATTTTAACTAAAAAAAATGAAAACGGAGACTTTTACGATTTTTTAATCAATTTTGGTCGCAACTTGTTGTCATCGCCCTCTCTGCTGCTAGAACTTTCAGTTCTGGGTTAACAAAAAATAAGAAATGATTTTAACCGAATATTTGATCCAGTCCGATACGATATCGTGTCCGAGGATCATGCAAATTTATTGTTGCGAATCCGTACTGGGTTGACTGAGCATGACTAAAGAAATCTCGAAATTGATTGAAGTCCATATCAGAGCACCATGTCTGCCAAATATTTCTAAGTGTATGAGTATCAACTCCGTTGAATACAGCAAGAATATTGCAGTTATCTCTGATGACTTTTGGAACCTGAGTGTAGCGTTGAGTGACATATATCACGTCAGTGTTTTTATGCCTGCCTCTGGAAAAGATCCTAGCAGGATTTTTTTGTTTATCCAACATTATATCGTCGTATACGACTAAATTGTTAATATCTCCATCAATATCATCAATGTTCGGTGCTTCATCGATATCGGTTATAAATTCAATGGCGTTCTCATCTTTAATTTCTGATGCATTCTCGTTAAAATCCTTTAACACTTCATAACATCGTTGATCATCTACGCTAGGGGCAACTAAATACAACTTATCCCACTTCATCCATCTCATTATTAAATTGAGCAACAATTGCGTTTTACCGGATCCAGATGGCCCGATTATAATCATCCGGATAGAGTTTGGTAGCGCTGCATGATGCTTAATTGGTTCTCTTGTTTTAGTCGCTGAAAAATCAATTATATCCATATCTCTATACATAAATTATGGATCTATATTGTATGAAGTGTAAAACGCGTACTGGCACAGATGACTTGACGACGGTTACAACTAAAAATAACAGATCAGCACTTACTGGTAGATGTGCAACATGTGGTATTAAAAAGTTCAGATTTGTTTCTACAAAATCAAAGATTTTACAATTCGGAGATGTTTTAAAAAAAACGAGGAGGTGATATCGCAGCCAAATTGGCAAAGCTCCCTGGAACCCCATGGGCAAAGTACCCCGGAGAAAAGCACCTTCCGGGATATAGCTACTGTGGACCGGGAACCAGACTTGATATCAGACTCAATGATCAAAATCAGTCCCGACCCGGTGAAGAACCAATAAACGCCATTGATAAGGCCTGTCACCTTCATGATGTTGCTTATAAAAGCAGCAATCTGCAACACAGGCATCTAGCAGATGTGAAAATAATTCATGCGTTAAATGCTATTCCTGATAAATCCTTCAAAGAAAAATTGGCTTCCTTTTTAATAAAATCGGCTATGAAAAGTAAATTGATGTTAGGTGCCGGTAATTAATAATATGGAATCAATTTATTATTCCCCAAGAGGATACTGGAGGGGTAAATCAGCAGTCCATAAACTTGCTAGCGCTGCAAAAGTGAAAAAAACTACAGCGGCGGATTGGTTATCCAAACAGGCACTATGGCAAATTTATCTACCACCGCCTAAATAAATTCAATTCTCGCATTTTGATGTGACCGCTCCTAATGAAGTTCATCAGGCTGATATATTATTTCTGCCACATGATCGTGGTTACAAATATGCGTTAACCGTAGTTGATATTGCAAGTCGATACAAAGAAGCAGAACCGTTAAAAACAAAATCAGCCACTGAAGTTGCTTCTGTATTTGAGAGGATTTATCGACGAGGTCCTCTGCACTGGCCAAATCTATTGCAGGTTGATCCTGGCAAGGAATTTCAGGGTGCAGTGTTATCTACAATGAAAAATCATAATGTCACCATACGACGAGGGCATACTGCGCTACATCGCGATCAGGCCATTGTCGAACGATTTAATCGGACGATTGCTGAGCGGTTATTTGGATATCAATACGCAAAAGAATTCATTCAAGAAAAGCGATCCCGTGAATGGGTCAAAAGGTTACCAGCTGTGATTACCGCACTGAATAATGAGATCACTAGAACAATCAACATGAAACCTAGGAACGCTATTAAAAAGAAGTCTATACCCGTACAACCACAAAAAGATTTCAAAGAACCAATTCTTGGTAGTAATGTCACTGTTAGGTACTTATACGAACCAGGAGAGCTTGAAGGGGGTAGAAAAAGGGCTACTGATCCTATTTGGAGTGTTACTGCACACAAGATATCTAGTATAACACGATCTACGGGTAGACCTCCAGTCTATAAACTGGATTCAACTGCCCCTCAACGAGGATTTACTCGACAACAACTACAGGTAATTCCCGAGGATACTCAATTGCCACCGCATGGTCTTAACTAGCACCGTTGCGTCTATCGCACTCAAGACAAGTCAACATCACATTGTTTCTGACATGACCGAGATTGTTATTTTTTCTGTCTACGGTGAATTGGCGAGGATCCTTATCCGAATACTGCCAACGCATTATACAATTGCAACTCGCGCAGTGATTATTCTGTTGTTTCTTCAGCGTAATTATTAATTCAGCATCAATATCAAATTCTCGTTGTTTTTTTTTTGTCCTGTTATTTGTAACCGGAGAGTTTTTTATCAATAATTTTAACATCAATATCATCCATTGTTGTGTCATTATCATCGAAAACAATTCTTCGAAGCTGATTTATTCTTCGTACTCTGGATACTGCGAGATAGACTAAATTCGACCATTCGATGTGATTATCCACCATCCAAACAATTGTATCCGATATAGTCAATCCCTGTGAAGAATGTATTGTTGCTGCGTATCCTAGCGTCCACGGGGATTTATTAGCACGCAATGCATTTTCGACGACGCTGATATCAACCAGCACAATATCATTTAATACGAGAATTTGTTTTTCACTCTGTCCTGGAATATCAACTTCAATGTTCTGTTTTCGTGTATCCGATGGCCTATAACAAAGGGGTACTGGAAGCGTTGCAAATTTTTCTTTATGCAATTCAAATAACTTCATCTGAAGTGTGTCCCTGACTATTTTTCTACTTGCAATTATCAAATCATTTGGTCTCCATGTTTCCCAGAAATCATTCATTGGAGTTTCTGAAATCACTTCACGCGCTATTTCGCATTGGATTCTATCCGGTTGTAATCTAATTAGCGCTTTGAATTCTCGTAATCGTTCATCAATTGATCTATAATCAGTGGTAATTTCTTCATAATAGTCTACAAAACCCCTTAGCCATTCATGTGGAGATGCACCGACAAATGGTGGTGGTTGGCCGTGATCACCGCACATGACGACTTTTGTGTTTTTGTTTAACAACCACTCGAGAAATGTTTGTAATACATCTAATGACACTGTGCATATTTCATCCCAAATTATGATTTCAGGAATGAATTTATCACCCATACGCTCAGGAGTCCATTTGTCACCCTTCCATCGAAAGAAACTATGGTAAGTACAGGCATTTACCCCTCGTTGTATCATCTCTCTGGCGAGTCTGTGAGTCGGTGTTAGCACAATCATGGTTGACCGACGAAATAATTCAATTGCACGAGTTGTCTTTCCTGACCCACCACAACCTTTTAAATAAACTGTCTTGTATCTACATACTGGATCAGATACCGGTGGTGCATTAGAAAATTCTGATTGAATTTCAATACGGTTACAACAAAGATATTTATCATCCATGGCAACGTCTGCCGATTCACAATACTCATGTAGCATCTCCTTTTTAAATCGCCAACGCCCCCAATTTTCTTCGGGATCTGTGCATGCCGCTACAGCTGATTTGTACTTATTGTGTATATACATCGAATCAGTGGCCACTCTAACCGCGGTATTAGGAAATCTATTATTAACATCGAAAATAGATTAATAGAAGCATAGGCTAGCATAGATGATCTTAAATGTGTATACTGGGAATTATATCCATCACAGTAGGTAACAACCGTACCTAATTTCTCACCATTGGATAGAAAAGCATCCTTACGGGATACAAGTTTTCCCTGTTTCATTAAATCCGTTACAATAAAATCGTATTCAGCGACGTCTATGATCAACCGCGAAGAATATTTTGCGTTGTCGTATCTTCCACCCTGGGTAAATTTACCGATTATTCTTCGTCCAAAATCTTTTGCTTGTTCTTTTTTACTTTCAAATAACTTCTTAGACAAATTCATGATTTTTTCTTCATTGAAATCAGGGAATGGTTTTTGCTGTTCGCTGATTATACGATCTAAATCGGGTTGTGGTAGCCAAACGTCTTTCTGAGCTCGATAGCATATAATAGCCTCGGAAACAATCAACGATATTAGCATACCACAATCAATCATATATCTCAATAGCACTATTGGCATCCAGTGTTTTTCAGATAGGTGTCTACCGAGCCAAACATAACTACACGGATGTAACCCTGTAGCTAATTCGAATGATATCACACGAGCGAATCCGGTTAAATCAAAATCAGGCAATGGTCCATTAATCGCAACACGAGTCATTTCATGCGTGGGGTGTCCAAATCGTTTGAAGTACTCAGCACATTCCCCATATCCGAGAAAACTTCCGGGATAACACGCGGATATATCAATTGAAATCATACCATCACGTGAGTATTTCGTATTCCACAGTCCTCCATGACCAAATTTGACGCAACTCAATTTAACATCCTCGAGAAAATCACTTCGTGTTGGACGCCATGAGTTTTTTTCTCTTGCGAAGTGAGCTACCACTGATGGAATAGTAAAACTATCCGTGAGTAGTTTTTCATGGGAATTCTCCGGTGAAAAATCACTAGCGATTTTTCTCATTCTGTTATCTAATTCTTCAACGCGATATAATTCGCCATTTGGTCTTACAAATTGATCAAATCCTATTTCGGGATCTTCATCACTTCTAAGTAACCACACTGACACAGGATCATCTTTACACAACGCATGAATAGCATCGAATAATTTCTCTTCATAGAAAACATCCCCGACGAACTCCTTAGGGATATATTTCACGGTTCGTTCTCGTGGAAATATTGTTACTGCAAGTGTCCACGCGTGTTTGTTGTGATCAATAATCTGTATTGGCGCTCCATTTTTGTTATATTTCGGTTCGTATAAAACCTCTCCGGTTATCGTCATAACGGTTATTGGAAATCTTAATGATGTTTCTAATTTAGCTATATCAGAAATCTTTGCACCATGCTGTTTCACTGTCAGTCCCCATTCGGTTATTTTCCTACGTCGCAGATCAGTTAGTTTATTTCCTCGGGATGCATTTGTGAAGTGTTCCATTACCCGTGTTGCCACGCAATTCAGTGAACTAGAATATTTCATAGGAGCTAGTTTTGCGATATCGGGTTTATCATTTAACGGATATATCCCATAAACCATTGCTGTTACGGGATAAGATCTTTCGTAGTATGGTTTGTCAATGCCGGTTAGAATTCCTGGTTTGGAATCTCTACTCACAATGACAGCTTTTTTATTCTTGAGGATTGGTTCAAATTTATCCCTAATAATCCATTTGCCATCGACTTCGATAATGAATTTTATTCGGAAAAAATACCTTTTTTCCCCAACACGTGAAATTATCACTGCTGCTTTTTCATCAGTCATGGTAGCATCAACAACACCATCAATTCGAAATGTTGACCAACAATAAGATGCTCCATCACGCTTGAATTCATTAAAACAGTCTCTGATTTTACTAATCATGGCTTTATCAAGAATTGTATTCTTTGGTGTATTAGAAACTATATCGAGATTGAATTGAGCATCTTTCCAGGGTAATCTCTTGGACGTTTTTTTTGGTTTATCGAGATTAAATTTAGGATTAATTTTTAATAATCTCTTAAACTCTTTCATGTTTCCGTCTATTAAACGTTTTTTTGGTTTATCGAGATTAAATTTAGGATTAATTTTGTTACGTTTTTTTGGTTTATCGAGATTAAATTTAGAATTAATTTTTAATAATCTCTTAAACTCTTTCATGTTTCCGTCTCTTGGACGTTTTTTGGGTTTATCGAGATTAAATTTAGGATTAATTTTTAATAATCTCTTAAACTCTTTCATGTTTCCGTCTCTTGGACGTTTGAGATTAATTTTAGGATTAATTTTGTTACGTTTTTTTGGTTTATCGATATTAAATTTAGGATTTATTTTTAATAATCTCTTAAACTCTTTCATGTTTCCGTCTCTTGGACGTTTGAGATTAATTTTTAATAATCTCTTGTTACGTTTTTTGGGTTTATCGAGATTAAATTTAGGATTAATCTTCAATAATCTCTTAAACTCTTTCATGTTTCCGTCTATTGGACGTTTTTTTGGTTTATCGAGATTAAATTTAGGATTAATTTTCAATAATCTTTTAAACTCCTTATCAGCATTGAATTCAGCATTTTTCGACGGCGTTCTCCTTAATTCCCTCATGCTATAATTAAAACAAGCATTTAAATGAAGAATTTATATATAATGAATCACTGCAAGTGGCTTATGATTGGATCAGTAACCCCGTGTAACAAATCATACAGAAATGAGTTTTGTGGGTATCATATGCAAAGCTTTCGACGTATAAGCCTTGGCCCGTTACCCTGCATACGATGTGGGGTTGGGGTCAGGGGAAAATCTCAGTTGTGTTTGAATTGCGGTGGAAAGCGATACAGGGAGTTGAAGCGTTATTATGATAAAAGAATAAAAAATGGACAATCAATCAGAAATTATGACCCTGAAAAAGTCCCTGACACTGACAACGTCCCTGACAAAATCATAAGAACTCCTCAAGACTACATCGAAAGATTTATCATTAAACCAAACAATGAATTAGACAAATAGTATTTAGTATACGAATGAACCAAGAATTCAGACAACACCCTGTGATCACAAATTATGAAGCATCTAGTGATGGTGTTGTAAGAAACCGCAGACTGAAGAAACCAGTTGGTTCTGATAATGGTATGGGGTATTTGAAGTTTGGCGCTGGGAAGAAATTTTATCTCAATCATCGTTTCGTATTTGAATGCTTTTATGGATTGATCGAGGATGATTCTGTCATTGATCACATTGATTCTAATCCAATGAACAATTCTTTATCAAATCTGCAGGCTGTTACTCAAAGTGAGAATACCAAACGAGGAAAGACTGGCATTTGCTCAAAAAAAGCGAGACCAGTAAAATCTTTGAATACGATAACTAACGAAGAAAAAATATTTCAATCAATGAATGAAGCCGGTAGGCACTTCGATATTTGTTCACCCTCAGTACGAAAAGTTGCAGAGGGGATTTATCGATCGGCTATTTCAAAAAGGACGGGACAAAAAGTTCAATTTAGTTATGTCTAATGCGTCATATTTTTCATTTAGAAATATATCATTATTATAGAATAATGAATTCTGAAAACATGAATAGCATCATATCCGAGATTTCAAAATTGAAAAGTTGGGATATTGAACTATCGGATGGGTTAAATCCTGATCAAATCATGTCTGATTTTCAGGATATTGAATACGGAGTTAACAACAATAAATATATGCTGCCAAAGCAATACGCGCTCATCAAAAGAATTCAGAATTCTATTCGGGACTCTTGCATTCTCCAGTGACGTAAGTGTGTTCGCTCCGTTATATACTATCGTAGAACGAATACGAAAAGAATTAGGTAACGAATACGAATTGAAAAAGGAGGTTAATTCTAAAATTAGAAACCTACGGGCGTTAATTCAAGAAAATGAACAATTTTGATTGACCATTTATCATTATTTGATTGACCAACCATTTATCATTATTTGATTGTGACCGTCCCTCAGAGAGATTTTCCTTTTTTTTAGCATTTTTTGATTGACAATGTCAAAATCAGTGAATAAAAAATTGATGGCTGGTTCGGATTGATCAAAAATAGAATGGCGAAAGTCACAGTATTATATTTTATTTATAGCAATTATGTGACTTTCGCCATCGATGAACGAAGCTGTTATAGGATGAAATAACACTTCCACGGTGGTGTTAGGTCGGATTGAAAAATTGTTTTGCAATTGAAAAATTGTTTCTGATTTCAAATAATGGTCAATGAAGCATTAACAACCCGATTGGCTCGTGAACGACTGGATGCAATCAGGAGATTTGTACCAATTCGTGACTCTGTACGGAATAAACTGCAACAACGACAACAAGCGCAGACTGACTTTTCTGTGTCAAGTGAACAACTGTTTACTCCGATAACAAGTGCGACCAAAGATGTGAAAAAGTTAACTGAAGCAGCGATATACGGAGATATTCCTGAGCGAGAACGAGTAAAGAAGGCGCCGCTGCTTGATACGCTTGAAAAGATAGCAGCAGAGACCGGACAAACACGCGCAGGGATACAACAGTTATCCAGTGATATAAAAACTCAGCGCGAGTATGAACGATTAGCTGATATTGATGATTCTGCGCCTGAAACTCAAAGAGTTTCCACACCTGAACCACAACCTGTTGATGTCGTCACCCCAAGAGGTATTCCCTTTATAGACAAACTCACCGAAGAAGCTATAACACAAATCAAACGACCTCAATTGGAGAAACACCAGGATTATACGACTTTTGGTGATTTCGCCGCCAAAAGCTTTGATTCTAGAAAGGATTTTTTAAAAGACGAGTATAAAAACAGTAAAATAAGCCGAGATGAATGGGTTAATTGGTTGTATAAAACGAATAAGGGGATTACTGGTAATTTGAAAAGGGATACAATTGAGTATAGATCTTTTAAAGTAGGAGTTGATAGTTATGGTATACAAAAACAACAAGAACGAGAAAAAAAAAAGTCGAGGCCGACAAAGGCAATTACTTGATGATAGTCAGGGCGCAACTGGTACAACTGAGGAAACAAGCGGAAAAGGATATTCGATTGGAAATCCAAAGGATTTCAACGCTGGAGTCTTTGACTCTACCATGACATGTCCTGGTAGTGTTCTCAGTGATATATCACGATTAGAGATTCTTGTAGGAGGGTTCCGAGCTGGAAATAACTCTCCATAAATAATTAATGAAGCAGCTGATATCTGTAGACGATTATTTCAGGGTGGTATCATAGATATCAGCACATATCGAGATTTCATTGGCGAGTTAGTGGAAAGTGGGTATCATAGTGACTGAATTGAAAAGTCAATTGATTAGATAAATAACAATTGAAAAATTGTTTCTGATTTCAAATAATGATCATACACTACAATCATGATAAACCAACCCCCGTCTACGTAGTTAATTCACGGTTTCCGGCTTATAGAGCATACTACGGAGATGGTTTAGGTAATACCATTTTAGGGTTATTTGCGAGAATGGCTCCAAAAGTGATGCCGTTGGCTAAACAATTAGGAATGAAAGCAATTGATGTTATTCGTGATAAGGGTATTGGTGCTGTTGGAGATCTTGCTGGAAAAGCGTTTTCAACTGCGAAGAATAAATTAACATCATTAGTGAAATCACGGATGAAATCCAAAGGATTTTCAAAACCGTTACCGTCTACAGCGGAAATGCCTGCAAGTGTTAGTAGAATTATAAATAACGCAGTAGATGAAAAATTAGCGTCGATGGTTTTAACCCCCGACCAAAGCAATATTGCAAATATGATAGCAGGAAGTGGCTTTAAAAAACTACGACGATGAAAATGGAAAATCGCGATTTAGACTCTGATAAATAGAATAAAATGTTCAAAAAGTCACCTGATCCAGCGTTTGATATAGACGCCCCAGTCCCCAAGAATGATTCTGTACGCGATTATCAATATTACGCCTATCATGCCATAGACTCAAATAGTCGAGCAAGAATTGATCTTCAAGTCCATGATACCAGTAAATACTTTTTGCCCTGTGAAGCGTTTATTGAAGTAGAAGGAGAAATTGTAACAGCTGCTGATACTCCTGCTGTACCAGCACCGTATCCAGCTGGTACTCAAGTCGGTTTTGTCAATAATGGTATCATGGCGTTATTTGAGAGTGCAAAATATCTCATTGATGGAAAAGAAATTGAGGCGATAGATCGCGATGTTGATGTGGCTACAACAATAATCGGGTTAGCGAGATATTCCGATGATTATACAAGATCAGCAGGACCTTCTATGATGTTTGCAAAAGATGCTACAAATACCGCTGGAGGAAAACAATTTGTTGTAAGACGACCAAAGAATAATGCTGGCACCGCTAATATTGATGCCGAAGATATGATTATAAACAACGATGTTAATTTCAATCTAGGAGCTGCAACACGTATTTCAATGTTGCAAGGAGCGCGTAAATCATTTTCATGCGCGATTCCACTGCATCATATATTTGGATTCTGTAGAAATGTCCGAAAAGTTATCTACGGGGCGAAGCATACAGTATCGCTTGTCCGAAAGAGTGATGATAGTGACGCAATCTGGAGGATTCCAGCAGACAATGCAAATCCAAATGCTGATGCCGGTAAAGTCAATTTAACAAAAATATCATTGTGGATGCCAGTGTTGACTCCAGCAATTACCGCAGAAGAACGATTACTATCATTTATGGACCAAGGAGGAAAATCATTACTAAGTTGGCTAACCGTGAGTACAGATGTTAAACAATCAAATATCAACGGGTTATTCACTTGAAACCTAGCATCAAAACAAAGTGTTGCTGCGCCACGTCATATATTTATTGCGTTACAAGATAACGCACGAGTTGGCGATCAACGTTTCAGTCATATGATATTTGATCAATTAGGTGTGAAAGACGTCTCACTGAGAATAAACGGCCAGCAGGAACCATCCGAGGATATACAACTTAATTACACAGAAAATCATATTGCTCGCGTGTATCATCGTCTGTTGTCGTTTATGGCACGCGATCAAAATGTGGATACTGGTTTGCAAATATCACAATATGATTTTAAAAATCTGTATCCGATCTATTACTTCTCACTGGAACATCTCGATTTGATGAGACAATCTGTTGTTGATATACATTTTAGAGCTAATGTGACTCGTGGTGCTATTGCTGATTATAGAGCGGTTGCTGTCATTCTCAGTGATAAATCAATGCTACTTGAAGGTGTTGGTGGAAGAATGAGAGTGGTAGATGCACCAGTGGAAAACATGTAATTGAAATTGTAAACGATTTAGAATCAATCAATTATGTATAATGTCATATAGTAATATTAGTGTTGCGTTAACTCCCGGTCAATTAAAAAAATTGCAATCGGAATCAGCTAAAAAATGCGGAACCACAATCACGTTGAAACCCAACCAAATGACTGGTGGTGCAAATAAACTATCGCTGACAACTCGTCAGGTGAAACATTTCAATGATGCACTAGTAGCAAAAAAGGGTGTTCAGATTACTCTTTCTGCGGCTGCTATAAAAAATATGATTAAAACAGGCGGTATATTCCCGTTGTTAGCTGCGATACCAGCGTTGATTGCAGCGGCTGCCCCAGCGGTGGCTAAAGCGGCAGCGTTAGGAGCCGTTGGTACTGCAGCAGGAATGGCACTAAAGAAGGCAACTGGGAAAGGATATAAAAAAAGGGAAAGGGTCTAAGACTACCAGGAACCCCGTATTCGTGGTACAGCGGAAAGGGTCTAAGACTAGGACCGGTTTATTAATTTGAGAGTCTATGACTCAGGAACCTATGGTTGTGGAATCTTTGATTCCGATGTCCAATTTTGATTTACTCGATGCTGCTAAAAAAAACTCGCGATTAAAAACTTCAGAGGTGTCTTTATGAAAGATCAATTACCACATCAACCAAACAGCGTTGAAACCGGAATCATTAATTTAGATAACAGCACCGGACCCGGAACTCATTGGGTTGCATACGCTATTGATCCACGTGGGATTGTCTATTTTGATTCATATGGATTAGCACCGCCTAAAGAGTTTATGCGTTATATAAAAACTTTTCCAATGAAGACTTGGTATTCTACGCTACCAACACAAACGATGATTGACCCACCAATATGTGGCAGCGAAGTATTAAATGTCCTTAACGCTATTTCTAACTCCTTGAGTAACCCAAGCGGAAAACCACCACATGTTGTCGTGAATGAATACACTAGTAATATCTGGAGAAAATCGAAGATTTTTCAACGAAGTCGTCAAAAACGATTTTAGAGAGAGAAAGAGTTTTACAATAACATGATTGATATTTGGGGGAGATCTTTGAAACCCAAACCCGATGACACTGCAACCGGTGATGTAAAAAAACTAATCAAAGATGAAATAGCTGAGACGTTAAATTTAGTAAATGTTGACCCGAACGAAATAGTTGTATTTCAGGACAAACAGGGTAAATTGAAAAGCAGTGATGTGTCATTGGATGATATTTTGATACGGCAGCGCGACGCCGCTGAAAACCCTATTGCGCTATATTCCAACAGTGGACAACTTAAACCAGGCGCACTTGTGTCTACAATCACCGACGCGATTGACGCCCACAAACGTGATCTGGAGGATTATATACGAGGTTATAGTACTTTTCGCAAAAATGTCGTACATAAATTCTTTGGAACCCCGCTTGTGGTTGGCATGACTCTCGCTGAAATTAAAAACTATCTATCGCTATTCTTTTTTAACAAGGACGCGGGAAGGATGATGAATGAAAATGAAATCAAGGCAAATTATCTCGAGATTTCTAAACTAATAGAAGATCAAAAACCCACTAACGACGTCATTGTTAAGTTTTTTGGAACCCCGCTTGTGGCAGGCATGACTCTCGCTGAAATCAGTGAGTTTATCGGCAAGCACACTCACAATGCCTACATCGCTAATAGTTTCTTTGGTGTCCCGGCTACATCTACGATGACTCTCAAAGATATTAATATGTTTATGGTGAGACAAACATCACTTAATACCATCGTGGATAGATTTTTAGGGAGAACACCAGTGTCTGAAACCACATCGTTGACAGGTCCAATCCTCGCTGAAATTAAAGCGGTTATCGATAAAGTAAAAACTCCACATAGTGTAAGCGTCAATAACATCGTGTACACGGTTGATAGTGGGACTTTTGATTGGATCCGGGGAAATGATAATTATCTTCGTGTTGGCAACAGACATACTGGTGCACCAGGTTGCTACCGACTTACAATAATACATCACCGTAAATTTGATTTGGAATTCAGCAACACAAGTATCCGCGGTGTTAACACGCTGACATATATATTAGATAAAGTACCAAAACCTCCACCCTATATACCAATCCCGCTTACGATTACTATAAGCAGTCCCGACGAATTCGTGATTAGGGAGTCACTACCCTGGATAATAGAATTTGTATCCGGTGTCCCCTCATCCGATAATAAAACCACTTCGTTGGTGGGATAATTGAAAACACTAGTTGGTTTAAAATAACAACAATGATTCCATCATCGTCGTAATATCGACTCGACACCGTGAAAGAGTTTTCCGCGAATTTGAAATTACTTTCCGCGAACTTGAAAACACAATTGAAAACACTAGTATTTTTAAAATAAAAATGATTTCATCAACGCAATGTCGCTATGATCAGGTCAGAGAATTTCAGACTAGACTCAAAACCCTCACTGAGGAGTATCAAATAAAAATAAAAAAATACCGACGAAGAATCACCGCAATTGATATTACTATGTACTCGGTGTCAAGCGTTCTCGCTGGCGCCGGAATAATACTTGCATCGGTTACAATGATTGCCCCGGTCGTAGTTCCAATTTGCATTTCTGCGGTGGCTACAATCGGGGGTATATCAACCGGGATAGCAAAAAAGATATCATCATGCAGCCAGAGTAAACTGCAGAATTACTTAATTCAATTTCATATTGCATCAACCGCATATTCGCAGTTATCCCTGATGATATCGTCGTCACTCGATAATACAATTATATCAGATAGTGAATTCTCAGCGATGGTCAGTATTTTTGATTCAGCGATATCAAAATTAGAGCAACAACATGAATATAATAACAATGACAACACCGATGGAATTGGAAAACACGAACCCAAAAACAAACCCAAAAAACAAACCCAGAAACCAGAATGATCTCAATAACCTCAACGATATCAGATTGTGAGTTCTCAGTGATGGTCAGTATTTACGTTTCCACGATATCAAAATTAGAGCGACAGCAACAGTATAGCAACGATTACAACACCGATGGAATTACTTCAACGAGTAGTGGAGAACACGAACCCAGTACAAACAAGCATGATATCAATAACATCAACGAATCCTGAATTCAGTGTGAATTTCCCTAGCCCAGTCCCCGTGAAGGAGATAGCGCTAGCAAAACTACGAGTGTATCACAGTTGGCCTAATATCAGATCAAAATCATTTGGTGGTCAACAACCGAATAATTCACTGGTGTTCTCGTATAAGAATAAAGACGACGGGACTCCAGACTGGAATGTCGTTTCGATACCAACCGGATCATACCAAATTGAACAAATCAATAATGAATTCGCGCGTAGAATAAAATCGATTACTGGAAAAGAATCAAAAATCGCTATAACAATTCATGAGCCGACGCTATCATCCGCAATTGAGATAAGCACAGAAGGATACGTCGTAGATATCTATCAGAGTTCTATTAGAACCGTACTGGGATGGCCTGAAAAACCACCGGAAAAATCCACCACCGACTTAACCACGGATGTACAATCATATCATGAAATCAATCCCAGTTATCGAGATAATTTATCTGATATAAGAAAAGGAAGAATCGGCGACAGATTTATATTCACCAACAAAGACACATTGCAATGGGATTTTATCATTAAAAGAACAACCGACTCATCTGTTACTATTTCATTTACGCTAACTGACGTCCGTGGTTATTTTAATGAGATTAAACAATTATATGAAACACAACTAGAACAACTACGGAAAACAAAATCGCAAAAACACGTTGAAATAATAAATCAACTTATATCGGACATGGAATATATCTATGAACTAATTATTCAAACAATAATTAATGAAAACAGCGACAATAAACAAAGATTCCAAACCGATTACAATATCACAGAAGACAATCTGCGTAATTTCAAGTTTCCGAAATACAACGCTGATGAATTAGCAAGATTGTTAAAACCGATATCAAAGCGCTACAAAAATCAGATTCAACTGTCCTCCTCAAATATAATAATGATCCAGATGGTGGTGGTAGGCATATCGCTCCGTTCAACGTGAATATTTCATCGGTGATTGCGCTCAATTTAGTATGTGATGTTATCGAAGGAAGCTATCAGATTAATCTAGAGCAATCAAATCAAGCTCAGCAGGGATATATTCTTTATTCGTTTGCACCAACAGCTCCTCCAGGATTCCTAATTATTGAAAACCCAATTAATCCTGTCTACATGCGATGCCATAATAATTCATTAACCAAAATTAATTTCAAACTCACCGACCAGTCAAATAATCTGATTGATTTACAAGAAGAGGTGTTAGCGATTAGTTTGTTTGTAAAGTCCTAAGGACTGGATCAAATATTCGGTTAAAATCATTTCTTATTTTTTGTTAACCCAGAACTGAAAGTTCTAGCAGCAGAGAGGGCGATGACAACAAGTTGCGACCAAAATTGATTAAAAAATCGTAAAAGTCTCCGTTTTCATTTTTTTAGTTAAAATGAGATTTCGTAGGGAAGGCTCATTAAGATTTCAATAAATTTTTTGTCTGAAAACGTTGTAGGGTTTGCCCCTGAGACATTTTTTTTGGTTAAAATGAGATCGTAGGAAGGCTCGTTTTAAGGATTCAATCAAAATTTTGTCTGAAAACGTTGTAGGATTCGCCCTCTCTGCTGCTTGATGATTATACAAGATCAGCAGGTCCGTCTATGATGTTCGCAAAGGATATTACTGATCACACTGAACACATTCAGTATACTAAATTACGGACACCAAGAGATACTGCATCTGATCCACAACCAGTCGACGTTGAACACGAAGATAGACCAGATGGTGCCTTTGATGTTATAAAGGATATTAATCCTAATTACAACCTAGGGTTTGCAACACGCGTAGCAATGTTGCAAAGACCGCGCAGATTATTTTCATACGCGATTCCACTATCTCATATATTTGGATTTTGCTGAAATTTTAGAAAAGTTATCTATGGAGCGAAACCTACAGTAATCCTCGTGAGAAAGGGCGATGATAATGATGCAATCTGGCGTGGTGCTGGTGTTGCTGCTAGTGAAGTAAATATAACAAAACTCTCCTAGTGGATGCTAGTTATGACCCCATCAACCACCGCAGAGGAAAAATTACTATCATTTATGGATCATGGAGGAAAATCATTACTATCATGGCTAACAGTGACAACGGATAATATTAATACTAATGTTAATGGTGTATTGACATGGCACATGGCATCAAAAGAACGCGTTGCTGCGCCACGACATATATTTGTTGCGTTACAGGATAGGACGCGATTAAATTCTCAAGACCACAGCCATATGATGTTTGATCGATTGGGTGTTAATGAAGTCTCGTTGAGGATAAACGGCCAACAAGAACCATCCGAGGATATTTTACTTAATTACAATCAAAACCAAATAGCACGCGCGTATCATCGTTTGCTGACATTTATGGGACGTGATAATAATGTATATACTGGTCTGCAAATATCACAGTTAGATTTTGGAAATCGATATCCGATTTATTACTTTTCGTTGGAACATCTTGATTTAACCAGACAGTCCGTCGTTGATATACACATCCGAGCTCGTGTAAACCCACCTGGTGGTACTAATTACAGAGCAATTGCTGTCATTCTCAGTGACAAATCAATGCTACTCGAAGGTGTTGGTGGACGAATGAGGGTAGTTGATGCGCCAGTAGAAAACATGTAGACAATTAGATCAATCTCGTATTAAATAAAATGTCATATAGTCATGTTAGTGTCACGTTGACTCCTGGTCAGATTAAAAAATTGCAATCGGATTCAGCTACAAAATGTGGAACTACCATATCGCTAAAACACAATCAGATGTCTGGTGGTCAGAATAAACTATCACTGACAACTCGTCAGATTAAGCATTTTAATGATGCTATCAAGGATAAAAAGGTGTTCAGGTCACTCTCTCTCTGCATCCGCGATCAAAGACATGATAAAATCAGGTGGTATATTTCCACTTCTCGCTGCGTTATCAACGCTAATTGCAGCCGCGGCCCCTGCGGTGGCGAAAGCTGCTGCATTAGGAGCCGTTGGTACCGCGTCGGGGATGGCACTAAAGAAAGCAACTGGAAATGGGTACCAAAAACAAGAAACGATCAGGAAAAGGTCTAAGACTACCGGGAACTCCTTACTCATGGTACAGCGGAAACGGCCTGAGAATACCAGGGACAGTTTACTAACAATATCGCGAGAACCTATAGTTCCCATGTCAAATTTTGATTTACTCGATGCTGCTAAAGAAACTAGCAATAAAAAAAGAGATGTTTTGATGAGAGATCAATTACCACAACAACCAAATAACGCTGAAACCGGTATCATTAATCTCGATAACAGCACCGGACCTGGAATCCACTGGGTTGCATGCGCGATTGATCCGCGTGTGATTGTTTATTTCGATTCATATTGGTTAGCACCGCCTAAAGAACTTATGAGTTATATACATCACTTAAACACCCCTCGTTGGTACTCAACGCTACCAACACAGAAAACAACTGACCCATCAATATGCGGCATAGAAATATTGAATGTACTCTACGATATTTCATCATCGGTTAAACCACCTCATAAAACCGTACACGAATATACGAGTAATCGCTTTTTAGAGAGATCATAATGAAATAGCTGAGATGCTAATCCTCGCAAGTGTTGATCCAAATGAAATAGTCGTATTTCATGACAGACAGGGTAAATTGAAAACGAATAATGTTTCCCTTGATGATATTTTAGTTAAACAACGCATTGTAGCAGAATATAATATCGCGTTGTTTTCCAAAGAAGGTAAACTTAAACCAGGTGTAATCGTTTCGACGTTCACAGATAAATTAACATCACTCAGTGATAATTATATATCATCTGCAGAATCATTTAAAACACTTACTGACAATCTAAACTCTCAAGTAAATCAATTTGCGGGTTTACAGCTGTTACTGAGGTTCAACTCCCAGTCACTAATTGTTTTGGGGTTCCACCGGTGACCACACCGAAGCTTACAGAGATAAAAACCACTATCATAGAATTAGCAGCACTACAATCTAGGTATGAAGATCATGTTGAGAAGTTTTCAAATAATTGTAAAAATCTCATTGAGAAATTCTTTGGAGTCTCATTAGATAAACTCGACATAAAACTTAAAACTCATAGATGTAAAAAATAATCCATTGAAGAGATCAAAGAGACTCATGATGCCATCATGGATGATTTCGTGTGATGATAACCCGATTAGATAAAATCAAAATTCCTCATTAGAAAAATATAAATTCAATATATACGATTCAACACGGATCATTTGCGTGGACCCTTACAAACAATAAACTAGATATTACCGCGGACGTCAAGGGTATTTATCGATTAACACTAGTGTCACCGAATCAGTTTAATATTTCATCAGCGAGTTCAACCGGGGTCAACAATACAATATCAACAATCATTGACAAAGGAACAAATGAACGATTCACAATCACATCCACCGATAATAATTTGGCTAAGGTTTCAATAATATGGTATGTGGAATTTGTAGCGGATTTGAGTAAACAGCTTAATTGAAATCTGTTGTAATAAATAAAATGTTATGAACAATATCACCGATATTGTCGTCACAGCAGTATCGCTATGATCAGGTCAGAGAATTTCAAACTAAACTCAAAATACTCACCAAGGAGTACCAAGTAAAAATAAAAAAATATCGACGAAGAATTACCGCAGTTGATATTACCGTGTATTCGGTATCAGGTGTAATTACTGGGACCGGTATTATACTTTCCTCGGTGACAATGGTTGCTCCGACAGCTGTTCCAATTTGCATATCCGCGGCGACAACAATCGCGGGAGTAATTTCAATAATAATAATAAAAAAAAATATATCATCATGTAGCCAGCGTAAACTACAAGACTACATAGTTAAATTCCATGTTGTGTCAACCGCGTACTCGCAATTATCCTCGATGATATCGTCCTCCCTCGATGACACATTAATATCCGATAGCGAGTTTTCCGCGATGGTACTTGTTTACGATTCCGTGATGTCAAAATTAGAAAAACAACACGAATATAATAACAATGGCAGCGTCACAATAACTACTTCAACGAATAGCGGAAAATACCACCCAGGTGAAAACCAGCATGATCTCAATAACCTCAAAGGATCCTGAATTCAGTGTGAATTTCTCCACTACGATTCCAGTAAAGGAGATAGCACTAGCAAAATTACGAGTACACCATACTTGGCCTAATATTAGATTACAACCATTTGGTGGTCAACAACCGAATAATTCCTTGGTGTTTGCGAGTAAAAATAAACCAGACGGAACTCCAGACTGGAATATAATTACCGTCTGGGTCTTACCAAATCGAACAGATCAATAATGAATTACAGCGTAGAATAAAATCCTTTACTGGAAAAGAATCAAAAATCGCTATTACAGTCCATCGGGCCCGCACCTAGGAAATTCTGGGCCCCAGGCAGCTGACAGAGTTCGGGCCCCTTTCATGTTTCAAATCTGTGCGTATATGTGCCTATCTAGCTCGGGCCCCTGACAAGTGCCATGGTTGCCCTTCCGCCCCCCCCCCCCCCCCCCCAGGTGCGGGCCTGAGTCCATGAACCAACACTATCATCCGCGATTGAAATAAACTCACCGGTATATACCGTAGATATTTATCAGAATTCTCTAAGAACCGTGCTAGGATGGCCTGAAATCCCACCACCTAAATATCAAGTTCCGCCAGAACCCAAAAAAATCTGATTATATCACAGACAATAAATCATATCATAATATCTCCCTTGTAAAAATCAATTATGATTATATGAATTATTTGACAAATATTATTATGTACAGAAATGGAAAATGCCTTTTGCGTATAGATAATGTGGGATTTTTACCAGTGAATCCATACATCTCGGAAATTTTCGATTCTCTTTATAAAATCCATAAATAGTATCTAAATAAATTAAAACAGAGTTTGCAAGAACATTTTATCGATTTTTCATCCAAAACCTCAATTATCAAATATATGGAAATACTAAATCAAATCACATATGATACTGAACAATTTAACATACGACTTATTCAAGCTGTACTAAATGCCAGAGATGGTTCTGAGAGAGTAGAATTTGCAAAAACATATCATATACGCACAGAGGATATTCTAGCATTTAAGCGTCCCCTGTATAATGTAGACGAACTAAAAAAATCAACTAATGATCTCCTCGATGAGTACTTCCCACAAATACTCGCCGCATGAAAAAAATACCACAACCACAAACAACCATCCTCAAACATAAAAATGGCTCAGATGGTGGTGGTAGGCATATCGCTCCTCAAAATGTGAATATATCCTCTAACTGCAGTAAATTTAGTATGTTATGCCATCGACGGAAGTTATCAAATAAATCTCGAAAGATCAAACCAAGCTCAACAAGGGTATATTTTATATTCGTTTGCACCAACAGCTCCACCCGGATTTTTAATACTTGAAGATCCAACTAATTCGGTCTATATGCGATGTCATAAAGATTCATTAAGGACAATTAATTTTAAACCCACTGACCAGTCCAATAATTTGATTGATTTACGAGGAGAGATTTTACAAATTAGTCTGTTTGTTAAATCGTAAAGACTTTTACCGAAACACCGAAACAATTTGTCTCCGCATATAAATATATCTATCTATCTATATATCTATATATATATATATATATATATATATATATATATATATATATATATATATATAGTCCCCCTATTGCCTCCTCTCAAAGCATTGTGATTATATTTCTGACTCCTTAGTCACTGTCAGTATATAGAACACCATCTCCATTTTCTGAATTAGCCAGTTATTATAGTGGCTGAAACCCTCACAAAGCTCAGGTACTAAACAATACTTATCCTTACATTGAGTGTTCACTACTGTAAGCTGGTAGAAGATTGGTGCCATAACTATAGGACCCAACGAACCAATGCTTTTGCTCTGATGCGCAAAATATCGATATTAAAAGGAGAAGGTAGTGCAAGACCACTATTAGGCAGCTATCAAAACATCCTCCAAGAATGAGTGATTCAAATATGCCGAAAGATTTAACAACCGCCTTCACTGCCAGGACTTTAGTTCTAATGTGATAAAGGTCATTTTTAGTGAGGGACTGATAATAATGATAGTGAGGACAATCTGCCTAAAAAAGACAGTGATTCTTCCTTCTCCCCAAAAAATCTTAAGGCACTGACTGGACAACAGGGAATATCTTTATCATATCTGGCATGTTGAGACTGGGAACTTAATTGGAAGTGTGGGCTACTGAAGAGATCTCAATCTTATCTGGAAACCCAGTTTGGCAAGAAAAAGAAACCATTTCATAATTACTGTTGAAATCTTTCTATTGACAAGTGTTGCTCCTTATCAAGGATAGCTGCAAGTCTTAAGTGAAAAAGTTTCGAAAGAATCTTACGTCAAAGGTTGATATAGGTTTTGATAACGCAAAAAGAAGACGTGAAATATTTCATCTTGGCATTCATGGATAAATACAAAATAAATGATGAAATTGGAAACTGGAAATGTGTGGTTGACCCAATGACTGAACTTTATAGCATTAAAAAGAGCTGCCCTATGATCTCTAATAGTGGACATCAAATATTCCTATTTCACCGAAATGTGTTCAAAGATGGACGGCTAGGCTCAAGGCTTTTCCTATTGCATCAATCACTGAAGATTATCCGCTGTGCATCGTGAAAAATGAAAGTAGTTTATTTCCTGACGTGGATGCTGCGGTTGTTAACCTTTCTTGAAAACTGGTCTAAGCGGATAGGTAATATGGGGTAAGCTAAACATGAAGGTGTAAAATAATATTATGGTTGTTTTTGAGGAAACATCCCTGTGCTGCGACAGGTAATCGCCATCTTTCTTCACCTTGATAAAGTATTTGACCTAGTGTGTTTCAAGGGACTCTTTGCTAAATTTAATCAATACAGAATTAATGGATGAATGGATTGCGAACTTTTTAGCTGGTAGGCAAATAAAAACAAGAATGGGAACCAATACGCAGACACATCTAATGTAGACAAAGAAGCCCCTAAGGGAAGTGTAATTATTCCAACCCTATTTAATATAATGATAAATGATCTTGGCACATCACTTAATACAAATAAACTAGACTTATCCCAATTCGTTGATGATATAACCCGGAAAACTGTAATAGCGTCGGTGAAATTAAACTAAACCTGGACACCAGTGGAAACTGTGCTGATAAGTGGGATTTCAACTGTCGTCCAACAAAACTATAAGGATGCTTTTCTCTCCCCTTCACTAAAGAAGAAAAGAGGTACCCAGACTTAACATGACAAAACTTCCAAATACAATTTGTTGAAGTAAATAGATTATGAGGGATGCTTAATTGGAAAAACCATGTTGGCATCCGTTTGTCTCGAGAGACAATGTAAGTGTGACTATGAGAGATGTCTCTGTTGGTTAATTGTGCAGCGAGCAGCAGAGAGGGTGAATCAGACAATGTTTCGGGCAAATATTTGTTAAGCTAAACCCTATTACAAAAACGAAAAAAATATCTTACAACGATATGCCAGTTTCGTTGTCATTCACCCTCTCTGCTGCTATGTGGTTAACGATTGTTATGATGATAGAGGGTGAATCAGACGACCTTTACAGGCGTCGATTCGGTAATCTAAGGCTTCTTCGTAAATCGTAAAAAAGGCGTCGATTCGGTAAATTGAGGCCTCCTCGATGAATTCGTCAATGACGCCAACGTCGTTGTCACTCACCCTCTCTGCTGCTATGGGTTAACCAAATATTTGATCCAGTCTTTAGGATTTTACAAACAAACTAATCGCTAACACCTCATCTTGTAGATCAATTAAATTATTTGACTGGTCGGTGAGTCGGAAATTAATTCTCGTTAACGAATTATTATGGCATCGCATGTAGACAGGATTAATTGGGTTTTCAATAATTAGGAATCCTGGAGGGGCTGTTGGTGCAAATGAATAAAGAATATATCCTTGCTGAGCTTGATTTGATTGCTCGAGATTTATTTGATAGCTTCCTTCAGTTGCATCACATGTTAAATTGAGCGCAGTCACCGTTGAAATATTTACATTATGCGGGGCAATATGCCTACCGCCACCATCTGGATCATTATTATATTTGAGGACAGTTGAATCTGATTTTTGTAGCGCTTTGATATCGGTTTAACAATTCTTGCTAGTTCATCAGCGTTGTATTTGGGAAACTTGAAATTACGCAGATTGTCTTCTGTGATATTGTATTCGGTTAGGAATCGTTGTTTACTGTCGCTGTTGTCATTAATTATTGTTTGAATAATTAGTTCATAGATATATTCCATGTCAGATATAAGTTGATTTATTATTTCAACGTGTTTTAGCGATTTTGTTTTCCGTAGTTGTTCTAGTTGTGTGTCATATAATTGTTTAATTTCATTAAAATAGCCACGGACTTCAGTTAGCGTAAATGAAATAGTAACAGATGAGTCGGCTGTTCTTTTAATGATAAAATCCCATTGCAATGTGTCTTTGTTGGTAAATATAAATCTATCGGCGATTTTTCCTTTTCTTATATCAGATAAATCATCTCGATAACTGGGATGGATTTCATGATATGATTGTACGTCTGTGGTTAAGTCGGCGGTGGATTTTTCTGGTGGTTTTTCATGCCATCCTAACACTGTTCTTAACGAGCTGTTATAGATATCTACAATGTATCCCTCTGTGCTTATTTCGATCGACGACGAGAGCGTCGGTTCATGAAGTTTAATAGCTATTTTTGATTATTTTTCAGTAATTGATTTTATTCTACGCTGAATTTCAGCATCGATTTGCTCAATTTGGTACGACCCAGTTGGTAACGAAACAGTTTCCCACGCTGGAGTGCCATCGGGTTTATTCTTATACGAGAACACCAGTGCGTTATTGGGTTGCTGACCGCCAAATGCAACCGATCTGATATTAGGCCAGCTATGATATACTCGTAATTTTGCCAGCGCGATCTCACGCACTGGAATCGGAGAAGGGAAGTTCACACTAAATTCAGGGTTTGTTGATGTTATTGATATCATGCTTGTTCGTATCGGAGTGGTATTCTCCGCGATTCGTTGAAGCAGTTGCAATTCGTTGAATTGTAGTGACATTATTGTTAACGCTGTCTTCAATTTCTAATTTCAACATCGAGGAGTTATACAACTGGGTCATCGTGGAAAATTCAACATCGGATATGAACGAATTATCTATCGACAGCGAGATCAACTCGGATAATTTCGAGTATGCGTCAAATACCACCCGGTATTGAGCTGTATAATTACTGAGTTTTTTCTGAGAACACGATGATAACTTTTTAGTTATCGCGGTGGCGACTGCCGCAATTGTTGTTGCCGCGGAGATAGCAATTGGAACTGCAATCGGAGCCATCATGGTCACCGTCGACAAAATAACCCCGGCACTGGCCATCACACCGGATAGCGAGTACACGGTGATGTCGATGATTGCTACGCTGCGTCGGTACTTTTTCATTTTTTCACGATAGCGCTCAGAAAGTGATTTCAAGTTCGCGGAAAATTCTTTCACGGTATCATATCGATATTGCGATGACGGCGTCATTGGCGATTGTGATTGCATTGACTCCGTCAACGGGACTATTATCGGTTCAATTGATTTCGTTGACATTGTTATTTTAAACCCGCTAGTGTTTTCAATTATTCATCATCGTCAGGGTAGTAGATCAGGGGGATGTCTACTTCACCTACGAATTCTAAACACCAGGTTATATGTTTTCTAATGGTGTTATCAACCGCGACAATCTCAAATTCTTCTTCTCCCCCCCCCCCCCCGCGATAATTACTGTCGCGGTGCCACCAAAGTAGGTTTTACCTTTCACGATGATATCAAATTGCTTGTTAGAGATTAACGTCATCCTGTAGATACCATGGGGCCACTTCACGTTAGTGACTTTCAATTTAGCATTAGAGTTTTTTACCCAATCAAAGGTCCCATGATCGACCTTATACACGATATTTTTAACGCCTATGTCTGGATGCGGAATTTTTACCTTTTCAAAATTTTCTCGTAGTTTAGCAATATCGTCGATGATGTCGAGATAGGTTTTTTTGATTTCGGTATCTTTCATTATCGTTCTATCGCGTCTTTCGAAAAATAAAGTCAAAAGGAGGTCAATTTTCAAATCTTTTTGGGTGGCATAATACCTGCTGAGTTGAGAATATGTCGTCGTGATATTATGGCTTTCAGAACCCTCAAAGAAATTTTTAACCATTTCGCTGGTGAGTTTTTGTTCGTCAAGCACGCGCTTAATTTCCGCGAGAGATATAACCACGTTACGCGGGTCTCCAAAGAACCCATCAGCGACGTTGTTAAGTTCTTCAAGCGCGAATTTAATTTTATTGAGGTTTATGGTTGCCAACATTTCGCGAGTACTCGGGCTGTGGAGGACTCCAAAGAACCTAACAACGACATCATTGATTGGTTTTTGTATCAGATTGAAATCAAAGTCTACTTTATTAACATCGTTGATGAAGTCGATATAGGTTTTTTCGATTTCGTTTTTTTTTAGTATTTTTTTATCATGGCCTATAAAAAATGAAGTCAAAAGGTCGTTAAATCCAGAACTTGTTTGGACGCCATAATGCTCGACGATACGACTATATGTCGTATCGACGCTGTTACTTTCAGACCCCTTAAAGAAATTTTTAACAAACTCGTTAGTGGATTTTTGTTCGTCAAACGCGCTTTTAATTTCAGCGAGAGTCATGCCTGTCAACGATGTTGTTTCAGATTCGCGTGTTCTCCCTAAAAATTTATCAACGATGGTATTAAGTGTTGCTTGTCTCACCATAAACCTAATAATATCGTTGAGAGTCATCGTAGATGTAGCTGGGACACCAAAGAAATTATTAGCGACGTAAGCATTGTGAGTATGCCTGATAATAAACTCGCTAATTTCAGCGAGAGTCGAGTTTGCCACAGGTGGGGATCCAAAAAACTTACTAACGACGTCGTTGGTGGGTTTTTGTACCTTTTCAAGATTTTCTATTATTTTAGAAATATCATTGTAAATATCGAGATAATTTGCCTTGATTTCATTTTCATTCATCATCCTTCCCGCCTCCTTGTTAAAAAATAATAGCGATAGATAGTTTTTAATTTCAGCGAGAGTCATGCTAACCATAAGCGGGGTTCCAAAGAACTTATGTACGACATTTTTGCGAAAACTATTATAACCTCGTATATAATCATCCAGCTCACGGCAGTGGGTGGCAATCTTGTTGTCGTGGGCGGCAATCGCGTCGGTGATCGTAGACACAAGTGCGCCGGGTTTAAGTTGTCCACCGTTGGAATACAATGCAATAGAGTTTTCAGCGGCGTCGTGTTGTCGTATTAAAATGTCACCCAATGATACATCACTGCTTTTCAATTTACCCTGTTTGTCTTGAAATACAACTATTTCGTTCGGGTCAACATTTACTAAATTTAACGTCTCAGCGATTTCATCTTTAATTATTTTTTTTACATCCTTGATAGAATCCGCAGATGTTTTCGCGGTGGGTTTCGACATTGACAGAGATTGTCCCCAAATATTAATCATTATTGTAAAGACTCTAGTATTTTTAATTTATTAATTCTCTAAAATTACCTTGTAATTTCCCACTCGTGTATTTATTTACAACCAGATGAGGTGGTTTCTGTGACGATGAAATCTCCGCGAGGACATTTAATACTTCACGGCCGCATATCGGTGGATCATTTAATTGTTGTGTTGGCAGCGTGGAATAAAAAATCGGAAACTCTTTGAGTTTCATCGAAGAATTTATATACCGCATAAACTCTCTTGGCGGAGCTAACCCATATGAATCGAAATAGACAATTCCACGTGGATCAATCGCGTATGCAACCCAGTGAGTTCCCGATCCGTTACTGTTATCAAGATTGATGATACCGGTTTCAACGCGTTTAGGTTTTCTCGGTAATTGATCTCTCATAAAAACCCCTCTGAAGTTTTTTATCGCCAGATTTTTAGCAGCATCAATTAAATCAAAATTGGACATGGGAACCATAGGTTCCTCAGTCATAGATTCCTCAACAATTGGGCTTTCAACTAATAAACCGTTCCTGGTATTCTCAGGCCGGATCCGTGAACGGATCTCCCGCTGTACCATGAATACGGGGTTCCTGGTAGTCTTAGACCCTTTTCCTTTTTTTATATCCTTTCCCAGTTGCCTTTTGCAACGCCATCCCTGCCGCGGTCCCAACGGCCCCCAACGCAGCCGCTTTCGCCACCGCTGGGGCAGCCGCTGCAATCAATTCTGGTATTGCAGCTAACAATGGAAATATACCACCTGATTTTATCATGTTGGCGACTGCGGCTTTCGAAAATACAATTTGAACTCCTCGCTTATTCTTTAGCGCATCATTGAAATGTTTTATTTGACGATCTGTCAGTGATATTTTATGTGTACCGCCGGACATCTGCGCTGGTTTTAACGTTATTGTTGTTCCACATTCTTTAGCGGATTTTGATCGCAATTTCTTGACCTGACCATCAGTCAGATCGACACTAACAACACTATATGTCATTTTATTGTAAAACACATTTATGCTTTCAATTGATCTAATTGGAAACTCTTCAAGTTTCATTTACATATTTTTGAAAATCATAGATTTTCCACTGGTGCATCAACGATTCTCATTCGTCCACCAATACCTTCAAGTAGCATTGATTTGTCGCTGAGAATAACAGCAACCGCTCTATAATCAACACCACCAGGATCTATACGAGCCCTAAAATGTATGTCAACGACGGATTGTCTCATTAAATCAAGATGCTCCAGCGAAAAGTAATAAATCGGATACAAGTTCTTAAAATCGAATTGCGATATTTGCAAACCGGTATCAACATTTTGATCACGACCCATATATGACAGCATCCGATGATACACACGTGCTATATGGTTGTTTTCGTAATCAAGCTGTATATCCTCAGATGGTTCTTGTTGTCCGTTTATTCTCAGCGAAACCTCATTTACTCCTAATTGATCGAATATCATATGACTGCGTTCTTGGGAACCTAATCGATTCCGATTCTGCAGCGCTATAAATATATGACGTGGAGCTGAAACCCCTTGTTTTGATGCCAAATGCCATGTAAATGTACCAGCGACATTATCCTCTTTGGCATCAGTCGTTGTTGTTAGCCAACTTATCAATGATTTGCCACCTGTGTCCATAAATGAAAGTAGCCGCTCTTCCGTGGTAATTGATGGGGTCATTACTGGCATCCACAATACTATTTTACTCAAAACAACTTTACCATCAGCGGCACCAGTACGCCAAATTGCATCATTGTCATTGCCTTTTCGCACTAACGCGATTGTGTGTTTGGCTCCATAGATGACTTTTCTGACATTTCTGCAGAATCCAAATATGTGATGCAACGGAATCGCACATGAAAACCGTCGCTGTTGTCCTTGTAACGTCGCTACTCGTGTTGCAAACCCTAGATTGAAATTGCGATTAATGTCTACGACATCAAAGGTACCAGCCGGTCTAGTATATCCGGCCGGTGCTGGATCAACTGCGGTATCTCGTGTTGCTTTTACTCTAGTATGATTAATGTGATCAGCGTGATTCTTAATATCCTTTGCAAACATCATAGATGGACCAGCCGACCTTGTATAATCATCGGAGTATCTTGCTAGCCCGATTATTGTTGTTGCAACATCAACTTCACGGTCTATTGATTCAATTTCTTTTCCATCAACGAGATATCTTGCACTTTCAAATAACGCCATTATGCCATTATTAACAAAACCAACTCGGATATTTGGATCATCTGCATATGGGGTATCAGCTGCATCATTTGTTACGAGTTCTCCTTCTACTTCAATAAATGCTTCACATGGCAAAAAGTATTTACTGGTATCTTGAACTTGAAGTTCAATTCGCGATCGTAGGTTGGGTTGTATAGCATGATAGGAATAGTATTGATAATCGCGGACGGAATCGTCTTTGCGCACTGGGGCTTCCATATCAAACGCGGGATCAGCTGTTCGTTTAAACATTGTTATTATTATTTAGTGCTTTCAATTGTGAAACTCTTTATAATCATCGTCGTATTTGTTTTCGTTTCAAACCACTTCCTGCTATCGCGTTCATGATAGCGCTATCTGTTACCGGTGAAGCTGTCAATGGCGACGGAGTCACCGAAGCAGCCAACGACGCTAGTTTTTCATCTACTGCGTTATTTATAATTTTACTAACACTTGCAGGCATTTCCGCTGTAGACGGTAACGGTTTCTTTTTTCGTCTCACCAATGATGCTATTTTATCTTTCGCGGCAGAAAAGGCCTTTCCTGCAAGATTTCCAACAGCGCTGATTCCCTTATCGCGAATAATATCAATGGCTTTCATTGATAATTGTTTAGCTAACGGCGCCACCTTGGGAGCCATTCTTGTAAATAACCCCGCAATGGTATTGCCGAAACCATCTCCGTAATATGCTCTATAAACTGGAAACCGTGAATTAACTACATAGACGGGGGTTTGTTTATCATGGTTGCAGTGTATAATCATCTTGTTATAAAACTAGTAGTTTTTTAATTAGTGATCAATCGCTGTAATAACCACGGGCATCTTTGTGATTTTCAACTAATTCAGCAATGAGTTCTCGATATACATTAATGTCCATGATACCACCGGCAAATAATCGTCTACAGATATCAGCTGCCTCATTAATTATTTCCGGTGAGTTGTTTCCGGCTCGTTTCCCCCCGATGAGAACCTCCAGTCGTGATATATCACTGAGAATGTTACCAGGACAAGTAACGCTAGTGTTTTCAACTATGCCGCTACCTAAATATCCATCTCCAGTTGACTCCTCTTCACCAAAAAATCTAATTGGATACTCTACTTTACTCAATACTTTGTCTTTAAAAATCTCAAAATCATTACGGTTACTTTCTGTGATTCTAAATCTACCACGGTTTGCCAGGTATGTTTTTTTATCCAATTCTCGTCGTTTTTTATATACTCTTTATACCTTTTGTTTACAAATGTTTCCCTTTTATCGTGTGAAAAATTCTGCGTGGTAAAGTTAATTAACTCATTGACATTATAATGTTTAATTATGTTGTATATAACGTGTATAAATATATTTTGCGGTGAATACATTTTTTCTATAGTAACGTCTTCTTCTTCTTTTGGTTCTCTTGCAGTAGCACCTAGTTCTTCTAGTACTCGCTCTTTTTTTTGTTGTTGCCGTGAAGTAGTTACTATATCTACTGGAAGTGTTTCTAAAGACTTTTTTGTTTGTTCGGTCTCTGCTGCAATTTTTTCAAGCACACCAAGAACAGGCACTTCTCGTCGCTTGCCTTCCTCAGGAATATCCCCAAATATTGCTCGATCAGTTGCTGTTTTCACATCGCTGGTCGCCTTAGTTATCGGAGTAAACAGTTGTTCACTTGACACAGAAAAGTCAGTCTGCGTTGTTGAAGTTTCTCGCGAAGTCTGTCTCGAACCGGTATAAACTTTTTAATATTTTTCTAAGATCACGAACTTTAGAACTAATTTCAGCTCGTTTTTTTTTTTTTTTTTAGTAACGCTCACGTGGTTAAAATACTGGTTTTTCCTCGTTTAATATTTTTCTAAGATCACGAACTTCAGAACTAATTTCAGCTCGTTTTTGATACTCTTGGCCGAGCTTTAGACGTATTGCTTCAACGGTGCTAAATAGCGTTATAAATACATCAATATCGTTACCGTACAAACAAGCATAGATGGACTTTTGAATTCCTTTCACGAGTCTGTACATCTTAGGTAAAACATAATGACTCTTACTAGGGGCAATCCTGTCACAGTCGAGATCTTTAGATAATACTACCCCTCTATTTTTTAAATCTGAGATTTCAGCAATTATAGAATTTACATCTTATCTTTAATTATTAAAAAAAAATGCAAAATAAATGGTATAAATTATGAGTCCCTTATTCCTGTGGGGTTCCTCACGTGAATGTAGAGCTTTTTGCATCAATTTATAACATTTTTTTTACTTTGACACAAACACATAATCTCTTAAGGGAGATAAATCCTTTATTTATAAATCTCTAAAGGCTGAATTAGATCTCTCAGAAGGAATATTTTGGCGTGGGCGTGGTAAACCAAACCAACATGGCAACCCATGAAATCAAATTCATGGTTGCATGAGTTGGAAAAAACACCAACCCACGCTACCGAGAATGCGATAGCATGAGTTACAATGTTGGTTTGGCTAAGGGGGACCGCCCCTCCCCCCCAATTAATAGAAAAACATCTTCCGTTTCGCCATCAAATAATGTATCTGCTATGGGGACCGAACACGTAGTAGTTGATTGATCTGTGTTTACAAGACAAACACGCTACCATTACACCACGGAGCTGTCATACAGAATAGAGATTTTTTAATATATATATCTTCTGATTATACCTAACAATAAGAGATTTTTAAAATAGACAATTTGTATTCATCGTATTTAGGAAATAAAATACTAAGTACACAAAACGAATAATAATTTAACTGTTGTTTAAAATATAATGTAAATATCAGTCACGCATGCCTGCGTCAGTGACTGATCATACAGTGTGGGAAACAATTTATATATACTTAATTAAGGGTGGTATATTTCCCTGAATTACTTATTAATGCTGCAACATTTAAATGAGAAATATTTTAAATAAAACAGTTGTTTTATATCACATTACAAAAGCATGCCATTCCATCTTTAATTGTAATTTACTGTAGATACCACATGTGTACCATATATATTTCCTGTTCTAATTCTCTAGACAAAATGCCCATATCGATTAAATCACAAAGAGCTGTATACAGAGGAATTTTAACCACGCCCACCTACTTCAATGAATGGAAACCACTCGCGTTCCGCCCGAGCGAACATAGGTATTGCGCTGGATTATAAAACGTCTGTAATGAAAGTGTATTAATAGATGGTCTAAATAAATACAACTGTTTAAATTGCAGTTTTAGCCAAGCGACAATAAAACGTTTTAGAAATTGCTAAAAAATAAGATTCTACCGAAACTATGTATCTACAGTCACGTGTGCGCGCCTAGTTAACAGACGACAAATTCCCTTGACGTCATAATACAAGGGAACTTAGTAGGTAGAGTGTAAGTGTAAGCTACGGCGGATTTATAAATAAAGGATTTATCTCCCTTAAATCTTTTCAGATGTATACGAATTTTATTTTATGACTATTGTTCTTTGACAGAGCAGTTTTAATTATATTTTCAGCAACAAATCGAATTGAAGTCCTACAAATATCGAAATATTTTCCAGCCGCATTTATTGATTGAAATATTTTCTCCTCTTTGGTTTCTAAATCAAACGATTTGATCCCCCTAGGGCGTTTTGCGTGTCTACCAGCGTTGCTTTTTAAAAGGTTATCGCGCTGCGAGACGGCTTGTAGATTCTCAAGACAATTATCAGTCTTGTTATTATTGATATGATCAATCACATGGCCATCTTCGATTAATCCGTAAAATGCTTCATAGATGGCTCTGTGACAGAGATACTTCTTCCCCCCGGCTGTAAACATCAAGTATCCCATATTATTTACCCATCCAACCGTTTTTTTTAGTCTGCGGTGCCTGACAACACCATCACTGGAGGCTTCGTAATTAACAAGCACTGGGTGAGGTCTGAAATCTTGGCTCATTTGTATAATAATACTACTTATCTAATTTATTATCTGCTTTAATTATAAACCTCTTGATATAATCTTGAGGGTTTTTTATGATTTTGTCCTTGATTTTATCAAGGTCGTTAGGGTCAATGACGGTATTTTTTATTCGTTTGTCATAATAGCGTTTTAGTTCCCTGTATCGTTTACCCCCACAAGCAAGACACAACTGCGATTTTCCCCTTACCCCAGCCCCACATTGGAGGCATGGAAGAGGACCGAAAGAGCCGTTGCGAACGCTTTGTAAATGATACCCACAGAATTCGCTTCTGCATGATTTGTTACACGGGGTTGTTGATCCAATCATTAGCCACTTGCAGTGATTCATTATACTATATTTTTCTATTTAAATGCTTGTTTTAATTATAACACGGAAGAGTTCAAGAGATTATCGAAAATTAAGCCTTGGAAAAATCCTAAATTCATTGATTATAACATGGAGGAGTTCAAGAGATGATCGAAAATTAAGCCTTGGATAAATACTAAATTCAATCTCGATAGAGTCTCTGATACACCAAAACATCTAATCGGTAATAGAACTATACTGAGTAAAATCAGGGAGTGTTTTAATGAATTCTACCGAGACGGTGCAGCATACTGTTGGTCGACATTTCGAATTATTGATGAAGATGTCAATGTACCCAACATCGATGCTACTATGAACGATGAAAGAGCAGCTGAGATAATTTCACACCTTGGCCCGCCAAGGAGCTGGAAATTCAAGGGTGTAAAATCCAAAGGATTTTCATGGAAAATCAAAGATTTTCAACAAAGCAATTCCCAACAGAAGTATTTTTTCAGAATAAAATTCATTATCGAAGTCGAAGGCAAATGGATTATCAGGGATAAATTTGAACCAATCCTCAAGGATAAAAAAACTGTCATTGTGAGTAGAGATTCCAAACCAGGAATTCTAACTGGAATTGACAAACCATACTACGAGAGATCTTATCCAGTAACAGCAATTGTTTATGGGATATATCCGTTAAATGATAAACCCGATATTGCAAAACTAGCTCCTATGAAATATTCTAGTTCACTGAATTGTGTAGCAACACGGGTACTAGAACACTTCACAAATGCATCACGAGGAAATAAACTAACTGATCTGCGACGTAGAAAAATAACCGAATGGGAACTGACAGTGAAACAGCACGGTGCAAAGATTTCTGATATAGCTAAATTAGAAACATTATTAAGATTCCCAATATCAGTAACGACAATAACCGGAGAAGTATTATACGAACCGAAATATCAATCACAAGGAGCGCCAATACAAATTATTGATCATAACAAACACGCGTGGACACCTGCAGTAACAATATTTCCACGAGAACGAACCGTGAGATATATCCCTAAGGAGTTCGTCGGGGATGTTTTTTATAATGAGAAATTATTCGATGCTATTCACACGCTGTGTGAAGATGATCCTGTGTCAGTGTGGTTACTTAGAAGTGATGAAGATCCCGAAATAGGATTTGATCAATTTGTAAGACCAAATGGTGAATTATATCGCGTTGAAGAATTAGATAACAGAATGAGAGAAATCGCTAGTGATTTTTCACCGGAGAGTTCCCATGAAAAACTATTAACGGATAGTTTTACTATTCCCTCTGTGGTAACTCACTTCGCAAGAGAAAAAAACTCATGGCGTCCAACACGAAGTGATTTTCTCGAGGACGTTAAATTGAGTTGCGTCGAATTTAGTCATGGAGGACTGTGGAATACAAAATACCATCGTGGCGGTATGATTTCAATTGATATATCCGCGTGTTATCCTGGAAGTTTCCTCGGGTATGGAGAATGTAGTAACTATTTTAAACGATTTGGACACCCCACGCATGAAATGACTCGTGTTGCGATTAATGGTCCATTGCCTGATTTTGATTTAACTGGATTCGCTCGTGGGATATCATTCGAATTCGCTACAGGGTTGCATCCGTGTAGTTATGTTTGGCTTGGTAGACATATATCTGAAAAGGCCTGGATGCCAATAGTGTTACTACGATATATGATTGATTGTGGTATGCTAATATCGTTGATTGTTTCCGAAGCTATTATATGCTATCGAGCTCAGAAAGAAGTTTGGCTACCACAACCCGATCTAGATCGTATAATTAGCGAACAGCGAAAACAGTTTCCAGATGGAAAATTGGAGATTTTCAATGAAGAACAAATCATGAATTGGTCTAAGAAGTTATTTGAATTTAAAAAAGAACAAGCAAAAGATTTTGGACGAAGAATAATCGGTAAATTTACCCAGGGTGGAAAATACGACAATGCAAAATATTCTTCGCGGTTGATCATAGACATCGCTGAATACGATTTTATTGTAACGGATTTAACGAAACAAGGAAAACTTGTAACCCGTAAAGACGCTTTTTTATCCGATGGAAGACGATTAGGTACAATTGTTACCTATTGTGATGGATATATTAAACAGTATACGCATTTGAGAAGTTCTATGCTAGCTTATGCTTCTATTAATCTATTTTCGATGATAAATAGATTTCCTAATACCGCAGTTAGAGTAGCCACTGATTCGATGTATATCCACGAGAAATACAAATCAGATGTAGCTAAATTCACAGATCCGGAGGCAAATTGGGGATGTTGGAGATTTAAAAAGGAAACGCTACATGAGTATTGTGAATCGGCAGATATTACCATGGATGAAAGGTACTTAAAGTGTGATGAGATTCAATCAGAATTTTCTAATGCACCACTGGTATCTGATCCAATATGTAGATACAAGACAGTTTATTTAAACGGTTGTGGTGGGTCAGGAAAGACAACTCGTGCAATTGAATTATATCGTCGGTCAACCATGATTGTGTTAACACCAACTCACAGACTCGCCAGAGAGATGAAACAACGAGGGGTAAATGCCCGTACCTATCACAGTTTTTTTCGATGGAAGGGTGACAAATGGACTCCTGATCGAATGGGTGATAAATTCATTCCTGAAATCATAATCTGGGATGAAATATGCACAGTGTCATTAGATGTATTACAAACATTTCTCGAGTGGTTGTTAAACAAAAACACAAAAGTCGTCATGTGCGGTGATCACGGCCAACCACCACCATTTGTCGGTGCATCTACACATAAATGGCTAAAGGGTTTTGTAGACTACTATGAAGAAATTAATACCGACCATAGATCACTTGATGAACAATTACGCGAGTTTAAAACGCTAATTAGATTACAGCCGGATAAAATCCAATGTGAAATAGCGCGTGAAATAATTTCAGAAACTCCCATGAATGATTTTTGGGAAACGTGGAGACCAAATGATTTGATAGTAGCAAGTAGAAAAATAGTCAGAGACACACTTCAGATGAAGTTATTTGAAACGCATAAAGAAAAATTTGCAACACTTCCAGTACCGTTGTGTTATAGACCTTCGGATACACGAAAACAGAATATTGAAGTTGATATTCCAGGGAAGAGTGAAAAGCAGATTCTCGTGTTAAATGATATTGTGCTGGTTGATATCAGCGTCGTCGAAGATACATTGCGTGCTGATAAATCCCCATGGACGTTAGGTTACGCAGCGACAATACACTCTTCACAGGGATTGACTATATCAGATACAATTGTTTGGATGGTGGATAATCACATCGAATGGTCGAATTTAGTCTATCTTGCAGTATCCAGAGTACGAAGAATAAATCAACTTCGAAGAATTATTTTCGATGATGACACCACAATGGATGATGCTAGCATCGTTGATGTTAAAATTATTGATAAAAAACTCCCCGGTTACAAACAACAAGACAAAAAAAAAAACAACGATAATTTGACATTGATGCTGAATTAATAATTTCGCTGAAGCAACAACAGAATAATCACTGCGCGAGTTGCAATTGTATAATGCGTTGGCAGTATTCGGATAAAGATCCTCGCCAATTTACCTTAGACAGAAAGAATAGCAGCATTGGTCATATCAGAGATAACGTTATGCTGACTTGTCTTGAGTGCAACAGACGAAGGGGGTGCTAGTTAAGACCACGCGGTGGTAACTGAGTATCCTCGGGTATCACTTGTAATTGTTGTCGAGTAAATCCTCGCTGAGGAGCAGTTGAATCCAGTTTATAGATTGGATGTCTACCAGTAGATCGTGTTATACCGGATATCTTATGCGTAGTGACGCTCCAAATAGGATCGGTAGCTCTTTTTTTACCACCCTCAAGCTCTCCTGGTTCGTATAAATACCTAACAGTGACATTACTACCAAGAATTGGTTCTTTGAAATCTTTTTGTGAAATTCCTTGGATTTCCATTTTTGGTATAGACGCTTTCTTAATCGCGTTGACAGGTTTCATGTTAATTGTTCTAGTAATCTCGTTATTGAGCGCGGTAATCACAGCTGGTAATCTCTTAACCCATTCACGGGATCTTTTATCCTGAATAAACTCCTTCACGTATTGATATCCAAATAACCGCTCAGCAAGAGTCCGATTAAATCGTTCAACAATTGCCTGATCGCGATGTAGCGCAGTATGCCCTCGTCTGATGGTGACATTGTGATGTTTCATCGCTGATAAAACAGCGCCTTGAAATTCCTTGCCAGGATCAACTTGTAACAGATTTGGCCAGCGTAGTGGGCCTCGTCGATAAATCTTTTCAAATGCAGAAGCAACTTCAGGTGATGATTTTGTTTTTAGCGGTTCTGCTTGTTTGTATCGACTCGCAACGTCAACTACGGTTAGCGCGTATTTGTAACCGTTGTCATGTGGTAAAAACAATACATCAGCTTGATGAACTTCATTAGGTCCGGTAACATCAAAATGCGAGAAATTGATTTGTTTAGGGCGCGGTAGATAAATTTGCCATATAGCCTGTTTGGATAACCAATTAGCCGCAGTAGCTTTTTTCACTTTTGCGGCGCTGGCGAGTTTACTGATTGCTGCTTTACCCTTCCAGTATCCTCTCGGAGAATAATAAATAGATTCCATATTATTAATTACCAGCACCTAACATCAATTTGCCTTTCATAGCCGATTTTACCAACCACGAAGCCAATTTTTCTTTCAAAGATTTATCAGGAACAGCATTTAACGCATGAATTAATTTCACATCCGCGAGATGCCTGTTTTGCAGATTACTGCTTTTATATGCAACATCATGAGCATGACACGCCTTATCAATAGCGTTTATCGGATACTCGCCAGGTCGGGGCTGATTTTGATCATCAAGTCTGATATCTAATCGTGTTCCGGGGCCACAGTAGCTATATCCTGGAAGGTGCTTTTCTCCGGGGTATTTTGCCCATGGGGTTCCAGGGAGCTTTGCCAATTTGGCTGCGATATCACCTCCTCGTTTTTTTTAAAAACATTTCCGGATTTCATAGAAATAAATCTAATTTTTTTTGTACCACATGTTGCACATCTACCAGTAAGTGCAGATCTGTTATTTTTAGTTGTAATCGTCGTCACATCATTTGTGCTAGTACGCGTTTTACACTTCACACAATATAGATCCATAATTTATGCATAGAGATATGGATATAATTGATTTTTCAGCGACTAAAACAAGAGAACCAGTTAAGCATCATGCAGCGCTACCAAACTCTATCCGCGCAATTATAATCGGGCCATCTGGATCCGGCAAGACGCAATTGTTGCTCAATTTAATAATGAGATGGATGAAGTGGGATAAATTGTATTTAGTTGCTCCTAGCGTAGATGATCAACGATGCTATGAAGTGCTAAAAGATTTTAATGAAAACGCTTCAGAGATTGCTGGCGAGTGTATTATTGAATTTATAACCGATATTGACGAGGCACCATCAGTAGAAGACCACGATGGAAGTATCAACAATTTAGTTGTATACGATGATGTCATGTTAGATAAACAAAAAAAACCAGCTAGAATATTTTCCCGAGGCAGGCACAAAAACACTGATGTGATATATGTCACTCAACGCTACACTCAGATTCCAAAAGTGATCAGAGATAACTGTAATATTCTTGCTGTATTCAACGGCGTTGATACACATACGCTACGAAATATTTGGCAGACAGATATGGACTTCAATCAATTTAAAAATTTCTTTAGTAACGCTCAGTCAACCCCGCACGGATTTATAACAAGAAATTTACATGATCCTCGGACACGATATCGTATCGGACTGGATCAAATATTCGGTTAACCCATAGCAGCAGAGAGGGTGAGTGACAACGACGTTGGCGTCATTGACTAATTCATCGAGGAGATCTCAATTTATCGAATAGACACTTTTTTTTACGATTTACGAAGAAGCCTTAGATTACCAAATCGACGCCTGTAAAGGTCGTCTGATTCACCCTCTATCATCATAACAATCGTTAACCACATAGCAGCAGAGAGGGTGAATGACAACGACGCTGGCATATCGTTGTAAGATATTTTTTTCGTTTTTGTAATAGGGTTTAGCTTAACAAATATTTGCCCGAAACATTGTCTGATTCACCCTCTCTGCTGCTCAGCGTCTGTCGTGGCTATGTAGCCCAAAAGAGGAGTGGCAGTCCTTGCTGCACTTGAAAGTTATCTAGTGTGCTTTGGAACTGCTTGTTCTTCCTCCGAAATCGCTTTTAATCAACCAGCAAGCATAGCTGGTCCTCGCTGGCTTTCAAACCAGTGATCAGATCTTGTCGCCAGCTGAGCCTGTCTAGAGCAAGCTCTTCCCAGGTGTTGACATTGATGTCAAGGGCTTTCATGTCGCACTTGCAGACATCCTTGAAGCAAGCGGAGATGTGGCTGTCTGATCAACCTTTTGCCAAAGACAAATACCTAATATAGATGGTCTTCGGGGATCCGTCCATCATCCATCTGACGTACAAGGCCCATCCATATGATGCGATGTTGGCGGAGGAGTGTTCCCATGCTGTGAATCTTGGCATGTTCAAGCACTTCAATGTTTGTTATTCGATCACTCCAAGTGATCCTGAGTATGCGTCTGAGACATCGCACGTGAGAGACGCTCAGTCATTTCTTTTGTAAGTCTAGGTTTCACGGAGATCTAAAGGAAATGATAAAGCAGACAAAAAGCTAAATAATACATAATGAATGAAACAATGGCTGCGATACACTATATTATTTACGATCTATATTACCAAATTAAAACCAGAATCATCCAAAACAGCAAAACGATTGGGAATCAAGCAAGAAAGGAACAACGCTATTTGAATTTCAACAGCAAGCAATATCTAACATTAACATTAGAGATATTAAAAAAAAATAATCAATCGAATAAAAACTGGGAAAACTCTTCTAGCTGGCAGCCTAAGTAAGCACATCAGGGAAAATAATCCTAGAAATACTAAATGCCCTCATTGCCCACAAACAGAAGATCCCCTACATGTTTAAATACTTGTCCAAAATACCATACCCAAGGAATAAGTCCCCCTGTATATACCCCTACATCATCAATCAATGCAATGGTAACACAATAATTAAATACCAATATAGTATCATATTTCTCTAATCTATAGGTAAGTATCACAATATATAGTATACTACTATACGTGTTCGATGTTAGAAGCCGACCAAAACTAAATTTCTGGTTTCGGCTGAAAACGAAACCAGAACGAAAGTTATAAATTGACTTTCGGCCAAAACCGAAGCTGAAACCAAAAGTGGGTGTCATGTTGACATTTAGAAATCACATTTTCATATGCATTTAAAATATAAATGTTGGGGATTTTCTTGTACACTTTATGAACATCACTTTCCATAATGAAAGGACGTCCGTTCTGTCTTGATACGAATTGGAATTTCGAGACAGACACACGCGCACATCCAATTAAAATATCTCAGTCATTTAGAATTTCAAATTATTGTGCTCATTTTCTGCTTGTGCAATTTTTCAAGAAAGAGCGCTGCAATTTGAAATTCCATGTTGTTACACAAAAGTTTCTCGAGGAATGGTTATTCAAAGTTGTCGCCCAATATTGTCATTAGTTATCGCATTGAAGTGCCTGTGGAATTTGGAATTTGACCTGAATATAGGTGCGTGTTTCGCATAATAAGTTTGTAGCGTCGTATTGAATACGTACTCAATATAGTAGGTTGAGAACTGCTTAGTGTTTGTAATTAGTACGAGTGTTTCTTTATAAACACCGAGTGTGAGCGACTGACTTCCTTGCAGCCTAAAGTACAGGGGTTTGTTACGAAGAAAATATAGGAATGTCATGCATTGAATCACAGGGGCTCGTTACAAAGAAAATCAGGAGTATCCGTCCATGAATCAGGGTCTAACCTATAACAATATATCACGTGGTATCTTGTTACAGGTTAGACCCTGATTCAAGAACGGATACTTCTAATTTGCTTTGTAATGAGCCCATGTGATTGAATAGAAGACAAGGGTGGGGTGGTGTCCAACATGTAACAGTATAATACAGATTCACCCTCCCCCTCCTACTTGTCATTGACGGATACTTGTAATTGTATTTGTAACGAACCCATGTGCTTTAGCTCAGAACGTGATCATACATTATAAGACACTGACAGTGAAATTTTGTATTTTGGGGGTGGGAGTCTTACTGCTTGTATAACGGCACTGCATAGCGTATTCCTAGCATAGGAACGAGAAATCAAAATATCAGGAATATCTCACACACTTGGCAGAATCCAATATCAATGCAATTCAACAAGATAATGTTTTAGTCAGACTTTGCAAATATGCTGATATTTTCTTCCTAAAATTTAAGCAAATAGACGTGTTTTTAAGTTCCATTGAATTACATTTTAACTCTTTGAACCCTAATCTCACCCATATTTCGGCACCCTAACCCGAGCCTCCCCGGCAAATTTTGACCATACTATAGCGAATCTAGCAAATAACATAACACAGGCCGGTATACCGGCCTGTCGGGTTATGACGGTAGATAGCGATGCTGGTATACCGGCATTTCGGGTATATACACCTTTACAATAGGCCAGTAAACTGGCCTGTCGGGTTCAAAGGGTTAAAGCTGTGTGTGTGTATGTGTTTGGGCTTACATATTACTAGTTAGTTATTGCTCTATTGCTGGCACAGATTTACACGAAGACTTACAAAATCACCAATTACAGTAATGGAAATTCCATTAAACTTGATTGAAAAAACTGATAAGTACAAATTGTAAAAAACTTATTCATATTAAGTGGATGCAGTTCAAAAAGATATGCCACTGAATGTTATGGTATGTTTAAAGTTGCCCATAATGTTTACAGTTTTTATGGAATAGTAACCTATATCCATGATATGTACAGTTGAATAAATTGATTGATTGACACCTCGTGACAAGAACATTTTTTAATTGGAATAAAAATCAGAATTAATTTGATAAGATTAATTTTATGCACAAATAAACATCTGTTTTATATAAACTTGTACATTTTCCTTGCAGATCGTCATGTATAGGAAAATGAGAGTTCTCCATCTTAGCTGTCGCCGAATTGGTCACTCAGTAAATGTCGCTCACCAGACCCAATACAGGACAGTTGGTACAGCCCCAGACACAGTGGTGAATCCACGACCATTCCACGAGATCCCTAAAGAAGGTTACCCATTGATTGGAAACCTCCTCGGTGCCATGCGAAACACAAAGCGGTCGTACTTATACTTTAAGGAGATGCATGAGAAGAATGGGCCCATCTTCCGCTCCAAAGTAGGACCAATAGAATCCGTCTTTGTTCTTGATCCTGTAGGTGTGGAACAGGTGGGAACAGTTAGATCTTCATTACCATTTTCTTTATCCATAGTGGAATATTTAATCCCTTGATTCCCCTTACCCTTTCTTTTATCCAACTCAAATTAGTTGTCATTAAAGTTTGCAACACTTTCAATTTTGATTCCGTTTTATTATAAGTATGCCTCCACTACCACTGCTGCAACTACTTTGACAATGGTGCTGGTGACAACAACCGCCTTCATTACATCACCACCATCAACATGATAAATACAAGAACAAAACAAAAATAAATAGATAGATTGCTGTGAAACTTTCGCATTTTCTCCAGGTTTTCCGAGCAGAGACAAAGTATCCGAAAAGGTTTCAGGTAGACATCTGGCGGCACACAAGGAAGGAAATTGGGGAAAGAGATGGTCTTCTCACCTCGTTCGTATATTTTCTTACCTGATTGATTCACTGTATAAAATTTCTTACCTGTATCACTAATTTGCTACATCACCTACCAATACTGCTACTATTACTGCTGCTGCTGCTACTACCACTACTACTGCTGCTACTAATAACAAAAATATTACTGGAACTGTCATTAATAATGCTGCTGCTACAGTGACTACTATTACTGTTACAGTGACTACTAATACTGCTACAGCTAATACTAATACTAATACTGCTACAGCTAATACTAATACTGCTACAGCTACTACTAATACTAATACTGCTACAGCTAATACTAATACTGCTACAGCTACTACTAATACTAATACTGCTACAGCTACTACTAATACTAATACTGCTACAGCTACTACTAATACTGTTACAGCTAATACTAATACTGCTACAGCTACTACTAATACTATTACTGCTACAGCTACTACTATGACTTGTTTACACTACTGCTGCTACTACTTTTACATTTACAACTACTGCTGTTTTTTTCTACTGTCATTGCTGTCACTAATGCTGCCATTACAACTGTTTTTCCAACTATTGTGTGATTGTATAATTTAGAATTTTAATGGAGATTTAACTATTTTAGTCATATCATTATGAATTCTGCAGCGTATCAGTTTATAATGTCTAGCACTGGGGCATCATGCCATAGACATATAGCATCATGTCCCACCCACCAGACACATTATCTTGACAACAGGTCGACCAATTCTAACACTAACCTCTTGATGCTGTGTGGCAAGTGAAGCCGCTGTTGACATTATTTTTATTAGTCTTTGGTATGACTCAGTTTGGGGTTTGAACACACGATCTCTGCATCCAAGGTAGACACTGTAACAACATAGGCCACCAGTCATTTTTCTACTACTACTACAACTACTGCAACAACTGCTGTTTTTTTCTTCTTCTACCATTACTGCTATAATAATTGCTGATTCTATTATTATTGCTGCTTTTGATGCTTAATGTAATTTTACTTTTAAGAAATGCATAATTTTCATATTAGAGCAACCAACTGTAGACAGGAACTTATAAAACCAAGTTTGTGTGTTGGTGCAAAGATTTATTTTAACAAATTATTTTAGCACTTACTATATCCCATACATGTTTTTTTCCACCACATCCCCCTCCAAGTCCACTAACATTGGACAATGAAATTGCAACATAAAACCCCTGTTTATAGCTTCTCTCTTTGCTTTTAGACCAGACCTGCATTTTACAAACAGAATTTAAGTCTAGAATTGTGTAATCTTGCTAGCTAAAATTATAAATTGTGACATAATATTGGCCAATCAAATGTCTTCAGCCAAGATTTTAAAGATTAATTGGTGAAACTGTTGCTAGGACAGGTTGTAAGCTCGATTTGAATGCAGTATCTGTATTGGTCCAGTGAAAGAAAATCATATTTTATTGGCAATGATTGAAGATATGAATATTCATGACATGCAAATATAGCTAACCTAAATACAGATCAAAGATCTGAATATTCATGACATGCAGATATAGCTAACCTAAATGCAGATCAAAGATCTGAATATTCATGACATGCAAATATAGCTAACCTAGCAACTTGTCTTCTGAATATTCATGACATGCAAATATATCTAAACTTAATGCATATCAAGGATCTGAATATTCATGGAATGTAAATATAGATAACCTGGCAGCTTATCTTCTGAATATTCATGACATGTGTACATAGATAAACTAACAGCTTATCTTCTGAATATTCATGACATGTAAATATAGATAAGCTAACAGCTTATCTTCTGAATATTCATGACATGTAAATATAGATAACCTAGCAGCTTATCTTCAGAATATTCATGACATGTGATTATAGGTAACCTAGCAGTTTATATTCTGAATATTAATGACTTGCTCATAGAGGTAACCTAAATGCTGATTGAAGATCTGAATATTCTTCACATGAACTTTTTGAGGTTTGCATTTGCATTATTTGGGGAACTGTTTACTTTTGAGTGACACTTGTATACACTCAAGCTTAAATGCATAATTGTTTTGAATTTGCTTGTAGGGAAGGCAGTGATTGGCACTCACAGCGTCGAAAGGTTAACCAGACAATGCTAAACATAAAAGTAGTCAACTCCACAGTGAATGGTGTTGCAGAGGTTGTCAGGGATTTTCTTGACTACCTTTTGACTCTTCAGAAAAACAACCAATCCATTACCCTCAATGATGAAATATTCAAATGGTCTGTAGAAAGTAAGTACCACAGTTGGTTATTTGTTTAATATTTTGCCATCACTGATATTTTAAAACTCATGTTTAAAGATGAAATACTACTTGGTGCATTTTCATGAAACTTGGCACACTTATTTTTCTTAAATGAAAATGGTGCCACTCCAGGATCCAGTATGGCCACCTTGAAAACCTTCTCATCACCACTATTCATGAATGGATGGTCATATCTGTGAGGGGTTTCACTAAAAGATTGAAAAAATACTAGCAAAATTCTTGTCGTTATTACTATTCATGATTTGATTCATATTCATATCAGCGTGGTTCAGCATGATTCATTTCATTATGGTTCAGCATGATTCAATTCAGCGTGGTTCAGCATGGATAAGTAGTTTGGGGTTAAATGGCAAACTGACCAAGGTTTTAATGATATTCAGAAGATTGCTTAAGTTTCTAGAACTGACAGTTTGGATGGAAATAGTAGCCAAGTATAAGAAAGTGTGTGATGCCTGGCTTAGTGTTTGGAATATAACCATTCCTTGGATTGACAAAATTCAGTCTCACCCTGAAGAACTATCAAGAGTTACATCGCTGTCAGGTTATTCTGGGTATCTAAGGTTACCAATATTGGCGCAAAACCCATACCGAATTCAATTGACCAAAAATAAAAATCTGCAATGCTTGAAAAGCAATAGTTGTCACCAGAATATTAAATTCAAAATAATATAAAGTTTGGACAATGGATATCACCCCTATGTTTCCATGACTTGAGATATGGCGGCCTAATTAAGCGCATGGCTTTGAAAAGATGTAATGTTTATGCATCAGGCTATGGAAATGAAATACATTACTTTGGACTTTTTCTGGCATTTCAACCAAAAAATTGAATTTTCAACCAAACCAACATGTGATCCAATGTTTACAGAAATGATGTATCATTGTGCAGAATTACCATATGCGCCGAATAAGCTGATACAGTTGTACATGTCAATGTTATAAAGAATGTGGAAATTAAACTCAATGGCAATTTACAGTTTTTCTAATCTGCAAAGTTCAACATTGTGGGACTCCTATTTTCACCAAATAGGGAGTCTTGGACTCCTAGTTTTAAAATCCTAGCGAGACCTCTGTATATATAGGGGTATATGTGTGCAGGAAATGCAGTTGGTACTGCAAACCACTGACCTAGGTTTGAAACTCAGTAGAGTACGATATAAAAATATCAAACCTGGATGATAATATTTATTTATATTGAAAAATTATGGTAATGTTATAGCGCATTTTCTGTTACGAGCCAAGGATGACACCTGTGCTGTTAATGTTATCAAGCATTTTCCTATATGCTCCAAGGATGGCTCTTTCTGCACTGTTTGATGTATATTCAAAATTTTAATTGTCTCTTTCATATAGTTTAAATTAAATATGCTTAAAGAATATTACTGTACTGTAGATGTTGGATAATTTTTAATTTTCACTCTGCTGTGTCCTTAGATGAGAATTAATTACAGGTTGATGCAAAAGTTTGTTTTCTATGCATGAATTTGTATACCAGTGACTCAGTGGTATCCATTTTGGGATGTGTGCATGATGGAGAGGGTTATGTTGGTTGGTAAATGCAGGACAGGCTATGGGTGCAATAACCCACTGACCTGGCTTTGAATCTCAGTAGTGTACAAAATAATAATTCATTCTTTGTGCATGCAACAAACTATTGAATGATCTTGACTTGTATAAAATAAACATATTAGCTTAAATAGAAATATCAGCCATTTTATTGCTTTCTTTGAATTTAGCAATTGGGAATGTGTTGTATGACACACGATTAGGCTGCTTTGGTGGGAATCCCAGTGTGGAAGGGAGAGATTTTGCTCATGCTGTGAAAACCATGATGCAAACAACAGAGGAACTTGTGGCATTCCCAGGCGCACTTGCAAAAATTCTGTACAGAAAAACCTGGGAAAAACACAGGGATGCTACAACACTTCTGTTTAAAACAGGTAATGAAGTATAATTCTGCCACTGCAGGTCGACCTACATATTTGTCTGCTGCATGTCTATTAATTAGTCTCACCTTATGTCTCTTTGCTTGTTCATCTGTCTAACCACTTGTCATCTGCCAGTGTGTAGATAAAGTTAACACATCAAAACCTTGGGTAGCATAAAAGTCAGTTCATCTCATTCCCCAATTCTTCATCCATTTGTGTCTGTCTATCCATCAACCTGCATGTCTGCTGTCACATTGTTTACCCATACATCTTTCTATTATATTAGGCTCACTGCCATCTGTTGCTTGCACACCAACCATACTCCTCCTTTGAACCAACCATACAGCTCCTGAACCAACCATACCCCCTCTGTCAAAAATCAAGAGGAAGCCAGAACAGTCATATTTAGACTTATAACATGTTTAGACAGGTGCCTCCATTCTACGTCATTTGGTACATTAGCCATTATACTGCTGTAAAATCAGCTACTTTGTGTTTATATTTAGTGTTTCTTAATCGTACATATATTTATGTTTTTATGATGGATATAATAGCAAAATATAAAACAGGTAGTGGAACTTAATGTGCTGTCAGTACAAATGTCTCCAGAAAAATAAATATGTTAAAAGAAAGAATCCTTATGTGAAACACAAAAACAAATCCACAGTGGATGCACATGTTTTGTTCCTTATCTTCTTGTAATAATATACACAAAGGTGTAATATTGGAATTTTCACAAAGTAATTATCATACGGAACATCTACAAATTTGTGGTCATTTACACTATGCCAATTTTCACTTTCTCAACCCTGTGGAAAACATAGTTAATTGTACTTGTAAATAAAAACCTATGCCTCCTTTAACTTTTAATAAATTTTTATTTTTCACTCTTTTTATCATATTTACAACTAGCAAAGAGTTGCTTTAACATTGTCCATTTAGGATTAGGAAATTGACTTTTAAGTTCAAGAAGTGTATCTCAATGTAAAATTGCATTAGAACTTTTCCAAAACCATTTCTTCTCCACTGAAACATCCAATCCAGTCATTTACAATATAACCATTTAAATAAAAAAAATTGTTTTGCTTTAACCTCACTGTCCTGCTCATATTTAGTAAACTGTTCTGCCAATACATTTTGAAGTAAATGATCCCTGATGCAGTCAGTTATCTCTTTAACAGGTACTTTGTGTGCACTGCCAGCTGTAATTCTCGATTTCCGATAGTCTTTCCACAAAGGACATTTACATTGACTGACAGTTATTAGTATTTCCAAGAGTCTCTCCACAAAGGACATTTACATTGACTGACAGTTATTAGTATTTCCAAGAATTTCTCCACAAAGGACATTTACATTGACTGACAGTTATTAGTATTTCCAAGAGTTTCTCCACAAAGGACATTTACATGGACTGACAGTTATTAGTATTTCCAAGAGTTTCTCCACAAAGGACATTTACATGGACTGACAGTTATTAGTATTTCCAAGAGTTTCTCCACAAAGGACATTTACATTGACTGACAATTATTAGTATTTCCGAGAATCTCTTCACAAAGGACATTTAAATGGACTGACAGTTATTAGTATTTCCGATAATGTCTCCACAAAGGACATTTACATGGACTGACAGTTATTAGTATTTCCGAGAATCTCTTCACAAAGAACATTTACATGGACTGACAGTTATTATTATTTCCGATAATGTCTCCACAAAGGACATTTACATTGACTGACAGTTATTAGTATTTCCAAGAGTCTCTCCACAAAGAACATTTACATGGACTGAGAGTTATTAGTATTTCCGATAATGTCTCCACAAAGGACGTTTACTTTAACTGACATTTTTTAGTATGATCTAATCGAGACATAAATACTTATAAAAAAATATTGATGGTCTGTTTGTCAGCCTGTCTGTCTTCAATTTGTCACTGAACTTCATACAGGGACATGTATGAAAACAATAGGAGGCATAAGCAGTCATCTTCTATACAGGTACAATGTATTATCCAGTCAGTTGGCATCCCACTTTGTCCTTTTTAATCCTGTTACCCTTGTTTTTTTCTGCTTGCACACCAATTATGTTTGTGTTCATTTGATGTGTGTATTGCTTTCGTGTATTTGCTTGTACAGAATAAAATCTAGAAATCCAAATGGCGATCCATGGTTTAAACCAAAAATATATTTAATTCTTTTGAAGTCTTTTTTTTACACCCCATCTACACATATATACTAATTAACACTAATTAACAGATGCATTATTACGTTTACATGCAGCTAGAAAATACATTGATCAGACGATGGACAAGATAAAGTTAGAGCGAGACAAGATAAAGTTAGAGCGAGACAAGATAAAGTTAGAGCGAGACAAGATAAAGTTAGAGCGAGACAAGGAAGTGGGGCAGAATACCAGCCTGCTTCAGCATTTGGTAACTAACTCGGAATGGGAGGAAGGGGATATCTACGGCAGTGTCACAGAGATGATGGTGGGAGGGGTGGACACGGTAAGTACAATAATTCCAGTGATATGGTCACTAAAACTAAGTATGTTGATAATGATTTTTATAAAATGTCATGTCAAGTGTGATGAAATTGGGAAGATTGATTGTAGTTGGATAATGGTAAGTACAATAATTCCAGTGATATGGTCACTACAACTAAGTACATGTATGTTGATAAGATTTTTTTTAATATAAAATGTCAAGTCAAGTGTGTTAATGAAATTGGGAAGATTGTTGTGGTTGGACATGGTAAGTACAATAATTCCAGTGATATGGTCACTACAACTAAGTACATGTATGTTGATAACAGTTTTTAAAAAAATAAAATGTCATGTCATGTATGTTGATGAAATTGGGAGGGTTGTTGTGGTTGGACACAGTTAATGTAATCCTTCAGGGAGATAAAAGTTTGAAGCTTTATGTTCATTGTCCTTTGATGCAGAAGGGAGAGGAGAATGTAGTCAGTACAGTAAGGGAGAGGAGAATGTAGTCAGTACAGTAAGGGAGAGGAGAATGTAGTCAGTACAGTAAGGGAGAGGAGAATGTAGTCAGTTCAGTAACTGATAATATTTTAAGTATTCAATCTGTGTTGATCCAATTAGAAGAGTGCGATCCTTCAAGCCGCTAAAGGTTTAACATTTTCATTGTGTGCAGTGATTAGGTTTTAAGTGTCATGTTTAGTGTTTCCTGATGGAAGTGAGATGATTGGATACAGTCAATTCAATCCTACTACTGGGATGGGTTGTTTTTTTGTGTTTTATTTACTGTTTATTGATGATGGCAATATGGGTAATTTTGCGTTATATTTAATGTTTATTAATGATGGCAAGATGGGTTGTTTTATGTTATATTTAATGTTTATTGATGATGGCAAGATGGGTTGTTTTATGTGTTATATTTTATGTTTATTGATGATGGCAAGATGGGTTGTTTTTTGTGTTATATTTAATGTTTAATGATGATGGCATGATGGGTTGTTTTATGTTATATTTAATGTTTATTGATGGCAAGATGGGTTGTTTTATGTTATATTTAATATTTATTGATGATGGCAAGATGGGTAGTTTTATGTTATATTTTATGTTTATTGATGGCAAGATGGGTTGTTTTATGTTATATTTTATGTTTATTGATGATGGCAAGATGGGTTGTTTTATGTGTTATATTTAATGTTTATTGATGATGGCAAGATGGGTAGTTTTATGTTATATTTTATGTTTATTGATGATGGCAAGATGGGTAGTTTTATGTTATATTTTATGTTTATTGATGATGGCAAGATGGGTTGTTTTATGTGTTATATTTAATGTTTATTGATGATGGCAAGATGGGTAGTTTTATGTTCTATTTAATGTTTATTGCTGATGGCAAGATGGGTTGTTTTATGTTATATTTAATGTTTATTGATGATGGCAAGATGGGTAGTTTTATGTTATATTTTATGTTTATTGATGATGGCAAGATGGGTTGTTTTATGTGTTATATTTAATGTTTATTGATGATGGCAAGATGGGTAGTTTTATGTTATATTTAATGTTTATTGCTGATGGCAAGATGGGTTGTTTTATGTTATATTTTATGTTTATTGATGATGGCAAGATGGGTTGTTTTATGTTATATTTAATATTTATTGATGATGGCAAGATGGGTAGTTTTATGTTATATTTAATATTTATTGATGATGGCAAGATGGGTAGTTTTATGTTATATTTAATGTTTATTGATGATGGCATGATGGGTTGTTTTATGTGTTATATTTTATGTTTATTGATGATGGCAAGATGGGTTGTTTTATGTGTTATATTTAATGTTTATTGATGATGGCAAGATGGGTTGTTTTATGTGTTATATTTAATGTTTATTGATTATGGCATGATGGGTAGTTTTATGTTATATTTAATGTTTATTAATGATGGCAAGATGGGTTGTTTTATGTGTTATATTTAATGTTTATTGATGATGGCATGATGGGTTGTTTTATGTGTTATATTTTATGTTTATTGATGATGGCAAGATGGGTTGTTTTATGTGTTATATTTAATGTTTATTGATGATGGCATGATGGGTAGTTTTATGTTATATTTAATGTTTATTGATGATGACAAGATGGGTTGTTTTATGTGTTATATTTTATGTTTATTGATGATGGCAAGATGGGTTGTTTTATGTGTTATATTTAATGTTTATTGATGATGGCATGATGGGTAGTTTTATGTTATATTTAATGTTTATTGATGATGACAAGATGGGTTGTTTTATGTGTTATATTTTATGTTTATTGATGATGGCAAGATGGGTTGTTTTATGTGTTATATTTAATGTTTATTGATGATGGCAAGATGGGTTGTTTTATGTGTTATATTTAATATTTATTGATGATGGCAAGATGGGTTGTTTTATGTTATATTTTATGTTTATTGATGATGACAAGATGGGTTGTTTTATGTTATATTTAATGTTTATTGATGATGGCAAGATGGGTAGTTTTATCTTATATTTTATGTTTATTGATGATGACAAGATGGGTTGTTTTATGTGTTATATTTAATATTTATTGATGATGGCAAGATGGGTAGTTTTATGTTATATTTTATGTTTATTGATGATGACAAGATGGGTTGTTTTATGTGTTATATTTAATGTTTATTGATGATGGCATGATGGGTTGTTTTATGTTATATTTAATGTTTATTGATGATGGCATGATGGGTTATTTTATGTTATATTTTATGTTTATTGATGATGGCAAGATGGGTTGTTTTATGTTATATTTAATGTCTATTGATGATGGCAAGATGGGTAGTTTTATATTATATGTTTATTTAATGATGACAGATGGGGCAGTTTTTTAAAGTAATATATAATTTGTGTTTGTGATTGCAAGAGTGATTGTTTTAAGTATTATATATTTCATATGTGTTGATGTTGATTATAGTTAATGTTGTCAATGGTGGCTGTTAATATGAGTTGTAGCCTTCAACCTTCAATATAGTTTGAACAAACAACGCTCACACTGGAACAATGGTCAGTCAATTTTTTCCGCCTCTTAGTGGAAAAACAAGCTGACTGACTCGCTTTTTGGAAATTCGATAGTGGCAACCTGATTATTCTTGGAGACCTGATTATTCTTGGAGATTGCAACTTTCCATTTGACTGTCCTGGAAAGCTATACACATCAAAACTCCAAGATTCCATTGATGTTTTCAACCTCAAACAGTCAGTTAACCAACCCACCCATAAACATGGTCACATTTTAAACTGGTTTCTTTATAGACATGATGATAATATTCTATGGTCCACCCTTGTATCCCATGAACTTGCATCATATTTCCTCTGTATTATTTGCCATCTGGATGTATTAGTCCCCAACCCTCCACCTGTATTTGCTTCTAAGAGAAACATCTGTATGATAAATGGACATAAACTAATGCATGACATCCAAGCAAACCTAACAACATGCTTACCTCCTACAGCAGAACAACTCAATAACTGCCTGCGTTCATTGCTTGAAAAACATACCCCAGCTACCATGTGCAGAGTATCAATTCTTAAGTGTTCTCCATGGTATAGCAGTGTTAGGGACCAGCTTCAAACTGCTAAAAGAGACCGCCGTAAAGCTAAGAGGCTTATGATTTCCAACAGATTCACTGTTCATAAGCAAATCTATGAAGCCGCTAAGTAGAACATCACAAATATAGTCCATACAGTAAAATCAGCCAACTACAGTACTAAGATCATGGAAAGTTTCAACTGCAAAGAGCTTTTTTGAGATTCCTAAAAGGCTTATGTTAAGGAACAAATGTGCACCACTTCCAACTAGTTTCTCTCCAGTCAACCGTCTGGATCTGTTTGCAGATTTCTTCTGTGACAAGGTACAAACCATTAGAGATAAGATTGACAGAATAATTTCAATTGACTCATCGTCACCATACAGTTGCAATACAGAATTTCAATGGCAACTATTAGCAGCATTGAACCTGTCTCTATGGATTTAGTACCTACAATCGTGATGAAAAGTACACCAATGTCATATGAACTTGATCCAGTTCCAACATCATTGCTGTTATGTGTGCTTCGATCCAATATTGCCTTCACTAACTGATGTTTTTAAGATCCCTCGCTCATCTTGGGAATTCCCACCATTTTTCAAAACTGCCATTGTAAAGCTTCTTCTAAAGAAACCAACACTCGACCATAACGATTTAAAGAACTACCACCAGTTCCTAATCTCCCATTCATATAAAAAAAATCTTATAAAAAGTTATTCTAACCCAACTTGTATCTCATCTGAATTCAAACAGTATTTTTTAGCAATATTCAGTCTGCATATCACCCTTGCCACAGTACTGAAACTACTCTTCTAAAAGTATTTAATGACATTTTCTCTGCTTTGGATAGATGAAAGATTACAGTCCTCACCCTCCTTGATTAGTCTGCCTCTTTTGACACAATAGACCATGATATATTACTTCACCATCTCCAGCATATATTTGGCATTCACAATACAGCCTTACTGTGGCTCAAGTCCTACTTAGTCAACAGGACACAAATTATGTCTGCAAATGGAATATACTCCAGTTCAGTTGATCTATGTCATGGTGTTCCAAAGTGGTCAGTTCTTGGACCTGTTCTCTTTATTTCTATACACTCGGCAGCTCTAAAGTGTCATAGGTCATCAACCACTGTCTCACCAATTGTACGGTGATGACAAATATACAAGCCTAGCCACCCAACTGAAGTTGATTCTGCTATCCAAGGTGTAGAGAGGTGCATTACTGATGTGATATTATGGATGACATGTAACTAGCTGTAGATGAATGATGATAAAACTAAGGCTATTCTGTTCACAACACATGGATTTTCTCATTCATATCCTTTACCTCAAACAATAAATATCAGCAACACCAACATTAAATTCACACAGTCAGTTTGAAACCTAGTGATACTCTTGACAGTACTCTCACATTGTACAACATATCATGAACATATGCAAGGCTGCACATCTTGAGCTGAGACGCATTAGCGCCATTCACAAATATCTTTCAGTTGATTCTACTAAAACACGTGTGTTCATTATTACTTTTAAGATGGAACTATTGTAACTTGATTCTGTCTTGTTCGTCTCAATATTTACTCCAGAAACTTCAAAAAGTTCAAAACATTGTTGCTCTGTACCCTACACTGGCTATCCATTTGAACCAGAATCAAACACAAAATTTGTTTTCTGTGCTATGTTTCACTGATGGACTCCAGTCCAACATACCTATCCGACCTCACCCATGTGTACACACCTGCAAGATACTTGCACTCCTCTTCTGACAATCATATACTCATTATTCCCACTATGAAAATGAAGTTATATGGACAACGTTCTTTTGCAACGTGGAACAAATTGCCCACAAAGTCACAGTGATCCCATTCAAGAGTGCTCATAAATTTCACCTATATTATATGGCAAGAACAAATGTAAAGACCAAATAATGTTTCCTACCCTAAATATTTTCAGCATGTTTTTATGTTTTCTAAGTTCATGGTATTTGTTGTTCTGTAGCCATATCATTATATGTTGTAAAGTATGTAGAACTTCTAAAGATCAGGCATACAAAGTCATTATTATTATTATTATTATTATTATTATTATTATAACCAGTAAAACCCTACTGTCGGATAAGTTTAGAGGATCCTTTTTACCTCTTAATTATATGCAGCAGAGAAAACAATATTGAGAATGATTAGAAAGTCTAGGTTTGGATATTTTTTGTAGACTGCCAATACGATCGTCTTTGCAGTGGATGTTCTGTCGAGAAATCCAGACATTCAAGAGAAATTGCATGAAGAACTCTTTGATGTCATTAGAGAAGATAAACCCAATGCTGAAGACTTCCAGAACATGCCGTACTTACGTGGAGTTGTCAAGGAAACTCTTAGGTAAGCTGGCAGATATGTTATTACTGGAATTTTACAGTGAATGCTCTCTCTCTGTTACGGATCACTGCCATCTCACCTCTGTCTGCGTGGGTTTGAGTCTAAGATTCAGCTAATGTAGTTATGTGAGAAAGCTTGGCAGTAGCTTCTCTTGGGTCAGTGGTTCTTTCCTGAGTTTTTTCCTGGGTTTTTCCTCCACCAATAACTGGCTGCCATGTATAGCCTATCATGTGGTGAAAAATGGCATTAAACCCTACAACAACAATACAACAACTCTCTCTCTCTCTGGACATTTCAGATCAAATGGGCATCATATCAATCATTTCAGAGCATGCTAATTGTGAACCACTGCAAACATTAAAACTCTTAATATCTTGATTGTACTCAGCTATAATAACTACAACTTTTATTTTATGCCTCTTATGATGTATGTCTTTATGATGTGTGTTAATTTGTATTATTGGTTGAATGTGTCATTTAGTAAATAACATCTTAAATGCTAATTTGTTTTCTGCATTGAAACTTCTAATAAATGAAAACCTTTGAGCCCAATTTTAATTTTAGTTTGAAAAGTGAGACATACTTATACATGTAATGAGACATACTTGCAGATACATGTAATGTGACAGATGGATACATGTAATGCGACATACTTGCAGATACATGTAATGCGACATACTTGCAGATACATGTAATGTGACATACTTGCAGATACATGTAATGTGACAGACGGATACATGTAATGCGACATGCTGACAGATAAATGTAATGAGACATACAGACATACATGTGATGAGACACAGACAGATACATTTGATGAGACATACTGTAACAGAATTGTTACCGAGAGGAGGGTGGATTAAATGAACAATACAAACACAATTTGTGAAAGAAAATATAAATTTATGTAATAAATTATAAATGAAAAAATACAGATGTAACAACACAATAATTCATACGCTCAACCCACAATTACACTCACAACCATTCACAATACACAAATAAATTAAATATTAATACAAAAGGAATCTCAGATGTAAAGGGATCTCTTGGATTATACACAGATCCAAGAATCCTTTACGAAAGTTAAATAAATGCAAGTATGATTTACGAAAAAAATAAACACAAACGACAAACTATCTATCGCACGATGGATTGCGATAACTAGCTCGATCATATACTTGTATTCAATCAAGTTGCTAGCTTTTATTGATATCTATGTGATCACTTGAAATATTATTGTGATCTGACATAAACATGCAAATACAACAATGTATTAAATTATATTACAATTTCAATACACCTATGTGTCTCCCCCTGTATAACCGCACGATTCAGCAACAGTTGAATCGTCTCCCAGTTTCCCCGAAAACCGAGGGTTGACCAATACTATTATCGGACGTTTCCCTACACGGATCCACCACAGTTATACGTTCAGACAGCATACAACATCTACCCGAACCAACGGTTCCTCACTCCCCTAGATGTCGACCCGGACGTTTTACAACTCTAAGACAGCTCCGACACTCGGACTTCTAGCTTTCCGGATATTTACACGTTACACAGATGTTGACGAACAGACAGTTCGACACACAGACAGATACTTCAATTCCGTTTGCACAAATTAACGGCACAAGCACATTCAGATATTTATACAGAGATGTTCCAGAACAAACAATAGATGTCCCACAACAAATCAGACGATATCAAAGACGTTTATCAAAAGATGGTATCAGATGTGTTAACAGCTACGGTATCAGAAATGGTATCAACTACGTTAGCAGCTACGGTATCAGAGACGGTATCAACGATGTTATTAGATGCGCTATCAGTGATGTACTTCTACGGTATCAACGACGGAATCAGCTATAATAAACAAAACCAGACTAATAATAGTTGTCTCAAAAATAATCTAAGCTGTAGATTACGATATTTCATTTAAAGTCTAAAAGTGACTAGTAATTCCAAATATTCCACGTTCATTGCAATAAAGGCATCATTATACGAAATGATAATCTGAATAAAATTCACAATAAAACGAAATGTAAATTTAACACTCACCCCTTTGGCTGGAGATTGCAAGACGAGGTTATCTATCCTTTGATTAGATATTTTGGTTCCCGTAAATAATTATGAGAAATACTTCGCCTTATATACTCTCAATAGGTGAACATAAATCACATCGAGCTTGCCGTGCACCACGTAAAACGAGTATTTCGGATTTCATGTAAATTACAAATTGGCACATGCAAATCGTTACACGCCACTTATCACCCCAGGTAATGCGTGTACGATGAAATCAAGAAAATGGTGAGTTTCGTTTGCAATTCAAGTAGAACAAAAATCAGTTCAATTTTCGCCTAATTCTGTGACAATACCTCCCCCCTAAGAATAAAAATGTACACATTTTTAAAACTAACACAGAATAGAAGAAAAATAACTACTGATGATATCTTACAACACTTACACTGGTTATACTACAAACTGAATTTTATTACTGGGCAAATTCATACAAATTTCCCATCATGCCCTACTCAAGTAGTCTGTGCCTATATTTTCAACTCCCCTTATTGAAATTGTCGCTCTGTCTCTTGATGTATAACTTGAGCATGTTCGCATGGAATGTTTTTACAATACCGTCCATGTCAATTTTATAGTCCATGTCACCTTTTACTTCTTTAACTACATATGGACCTTTCCACTGGACTAATAACTTATTCGAACTCGTTGGAAGAAGCAATAGCACCTGATCTCCCACAAGAAATTTCCTATTACGCGCTCTGCGGTTGTAATACTTGGCATATCTACGCCCCGATTTGATCAATTCGTCACGTGCCATCTGGCATGTACTCTCAAGTTTATTTCTTAGATCTAACACGTACTGGTAAGTCGTTTTTATTTCCTCGTTCGCGACATCACCAGTCCATAGTTCGCGTAGTATCCGCATCGGGCCTCGAACTGTCCTACCGTACAACAGTTCGAAGGGTGAAAACCCTAAACTTTCCTGCGGTACTTCACGGTACGCGAACAGAACAGCGTTTAAATAACGGTCCCAGTCTTGCGGACGTTCCGCGCACATCTTTCTCAGCATGCTTTTCAGGGTACCATTAAACTTCTCTACCAGTCCATTGCACATCGGATGGTATGGGGTAGTGTTTAGCTGTTTGATGGATAACAGCCTACTTATTTCACCCATGAGGTCAGAGGTGAATTGGGCACCACAATCAGTGAGGATTTCCTCTGGCACCCCTACCCTACTGAAGATATCAACTAATGCTTCAGCTACCCTTTCCGTTTCAATAGTTGGTAACGCTACGGCTTCGGGGTATCTGGTTGCGTAATCAACCAGAGTAAGTATGTACCGATTCTTTCTTTCGGTAACCGGGTGTATTGGTCCTACAATATCTACTGCCACTCTTTTAAATGGTGTATCTATTAATGGCATCTGTCCCAAGGGCACCCTTGTGACCCTTCCCTTACAGACGGTTTTCTGACATACGTCGCACGACCTACAGAACCGTGTGACATCGCCATTAACACCGGGCCAGTAGAATTCAGCGACTACCCTGCTAGTGGTCTTAGCCTTACCTAGGTGTCCTGCCATGCTTGACTCATGCGCCACCCTAAGTACTTGAGATCTATATCTCTGGGGTACGACCACTTGCCAATACTTCTTACCCTCCCGAGCGCTAAATTCCCTATGAATTAATCCGTTCTTGCGTACGAATCTCGAGCTACCCCCACGCTTGCAATGTTTAATCGCGCCGGACGTGATTTTCTCAACAATTGTTCTGATGGATTCATCACGTTCTTGCTCTTGTTTGAAATCATCGCGGGAAATTCCTGAGATCGATTCAGGGACTATTAATTTACGAAACGCGGTTTTCTCTCGCCGTGTTTGCGCTCGCGTTTCGACTGCCTGGGCCAAAGGTATTTTAAAATCGGCCATGGTTGGAAGACGGGAACCTTCAACATTACCGATCGTCAGATCGTAAATAGGATTGTCCATACAAAGGGCATCAACAGTTCCCGTTAAGAAAGGTGTTTTTACTGTGATCCTTGCTACGGGAATGCGACCCATCGTCTGATCAAGTAACATACATGGGGATTCCCACCCGAGCATTTGGTTATCCTGCACGAGACTACGTTTGATCACTACGCCCGTACAACCAGTGTCACGCAATACCACGACTTCTCGACCGTTGACAAACCCTCTCGCGGTTGGTACACGCGCTTCAGGAAATAAACACGTGCCAAGCGAATGAATACAAGGTTCTACCTGTACGATGTTATCAGTTATACCTTTACTTTGTATAGCCACTGCTACCTTATGTATAAGTGCCTTTCTTTTAGGACAGTCTTTTTGAACATGACCCAAAGCATTACACAAGAAACACCGCACACGCTGAAAAACTGGATTCCCAACTGACCTTTTTACCTCAGCTGATTTTACAGGCTCCCTAGGCATAGGTCTTACAGACTGGTTTCCAGACTTAAAATCTTTCAAAACCACGTTCTGGGTTCCCCCATGAGCTTCGGCAAATAAATCGGCTTGCTTAGCCATATCTTTTACGTTCGTGAAGACTTTCTCCTTCAGAAATTGATCTAATTCTCGCCCAACTGTATTAAATAATTGATCTCTGAGCAAGAAATCAGTCAACCCTTCAAACGTTTTCACCGCTTTGCCGCATTCAATCCACCGCTCAAAATAGTTCGCAATTCTGATGGTGAACTGACCAAAGGTTTCTCCCTTATCGGGCTTGCTATACCTGAACTTTTTTCGAAAACCTTGTTCAGTGAGCTCGTACCTTTTGAGAAGTGCTTCCTTTAGGACGTCGTACTTAAACACATCGTCCCTAGGAAGTCGCGAGTATACATCCAGTGCTTTACCTTTTAATAGAGCACTAAGATGCAATGCCCAGTCATTTTGACTCCACTTCTGGTTTTCGGCATACCGCTCAAACCGATGAAGATAACTATCTATGTTATCTTTTTCATCGTCAAAGGGAGGTAATTTGGGGCCCCTTAATTTGTTAGTGGCAGAATCGTGTTCTCTTCCAGATGTCACTAATTCTACCTTACGCTCATGATCCCGTTGTTTTGCTCTTTCTTCTAACTCTAACATTTCTACTTTAGCTAGTTTATCTAATTCTATTCGCTTTTGCTCCGCTTCCATTTCCCATCCTATCCTATCCTTTTCGGCCTGCTTCTCTAATTCTATCTTTTTCTTCTCTAATCCTATCTTTTCCTTCTCGAAGGCCCATTTCCTATCTTCGGATTCCCTTTCTAATTCCCGTTTCCTTTCTTCGGCCTCCCCCTTTTCCTTTTCTAATTCCCTATGTAATTCCCTTTTCCTTTCTTCGGCTTCCCTTTCTAATTCCCTTGCTCTTACCCTTTCGTCCCTTTCCCGGGCTTGTTCTTCTTGAATAAATTTCCTTAAGCTTTCACCTTCATATCCAAATTCTTTGCCTAAGGCAACCAAGTCCTTAAGGGATGACATGACAATGACAATTGTAATATGAATATAGATATATAACCAAACCAATACTTTAAACACGTTTATACTGGACTCACGGACCTAGGTAAACTAGACAAAAATAAACTCCAACTAGAGTATTATCTTAACAGAAGGTCACGCTCGAATATAAACATTAAATGTATACCTTCACAAAAATGATTGACAGTTCACTTAATCCAACGATCCCACTTCTGACACCATTGTAACAGAATTGTTACCGAGAGGAGGGTGGATTAAATGAACAATACAAACACAATTTGTGAAAGAAAATATAAATTTATGTAATAAATTATAAATGAAAAAATACAGATGTAACAACACAATAATTCATACGCTCAACCCACAATTACACTCACAACCATTCACAATACACAAATAAATTAAATATTAATACAAAAGGAATCTCAGATGTAAAGGGATCTCTTGGATTATACACAGATCCAAGAATCCTTTACGAAAGTTAAATAAATGCAAGTATGATTTACGAAAAAAATAAACACAAACGACAAACTATCTATCGCACGATGGATTGCGATAACTAGCTCGATCATATACTTGTATTCAATCAAGTTGCTAGCTTTTATTGATATCTATGTGATCACTTGAAATATTATTGTGATCTGACATAAACATGCAAATACAACAATGTATTAAATTATATTACAATTTCAATACACCTATGTGTCTCCCCCTGTATAACCGCACGATTCAGCAACAGTTGAATCGTCTCCCAGTTTCCCCGAAAACCGAGGGTTGACCAATACTATTATCGGACGTTTCCCTACACGGATCCACCACAGTTATACGTTCAGACAGCATACAACATCTACCCGAACCAACGGTTCCTCACTCCCCTAGATGTCGACCCGGACGTTTTACAACTCTAAGACAGCTCCGACACTCGGACTTCTAGCTTTCCGGATATTTACACGTTACACAGATGTTGACGAACAGACAGTTCGACACACAGACAGATACTTCAATTCCGTTTGCACAAATTAACGGCACAAGCACATTCAGATATTTATACAGAGATGTTCCAGAACAAACAATAGATGTCCCACAACAAATCAGACGATATCAAAGACGTTTATCAAAAGATGGTATCAGATGTGTTAACAGCTACGGTATCAGAAATGGTATCAACTACGTTAGCAGCTACGGTATCAGAGACGGTATCAACGATGTTATTAGATGCGCTATCAGTGATGTACTTCTACGGTATCAACGACGGAATCAGCTATAATAAACAAAACCAGACTAATAATAGTTGTCTCAAAAATAATCTAAGCTGTAGATTACGATATTTCATTTAAAGTCTAAAAGTGACTAGTAATTCCAAATATTCCACGTTCATTGCAATAAAGGCATCATTATACGAAATGATAATCTGAATAAAATTCACAATAAAACGAAATGTAAATTTAACACTCACCCCTTTGGCTGGAGATTGCAAGACGAGGTTATCTATCCTTTGATTAGATATTTTGGTTCCCGTAAATAATTATGAGAAATATTTCGCCTTATATACTCTCAATAGGTGAACATAAATCACATCGAGCTTGCCGTGCACCATGTAAAACGAGTATTTCGGATTTCATGTAAATTACAAATTGGCACATGCAAATCGTTACACGCCACTTATCACCCCAGGTAATGCGTGTACGATGAAATCAAGAAAATGGTGAGTTTCGTTTGCAATTCAAGTAGAACAAAAATCAGTTCAATTTTCGCCTAATTCTGTGACACATACAGACAGATACATGTGATGAGACATACAAACAGATGCATGTGATGAGACATATAGACATATACATGTGATGAGACATACAGACAGATACATGTGATGAGACATACAGACAGATGCATGTGATGAGACATATAGACATATACATGTGATGAGACATACAGACAGATACATGTGATGAGACATACAGACATGTACATGGACATACACCACAATTAATTTTACTATATGTTCTTTACATATATTTCACAGTGCTGACCTTTCAACTGTGTGACAACCAATACAAATCATATGTTAATCTAAAATACCTCCAAAGATGACTTCACAGTGAAGTTCTTGTCAGGGGTTCACCAGCATTTTTTTGAGTGGCTGCACTGTAAACAGAACAGCATGTACATAGAACACAGATTTCACTTCCGGATCATCAACAAGGCCTTATTACTCCATGTGCACTGTTGCCAAATTACACACTGACAACCACTCTCTCAACTCATATTCTCAAGAATAAACAATTACCTTTAAATCCCTACCAAAAATGCATCAATAAATTCTTCTATCACCACCAAAATGAGAGAGAAAAAATGTTCTAAAAATAGACTAGAACTACATTCGTGGGTACTGAACCGGAAATAATAATTGTGATGTGATTCCACATGTGATGAGACATACAGACAGATACATGTGATGAGACATGCAAACAGATACCTTTGATGAGATATGTCATGTCACTCCTGGGTGGTTCAAAACATATTCTCATCACTTTTACAAGATCTTAAATTTTAGAGTGTGTCATAATACTCCATGGTGGCTCAAAACAAATGCAGAATCACATAGCTCATACATAGATTGGGTCCATGTGATGTAGCATTTTGTCAAAGATTATAATGATTTCTCTCCTGCCAACTTATGTTTCTTTATATTATTTATCCACTTAATGAATATTTGTGTAGTATTCCACATGTTCTTGTTACTTCGTATGCCATTGGCTAGTTTGCAGCAGTAATGTCCTTAAAGCAGCAGTAGATATTGATTTGTCTCTGTTTAAAATTATTTGAATAAGCCTAACTTTTAGAATCCTGCTTTGTTGGTCTCCATCGGCAAAGCTTCAAAAACAAGGCCACATGCCTAGTTAATAAAACCGGGACATTTAGTTTTTAACAAAAAAAAGCAGCAAGTAAACATTGTTCTATTAGTCATGTACACAAATCAATCACAATTAAATAATCAGCAGATAAATAGTCTTCCTTAAAAGGCTTACCTACCATCGTTTACATGTTAATACATGTAAAATTAGCCTGAAAAGTTGGTTCTTTAGCATGGTTCAAAGACTCACGATTAGCCCACTGTGTCAGTGCATGTGTCAAGTGTTTGTTTTTACCACATGTGCCCTGGAGACATTTTCCAGATCAGACCACTACAGTTCATGTTAACCATAATTAATCTGTTCCAGCATATGTTAGAAAATTAGCAGTAAATATATATCCAAGTTTTAACTTAGTTTCAGCTTTATGGTGCATTTTTGGGTGTAGATTGAATTTGAGATCAAACTTTGTTTCAGTGTTCTCAGTTGAAGGCTTTTGATTTAATGAGTTAGATAAGTATGTTATTAATGAAAGAAAATGTCAGGGTCTTGAAACAAAATTCAGTCTTATGGGGATTCTGGCATCTTAAGATTTCAGTTTTTAGGAGTTTCCCTGTAGTTGTTGGTTTTGTACTTTAAAATGAGGTCATGTTAGCAAACATGTGTCATATTTTCAGAATAAAAGTTTGATGAGTTCAGGTCCCTGAAAAACTGGATGACCTAATTACTGATTCATTAGCTGTTAAATGACTTGAACGTTTGACAGAGTGATTTCAAGCCTCATCTTAATATTTCATACAAGTGATGATTAACTGAAAAATTAGTTATTACTAGCATAAACATCATTCATAGAGGTGTCAAATAGTTATTTGGATTTTAAGCTATTTATTTCAGATAGTCATTGGAATTACAAAGTGCTCAGACTTGAGGATTTATTAGCTGTTTTTTGGAATTACTTTGAATTCATTTAAAGACATTTTGGATTATATCATTCTGATACATAAGGACTATTGGCACATCAGCACAATGGATTTAATTTGATTTGGAACACCACTGGAAGTCATTTGGAATAATCAATAGTTTTAGACTTGTGCAAAGTTTTTTGTTTTCGTTCTATTTTTGTTACTTATTATGAGACCATAGAATCATAAAATTATATAAACATTACGCCTTATTACAAACTTAGCTGGTTGGGGTCATAAGTACCTCCACCTCTTCCTTGATAACTTGTACATGACAGGATCCATGAACACAGACCGCACTATAAGCGAGGTTACCAAGGGATCTCAAAAAACTGAAAAAAATCAGCTTAAACATCGAGAAAACCACAGGGTTGTAAAGAACTGGGATGTTTAATACCTGAATCTTTGTTTTTTCAATGGCTTTAATAATATATGTTAATAACGTGCATTTTCTAATGAAATTGTTAGTTTTTCCTTATAAATAAAATATATATTCCAAATGTCAAACATGTGTAAAAGATCATTCCAACTGGTTTGAAGAACCATCATGTGTATGCAAAAACATCTGTGTATTATGTCACTACTTTTTTGGTTGTTGATTAGTCTGATTCCCAGAGTGTATTTATTAGTATATTGCCAAGTATGTAGACAAGGTAGCGGGAAACTAGACTAACTGTTGATACACCCACTACCAAACAAGATTTTTTTTATTAATAAAAGGAACATTTTTTCATGAGACACTCATCTACATCAAAATTCAAAAACACAAATCTTTAAAAAAAAATGTATTGTCAAATTAGTATGGTACTGATGTCATGCTTTCATTGTAACTTCTTATTCTCCTTATATCTAAGTGCAGATCAAGAACTCTCAGAATCTTGCTTGCTCAAAATGGTCAGTATGTGTGAAACCAAGCTCTTTATTTTAAGATATATTAATTTCCCTTGATTGCCTTGCTATTGTTGATCACAGATATGAATGAGTCAGTTAAATTTAGGTAGTTTAATTATGTTACATACGCAATAAGTGTTTAATGATCAACTGAAGTGAGTTCACCCAACATATAACTGGGGCCACTAGAATTATCTATATAGGATTTGCATGCCTTTTAACATTTCTTTTATTGCACCTCCTTAATTTGATTCAAAAACATAATTAACGTTATAATGCTAAGGAGGCCATCTTTTAATTCAGTGCAACATCGTAACAAATACTACTTAAAGGGTCAGCTCTTAATTAAGTTCTCAGAGAAATGTTTGCAGACATAGCTGTTACACCAGATTGACACATTTTACGTTTAAATACAGACATAGCTGTTACACCAGATTGACACATTTTACGTTTAAATACAGACATAGCTGTTACACCAGATTGACACATTTTATGTTTAAATACAGACATAGCTGTTACACCAGATTGACAAATTTTACGTTTAAATACAGACATAGCTGTTACACCAGATTGACACATTTTATGTTTAAATACAGACATAGCTGTTACACCAGATTGACACATTTTATGTTTAAATACAGACATAGCTGTTACAGCAGATTGACACATTTTACGTTTAAATACAGACATAGCTGTTACAGCAGATTGACACATTTTACGTTTAAATACAGACATAGCTGTTACAGCAGATTGACACATTTTATGTTTTTTAAATACAGACATAGCTGTTACAGCAGATTGACACATTTTACGTTTAAATACACATTGTATTTATGATGATTATACTTAAGAGGCACTAAAAGATAGAAATACACAAATTTCACTTAATAAAAAATAACTGTCATTTAAATCTTAATGAATGGCCTACCCGAGGTATAAGTGTTATTATAATTGATTGAAATTTTCTTGAATATCTTTAATTAGTGTACTAAAAATGTCATTTGGACAAAAAATGTAACTAATTATATGACTTCATATTAAAAGTTGATAATTTCAAAATGTTGTGTACCTCTAAAAACATTACAAGATAATTTCAAAATGTTGTGTACCTCTTAAAACATTACAGCTGTTGATAATAAGTTGTATCAGATCACAACTACATGAAACATTGTGTAATTTTGTAAACTTTACAACTTTTGGTAATTTGGTTTTGCTTGATCATAACCATATTTTTCTTTATCATCTCTGTAAACATTTCAGCTCTTGCTATATCATTGTACCCATCATAAAATACATGTGCATGGTGTTCATTTGTAAACATCAGTACATGTTGATTGTGTAACCGTGTAATCATAATAGTGGTATGTTACTAGGTTGTGTCCAGCCACAACTAAATCTTTTCTGTAATCATAAAAACATGCTAATTTGGTTATGACTCTTCATTACTAGGTTGTATCCAGTAGCAAATACGGTGAGTCGAATACTGCAAGAAGATACGGTGGTACTTGGCTACAGAATCCCAAAAGGGGTAAGGGAGTCACTATCCCATAATTTCCTACCTCGTACACTTTTATAACACAAAGTACTTTTAACACATCATTGAAAGGGTTTTTTGTGCAAGTCATTTATTTTGTTCAAGTCTATAACTAGTTGCTCTAGCTCTCTTAGAAATAAATATGTACCCTTACCTTCCTCTCTCTCTCTCTCTCTCTCTCTCTCTCTCTCTCTCTCTCTCATTACACACACACACACACACATGTGCATTTGTCAAAGATTCTTGTGAATGCATTAAGTCTCAAATGTTTTGATGGATTTCCATGAAATTTGGTAAATGTTAAGATCATCACTTAGATCCATATGTTGACAGATATATGCCTTCACGATTATAAATGGCGGTTTCGCTTTTTTGTGAACTTGAAGCTGAATGCAGTGTATAACACAACCATATGGAGGCAGCTATTGTCACATTTTTCAATGGACCACCATGATCCTCTGCATAATAAGGCCATCATTTGAAGATGCTTATGTCAACAAATCACAGTGTACCCCACTAGTTTCTAAAGATGTATCTGACTGCATTGCATAACAAAATCTTGTTAATTGAACTATTGTTAATGTTTTGATGGATGAAGCTTGGTATGTGTTATGGTTATTATATGTGGTTGTGCATATCCTCAAATCGCTGTTCCTCTATGCTTTGCTAGAGTTATTGCCCCTTTTATCATCACCTAATCTTGTGAATACAATTACTCCAGCATTTTTTAAGTAAATTGAAGTGAAACTATATGTTGTGATCAGTCTGAAGATGCACCTCTTCGACTAAGCAGTAATTTACCACTATGACAGAATCTCATGACCACAGCTAGTCTTTTAGTTTTTGATATATTTCAATGATAATTTCAACATTGTTATATGTGTAATTTATATTTGTTAGCTTTTGTCGATGATTATAAGTTATTATTATATTTGCACTTAACCTTGTCAATAATCAAGTTCACTGCCTATCTGACCTGAAATTGGTAAACAAATAATACCTAGCTAATATTTGTTGAGGAGCATGGGTTTAATATTAGGATCATTATCAATAGACCTAAACATATTTATTAGGGTCTGGAACATGGTTACAGGAATTTCCCCATTCAAATATCTAGCCTACCTGATGTATACCACATTCTGTATTTTGTAACAATGTTATTGAATGGAAAATTTCCATTAGGTCATAGTATTCACAGAAAATGCTAATTGTGATCTAAGTCAAGTACAGGGTTTTGTAATCTAGTTTATCTAGAAATTACTTATTTTTACTGTAAGATCTTGAGCCAGAAACAAATTTTATTCAGTATTTTATTCAGGTGAAATATTTATTCAGATTATTCTTTGGACAGAAACATTATCTGGGAATTCAATGAATTCAGACAAGAACATCTTGAATTATAGTATTGTAATTCATCAAAAGAATATTATTTCATAGCCATGTCACAGGCCACAACAGGCACATCAACACTTTCAGCATTGGATCTTTTTTTGAACACCACTGGAATTAAAATGTTATTCATTAGGACTGGTAATAGAACTAATGGAATTTAATTCACAATACTGCAAGTTCATTTTTTAATTTAAATTTTTTTATTCTTGGGAATTAACAAGAATTTTACAAAGCATGTTGAAAGAACCACTGACCCGCGAGAAGCTACTAGCAAGCTTTCTCACATAACTACATTTGCCGAATCGTAGACTCGAACACACACAGACTGTTGTTAGATGGCAGTGGTCTGTAATGGACAGCGCTTTAGACCACTCGGCCACTCAAGGCCCCCATGGTTGTTTGAACATTTTTTAGTTTGTGTGTGGACCTGCAGGCATATTTTTCCTTTATAACACTTTATTTCTACCAGCACCACAACCAGCTTTGAAAACCACCACTGTAAGGTAACAGTATACAGTAATTTCAATTAAATTACTAAAGAACTGACACAGTAACACAACATTTCAGCATCAGTCGTTTTCCCCTAACCATCTTATGTGGGATTTTTTGTCTGTAAATGTTATTAGATTGTGGCAGTTACAGGAATATAGCTTAAACAAATTGCAGAATTGCTTTCAGATTATGAAACAACCTATCATGGATTCAATTGCTTCTTACATGAATAGTCAAATAGCTTATATTTATGTCTGAGGCTTTGATGAGCCTGTTATGCACTCTGATTCCAAGATACACATCCTCTGTCTCTGCTAACACTAATATTAAGTACATTTTCCTATTTTTTTTCTTTTTTCTGAGCATAAGCAAAATGCTCTAACTGTTGAAACTAAATGTTTATTTGTACAAGCCCTTCCATGTCTAATTTAATAACAATAGCCTTATTCTAGACAGAGATGTAATTTTGGAATGACTGCATTTTTCCATATCATACAAATGATACACTATACAAATATTTTGGAGTAAGATCAGGTTTGAGTTCTTCAACCCATATGCTGCAGTGTTGTTTTGCCTGTAGATGCAGGTTGGCTTTCCACTGTATGCCATGGGACAGAATGAGAAAGTGTACACAGACCCACTCCACTTTAAACCAGAGAGATGGTTCAGAGACCAAAGTGCCAAGAAATCCCATGATGCATTTGGTTTCTTACCCTTTGGGTTTGGCACCCGCATGTGTGTAGGTGAGTAATTTTCCGCAATAGATGTTCATCTGTCCATTAATAATCTTTTTCATCATGATGGTCACTATTAGGGACAGACTTGGGTACATTTCTTTTTGGGGTGGTAGACCCATTGGACCAAGAAACTGTTGAGGCAATTTAATACAAGACACAAAGATGAACCAAGTTTGTTTTTATCCACTGTTGGGTTGAGTTTACAATTCAGTTCTTACATGCATTCCATAAAAACTGTTTCCAAGAATACTTGATCAATTGTGGTATGAACCATTTAATCATTTTCAAAGAAGAGAAGGGCTTACCCCCAGAAATAAAATGGTATGTCCTAAACTATGACAATAATATGATGATAGTATGATAGTTTACTGTTCCATCAAGCAGAGATGGGAACAAATTTCAGCATCCTTGTTGCAGTCTTTCATCAGATGATACTGTAAAGTGACTACAAACATGTACCATACAAGGTTCATATTATCATCAGATTCATTGAGGATAAATCCCAATGATGGCAGAAACCTACTAAATTTGTGGTCATAACTTTGAATCAGAAAAGTGCTATTCAAATATTCTTATTAACAAGAAGCTGAAAAAGCAAAAGTTAGAGTGCCTCAGACATCATAGAAAAAATAAGTTGCAACGTTTATCCCGAAGAAACTTCTTGGCAAGATAATATGAATCTAGTACAAAGTTCTTGTGTCTGTCTTAGTGTCAGTTTAAAAATCTTGGAAATAAACTCGCGGAGCATAAAGTAAAAGCAGTTTTTTCATCTCAGATGTGCAATGGATGATAAGAAAAAAGTTCTTCAAGTTCATCATAAGTTATGTTTGTTCGATCTATTAATAAAATAGCCTCAAACACTATATGTGCCATATTTGACCTACCTCCTGAAAGAGAACACGATGTATGCCATGTTCGGTTTATGTCCCCAAAGAGTATTTGTCCTCCCAAGTAATAGTCATCAGAATAATAATAAAAAATGATTAGGGTGAGAGATTATTCATATAATTTTACATTGGATTTCCATTCCTACGCATGTGAAAATAAATTATTCTTGGCAGTATTTAGGCCCTTCAGATCCATATCTCAATCCAGAAGATTTGAATGCTCATTATAGTGGATTTTTTAAATAGACCATCTGTTTGCTTACATCTTTTGACATTTCTGTATGCAACACTTGTGACAAGGCCATACACATAATACACCCTAGTTGCAATGGGTGCTATGGAAGACTTAATTTCATTCTCCCACGATTTTTTACCAGATAGAATTGATGAAAGGTTTAAACTTAAATAAACCCATAGTTTTGGATCCATAATAACACCCTGGGACAGGCGTTCACATTCTTAGGTACCTAACATGAACAGTTGTCAGAATGTTGCATATCATATATATATATATATACACACACACACAATGAGGAAATGGTACAATGTTCCTTTTTCACTTCATTGTTAATTGGCTTGATTGGAATGATTGTTTATTGTAATTTTGCTTAAAAGGAAACATTGATAAGGTCAGGATTAATGAAACTTTTGTTATTTGTCAATTAAGAATGACATCAATATGCTGAAAGTGTGAAAGGTCTAGACAGAATGAAGATATGTTTATGTTAATTTATTTCCAGGACGAAGAATTGCAGAGCTAGAAATGCATACTTTCCTTGCAATGGTAAGATAACTGAATTTATTAAATGTGCATGTTGTCAATAGGATTAAAGCGTGAGTTGCCATAAAAACAAATATATTGCTAGAAATTAATCGCATCTGACTTAAGAAGTCTTTTAACACGTAAAGTAAATAGTATACTTTACCATTAATTAATGGCTATCTAATTTTACTATTTTGTTTTTGTTTTAATTATTCAAGTATGGCATCGGTTGTTTCCATTTTGAAGTTTTTCTTCCATAATCATTTTGATTGTTTAGATGAATGAAATCCTGCCCTTTGCAGATTATCAGCTTGTGGTTCATACAGTGCTCCTTAATATGGACCTTCATTATACCACCATTCTCCTTAATATGGACCTTCATTATACCACCATTCTCCTAAATATGGATCTTCATTATACCACCATTCCCCTTAATATGGACCTTCATTATACCACCATTCTCCTTAATATGGACCTTCATTATACCACCATTCTCCTTAATATGGACCTTCATTATACCACCATTCTCCTTAATAAGGATCTTCATTATACCACCATTCCCCTTAATATGGACCTTCATCATACCACCATTCTCCTTAATATGGACCTTCATTATACCACCATTCTCCTTAATATGGGCCTTCATTATACCACCATTCTCCTTAATATGGACCTTCATTATACCGCCATTCTCCTTAATATGGACCTTCATTATACCACCATTCAGCATAATATGGGGCCATGCCCTCAGCTCCCATTTTAACTTGTAAATATCTACTTTCCAGTATTCATTCATACTTCTGTAGCTATCCAAGTTTGTTATTGGTAAAATTTTTGTCTCTATTTCTCTTTTAGCTACTATTGTTCTAATGTGTCAGGTTTTGTTGCAGATGTATAAACGGTTCCAGACTGAACTCACAAATGACAAACCATTAGAACTGACAACCCGGCTGGCTCTTGTACCAAACTCACCTGTCCAAATCAGATTGGTACCCAGAGCATCAAGGCGAACTTAAAGACAAAAAAAAAATTGGCAAAGAATGTGATCATAAATATAGTTGTGATTATTTGTGTGCCACATTCGTGCCATTGCATATTCTTGCTCTTGTATATATTATTTTATAGATTTTGATAATTTTCTTGTAGTGTAAGCCTTAATCCAATTCACTTTAATATGTCATTTGACAGTAAAAGTAATTAATACATTCCCCACTTTACTAGAACTGATATACAGACAACAATTGGTTTATGCTGTACATTTACTAGGACTTAACTTCCATGGGGAAAAATACTGTCATTGCAGTCTTGTTTCCTCTTTCTAACTGTACTAATGTCTTGTAATTAATACATAGTTTAGACTGCATTCTGTAGCAAATAACAGTACATTTTCCTCAAAAACACAGCAAAAAAGTATGAGCTTGATGTCTTATTTACAATAATAAGATTGACCAAGTCTGTGATCATAGAGATAGTTGTGACTTTCCTATGTAACATACTAATACTGATGCATATTCTTGGTCTTGTATTATTGTGAAGTGCAGATTTTGGTAATTTTTCTGAGTCTACCTCCAAAGTACCGCATTGAGTTTTTTTTTGTATGTGGGTAAAATGCTCATTGCTAAATTACAAGACAGAATCGCAGATTGAGTATGCCATGCCTGCAGTCAACTTGACTTCCCTGTATTTTTTAAATCCCATGATTGATTGACGTCATAACTAAATTGAAGCATTATGAAACTATGTCAATTCATTGGATGACATGCTTGCTTGCCCCTATGACCTTGGACTCAAGGTTAGTTGTTGAAAATGTGTATTATGGGTTTAGAATTTTCATTTGCATGTAAGTCCTAATCCCCTTCATGAAATTTCATATATTGGGATGAATATGGGTCTAAGACATTTCATTATGTGACACGTGTACATGCCTGACTGACCTTGGTGTCAAAGTCAGTCATAGCAAGTTTGTGCTAGTTTTTGTTAAACTTTTTTGTTTAAAGGTTTATTTTTTATTATATTCCCAAAACCGCATATAGGATATTTTAATATTTGGGACAAATTATTAGGAAGCCAAACCAATTTACTCTGGTAAAAGTTCACTTGCTCCTTTAACCTATGGATCAATGTCACAGACATAGAAAATTCAAGTTATGGCTTTTTATGTTGCTTATATTTGCTAAACCTAATGATGAATTTGTTTTCATGCCTGGATTGAATCTTTATGAAGCAAAGACAATTCATTCTGCAAGTTTCAAGTTTGCCTCATAAATCTTAAGATAAGCTCATATTCATGGAAAATGCTTATCAAGATTTTGGGTAAAATTTTGTACTAACATGTATTTCTTAAATTCCATGGTGGATTTTCATCACTCTGAACAAGTAATTATAAAGCTAAGACAATTCATTCTGCAACATACTTGTTAAATCTTTTGCGTATGGGTTTCTTTTGGAGCATAGCTTTGATTGTGGGGTAAAAATCCTGCTTTCTTGGTTAAATTCATATTTTCTTTCTTGTTTTTGTTTTGAAAATTCAGGGACTAGATGAAAGAAAAAGTATACAACAGCTTGTTTTGTAAAATCAGTAAAACATTTTATTTTTTAACAATCTGTGTTTATCCAAAATTTTAATGAAATGTCTTTCATACAGATAAAGGACACCGATTTGTAAGGGCAATTTGGTTATGAAGCAAATCTATTGGGAGTAGAATGGTTAAGAAGTATGGAATATTGGACATGGTTTTATAGTAAGGAATATCAGGTGCAACATGGTTATAAAATAAGGAATATCAGAGACAATATGGTTATGATATAATGCATATCAAAGGCAATATAATTAGTATTTTATGTTATGGTACTTGTGCATTTTGTCAAATGTTTTTTGTTTAAAGAAAGATGATAAAATACCAATCTTCATGTTATTGTCTTTCATCTCATATTGTCACACATTTGATAGGTAAGATCATAAGTAATATTAAAAACAATCTTTAATATTTAATAATCATTGTAATATACATTTGTACTGTCATCAAGTTTAAAGTGATTTAAATTTATTTTAAAAAATCCCTTTGGAAAAATTGTATCAAATTTAGCTGCGTTTGAGGCCAAGATATAGTGATCTTAAGAAAGTAATTTTTTTTTTATTACTCAGGAGCTCACAATCAACAACTCAGCACTTCAAAACATTTTGAAATTAAAGGAACATGTTTTTATCAGTAAAAATATGGATTTATTTATGTTGTCATTTTTGTCAATTTGCTTCAGTTCAAAGCACCAGTAAATATGCGTAGTAACTCAACAATTTGACACGAAATGTGCATTCTTAGCATTTATAAAGCAAACAGAAACCAATGTAATGCTTAAACATGACTATTTGAAATGGAATATTCAAAAACAAAGTTGTTCACAAGGCCTACTAATCCAAATAGAACATGTACTGTTCATGATTCAGGTTTGTTATGAATATGTGTGTTAATTGATTTAATGTGATTGTAAATTACATTGTAAGATAATTAACACTTTTAGGTAAACATGTTTACTTGGATCTGTGTTTAGGACATTGGTTTCCCCTTGGAAATTCCTGGTCTACCTTACATTTGTCATCTTCTTTATTAAAATTCAAAAGACGGACATTGTTTACAACTTAGAATGTTCTAGAATTTGACATTTGACCGTCATCATTATCTTAGTGTCTTAGGTTTTTATATTAAGGTTGACTACATCAGAATTATTCATTCCTATCTTAACATTGGTCTAGTTGAATCAATCTTTTACTTGTGTTCAGTTAAAATTTTTAGAAGATTTATTATTTTAAATTATTTATTGGAATCACAAAGTGCTCATTGACAGTTTGTGATAAATCAGTCTTTTGGGATTATTGTGAATTCATTTAAAAACATTCTGGATTATATCATTATTATAAATGAAAATTATTAGTACATTGTCCCATTCCAGACTACTTGTACAATACAGTACAATCAATATTGGAATTCATTCAGAACACCATTGGAATTCAAATGGAACACTTTATACTTTTGGACTTGTGATAGAACTTGTAGGACTATTTGTAATTTAATTTACTATATGTTATACAATTTTCACTTTCTATTTTATGGAAATAAATTATTTTTTTACTAAATGTGTTGGTTTTTGCTCTTTTCTGTTACTTAATTTAAGAGCATAGGGTCATAACAGGTTCTTACCCTGTCCAATCTGAACAGAACAAGCACTGTTAATAATTCATGTTATTCATGTTATTATTACTGTCATGACAGCTACCGGTATACATGTACAAAAACTAATTCAAGTGAAAAGAGAGGCAACTTGTACAAAATGAATAATGGAAAGGCAGTCAACTAACAATAAAGTTGATAGACAACCAGGGTTTTAAGTAAGAGTAATTGAAATTCAGATATCTAACAATCAAGTTGATAGACAACCAGGGTTTTAAGTAAGAGTAATTGAAAGGCAGACATCGAACAATCAAGTTGATAGACAACCAGGGTTTTAAGTAAGAGTAATGGAAAGGTGGACATCTAACAATCAAGTTGATAGACAACCAGGGTTTTAAGTAAGAGTAATGGAAAGGGAGATAATCTAACAATCAAGTTGATAGACAACCAGGGTTTTAAGTAAGAGTAATGGAAAGGCAGACATCTAACAATCAAGTTGATAGACAACCAGGGTTTTAAGAGTAACGGAAAGGCAGACATATAACAATCAAGTTGATAGACAACCAGGGTTTTAAGTATGAGTAATGGAAATGCAAAATTCTAACAACCAGGTGAATCCAACACTGTACACATAAATGATTTTGATGCATTCAAAATCCTTCATAATACATAATATTAAGTCCCCTTTCTTGGCCAAAAAGAAAAGATTAAAAAAGGATGTATTTATAAAAGTTTATTTAGCAATGAAGAAACTAAAATAATGTAAAACATTACTACAAGAGGCACATTGGTGTGCCTATTAACAGAACTGTACTGAACAGTGATACAAAATTGTGGCTGTATTTTGTTAGTTCTGACTGTGTATTGAAGGTGATTTGCACATCTCCATCTTGCAACACATCTCCAACATCACTGTTGTCCAGGACCAGGCATCATATGGCTACAAATTATCAAGTCAACAGTGAAGTTGTAGTCTGTTACATATTTTAGTGTTACAGATTTTTACATCTGAGTAGCATCCTAAGAGGAACTTTGAAAATAAAGTCACCTGCATACATTTGTTGAATGTGGTTCAGATGTATGAATGGTGAAAGGTGTGTGTAAAAATGTATATTCCTTGTGACGTTTGAAAATTCATTTGCATCTGGACAATTCATGATCTCAAGCTAAGTCAAGTACAAAACTGAAAGCAAGGCCAATTAAGTCTGGTTTTCAAACTCCTTCACAAAACTGCAGATATGTTGTGGTTAGATCTGCCCCATTTTCACTCAGAACCCATTGCATATTGCAAGAAATTTGTTAGTCAAAACTCCATGTCCATTCCACCATTTGTGCAAGAATAGTTACAAAATCTGATGCCATGTTCGTGGTCAGAAAGACACCCTTTTTATTTAAAAACCTCTTAAAGAAAGAAAACTACATATATGTTGTCAGATCTACACCTTTGCCTTCAGAACTGCATATAAGAAGTGTGCTAGTGAAAAAGCCAGAGTCCTTGCAGCCAATTGTGCAAGAATAAAATAAAATCTGATGCTTTGTTTGATAATAACACCATTTTCATTCAAAACTTAAAAAAAGCTTGTTTTTCTTTTTTAAAACCTCGTATGGTTATCAACATCTATTTAAAAATAAAAAAAAACCCTTACCACTTTATTACTGCTGCATCCCGCACACACTGACCATAATCCAGGGGATGCAAGCTAAATCCAATACCTAGGTGTTGTTTTAATTACATAAAGTCCAATATTTTTAAACTTCATATGTCTATAAAAAGGATGCTCTACCTACCACTGTATGACCTAGCAGCCCAATTATAAAAAAAACTGAAACAAAATAAAGTATGAAAGTCACATTCACCAATGTTTGGTTAAGATGGTGTTAAGCATCCAGACACAAAGATGACTGACCCGAGAAAATTACCTAAAAGAAAACTTGACTGAGGTGTGAAATATAGGTCAGTCACCTAAATCTGTACTCACCAAGACACCTATGTAAAAAAGTCTAGTGTTTCCCTTTACCCTCATTTCTCTTCAGAGACCCCCAAATTTCTAATTTGACCCCAGTTTTGATAACAAAATTTGTTTTTTTACTCATTCTGACTCCCAATTTTGACACCATGGAGAATTTTGACCCTCAATGGTCTATGAAGAATGAAACTCAGAAGTAGTGACCTACTTTTGGTGAAATGGTATTCGCCAAGATACATCCACATACAATGCTCGTGATTCTGTATCTAAAACTGCCATAGAATACTATAAACAAAAGCTTAAACAAGGTGTGACATGCATGGGACAACACAGGCAACCTTATACAGTATGAATTTTCAACATTCATCGAGTGTTGTGCTACAATCACAATTTATGCATATCTGACATTTGATCTCTTCTCAGAGACACTTGGAGAAAGACTGAAAAACTAGACCCTTCTGCAGATGGGTACCACAAAGGCAATCTATGTACCAAGTTTTTATGAGTTTGTTGTTAGATCATACTTATGGACAGACAAACAGATGCAAGGAATTACAATATCCTCCACTTAAGCATGGGATATCTGTGAACAATAATGGGCAGATGAGACATGGAAAATGCAACACATTTTTCAGTGTGCTAACAACGTACTCTTTCCACCGGGATATACATGTATCTACAAACTTATTATCAAACAAACCTTTACATGCTGATTGTTATAATGTAATGTAAGGGGCAGCATTAATTAAAGTAGTAACCAAACACATTTGATATATATACATTTGACTCTTATTCAATCAAATGAGATTCGGAAAATACTTTAATAATAAATTAAAAGTTATAAGAATTAAAGGTTTAATTGACAAAATTCCTCAAAACAAGTGGCCTTAAGGGGATTGATATAATTCACCTTCGTAGTTGATGTACATCAACTTAAGAAGGCAAATTTTCAAATATACAATTAAATTGTAGAGGAAGAAAGAAAATCTATCAACACACAGTTGTTGCATTGCTTGTTAAGAGTTGGTGTCATTTATTTTATATATATATATATATATATATATATATATATATATGCGCTTGCATGCTGACTTTTGTCTTTTGCTGGTACAATAAAATTTTCAGCATATTTATTTTTAGTTGACAAATCAGATGATTCCCATGTGAGCTGGCTCTGATGTCTAATGAAAAATGTTAAGTTTACCCCCTGAATACTTTCTTTGCAAAAAATACAGCCAATTCACTTTTACAACCAGCATATCCCCTGGATCTCCCTTTCCCTAGGCCCCAATTCACTGACTGTTCATATCCCCAATCCTAGAAGAAATGTGCCTTTTTGGCATTAAAAGCAGATTTAGCCAGTCAGCATACATTACTGGGTCTGGCTCATGCACTTAGAATACTGCCACTGCAGCCATAACATGGAATCATTGAGAGCCCTGTCCCACGGAACTAGTCTCATGACCTCAAGGTTGTTGGTTCAAAATGCCACAATCTACTCATCCTCAATCCACTCTTAATATGTGCTGATCTCACTTGAAATCAAATTTATGAGATCCTGAAGATGCCAGCTTAAATGCAAAATCTGCTCAGAAATATCACCTGGAGTGTTCACAATTTTAGCCAATCAGATGCAAGATCACCTCATTAATACGCATTGATGTCACTCATAATTAACTCCCATAATCTCACTTAACATTTGGCTACATGAATTAAAAATCCATGATAACATGCAGTAATATCAACATATGTAATTCAATGAAGTGCTGTGAAAAAAGATATCAACATGAATATATAGCTGGTAGTGTATTTATACAACCTTGGCACATATAAAGGAATTTTTACAGACACAATAACTCATTGTTCAAATTATATTAAAGAATTGAATTTGCAGCATTTAGTGCACAGATGTCAGTGTACTAGTCCTCCCATAAACATAGTGTATGTTTTAGTGCATTCAATCAATACTGACTAGCCATAAACGTTTCTGATGCTTGTTGATAAATATGCAGAGCCATGTAATCAAATGTACCTAGAATTAGTCTTGATCATTTTAAGACATCTGATGAAATGTGAAAGACATCTTTAACATCTCATTGATTATGATTCTGTTTTTCCGTGTTCACAAGTACCCCACTGAACCTATAAAAGGTTATTGGTAACCATCTGTACCCAGATTACTGGTAATCCTTTGTAACTTGATTATTGATAACCCTTTGTACACTGAGTAATGGTAACCCTTTGTACCTAGAATACTGGTAACCATCTGTACCCAGAGTACTGGTAACCCTTTGTACATTGACTACTGGTAACTCTGTGTACCCAGAGTACTCATAATCCTTTGTACCCAGAGTACTGGTAACCCTTTCTACATTGAATACTGGCAACCCTGTTTACCCAGAGTACTCGTAATCCTTTGTACCTAGAGTACTGGTAACCATTTGTAACCAGACTACTGGTAACTGTTAATCCAGAGTACTGGTAACCCATTGTACCCTGAGTACTGGTAACCCTGTGTACCCAGAGTACTCATAATCCTTTGTACCTAGAGTACTGGTAATCATTTGTACCTAGAGTACTGGTATTCCTTTGTACCTAGAGTACTGGTAACCATTTGTACCCAGACTACTGGTAACTCTGTTAATCCAGAGTACTGGTAACCCTTTGTATCCCAAGTACTGGTAACTCTGTGTACCCAGAATACTCATAATCCTTTGTACCTAGAGTACTAGTAATCATTTGTACCCAGAGTACTGGTAATCCTCTGTATCCAGAGTACTGGTAACCATTTGTAACCAGACTACTGGTTACTCGGTTAATCAAGAGTACTGGTAACCCTTTGTACCCTGAGTACTGGTAACCCTGTGTACCCAGAGTACTCATAATCCTTTGTACCTAGAATACTGGTAATCCTTTGTACCCAGAGTACTGGTAACCATTTGTACCCAGACTACTGGTAACTCTGTTAATCCAGAGTACTGGTAACCCACAGCTTATAGTACTTTAACGACATATTAAATGGTCATATTAAAATTAAAAGTCTCTATGATACAAAACAACTGATATAGGTATATTTGATCCAGTAGCCACAGCAATACATCAATGTTGATGCAACATCACTTATCAACAACTGAACAATTTTTACATTTACACCCAAAAGAGTTCATGTTGAAATTTTGCAGAAAAGGCAATGATTTGGGGCATGGAATGAATTCATGATCTCACCCTTAATGTAAGAAAGAGAAAAATTAACATTAACCAACAATTTTAAAAATGTCTTCTTCATCACACATTATTAAAAAATGGGTAATAACCTCCAAATGTAACTGACAGATGCTACACATAATGACTTGCATTTCATAGTACATGGAAATCAGATTAGTGCAGCTCCACTCTCAGTTATCCTAGAAACACATTTAAAATGCTGTTTACAGGAACATCCACTGTGTCAGCATCACTAACACATTTGAAATGCTTTTTACTTGACCATCAGGTGTTTCAGCATCACTGACTAGATAGATCCCTAACTCCTACTTCTGAAAGAGACATGGAACTATCACTGTCCGTTCCAAGTCATCACAAATTCGAGTTGGCAGATAATGGAAACTTTGTCACTGATGAAAGGATGGAGTAGATGTAGGTAGTGGGAAAGAACTGTTATTTCCTTTTTCTCTCTTCTGTACAGCGGGGGCAGAACCACTTCCCTTTGGGCTTTGTTGTCAGACCAACACAGGCAAAATGAAACCATTCAATGGGGCACTGTAATAAAGATGCAGTATAATGTAATGTGTTCAGCATGTAAATGTAATTACAAGTATATAGAAAGACTAAAGTAATATCTAACACATGACTACTGATATATATATATAGATCATAGTGATGTATAAGCTAGCTCTCTCTCTCTCTCTCTATATCTATCTATATATATATATATATATATATATATATATATATATATATATATATATATATATATACACACACACACACACACACACAGAGTCACAGAATTAGGCAAAAAATAACTTGGTTATACCTTAGAAATATTTGACTATTTTTTGTTGTACATGTGTACGTTATCTAGGGTGAACAAGTATTTCCCAGGTAAGCGGCTGAACTAACATGTATCTCACTGGAAATTACTTGTGACAAGAGACATTATAATCATGATATGCACGGGTATTTTACCCTGAATATTACTCACTGTCCTATGGATTTAAGCAAGATCAATTTATAATCCACACACTGGTCGTTTTGGATCTTGTCAACGAGTGCGCATTCTCCATTGTGTTCTAAAGTCATATATATATATATACACACACACACACACCAGTCTCAACCATATGACTAGTTACATATACAGACCATAGTCACATGGCCAGTTATTTACAAAGAGCACAGTAATATCTAGGCCACAGAACTACAATTACTTATTAAGACCATAATGATGTATAAGCCACACAACTAGAATTACTTATTCAAACCATAGTGATGTTTAGGCCACATAACTATAATTATCTTATTAAGACCACAGCGATGTCTAGGCCACATAACTATAATTACTTATTAGGACCATAGTGATGTCTAGGCCACACAACTACAATTACTTGTAAAACAACAGCAATATTTAAGCCATATAATTTGTTACATAAAATAGACCATAATGAACTTAAAACCAGGGCAAGCTAGTATCCAATTTTACTGCAACAATCACGTTTCTGTAATTTGTGCTTTTATTAGGTAAGTGCTTATTATAAGGATCATTTCTTTAGGACTTACAATCATAAGAGTTGGCAGATCTCTTACTAAAGTTACATGGAAAATATTGAAGTTAGTCTGATTTTCCTCTGACCCTTGCCACCCCATTTTTGATACTGAAAAGTTGGAATTTGCCAATACCATTTGGTGTTGGCGTAGGGTAACCACTTACTAGCCAAGTAGAATGACTTTTCACAGAGATATACCTGTGTGAAATCAATAGGAATATGATTTATTTTCTCAAATATCGTGAGCATATCATGTCTTTTTTTTAATCTGCTAACAGACAATACAAAAGTACATCGTTGCTGAAATTGGACATGGATCTCGGCATTTGCATTCTGAGTTACATGAGTATACAAATCTCACAACCTAAATGTCAATGAGGTCAAAGAGTCATGTGATACTGACAATAAACAAATTTCCATACAAAGAATATGAAGATATTACACCAGAAACATGTCAGTACTGCAGGAGGATGGAGAAATCCATTTTATGTTGGGACCCAATATCGACACGTTTGAACTATATAACCATACATCGATAACAATATCTAAATCCCTATTAAACTGTCAACCTTTGTGTCAACTATCCAAGAGATACTGCGCAGTCAAAATATTGACGTCTTTCTCATGACAGAAACATGGCAAAACATCAGGCGATGAACCCAAGTATGCAAATCAAACACCTACCAATTACTCCATCAAGTCAATTCCTCGTTACTCTCACAGAGGTGAAATTGCTGTCATCTCAAAGAACTCCATGGTCAAACATCTTAACCACACCACAACCTTCAATTTCTACCACACATCGTGTGAACAAACAACACTCACACTAGAACAAATGTCAGTCCATTTTTTTCTGCCTCTACCACCCTCCTCCTTGTATAAAAAACAATTATCTTTTTGAAGCAGTTTCCAAACCTTCTGGAGTATGGAAATTCAATAGGTGGCAACCTGATTATTCTTGGAGATGTCAACTTTCACTTTGTCCTGGAAACCCATGCACATAAAAACTCCAAGATTCCATTCATGTTTTCAACCGCAAATAGTTAATCAATCCACCCATAAACATGGTAACATTTTAGACTTGATTCTTCATAGACCTGATGATAATATTCTACGGTCCACCCTTGTATCCCACAAACTTGCATCAGATCACCTCTGCATCATATGCCATCTGAACGTATCATTCCCTAGCTCTCCACCTTTCTTTTTGCTACTAAGAGAAACCTCTTTATGATAAATAGAACCAAACTAATGCATGACATTCAAGCAAACGTAACAACTTACTTATCTCCTACAGCAGAACAACTCAATAACTGTTTGAAAAACATACCCAGCCACCAAGTGCAGAGTATCAATTCAAAAGTGTTATCCATGGTATAGCAGTGTTAGGGACCAGCTCTGCACTGCTAATACAGATGGCAGTAAACCTGAAAGGCTTTGGCTTTCCACCAGATTCACTATTCATAAGCAAATCTATGAAGCCGCTAAGAAGAACATCACATAGTCATTGCAACAAAATCAGCCCACTACAGTACTAAGATCACGGAAAGTTCCAGCTGCAAAGAGCTCTTTGAGATTACTAACAAGCTAATGTCAAGGAACAAATGTATACCACTTCCAACTACCTTCTCTCTAGTTGACCTTTGGGACCTGTTTTGCAAATTACTTCCATGACAAAGTACAAACCATTAGAGATAAGCTTAACAACACAATTTCAACTGACTGGTCATCACCATGCAGTTGTAATACAGAATTTGAACCTGTCTCTATGGATTTAGAATGTACAATCATGATGAAGAGTACACCAAAATCATATGAACTCAACATTACTGCTGCTTGAGTGCTTATATACAAAATTGCCTTCACTAACTGATGTTATTAACACCTCCCTCATCTGCTAAAGAAACCAACACTCGGCCTTAGTGATTTAAAGTCCAGTTTCTAATCTCGCCTTCATATAAAAAATGTTCACACCCAACTTGCATCTCATCTGAATTCAGTCTTTTTAGCAATGTACAGTCTGCATATCACCAGTATTAAATGTCTGAGCCATATAACTATCCACATGACAAGGTGATGTCTGTACCATTTAACTACACACAGAATTGTGTAATATCTGACCCCATAACAACGCAAAGAATATGGTGCTGTCTGAACAGTACGAATACACATACAACATCTGGACATGTCTACACAACGCACATAACATGATGTCTAGGCAAAACAACTACACATACAATATAGTAACGTCTAGACAACATGGTGATGTCTCTACAACATAACTATATGCAGAACATGGGTATACATACAGCATGGTGATATCTCGACATAAGTAGTTTCACCATTGGCATAACACAGTGGTTGGGGTCAACAGAAGCTGACCATAACACAGTGGTTGGGGTCAACAGAAGCTGACCATGCTATAGACCTAAATGTGTTAAAACTAAACTTTAGCTTAAGAAAATGATGAATGCACCTAAAATCTGCTTTAGATTTAATGAAGACAAAGTAGTTTAAAAAACACATGCACATACACAACTTAAATCTGTGTAGTGTAACCCATAATCTGAATTCAAGTAAATATCACATGTTATAAAATTGGTGGTCCTCATTTCATCTATTTTCGATTGTCAATTCACTATAATATTGTCACCATGTGGCTATTATGGCATATATCTTGTCAGCTGGAGACCACTGTCATCTTGCTGAGGCTGCCCAGAAGATGAGGCTATTCATAAGGAAATGAAAACGTGAACAAATTAAGAAGTATAACAAACTTCTTTGCAGGATACCCAATCTTCAATTACTTCGACTGCCAGATATCTATTGTCTCAAAAGATTAGATATTTAATTTGTTTTATGTTGACATTGATCTCTGCTATCAGAATTGTCAACAACAAAAAAACTGAAAAAAGGGACACAGATCCCGCAGCATACAGTACTCAAGCCAGATGTCGGAATAAGCAGATTATGATATAACAATGTACTGTTATGGTAGTTTGTCAACATGAACAATGAATATGTTCATGTAACAACAGATAAATTCCAGTGCATTTTATATCTAGATGCAGCTTCCTTTCATGGTGCCTCTAAATTTCCATAGAAAACATTGTATATACAAGTTTATCAGCCGACAATTATACACACAAAAATTGCAAAATGGTAAATTTTGTCCGCAACAATGAAAAAAATATATCATAATTTGCAACATTGGCAAATCCAAGCATAATCCTAGAGTTAACTTTTACACAGTATTTTTGTACTTTTAAAAAGAAAAACTAATTGATTGTGTACAAGAAAAATACATGTATATGAAATTTTCAGGAGCAACAGCATGATCATGTTATATCTAAATTTGTGTTATAATGAGTACACTATGGCAGGGTCACACTGCACAAACAAAACATGGCGAGTGTGTGATTACGAATTTTAACATAGCTTTAAAAAAAATCAGTCATATTGCTACAATGTCTGCAGTGTGGCAATTTATAGTGATGTCTAGCACTGGTGCATCATGCCACAGACATGTAGCATGATGTCCCACCCAGTCACATTATCCTGACACCAGGCCGACCATTCATATCACTAACCTCTTAATGCTGAGCACTATGCGAGGCAGCTGTTAGTATCATTTTTGTAAGTATTTGGTATGACTCAGTCAGGGAACAAACCCACCACCTCTCACTACCAAGGCAGATACTCTAACTACTAGACCACTGGATCAGTCAAAACATGGTGACATCTGGACAATATATACAATATGGTGATGTCTAAACAATATAACTACACTGCACATATTAATGTATTGTCCATGATGTATATTAAAAATGCTAAGAAAATCTTGGCCTGCAACATTTGTAACAATGATACATATGATCACAATGTTCAACAGGCATTACCATGTAAGACATCAGGTAGGAAAGAATAAAATTGCAACAAGATTAAACTTGACAGACTAGACTTAAAGTATCTCTGTATAAATACCATTTTTTAATGCAATTATGCCAGGGCTATTTTCAGTAAAAGAAAATACACACATATGGTGGCCAAGAAAACAAAAATATACGCAACACTTGCAATAAAAACTGCATACTTACATCTTGATTATCACATCCAATCATCTCCCCATAGGACACCTGGTGGCATAAACAATATGTAGGCTCATTTGGATCAACAGGCATGTCCAGGACATCAGAAGGATTGGTAATGGACAGTGGTAATACTGAGATGGGGGTTGTGGGCACCACATCCTCACTGGAAGGGACAAAATGTTATTAATAATGCAAAGCTCTCTGCAGAAACCTACACTCTGGATAAGCTACACCCGTCTCCCCATTTCATCTTTTGCTAACATACAGTGCCCATAGTGTAAAGTTATTTTTATAAGGTTAATATGGAATTGGTACTGCCAACAATGAAGAAGAGACCCAAATGGGTCTGATATCATTCATGTAAAAAGGGATAAATATGTACAGATGCTGCTCATAATAATCTTCATCCAATAGGCATACACCAAATTTTTCAAATTATGCACAGAAAACAGCTTCTGCAGTGCAAAGAAGCATGTCAAAAAATGTTGCGTAAAGGCACTAGTGATTATATAAATTCAAGATGAACCAAGCCTATAACCAAGGTTGATCAAAATCTGTTCAGTAATATAGTGGTAGCAAAATTAGAATGCCTTATTAATATATGTTGACTTTGTTAACATAGAAAATAGTCACAGGACTTAATGATAGTGATGGGAATCAGTCAGAAATTCATAACTGATACTCGGTTTCCCTTAACCAACTGATCATCGATTATAATCGATTACTATGAGTAAATTTTAATGTTTGTCAAACAGTTATATCTTTGATAAAGAGTTCAGTATGTTTATAAATATATAGAAGTAATCTCTTTTAATGACATGTATACTTTAACCTCACCATAATATTACATTGTGTTACTTTTTTACTACAACTTTGTTATATGAATGCAACTTTTTATGGCTGATCAGTCATATGTAACTGAAATACTGCAACAATCCCCCGAAATTCTTTCATTCAGATGTGATTTGTCTATAATTTAAAGTATAGAAGGACATGATTTTCTTGTTTTTCATTGTTTATAAATACTACAAAAGATGTTGCAATTTAACTTAAACAACAAAACAAAATGTGTTTAAATTTATTAACTCAACAATTTAACAACTTGACCATGTAATAATGACTATATGTTCCAAATTATGAATCATAAGGTTTCATATTTGTAGTTGTGAAGGGAATTAATAAATTTCAGGTCAACTTTAGTGGCTGGGAGTTCTACTAACCTTTGTGCTTTGCAAACACCTAAAAAGTAGTCTCCCTTTACACACAATCGATAATGGAGTTCACAATCGATTATCTTATTGGTTTGCTCAACCAACTGATGATCGATTATAATCGATAATCGAAACAACACTACTTAATGATATATCATAAATATGACATCAAAAGCTGTAAGAAGCTCAGCCAATCAGCTACAAGTTAGCCTCATGTATAGATATTACTCAGCCAATCAGAATCAAGATAGCCTCAAGCATAGATGTCACTCACAATCATCAAACTCATCTAAGATCTTGCAAATATAAACTTTCATACGAAGTCTGAGGTCATTAATATTGCCTCTATATTGCTGACAAACTGTCAATTAAATGTAAATCACAGATTTATTTTGCCCTGAAAGCTTCCTGTTTGCATGAAAACGTGTGATGTTGCTCATAAATAAATCCATCAGAGATCTTTAGGACAAACTTGTATATAAAAATAGGATCAAAATCTGACCAGAAATATGGCTTTGAGAGTGATGACAAGCTGAGCCAATCAGAAATAAGGCTGAGAGTGATGACAAGCCAATGAGAAATATGACAGTTTCAGTGATGACTTACTCATCCAATCAAGATCACCTCATTAATATTTGTGGATGACACTCATAATCAAACTCATCATTGATAACTAATTGCCTCATTTGTTTAAGATTGAGAGATATTTAAGAACTATATGACAATAATGCTTGGGACAAATAGCCAATATTAAAATGTATGATATAATAGTAATACAATTAAATTACAACAAAATGGGGAGTGAGTTTTTCAAATTGTACTGGCAAATTACTTGACAAACTCTCAGAATTGACTCCATTTTTCAAACTGTACTAAGAGCACCGTTGTTTAATATGTTGACCCAATAATATACAGTTTTAACTAACAAAATATAAGGTAGTATGTACTGCTAATAAATTTCACATGCTAGACACTGATATAGCATTAAGCAATGACTGATGAGCAGACATAATGGTCATTATTCACACTGTTCACTAATGAAGTATAAATGGATCTTGACTCCAAAATGATTATTCATTCATTGGTCACTTAGTAGTGTGTGTGTGTGTATGTATGTATGTATCTCTCTCACTCTCTCTATATATTCAGTTGGTCATTAATGAAGTGTGTCTCTGTGTGTATGTGTGTGTATATATATATATATATATATATATATATATATATAGAGAGAGAGAGAGAGAGAGAGAGAGAGAGAGAGACAGACAGACAGACAGACAGACAGAGACAGAGAGAGAGAGACAGACAGACAGAGACAAAGAGAGAGAAGCCACTTGTGAAAATAATGAGGTTTTTTAATCCACTTGATGAAATATATCCATTATTCACTCATTTCAAGCAAATATTCTTTTTATTTTATGCTCACATATGTTGGCTACTGAAAATTTGTGACAAGGTATTAGCGGATTTCTTACGGTAATGACAGCTATTTACCGTACATGTTCTGCTGTGCTATGTGTACACAAAATTAGTTCATCAAACTGAAAAAAGGTAACTGATTTTTCCAAAATAACAACCTACAAGTTTCAAGGATAACAGACAGGGATTACTAATAAGAAACAATTCATCATTATATAATTCTTCTGATTTGACAATGAAAGGGAGATAAGTATTTTCTAACCCAAAAAATTAGTTCCTGTAGTGAAAAAATAGTACACTGTGAGAACACTTGCTCCAACAGATCTAAATGTTGTGAAATCTTAGTACCTAATCACTGTGAGAACACTTGTTCCAACAGATCTAAATGTTGTGTACAAATGTGAAATCTTAGTACCTAATCACTGTGAGAATACTTGTTTCAACACATCTAAATGATGTGTACAAATGTGAAATCTTAGTACCTAATCACTGTGAGAACACTTGCTCCAACAGATCTATCTTGATTACCAACCCAACTGAGCATTTCAAATGGGATTAGGGTCTTAATGAATAAACCTTTGCCTTGTATTGTAAGTTTGTGATTTGGGGTGTTCACAAAACACCCATCAAATCTGCATAAGTACAATTAGTTGTAAACAAGGGTAAAATATCTAATTTATGAAATTCTTATCTCTGTTTTAGAATTATTCAAATCTATGGAAGATGGATTAAAATACGGAAATCTAATGACAATGTCGACCATTACAAAATAAGAAAAAACAACCTTTAACAATGGTCCCTTGAAGGGACACATGATCTGCTGATCAAACAGAATTTCCAAGGATTCAACATAAAATCATTTCTTCCTTTAAACTGCAGTTTAGAAACCTTGTCTTCTTCTGCTGAACTCTAGCATAAAACATCTGGCAAATAAACTTTTCATTTGCTTGAGTTAACACTGCAACAAAATCATATTTATATGCTTGATTTAACATATTCACAATATACCTTTAATAGTAGTACAAACTTTATCAGCCTTTGATCCAGAACAGCTGATTCCTAAACTAGTCACAGACAATGTCAAGATATAACCAAATGCCAAGTTTGCTTAAATCTATATTAGATTTTTAAGAAAAAAATATATGAAGTTGGGGGCCAAGCAGCATAGCTAACAATGTCCCTAATAAATATGAGTTTGGACCAACAAAACATGTTTCACAGTAAATAAAAAAAGAACATACACTGGTGCTGGCTGTTGACCTTTCTTCTTCTTTTTTCGAGGTATTTCATCTTCAAATTCATCTTTTAATAATTTCCTCTTTTTTTTGTCTTTATCCTTTTGATCTGAAAAGGGGACAGAAATGCAAAGTTACTTTCAGAAAGGGTATACAATGATACTTTGATATTAAACTGCTTCCTATAGAGCCTTTCAGGCATTGCCATGTCTAACCCAAGGTCCTTGTGTCTTTAGTCTATCCCTGGATGTAACAAATACAGCCAACCAGGCATTGTTATTCCTAACCCAAGGTCCTTGTGTCTTTAGTCTATCCCTGGATGTAACAAATACAGCCAACCAGGCATTGTTATTCCTAACCCAAGGTCCTTGTGTCTTTAGTCTATCCCTGAATGTAACAAATACAGCCACCCAGGCATTGTTATTCCTAACCCAAGGTCCTTGTGTCTTTAGTCTATCCCTGAATGTAACAAATACAGCCACCCAGGCATTGTTATTCCTAACCCAAGGTCCTTGTCTCTTTAGTCTGTCCTTGGATATAACAAATACAGCCAACAAGGCCTTGTTATTCCTAACCCAGGGTCCTTGGGTCTGTAGTCTGTCTTTGGATATAACAAATACAGCCAACAAGGCCTTGTTATTCCTAACCCAGGGTCCTTGGGTCTGTAGTCTGTCCTTGGATGTAACAAACACAGCTACACAGGCATTATTATTCCTAACTCAAGGTCATTGTGTCTTTAGCCTGTCCTTGGATGTAACAAATACAGCCACCCAGGCCTTGTTATGCCTAACCCAGGGTCATTGTGCCTCTAGCCTGTCCCTGGATGTAACAAATACAACCACCCAGGCCTTGTTATTTCTAACCCAGGGTCCTTGTATCTTTAGTCTGTCCAAGAATATAGGCATTGTTATTTCTAACCCAGTCCTCAGTTTCACTTTGGTCTATCAAAGGGTGTAACAAGTAGTCTCCCTATACCTGTTATTTTATTTTTAACCCAAGGGTCCTTGTCTCTTCGGTCTCTTCATGAATGCAACAATGTAACATGTTTGTATGTACTTGTTAATCCTAACCAACTAATATTAGGAACTTTTCAAGTAAAGTCATGCATGTACCTTCATTTGGTTTATTGAGCTTATGCAAATTACTGGAGGGGATGTCAAATATTTAGTATACTATATTGCACTAAATACTCCAAATTAATTAAAATCTCCTGAATCATGTTTCCTAACCAATTTAAAGGTTTTCTGTTAAAAACCACACATCAAGTGTGTGAGAACTATAAAATTCACTGTTGGCTTCATTTAAAATGGCATTTAGTCAAATTTTTCAACTGACACCATGAAATGTGCATATTTGAATTAGAAATTATTTATTTTATGCTCAGCAGTGAATTACCTGATTTTCTAGTTAAAATAATATTGATATTTCACTGCAGTGAAAAAATAACAGTGAAAAAATAACAGTGAAAAAATAACAATATTTTTTCACTACAGGAACTACATTTTTGGGTCAGAATATTTGCTTGAAACGATTGAATAAACGAGTGAAAGAGCAGATTTGAGGTAGCCAACGTATGTGAGCATAAAATAAAAAGAATATTTGCTTGAAACGAGTGAATAACGAATACATTTCATCTCTTGGATAAAAAACTCGAGTATTTTCACTCGTGGCTTCGCCACTCGTGAAAATACTGAGTTTTTCATCCACTCCATGAAATATATCCGTTATTCACTCGTTTCAAGCAAATATCCTCTATATATTTTGAAACATTTTCTTGTGAATAAAAATACCATATCAATAAATATTGTTAATATATGACAAAATATTGACCAATGAAAATGCTGGTGAATGCTTACTGATTCAACACTATAATAATGAACATCACTAAAAGTAGTAATCACATGAAATGTGTTTAGTTGCCATAAATGTTTTAAACACCTGCTTAAATGTAGCAAAATAAAATTGACAGTGTGATGCCCACCAATATTTATGAAAAAACCCAATTAATAATGATCTGAGTTTTGATCTAAGGTAAAACTATTCAAAATACTGAAACTGAAAAACTGAATAGTAAAAGATGCATCTAAAATACTAGTCAAATACTGAAAGTATACAAAATTACATGGAGTTATCTTAAACAGTTTCACCCTTGAAACAGACATGTTGGCAAATGATGGACACTCAAATAAATAACATGATTAAAAAAAAACAATGAAAACAAAGAACTGTGAATTGCACAGGAACATATGGAATAGTAGTTTATTATGTTCAGAGCGAATGCTCTAGAGATTCTGGAGTTTGTGCTTCAGAAATGTAAGTATGATGCATAGATGAATGGTCAGTCTAACTATGGAACCCAAACACGCTGTGAAAGGATACCTACTACTTTTCTTTCCTGTGTCAGAGGAAGAAGAAGGTGTGGATTCTACTTTTGGTTTTGATACAGACTTGTCCTTTAGATCTGCCTCAAATCTTGCAAGGTCTGCATCAAGCCTTCGTATGTGTTTATCAACCTGGAAAAAAAAAAAAAAAAAAACAAGAACTACACAATGGCCCAACTTCTATTTGTTTAAATTTAAGCTGCATATGCAAGGTGTGGTAAGTGTTTTTGAATTAATAAAACTGCTTTAAACAACTTTTCAGTTATATTGCTATGATGTCTGCACTGTAGCAGTTAATAGTGATGTCTAGCATGTATCATAAATATCCCACCCAGTCACATTATCCTGACACCAGGCTGACCAGTCCTAACACTAACCTCTTAATGCTTAGTACCTAGCGAGGCAGCTGTATGTACCATTTTTATAAGTCTTTGAAATGAGTCAGCCGAGGTTCGAACCTGTGACCTCTTGCATCCAAGGCTGATAATCTTAGCATTACAGCACCAGAGCAGTACAAAGTGTGGCATTAAGATGGGTTTGGAAGAGGTAAAAAAAAATAAAAAAGCATGAAAAGTACATGGCCCTTGATAAATTATTTATTTGGCTTGACAAATAAATGTCTGGTAATCTGCCTATAATTTTAAATAAAACAATAAAGAAAACTGTTGGATTTGTGTGCAATTTCATATTACCACTATTTGCTGTGGTGCTATAACCATATGACTATACAAAGGACCTGATTATATGTTGAATATATTTAAATTGTATTATGTGACTGAACAGTATCTATAACTGAGGTTGGGACTACATGTCTACTCTAACATGGGATAAATGTTAAGCAAATTATGTTCTGGATACAGCCTTGATAATGAGCTTTGAATTTTTTAGAAACAAATTTTGTTTCTAGTTTAATGGAAATCTGTAATGGGGATCTATAGAAGATAATTTGTTACTTATAATTCCTCATCATGATTCACAAATTGTGTATTATGTTTTTATATTAAGATTGATTATACTGAAATTACTTGTTCATATTTTAACATCAGTCTTTTAAGGAGTCAACTTTAGTTGTGGTCTCAGTCAATATTTTCAAGGATTTATTTGAATTATTCACTGGAATTACACACTGCTGAATATTTTCATACCAAATCACTTTTTTGGGACTACTGTGAATTCATTTAAGGACATTTTGTATTATACCATTCTGATACATTAAGACTGCTGGCACATCAGCACATTCAATACCGGAATTCTTTCAAAACATCGCTGGAATTTATTTGAATACTCTATTCATTTGGACATGTGATAGAACAATAGAACTTTTTGGGATTTAATTCACAATACTGTAAGTTCTTTTTAAATTTTCACTTTCTATTCAAAGGAGCTAAATTATGTTAAATTTAAAAAAAAAAAATTGCTGGTTTACACTCTTTTCTGTTACATAGTTCAAGAACATGAAATATTACACACTCTTATGTGCCATATACATATGAACATGCAAGGGTGCTGTCATTTTAATTCATATTAAGTACTCAAGGTTCATATACATTACCAGTCATGTCTCATCAATACAAAATTTAATGTATCTGATAACGGCCAGCTAATTTGGTATTTTCTAAGACAATAGATCTTCTATACTGGATGGTAGATTTTTAAAAACATATATATATATATATATATATATATATATATATATACATTAAATTTTATTTTGATTATACATTAGTATAACACACACTTAACCCTTTCTGTCCCTGAGTGTAATCAGATTTTTATTTGATTTTACATATCACAATGGCTGACAACACTTTTTAACTAGCATTCAAGGTGTTTCCTGACAATTACTGGGTCTACTTACCATTTCCTGATAATTGTAGGGTCTGCATACCATTTCACAATATTTACAGAGTCTGCTTACCATTTCCTGACAATTACAGAATCTGCTTACAATTTCCTTACAATTACAGAATCTGCTTACTATTTCCTGACAATTGCAGGGTCTGCTTACCATTTCCTGACAATTGCAGGATCTGCTTACCATTTCATATGTCTGCATTGCCAGCTGTACCTTGTCATCCCCAAACTCACGACTCTTACTGAACAAATCATTGATGAAGGACATTTGTTCTGTGCGCTTTTCTGGTGACATGCCACGAACATTTAACATGTACTCCCCTGCTAATCTGTCGATGTCCTTCATGAGATCTGTGGAGAATATTGTTAAAGTATTACACATGTACCATATTTTGGCTCTGAGCTAACGGAAACTTGTGTTTTTTTGTCCCCACCAAACCCTAAATGCTTTAATGTAATTCTTACATTACTTTAAAGTAAATTTTGATACACATTTTTGGATACAAATTCAGCTCTGCTGTGATAAGATAAGACAAAAAAGTATTAACTTTCATAATAAATTGCTTGTAATAGGAAATATACAATTCTAACAACTTGACAAAAATCTGGAGAACTACAACTCACTATTCATAATCAGGTTCACACAGATATAACAAATAAGTACTGTTGAAAACTAAATTACTCACCCATGGATACAAAAATCTTAAATGTAAAGGCATTGGACTATTAAAAGCAACACATGTTAAAGGACTCTTTATTAAAAGAGTCAAGTTTTAAATCATTCGGCAACGATCCTGTCAATACGCGAGATCTGGTTTCTGCATTATATGGCCGATCCCACCAATTGTTGAAGTTTGACTGCGTTCAATGGCCAATCCAGTCTTTTGTCGCTTTAAATGTGCTAGATACCAAATCTCTGATTGGTTACAAATGGGTTTATTCTAAGATGCAGATTAAAATTGACCAATCAGAAATGATTTTACTTTTCTTTGTGCAAATTCGAATTGTTCAGAAACCAAGGCTTACTAATGGAAGGCATTATCACTACACGTGTTCTGTTCATGAAAAATCATAAATAATGATGGACAAAAGACTTGTTGAGCAAAAATGAGGAGTGTCTCTGGTTTAATCTAAAAAATATTAAGGAAAGGAAAATTTGTTCGGCAGTTGGATATTTTGCAAGATTCAGATTCGGACATCAAAGTTTCTGAGACAAAGTTGTCAGAAGAAGATGCTGATAGCGATGATGATAGAGTAAATCTAAAAGACTGTAGTGATCATGTTAATTTCATAAATAGTGTATAATAAGTTATGAAAGACTTGGACAAATAGAGAAAAAATAAATCACGGTGTAGACAAATTCATTTTAAAAAAATTTTAAAAACTGGATTTTTATTGGATATAAGAAAAGAAATTAATGAAAGAGTGAATGCATGTGCATGATATTAACAAAATTGTCTAAACAGGTAAAACTATATGCAGACCTGCCAACACTGAAGAAATCAAAATCAGGAAAATCACCGTTAAAAATCAGGAGGCAGGGTAAAAATCAGGAGGTACAAGAATAAGGTGGTCTATTTTTGTTATTTCAGTCCATTTTATGTTACAGACGTGCATTTCTGCAAAATTCATCATTTAGTTGTCCTTGGAGGCCAAATTTGCTAACAAGAATAGCTTCCAGGGTTGATGCTGACAGATTGGCTCTTTGACTCATTCTGTTTCTTCTGACCATTGAGAATGATCTCTCAGCACTGATGTTGCTGTGTGGTATTGAAAGTATTGATAGCATTACTCTCCCAAGGGTTAGCCAGATCCATCCCTTTTTTCCTGAGAGCAACCCACTTATGATCTGCTCTTTCCATATTCAATTCTGCATTTAATTTGTAGCTTTGGTAAAGACTAAACTTTATGCAGATCATCAGTGACTCCTTCCCTTTAGCTGGAGTAAAAGGCTAGGCCCTTAAATGAGGCTACATATTATTTAGCCACATCTACAATGCTTGCATGGATGAGCAAATCATCCTTTAATGATATTTTTTCCTTCATGTATGACAGTGATTTGATCCAAAATGCCATACAGTGCATTCTTGTCTGTAAATGTGCTTCAGAATTCATCTTCTCTGGAAGTTTGTTGGTTGCCTCGCCCAAGTACAAGTCCTGAGAACAAATGTAAAAGCTTTCATCTTTTACATCAATTGCTGTGATGTCTGTCTTGTCAACAATGTACTTTGGCTTAATAACAATCGAAAGAAATTCACTGTACATAGTAGAATGTCTCTGGTCTTGCAAATTAAGGGCTTGTCATGCTGTGGTGCTTTGTTGGGTCTGTCAAAACTGTTCTGAATCCAGCTTAAAAATTAGCAATATGCATTTTTTCAATAAACTCACAAAATGGCATCCACAGCTCTAGAAGACAGTTAATGCACTTTCCAGGAGAAAGCCATCTAGCTGGGCAATACTTCAGGATTTTCCATACTTCTTCATTGTGCAGAAGTTGAAAATTCTTGAAATGCCGCACTCTTTATCACTTGGTTCCAGGTAATAATAAATATCCAGAAGTTCATCAATCCGCACAGGAAGCTGATGAAACCGGAAATTAAGCCAGATATGGTAAAGTACTAAGAAACATACCAGACACAGAAAAACCATATACAGAAACAAGGAAACGGAAATGAAATTTTTGTTAATAAAAAAATACGGATTTTTTCTTGATTAGCTGAATAATCAGGATCTTTTCTTAAAAATCAGGGAATCGGAAAATAGGTAAGAAATTCGGGATTCTCCCGATTTTTTCAGTAGGGTTGGCAGGTCTGTATATGGGCCACATGCAGCTAGACACAGCTTAGTACTACTGGATCATTTACATCTAAAGAGTTTGTTTAATACCTACAATGTGGACAATACTAAAATATGTACCTGGTTATGTACAGGTTGCATATATAGGCATTTTTCTTTTTCAGACATGATTTTGGTCTTCCATTAAAAAAAGCTGAAATTTTTTAAAGGCGGGTTTGGGAGTCCTCCTTAAATAGGGTCTCGAGGGGCATTGTCCCATATATGAGTCGTGGGGCCAAAGACTCCCCAGCCAAAAACACATTTTAAACTCGTAACACTGCTCCTGGTGCAACTTATGATTAAAACAATAAACCAAAATAATTATCTGAAAAACCAATAAACTTCACAAGAATGTTAACTTGACTAATTTCACAGCATTTATTGTGACATGAATTTATTCTCCAATACAACTGATGACAGTGTTCACATAATTAAGTCACAATAATTTTCAACTTTTGCTGCAAATATGTTATATTTATCTCTTTTCCTAACAAATCTGTAAAATAAACACCCAAGTACATCAACTGTCTACAAATAATCACACACACTGACTTGTCTTTTGCTCCAATGTACACACCTTGTTGATATGCCAGTTTAGCTTTTTTTGTGGCTTTGCCAAAGATTTCTTTAGCCTTCTTTTTTGTAACCACTGACTTTTTTGGACCAATGGCAATGTGCAATCGTTTCTTTTCCTTCTCAATGAAAGCCTTTTTCCTTTCAAGCTGGTGCTTGTATTGGTGACATACAGTGCTCATATTCTGATAGGGCTCTCATCTGTTCTCTCATGCAAGAAAGCTTTCTTCTTATAGCAATTAATATAGCCTTCATTATGCCTTTCCTATATCATGTTCCCATGCTTTCTTAAAGAAACCTTTCAAGGGTTTTTATCCAGGAAGAAACTCAAGTTTTCAAAGTTCACAAATGATCATTACATGTAACCTCAAATATCCAGGATTACCTTTTGCTCATGGCATAACTAACAAACTACCAGATTACCTTTTTCTCCCTGCATATCTCCCAAACTACCAGGATTACATGGTGCTCTATGAACAACAATCAAACTATCTGCATTAACTTGTTTTTTATGTGTAACCTCAAAATAGCAGGATTACCTTGTGCTCTCTGATCCAAATCTCTCATCAAATTGAAATTTCTTTGCAATTCTGAAGGCAAAGACTCCAAACCTGAAAAGATAAAAAGTACTAGTTGGAAGATCACTATTAAATAAACGGGTGGTGGGGGTGGTGGTGGATGGTCCAGAATAGATTCTTGTGTTAAACCATCTTTTAGATAGACAATGTGGGAAAACATTGATATTTCCCCTTGTGACTTGTTACTTCCTATCATATAAATATGAATTAAACCAATTATTTTGTATTGCAAATATATCTATAACATTGTTAGCTATTTAGGATAATATCAAATGTTGTCCTTGAACTCCTATACAGTGGTTCCTTGACTTACGAGTGTAGGATAATATCAAATGTTGTCCTTGAACTCCAATAGTGGTTCCTTGACTTACGAGTGTCCCAACTAATGAGTTTTTCGAGATATGAGCTGTCCCTCTGCCGATTTTTTGCTTTGAGTTGAAAGCTAAAATTCGGGTTACAAGCCAGCTTCAAGATACCTCACCGTTAGTTGGCGCAGCGAAAGCCACAGTGACCATCGCAACATCCGCCCAGCATCCCATGTCTCACTCGTTCACTTTAAGAGGTTGGCTCTCAGAGGAAGCATCAGTGGTGTGCTCGCATTTGTGCTTGCAGTTATTTTGCAAAACTTCGTTTGTCCAACATGCATGTAGTCAACTTGGCGAGCGTAGCACTTCTACGATCTGCATCATACTGAAGCAGAAGGAGTCAATAAAGGCTATAACGCCAGCCAAGGGTGTTACAATAATTTCTAAACAGCGGACATCTATCCATGAAAATATGGAGAAGCTGCTGATGGTGTGGTTGACGGAGAAGCAGCTCGCAGAAGATACTGTGATGGAGTCTATAATCTGCGAGAAGGCTATTTATGCTGATTTGCTGTAGCAGACCTCAGGCACTTCAACAGACGAGGCATGGGGAGGCTGGTTCAAGAATTTTTAAAAAAAGAGGACTGAAATTCATTCAGTTGTCAGGCATGGTGAGGCAGCGAGCATGGATATAAAGGCAGCTGAGGATTACCTCAAAACTTTTGCTGGAATTATAGCAGCAGAAGGATACTTCCCCCAGCAAGTCTTCAACTGTGATGAGACAGGACTCTTCTGAAAGAAGATGCCAAGGAGGACTTATATAACAGCAGATGAGAAGTGGATGCCAGGCCACAAACCCATGAAGGATAGGCAAACCCTCACACTGTGTGCCAATGTGAGTGGCTACAACATCATGATATACCTCAGAATTATCGATATGGCATGGCAGGGTGCTACAAAGGGTGTTTTTTTGGGGGTCCGGAACGGATTAATAGCATTTCAATGGGGAAAATTGATTTGACATAAGAGTAATTTGAGTTACGAGCTCCTTCACGGAACGAATTAAATTCTGAAGTCAAGGTACCACTGTACTGTTAGATAAAATGAATGAATTACCAACAACCACCCATATTACCAATGGTATAATGTATGAAAATAACACAAACAGTGACCCTGATAAAACCACTAACCTTCATAGCAACTAATAATGACAAAAACTTCTTGATCAACTGCCAAAATCAAGTGCTTGCTATGCAGTTAACTATTCAGCAATTAGACATTCACTGATCATTTAATTAAAAAATGCAACAAATGCATTTAGCATTGGTAATGATTACATTTATAAAAAAATGTCAAATGTCGTAAAATAAGACTGATGCTATTGTAACAATAATGAAGATGAACAACCAGGAGTTTACCTTTATTTATCATTAATCTTCTGTTGCATGAAGGTCTATTTATAGTTGTTTTCATATAAGAATGCCAAAAGACAGCCTATTTTTAATCAAACTCATGTTATTGACCACATTTGGATTCTTTCTTCATTTATAGCACCTAAAGAACATCCTGCATTTTGTGTAAGCTTTCCAGATTAAAACAATAAAGTATTGTTAACAATTTATTGTGACATATGATAGACTTAACTCATTCAGCCCCAATCCCGTCAATGTGCGTGATCCGGTTTCTGCATTCATTGACCGATCCCGCCATGCAACAAAATTTCTTGACTGCATTCAATGGCCGATCCCATCATCGATTGCTTTGAATGTGTGTTAGATACAAACTATCTGATTGGTTAAAAAATGGGGATTTTCCGAGAATCAGACCAATATTAACCAATCAGAATGGATTTTACTTTTCTTTGTGAAAACTTGAAACGTTCAGAAACAAAAGGGTTACTAATTGAAAATGCAGTTTCACTACACATGTTCTGTTCTTGAAAAATCATAAATGGCGGACAAGAGTAATTTTTTTTTGATGATGGAAGTGAAAACGAGGAGTTTCTCAGGTTTGATCTCGAAAATATTGAAGCAGAGGAAAGAAATGTTCAGCAGTTGGATTGTTTGCGAGATTTAGAATCAGACAATGAAGATTCTTGAGATTGAATTGTCAGAATAAGAGGATGCTGATAGCGAAAATGATCGTTAATGCCGATCTAGCAGACCATAGCAATCATATTCTGCCTATCCTAATCAATGATTTTTGTGAACCAAATCCCGGATCTACAACAAACATTGACAACGAAGAAAGAGAAATCAAGTTTTTTCACTTATTATTTTCCAGAGAAACTGTACATGGACACTGCAAACGAAACCAATCCATATGCTCAAAAATGCATATTGTATTTCTGGTATCACCGAACAAAATATGGTATCCAACCTGCACAATGTGTTCATTAAATAAAGTTTGATCTGAACCAAAAACTGTAGGTGAACAATGCCAAGTAAATTTATGTACAAATTGTTTCAAACCATATCACATTAAATTTTCCTGGTTTATTTTAGTGAAATTAAGTGCTGATGATGTGATTTTCCTGACAATGTTGCACATAATTTGTAAATAGTGTATAAAGAAATTGTGAAAGACTTGGACAAATAGGAAATAAAATAAATACATCACTGTGTAGACAAATTCATTTGGAATTGGCCAAAATTTTATCAATTACTATTCGATATAAGAAAAGAAATTAAAGTAAGTGTGAAGGCATGTGCATGATGTTTAAAAATTTTTCCAAACAGGTAAAACACTCTGGGGCACAAGCTACTAAAAATTAGCTTAGTATTGCTAGGGCACAGTAGCAGTGACACTGATAACTGCGCTGGGGCTGAAAGAGTTAATCCCATTATTCATCCATGCATCATTGCACCACTTGCATCAAAAATGGAACAGTTCAGGTATCCAGTACACTGATTCTGGCTGATTTTGGTAATGCATGGACAGAATATGTGAAAATACCAGTTTTTCTCAATTTTGTGAAAAAAGAAAATCTAGTGGTCTATATCAAATATAAAATAGTACCAGTTTGTGCAATAGATGGCCATAAAAACAGTACTTTGTCTTACTGCCAGGTGAATTACATATTAATGCAAACAGGTATCCAAGGCAATCCTTTCCCCATTTATATTTTACAGCTTTTTAAAGAAGCAGAAGTTCATAAGGGTCAAGTTGATACATGGGGATGCATAACAATTATTTACAAGTCTATTACTTGAGAACTAATTTCCCCTTGTCATCAATGTGACTGAAGTTTTCAGTCAAGTTCAACCTTTTTTTAAACAATTAGCCCAAATAAGCTCCCCTCCCGCTTCGGGGATGTTAGACTATAATATTTTATTTCAACTAATAAAACTGGACTACCTATTGGCAGTAATGACTAGCATTATGCAAAGGCATGATGGATGTATATGGTTACTAATAATAATACATAATAATAAGCAAAGTGACCAGCTGATTAACCTGGTGGTAAATTCATTATTGAAAGCTATACAAAATCTTTGATTCATGCCTGACTAGGATCCTGAATAAATTTTTTATGAATGCCGCTTCTGAACTTGAGAATAATGATGTGATTACGTAATTTTAACACGTGATGCACTTGTCGCCTGGAAAAATCTTTACTAATTTGCGTATGCACAAGAACAAAACAAATAAAAAAAGCAAAATGTAATTTTTACATATTTTTTTGTTGTAAACCGAAAGGACCTACATCCACGGTTGGAATTACCCAACTGGCCAGCATATGATCATGTTAGATTAAGTGTTGTGCAACAATAATTTATCAATTTCTTTTGCGTCTACACTCTTGTACCACTGATCCATATGGATTTAGCTTATTAGTGACAAAATTTAACTGTAGATCCAGGTAAGTAGCAAATATGTATGTTAAATAAAATAAATGTGTACCTTTGTTAAAGTTTTATGCATCTATTGCATGTAATATATAGAGTGGTCTCGTTATACTCAGATTAAGCTTTTCTGCCACTTGTATTATTAATAAATTACTCTCTTGGGGGTAGACATGTGTGAACCTAAAACAAAGCCATTCATGTTTACATTTAATATAATTTCTCTTTGATCGGGTACCAGTGTAACCGATCGTTAGAATTGACGTGTACCCGTAAGAAATTTCCCCAAATTATGATTTCTCTAGTGTATGGATGGAAACAACAATGTTCTACAAAGACTGTAACATTTATGGCAAAAACTTTGGTATTTTATGCAGAGGTCTCAGAAACATTAAATTACGCAGATTTTGATGCAAATATTTAATCTGGGATGCAGGAAATCACCATGCAAGAGTCCTCTGTATGCAGGCAAATAGCTGGGCGGCAAATTAAAAGATTTGCCAGTCTTAATTCAACAACGTACTGAGTGGGAGAATATGTAGATTACTTCATCATTTTAGCTGAGCTGATATTTACAGTGACATAATTTAGTGGTTAAAATACCCCAAGATGTGCCTGCAGTATTTATAAGAGTACCGTATTTACCGTATGTTTTCGGACACTGTATGTTTTCGGACACCGTTTTTTTCGGGGAAAAATCATATTTAAATGCCTTGTAAGTTTTCGGACGTTGCTCCGCTATAATTGTTTCTACAATTTATGTTTTCGGACACAATCTTGGAGGATCTGCTTCGTCATTTTAATGTAAAATTTACAGCGTGTTTGCCGTTAATTTAACTGATACAAAGTTCGCTTCATTTGGTCGCCAATTATTTAATGCGATCATGAACGTCCATGAACTAATATAATTTAAAATTATTAATCACATGTAATTCGGGATAGTGACAACACCTGCTGCATTAGTCGGACGGGTTACACGAGCTCTAAAGTGTATATCAACAACGGATTGTCTTGTTAAATCAAGATATTCCAACGAAAAGTAACAGATCGGATATAGATTTTTGAAATCATATTGTGATATTTGCAGACCGGTATCGACATTTTGATCGCGTCACATATATGACAACATACGATGATACACGCGTGCTATTTGATTTTGATCAGACTCGTCATCTAGAGCAGCTTTCTTCGTAGGCGGTTGTTTTTGTGATGCTTCCTCAGAATCATTAATTCGAGGTCGCTTCTGTGGACGGCCTACTGGTCTCTTTGGAGACGATTTTGGCAAGGGCGAGTCCCTCCAAGAACTAGGCAGTGCCTCCTCACTTGTTGCATAACGTATGATAAACTTATCCATCAAATTTATTACAGTACTAACAATATTATGTTTCACAACGATAGCTATCCAGTATACTAACTTTTGTATGTGGTGGGTATTTTATTTATACTTTTTATTTTAATAGTTTGATTCAGCTAACAAAAATATGATTGGTTGTCAGTATAGACATTGTTACACACGAAACCACGTCATACAGGTGTGACAGTTAAGGTTTTGATTAGAAACCATGACCCCTGCCTTATATCATTAAACAAACAATAATCAGAGTCGGTATGGATTAGTAAAATTCATTGGCATTGTCCAACAAAACAAACCCCTTATCCCTGAGGCATTATATACAAAGGTTTAAACATAGTTATTGTTCTACAGGTAATAAACCTCTTGGTAGACGATATATTTGATTGTGGGTGCTAAATGTTAGGTACATCGTGTGCTCTTTTAATAAAATCCAGATGGCTGCCTTTTATTTCCGAACACATCTGTCAAAGAAATCCCACCAGTTATATTATTAACAATTAACACCCAGACACTTTGAAATCTCTGACATGCATCACTACAATCTTCGAGCAGTAGATCGTTTCCAGCCGGCAAGCTTTGCTCATTTTAATCTACCCTCGGCTAGGTGGAAAAAAAGAGAAGACAGAACCACAACAAATGCATCACCTTTATTTTAAAAAAAATATAAACATATTAATCATGCCGACTCGTACATGTATATTGCAAATTGCTTTTTATTTTTACCCTTCGTAGGCGTACATACAACACTCACCCCATTTGGAGCCTCTCACCCTTGGTGCTCTAAGAATAGTCATCATACATATACCGGTGTTTCGACTCTCGATACTAAAATGTTTCTGCCCAAAATATCTTAAGAATTATAACTCCAAAATCTTTTTATTTAGTTTGTATTAATATCTTAATTACACAGAAATAAAGCTTGCGTGCGTTTGTAATGTAGATTTTAATGATCATTAGCAGAAGGTTAAACTGGATTGCAAGATTACTATGTTAATATGGCGTTTTTTTTGGAAAATACGCACACAATCGTGGCTCTAATACATGTATGGCTTTGTTTTCTGGTGGATGGACATGTATCAAATAGACAAAATAGGCAAGTAATGCCCATTTTTCATTAATTATCCTTTCCGTGGTGTTAGACAAAATACTTGTTTTACTTCATGGCAGCACGTTGTCATGTGAGCTAACGGTAACTTCGTTAAGGACGGGGAAGGGGGGGGAAGGGCGGCATAATTCTATCTTCACTTGTATGTTTTCGGACACCTAATCAAAGAATTTAATATGTATTCGGACAACAAAAAAAGTAATTATCTGTTGCAGTCCGAAAACATACGGTAAATACGGTACATCAAAATATGGGCAGATATTGACTATGACTAAATTCAAATACAAAAGATCCCAAGATGCACATGTGGTTATTGTTAGTGTACATCAGAACTTTAGCTTCCATTATTGTTTTTATCTCTGCTTGAAGCCAGATAAATAGTGCATGCGACGTCAAAATCAAGACACATCAATACTTGGACAAAATGGCGTTTGCAAACTTGGATAAGTATTATGGGATTAAATAGCAAACTGAAAAAGATTTTAATGAGATTTAAAAGAGTGCTGAAGTTGCTAGAACTGTTAGTTTGGATGGGATAGTAGCCAAGTGTAAGAAAGTTTGTGATGCCTGGCTTAGTGTTTGGAATAAAACCATTCCTTGGATTGACAAAATTAAGTCTCACCCTGAAGAACTAACAAGAGTTACACTGCTCTCAGGCTATTCTGTGCAACAAAGGTCACCAATATTGGCACAAAACCCATTCCAAATTTAATTGACGAAATCAAAATTCTGCAATGTTTGCCAGTTGAAAAGCAGCAATTGTCACCAGAAGATTATATTCAAAATAATTGGACAAATGGGATATCACTCCTATGTTTCCACGACTCAAGATATAGCAGTCTATTCTGCACATGACTGAAAAGATGTCATGTTTATGCATTAGGCTATGGAAATGAAATACATTACTTTGGAATCTTTGTGTCAACATTTCAGTCAAAATCAGAATTTTCAACCTAAACAACATGTGATCCAACAATGTTTACAGAAATGACTTGTGCTGTATTACCAGACGAGCCAAATATGCTGATATGGCTGTACATGTCAACGTTATAAAGAATGTGGAAATTAAACCCAATGGAAACGTACAATTCTTCTAAACTGCAAAATTCAAAATTGTCTGGGATGGGACTGCAACTTTTGCTGGTGGGACTCATATTTTTACCAAGATGGAAGACCTGGACATCTAGTTTTAAAATCCTAGCTAGACTTGTTATGAATTGTTTTATTAAGAAAGTTATTCTTTCACACACTCACTGCAAATTGTTGCAGGATACTTAGCTGAAATAAATGGGACAACGCTTTACTCAATCCTTATACCAACTACCATCCGACACCCAGTGACCCACGTAAAACGTTCCGAATAACTACTAAAAGCCCTTAATATATTTGGTTATTTTTAATGTTGAAAAATATTAATATGTAATGATGGATCCTCATTAAATCCAAAAAGTAAAATTAAGAAACAAAAATAGCATTTTTTTCTAAATTTCTTTAGCATAGTTACAAGTAGCGCCGAAAATTTGAAAGTGCGCCAAAACTTCTGAAAGGGTTTGAGATGCGATTTCATTATAGTCTATTATAATATCGTTTCCAGATTTCCGAATAAGATATCTCTCCAAATGCTGATTGGAAAGCAATGTATAGATAGTTTGTCTTATCTTGTCTAATATGTTTGTGTTATTTAGCAAAGCACGCTGCTTACTGTCAAGGTAATGCTCCAGATACATAGCAGTCGCCATTTTCGCTGATTTTCATAAATTTGACATATCACGTGATTCTGATTTTTTTTTTAATACTCTCGAACACTAACTGAAATCTGTGCGTGGTAAAATATCCTCAAGGATGTATATAAATATACTTAAGTAATGAAACACAAATAATTTATAAACTGAAAATGTCAAGAGATTTTAATCATTATGTACTTGAGAGAACTCAATAAATATACAGTTTCATGTTGTAAGAAAGTAAAATTGGAAGTTAATATTAAACGGGACGAATTATTGAGTAATATCCCCGTACACGCAAAATAAAAGCGTACATTTCAGTGTGAACGTAAGTTCTTGTGTTCATTTTACTTATGTATTTAAAATCTTCAATTTAGCATAGTGTTTCATCTCCTGTAATAAATAACGAAAGGTGGGTGCTTCCTTTGTGTATGCAAGCTTGCATTGCTTGTTCAAAGCTGAAACAAATTTCACTTCTTTGCAGACAGAAAACAAAAGTTAAAGAAAGCAAATAAAGGGTACAGAAAGAAAAGAAAAATACGAACCAGTGGCGGAGCAACCTCCAGGCAACCCCTGTAACGGTAGGGATGGGGTGGGAGTACAGCTCAAGTAGGAGACCAACATTTCAACCAACAACCTCTGTTTTATTAGAATGGGTCCCTTGAGTAGTTTGAGTGGGGGTGGGATGTGGATGACCTTCTTGGTTCGCTACTTTCCTCAAACTTGCAACAGTTCCATAGCGTTCAGTTTTTTCATATGGACCTTAACCAAATTACTTACGATAATAATAATAATAATAATAATAATAATAATGAACCACACACACACACACACACACACACACACATTATGTTTCTCTCTTGCATGTATCTGGCATAATCGTAAGTAACACATGTTGAGTTTAACAATTCAAAACCAACACTTCCTACAAAAGTAATTCGACTGCGATGGGCGCTAAAATGGCACCTTCGTATGCCAATATTTTCATGGGAAGACTCGAGCAAAGGCCTCTAAACGTGGCACCATATCAACGTCCAAGATACGACACTGATATCAAAATGGATGCAAAGGGGCAACAATTTGCAAACTTTTTCTATGCGTCAATAACTTCCATCTAACGAGCCAATTTACGTCGGAGAAATCAATATATTCAATCCATACCCCATGAGAGGAACATAGAAACTGACCTATATTCTAAACCTACTGACCCATCGGTATCTGTTCCGACCAGCACGCAATAAAAAAATCTCCCCTTCATTATAAGAGTTCGTACCATACTCAAGTGATCTAATCATGCTGCCATTAAAAGTGACTCCAAAACCTAAGTGTCTTCATAGAAGGAGAGGATACCGAAGGAGTTACACTGAGGAGGCTAATGGCAAAACTAGACTCCTTGATAGAGTTGTTGCTGTTGTTGTTGTTGTTGTTGTTGTTGTTGTACGGTTTAACGCCATTTTTCACCACAAGATAGGCTATACATGGCGGCCAGTATAACTGGTTGAGAAAGAACCTTGAAAAACACTGAGAAGAACCACCGACCCACGATAAGCTACTATCAAGCTTCTTCATGTACCCTCGTTAGCCGAGCCTGGAACTCGAACCCACGCAGACAAGTGAATTAGCAGTGGGCACTTTAGACCACTCGGCCACTCAGGCCCCTCCTCGACAGAGAATGCATTCTGTAATAGACAATGATGAGAACAAACAAACATGTTCCCTTCGTTGTAGCTTTCCATTTTGATGCATCGAACCAACAACAGATCAATCGGAAACATTGGCACCATATTGAATCGTACAAACATCTGAAGGCTATACGTTGAAGATGTTCCTATTGAAAACCTAGAAATCTCAAGGACCATCTGGTACATGCCAAGGTAACTTTGATCAAGACCATAGCTCCCATCACATTGCAAAAACAAGTGTTGCCTAATTTGCAAACACTTGCTCGAATCTTTCTGCAGTTCGCCAATCGGAGTAAGCTACAAGATCAATTCGATGTCGGGTCAAAAATAGTCTTTCGCATGTTCTTTACATGCATCAGCTGTGTCACTCAGTGTGTTGGCGAAACCGTCGAGTTCATAAATTTTCTGGAAGTTACTTAGTTTGGTTTAAGGGTCTACTATCCAGCTTTCCTAGCACTTCAATTCAATAGCAAATTAAAGAAAACTGAACCGAATACTATAGATCTTTTCATATAGTACATATAGTTTATAGCACAAAATTCCTGTTAAATCCGGAACGGATTCCATCGAAAACAGATCAGATTTTTGAAGATATTGATGACGATTTAGATTCTTGGAGGGATTTTTTCATGAAAACGTTAAAAAGGCACAGGATGAAAAAAAGAGGTCAACGTTTTTGATGCTCTGAAGAGAAGAGACTATTAAACATCGGTAGGAAATCAAGCTCAAAATAACATATGGATTAATAATGTTAATAAAATGTTACGTCAAGGCAAAAGAGTACAATAAAAGGGTTGGATGAAAATAGATATAATATTTATGAGGGTTGTTATAAACTTTCATGCAGAAAACTGTAAAACGGAACTTTTGTCACTCTATCATGCATACTTTTAATCCAAGGATCATCTCAAATGACCATTTTTGTTAAAACTCCTGAAAATCGTCTAGAATCTAATATTTCCACTATATTGTTTGGAACTCTAGATCTGTTATGAAAATCTCCATAATGATATACATTTTCAAACTTCAGGAACGAGTAATACATTTGTATTGAATTATATTATAAAAATAGATGATTGTAAAGCCTCAACCTTGTTATGATTGGAAAAGGACTCCAAAGGCTCCTGACGTAGTAGATGGTATAGCTTTTATTTGCAGTCACATTATGAGATCAAATACTTTTTCAAAGACTCGGAAAACTTTAAAGTTAAAATCCACGGAATAAAGCTGGAACAAGAGATAAAGCAGTTAACTAGAGACACTTCTCCTCCCTTCATTGACTTTTTAAATTACTAGAAAAAAAATTGAACACTTACAATCTTATTCACGATAATCACTCTGGCTTTGGACAGAAACACTCGAGTGAAACTGCATTCATATTTATGAATGATCAAGGCCCAACACGTTTATGTGTTGTTTCTTTTTCTTCTTTCTGTAAAGCCGTTGATCTTGTAGACCATGAAAGGTTGCTTGAAAATTTGACAATCTATAAATGTAATAAAACTGTCTAAAAAAAAGTTCTTATTTAACTGATAACGTGTACTTAGTATTTATGAATGATTGCCTTTCTTTAAGTAAAAAATATTCATTAGATGCAATCATGGCGTTTTTTAAAATATTATTTACACTTGTTACATTTACAGTTTCTGACTTAATTAAAATGCGATTGAAATCTAAAGTTATTTGCGAGCTCATTCCATCCAACTGCATATGTCAATATTTTAGCCAAATGTTCAAGTTTAAATTTTTGTGACATCTAAAATGTTTGAATATCTAAAATTAATTTTAATGTGTTTTAATATTAAACCGTACAAGTATTCGGGAGCACACATATTCAGTGTTTTTAATTTTTTTGTGCCATAAGCCGAAGTCAACACACCTATAAAGCTGGCATTTTGTTTCGGGCATAAGCTAACGTTTATGATAGCTGCTTTTGAAATCATCATAAACAAATGTCAAATTGAATATTTTTATTTCAAGTTTTGTGTTCATTCCACTGCAGAAATGTCAGGCTAAGGGACTTCAATTGAAATTGGACACTTAAAAACTGAAATCCAAACTAAAACATACGTTTTAAAAAAGGTTAATTCTTATCGTTGCCTATATACGAAATAAAAAATCAGAACATTAATTCTTTTCCAGAATAGGATAATCTTTTATAAAAGTAATATTCAACCATATTTGGACTATTGTCCTGAACTTTACCCCCATATTTTACTCGATTTTATAGAAAATGTGCTGCTTTTTTTACGATTATATTGTCTTAAACTATGAGATCGAATTCAACAAGTTTTGTAGAATTCAACAAATAATTTCTTTCTCTATAATACAAAGTCAAAATTTCAAAAGTAATTACAAATTACATTATTGTGATTTAAATGTTGATGTGCATGTAGTCTCAAATGTGCTAATGGGCAATGGAGTTTTTTGCTGTATCACAAAACTAAAAATAAAAATGTCCTTGTCTGAATTCAAATCACTCACTCAGTCCAAGAATATTATTGAAAACCTTTTAATTCCGGTGCATGATAATCTGATCACATAATTCCATCCAAATTAAAAATTGAACACAAGAATAAGACTGATTCTATTTCAGTTGTCAAGGCAAGAATGAACAATCATTATGTAAACAAGATTATCTCTCCCCCTTTTTGACCTTGGTCTCAATTGCCATTTTCAGAAAACTCTCTGTCAACTAACAGAAAATTAAAATTTTGGAAGACTCTAAAGTCAGAATCAAGGCTGTGAATTTCACTAAAAGTCACCATGATCGAGAAATATTGTTTATTAAATAAACGTCACTGTTCATGTATGCCCTTATCCTGACTTAGGACAAGGTACCAAATACAAATGTACATATAGTCGTTATCAACAATCTATACAAACTAAATATACATAATAATTATCTCAAGTTACACACGACCTTTCTTGTTTGTTTCGATTCCAGTTTGAAACTCTCCCCATATACAAACAACATAAATTTAAATTATCTCAGTCGTTTCTTCCAGTTACTAACTTTTAAGCTTTGATAATAATATATTTTCTATGACCTAGAGTAAAATAACTAGGTCAAATATATTTATGAAATCGTCCAAGGACAGGAATTCATGGCATTCCAAATGTAGGGAATTATAACATTTAAATATACAATGAACAAAGAAAACAATGCCATGTGATAGACATTGTTTGACGTAAAAACAAAACTATAAATCATAATGTCTTCACAATGATCTTGTTAATTATCAGTAGCTCTAACAAGAGAATCTACTATCTTCTATAAAGATGAAACTAATTTTGTTCTGCCTCTACAAGGAGTGGAAGACTTTTCGACAAGTAGTGTGGGGCCATCACGGTTTTATATTTATAAAAAAAATATAACAAATTATTATCGATTTCAAAGTTTCCCTTATTATGTGAAGGTAATAGATTTTCTCTCAACATAAATTGGCAAGCTTAATTGTTTTAAATGTAATTTTCTCTTAAACAGCAAAAAGAAAACAAAGTAGTCAGATTTTTTTTGCTGAATATATAACTTTATTTGCATTTTAAAATTGTATTTGGTTAAATTATTTTTTTTTTCAGAGTGCGTGTAACCAGAGTTTGGAGACTGTAGTCCATATTCGTTTCGTTTCATAAACAGTGTGCATATGACGGAACTCGAAGCAAAAACATGGCCAGTTCACTTCGGTTCCATAATCGAACGGGCACTTTAGTTACACTGAGCGACGATAATAGAACTGCCCAGAGAAACTACCCAACCCAGGAATTCAACAATGGAGTTATACTTAGTAACGATACACTCAAGGACAATCAGATCTTTGAGGTTAAAATTGATAAAAAGGTAACTGTCAAAGGGTAGTATTAAGTTGGGGGTAGGTGATTGGTGTAAAGGGGATTGTTTGGGTTTCGTTAATACGTAGTTGTCCATGACCTCTGTTAGCGTGGTTAAATTATAAAAACTGCCTATGTATAATTAATACATTTTGATAAAATATAAAGAAACTAAATTTTGAAAAGAACCAGATGCATATCATTCAGTTTACTTTCCGTGGCACGATGACCCAGTGTCAGACATCACAATAAACTGCCACACTGCAGACAGCTAAATCGGCGTTATAAGTCTAAATCACATGCACACGAGGATGAGAGTATATAGTACATTTCCAGTGACCTCTTTCGTTTAGGTATGTTGTCATAGCCTCAAATCATCACTAAAGTAAGAAAAAGAAATAAGTATAATCATGTTGTGAAAGAATTTTGGCTTATTTTGAATTTGTTAAGACCTTACATCATAAAATAAATTGGCATGGTTACACTAACCTCACTGTGTCTGCCATCACATATAACGCAAGACTTGCCATGACCCGTTTTCTAAATAAGGCTTGCCAGACCATATTTGGATATTCTGTGATATGGTATTGTTAAATGACATAATGCCTAAAGACAGAGAATGGATACTTCCATTAATTGCAGAAATTAGTTTTGTTTTTTTTTATAGAAAAGGCAAAGTCAGTGACTTTCTAAATCCAGTGGGTAGCAGGACAAATACATATATTTTAGCAATAATGGCTTCTTGGTGGAATTTCAAAGTTACTGATAAGCCATATTTACTTTTAATGTGCACAATATCTGCTATGCCCTAGCAACACCAAGCTGTGTCTAGTTGCTTGTGCCCCAGAGTGTTTTACGAGTTTGGAAAATTTTGTTAACATCATGCACATGCCTTCACACTTACTTTAATTTATTTTCTTATATCCAGTAGTAATCTATGAAATTTTCACCAATTATTCCAAATGAACTTATCTACACAGTGATGTATTTTTTTTCCCTATTTGTCAAGTCTTTCACAATCTATTTATACACTATTTACAAAATTATGTGCAACATTGTGGGGAGAATCACATCATCAGCACTTAATTCCATTAAAATAAACCAGGAAAATTTAAAATGTGATATGGTTTGAAACAATTTCAACATAAATTTACTTGGCAATGTTTGCATCCTTTTTTGGTACAGATCGAACTTTGTTCAATGAACACATTTAGCAGGTTGGATACCATGTTGTTTGGTGATACCAATAAACAATATGCATTTTTGGGCATATGGATTGTTTTTGTTTGCAATGTCCGTATATAGTTTTACCAGAAATAATAATAAGTGAAAAAACTTGATTTCTTTTTTTTTTTCCTTGTAAATTTGTCTGTTTGTTGTAGGTCCAGATTCGGTCCACTAAAAACATTGATTTGGACAGGCAGAAGACGATCACTTCAGTCTGCTAGATTGTCAGAAATTCTTTCAATTTCGCTATCAGCATCCTCTTCTGATGATTCAATCTCAAGAATCTTCAATGTCCCATTCTAAATCTCGCAAATTATCTAACTGTCAAACATATCTTTCCTCTGCTTCCTCAATATTTTCAAGATGAGAAACTCCTTAATTTCGCCTTCATCTCCATCAAAAATCACTCATGCAAACACCATCATTTTACGATTTTTCATGAATGTAACATGTGTAGTGAAATTGCTTTCAGTTACTAATCCTTGGTTTCAGAACATTTTAAGGTTGCACAAATGAAAGTAAAATCATTTCAGATTGGTTGCATGTGGTCTGAATCTTGAAAAAGCCCCTATTTGTAAACAATCAGAGACATTATCTACCACACATTCAAATCGAGCATCAACAGGATTGGCTGTTGAATGCAGAAACCGGATTGCGAGCATTGGCGGGATCAGGGCCGAATGAGTTAAATAAGAGGACTACTCAATTTATTTCATTACTTGCAAGGAACATGTTCAGGATTGTTGATATTAGGCTAGAAATGAATAACACCCATCTTGCTCCATTAACATAGCAACCCCAGCTGATCAACGTCACATATTAAGAACATCAATGAAAATCAATACCTAGTGTTGGAAACTTCATAAGTGTCACACACAAATTAAAATCAACCTATATAAAATATACATGTTTAAAAAGGGCATTAAATTATCTACCATTTGATATAACTTTTAATTTGTTTATTTTTAAATTGCCTTTGTTTTTATACATTGAACTTTATCCACAGTGGTAATTTCCGGTAATTTTCCTTTTTGGCGCGCGTGCACCAGCAACAGCGCGTGTCAGTCGCGTGAACACGCTTGCGGGTCATTAAATGGCTATGAATATTCATAGAATTAATTTGGCCAATGAGAAAAATGAATTCGCTACAACCCGGTGCTTGACGTTTTTTCGTATGTTAACAAACAACAAAGCTACGACGGGTCAAAGTCGGTGAGGATTTGTACGCCATCTAAGCTAAATACAAATAAAAGGCATATATCAAAATAACATTTAAGCTTTTTTCTTTAAAATGATGTAAAAATCATTAAATTCGGTAAACATTTTGTATCCCGCATTTAACACCAAACTTTTCAAAATTTACCGACTTGTCGATCGGGTGACCCGTTCGTCATTTTGGACATTTGACCCGAGAAAAATTTCTAAATAATGTGGAAATTACGTATACTCCCACCCACAAGCAAAACAATGCTAGTTCGCAAAATCTATTTTCAATTTTTTTTAAAAATATAATTACCGATATAAAAGATTCCATTGTGGATAAGAATTGATTCAATATGGAAGGGAGATCGCTAGGCCCTTTCTGTACTGAAATGCAGCTTAGTGAAGAACACTTGAATGAACTGACTTCAATAAAATCTCTTGAAAATTGTCATGTGAAAAATTGGTGTTTTGTTGGAACTGAACACTTTCTTGAAAAGTGCAGCAAAAGTAATAGATGTTGCTAAATGTCTGCAGCCGAAATTGTCTGTTTTTTGTCGGATTGTGTAAATTCCGGCAGACAGTGGTATTTTAAAGAACACGGTGAAATTGACTCTTTATTTAAGCAGTACCAAAACAAATTCTTTTAAATGATGTGTGAAGCACTTTACAGACTATGATGTGTTTTCTAAACAACGAAAACAATTTACAACTTAATTATTTCAACAGAATGGTGACATTTAAGTTAAAGTAGCAAGTGAGGTTTACCAATTACCATGAATTTAATAAAAATTGAATTTGATGCATAGTCCATATGATTAGTAAAGCTTTGAACTTTATACAGTTACCAGCATAACTTAATTAAAATTTTTATTTGAATGGTTTTGATGTGAAAAAACCCCCTTTTTAATTAAACACCATATATTGACATGTTGTTGCTGTTTGTGTTATCGTACAAAATATTAAAAACAAAATTTGAATATTGGTGAGATGTTTCTTGCAATAACTGTCCCTCTTGTAAAAATACATCTTAAACAATTGCAAAAATGAGTCCAGCATGTTCTTTTACATAAAGTTGGAAAGTTTTATTAATTTATCTTAAAAAATAAAAAAATTACATCAATTTATGTCTAATTTCTTTTTTTTCTGGTGCCATCGATTTATCGCGTGGCAAATATTATTATAAGGGAAAAAGTGGGCAAATTGAATGAAAATATGCAACTTTAAAATGTCATATTTTTACTTCTAGTAGAGATATTTTTAAAATTTAAACTGTTTTGTGCTGCTAGCAATGAGATCTATCATTTAACAATGTTTTAAAAGTAATTCAATGACAACGAAAAATCAGCTGGGGTTGCTACACATCCACTAGTAAGGAGTAGGGGTACTTATATTAGTCCTATCTTATGTAGTGTAATTTGAGGATGGGAGTAATTAGCATGTGGAAAAACAAACCAATGGTTTAATAACGTGCATTTTCTGTATTAATCTATAATCATTCAAATACAGTGTGACCCCACCATAATGCAATTAACGATAACGCGAATTCGGATATAACGCAGTCGGGGTGTGGCTCCCAAAATTTATATATTCATTTGTATGTGAAAAAATATTATTCTTTCAAAGTATGTGACAAATTTGTTATCATTTTGGAGAAGAGATATAAATTTTAAAATAATATGATGGTGTCGTGTTCCTGAAATTTTAAATACTTTTACATGTATATATTTTGTACCAGGAAAAAATATTTTTTTAAGTACTAGAAATAGTGTCTAAATTGTTTATTATTGACCGCTCCAGTGGCCTAGTGGTTAGAGCGGGTGGTCGTGGGTTCGATCCCTGGCCGAGTCATACCAAAGACTTACAAAAATGGTACTAACAGCTGACTCGCTTGACGTTCAGCATTAAGAGGTTAGTGTTAGGACTGGTCGGCCTGGTGTCAGGATAATGTGACTGGGTGGGACATCATGCTACATGTCTGCGGCATGATGCCCCAGTGGTAGACATCACTATAAACTGCCTCACTGCAGACATCGTAGCGAAATGACTGAAAAATTGTTAAAGCTACGTTAAAAATCCTAATCAAACAAACAAACATATGTTTATTATCATTATGGGGAAGAGTTTGCATATGAATTTTAATATAATACGGTTGTGGCATAGCTTCTGAAATTTAACAATTTCATGAGTATCTTGAAGTGTTATGCCAAAATAAACATTATCAGAAATGTTACTGATCGATGAGTATAGCCAGTAAGACTTCTTTGTGATTATCTTCAATTAATTCTGTAAACAATCTTTGTTCAAACATGTCAACTGTACCAGAGTATCTTCATGACTTGTTCAGGCCTTTTTCAACACAGTACCAGTTGAGATCAATATCACATGGAAATATTCTAGCACCAAAACCAAGAACAGAGCAATTTAAAAAAAGAGTTTTCAATACTATGGTACAGTTCTGTGGAATAAGCTTCTACTACATGTAAAATTGGCTGAAAATATTAGAGTATTTAAGAAGAAATATCGTGAGCATGCGTTTGTAATAGATAATGAAATTTAGTATTTTAATACTAAACATGTTAAAATAAACACTAATTATTGCTATCTTCATATAATGTGCATTGTTGTACTGTCCTTAAGAGGGCCTCTAGGGAGAATAGTCCTTGACTAACAAGTCGCTCTCTATAAATAAAGCATTATTATTATTATTATTATTATTATTATTGGGTTATGTTCTTAATTTGGCTAATTAAAATTTGTATGTCAGTTGTTACAGTCATGGCAAGATTGTTTCTTTCCTGTTTGGTCCGTTAAAGCACCTGCTGTCTTATTACATAATTTTTTTTGATATAATAAATGAAATACACTTGGTCATCTTTAACCGTTTTATGTTATTCTAACAAATAAGTTCTTTCCTTAAATAACATTGGTGTAATGAATCCAGCTGTCAGGATGTTGCTAACTAGTCAGTTAGCTATTTGGTCTTTGGCTTGTTTAATTAGTGAATAAGGCTTTTGAAAGTTGGGAACATGTACAGATTTAGATATTGAACAATATGTTGAATTAGGATGATTTTTATCATTGTACATGTATTTAGAAGGAATTGTAAAAGTGGTGGTAAAAGCAACAGTTATGTACGGAGACCTGACATACTTGCTAAGACCACAAATCAGGTCGGAATTCTTAGTATTTGACAATTTTACAAGTGTTTAGTTCATATTTTTGGTATTTAAGTTTATATTACTAGTGTTTACTTTTAAATTACTGGTGTTTAAGTTTATATTTTTTGGTGTCTACGTTTGTGAATGAATGATGTGCTTTTGTCCCAATTTAAAGCTGTTCCTGTTATCTTTTTTCTGTAGGTGAATTCGTGGAGTGGCTCCATTGAAATTGGTGTGACAACATGTGATCCTGACAGCCTGATATTTCCAATCAGTGCAACAGGTTTTCGTGAGGGCACATGGGTTATGTCAGGGAGCTCTGTTTTAAAAGATGGACACTCAATGATAGAAGAGTATGGGGCAGACCTTGACCAGCTTTCAGAGGGAGATCGGGTGGGGGTCATGAGATCAGCAGAAGGGGAACTACATTTCTTTGTTAATGGAGCTGACCAAGGAGTGGCAGCTTCAGAAATACCCCCAGCAGTGTATGCTGTTGTGGACATGTATGGAAAGTGTGCTCAAGTTTCAATTATTGACCCAGACAGCACTGATAATAGAAACACAGGTAAGCTTATTAACTAGTAGCTTAACCTTTCATCCATGATTGAGTTAGAATCTTTGTTGGAGTTCTGAGAGACATAGAATATTTGTAAGAGGCAAGTTTTTTCTTGGCTTATTCTTGCCAAACAGTTTTAATAAAACTCAAAACTGTTGACTGCATGAAATAGAGAAGGTAAATGATCAGGTGTATTATTCTTAAACTTCAGAAAGACTTTTGACTTCTTTGATCATGATGCTTCATTATCAGTATTAAAATGTTACAGATTTAATGCAATACTTGTTTTCATGATATCAGTCTTATGCATAGAATGAATAGCTGTTAGATATGAACAGTCTGGCTAAATTGATATTAAACATGGTGTTCTCCTGGGCTCTTTGTTATGATTACTGCCATTTCTTATATTAAAAAATTCCCTTTTCACATCAATCACGTATACAGACTAATTTGAAGATCACGCAACAGGTGCAGATTTGGCAGCAATATGAATACTGTAGAGGCTCTACTGAACAAATGAAATATATTAAAATGTGGTCAGAATAAAGTAAAATAAATGAATTAAAAATGATATATATGGTAAATATTGGTGACAAATAGTCAGTTGATTGAAAATATTAAAAATGAAACTTAGGATTAACAGGGATGGTCCTGGCTTTTAAAAAGCTGTCGCCAAAAAAATCGCCAACATCAATATTTTGTCGCCAATTTTCAAAAAGTGTCGCCATAACAAGTAGTGTACATTTTTCCAAGTGTTAATTTAGTCTATTAATGTAAAAGGCAATGAAAATGACAAAAGATGGATTAATTAAATGAATACTTTAATTACAACAAGCACTAACAAAATGTTACAAAGTGTTACGTGAAGATCCGTCGCGATTTTACGGCTGCCCACTTGCTGAATGGGTGAAAGTCAAAATTTTCATATCGGTACATGCTGATTCTCATTAAATTCTTGAGAGATGAGATGCCGAGTTTATTTTTGATGTCAGTTTTTATGAGGTTCATCTTACTGAATTTCGTTCACAGTCAACAGTGCTGACAGGTGACACCAGTAGTCTCTCAGCAGCCGCAGATGCGCAAGGGTATATTGTCCTGGATCTCACTGCCAACTGAATCAAATCCTTAACACCTCTATACACCTTACCATTCCTGAGAACTTGAACCCTAGCACTCAAAACTATCGAATCACCCTCCTCCGTGAACCTTGCTTTTAGATTATCTATAACAATATCTATAAATTTGGCACAAGACAATGCAGCCTCTGACCTTTGCTTAGCATTATCACTAATTATATCGCCTTTGTACTCAAAAGTACATAAACCTGATGAATCTAAACTTGGTTCTGCTGGAATCTCAGAAAGAAACCTAGAAACGTTACTACCAGACTCTAACCTCAGATTTTCAAGAAGCTCAACAGTGGAGTGGAGAAGGGGATTAACCTCGGTAAAGTCAATATCAGATCTCTGATAAGCTTGACACAGAACTGCCAAAGGCCTGAGAATGTCAGCCATATAGTGTGCTGTATAAACAACTTTGAAACAAGCAATGGGCTTATACATTGCAAGAGCCTTTGCAGAGTTGTCTTCCAAGAAGACACTAACTAGAGCTTGAAAATTATCAACAACTGCCTGTACACTACCTTCAAAACTCAGCCACCTTGTGTGGAATACCTGATGCAAGCGAGTGTGAGAAGACTCTAACACTGACTGAATTGCCTCAAGTCTACACATATTACGAGGGGAATAGGCAAAATACTTGTACATATTATTCAGTATATCTTGAAACTTAACCAAGTATCTAACCTCGTCAGCTGCAGCGCCTGTACCCAGAGCTAACCGATGTGCAATGCAGTGAGTTGCAAGCAAACCTTTAGTAGCCTCCTTCAACCTGGTAACAATACCACTCTTGCAACTCAACATGACTGCAGCACCATCCGTTGATAAACCAATCAGATTGTCCAGACTAAAACCAAATGACTGAATTAAACCTAACAACTCTGAATATATAGATTCTGCATTTGCGGTTTGAAGCTGACGAATACCTAGAAATTGAGTCACTGGTTGAACACTGCCAGCCAAATTAGTTAGGTACCTAACATAAACAATCAAATTCTGATGTACTGAAACATCTGTGCTCTCGTCAAGCATGACGCTGTAAAAACGAGATTCCTTGACCTTGGTAGCCATCTCATCAACTATTACATCAGCCAATGACTGCTGAAACTCACTGGTGCTTCCGTGACCGTCATACGATGTGTGCTTATCTACTTTGAGGTCTGAGAGTTGGGTGGCGCCCTGAAATAGAAATAATCATTAATTTTGTATGCCATAAATATTTCATTTATTATTATACATGTTCTGACCGTGTGTGTGTGTGTGTGTGTGTATATATATATATATATATATATATATATATATGTGTGATTAACAAAAAGTGGCATTTATACAACAATCACGGTGTACTACAGTAATATCACATTGAATATATTGAGCTTATACGTGTTTTTTCCTTATGTTGCTGTCATTTAAATACATAGAATATTACTGTTAACAAGCTATTATATAATATTCTCAATACCTGTGTGATACACAACTGGTGCAGCTTTGGGACAATTGTATTAGCCAGGTTGTAGTAAGCCGCAAAGAAAGTGTTCCGCATAGCACTAATAATAGCAATTTTGCTTTTGCTAATGGCAGTGATCTTCGCTGCTTCCATGGTGCTGGCATCCCACATCACCGTTTATGCACATGTATGACTGTTGTTACCTGAAGAAGAAAAAAATGCATTATCAACTTTAGTTGACATTTTAATAACAATAAAACCCTATGATCGTACATTGCAATATAAGATAATTGAAGTATAATGCGGCCGTCGATTGCATGCATTCCATAATTAAATGCACCACCCCCACCCCACCCCCCGTTCTTTATGGCTAGCTTCCCAGAGCTTGTAGTGAATTGCTTCCTAAATCCCAAGAATGATCACCGAATGCTGTATAAATTTTCTCAACAAGCAAAATAGGATCTCCATTCCCACGAATGAAACTTACACGAGTTAACAACTGGCAATATTGGACCGTATATATAAGCATAAATTCACAGCCAATTTATGGATTCTTTCACTCCTGTATTTTGAGAAATAAATAATTATTTTTAATTATGCAAACTTGGATTTTTTTTGTTGCTATTTCTTGTTGTGGAGTTTAAGTCTCTGTGGGATTGATGGCAAAAGGAAAAGATCAATGAGTAAAATGCAAAAATATTACTTACCCCGCCTGGATTGATGTTTGGTGACGCACTCCTTCTTCAAAATATCACATCCAGTTGTAAATGAATTTACAAACTTTGCCTTGATACATACATCACAGAACATCTGTTTTAACTTTGGATCATATCTGAGCCACGGACGCCCAAGTTTCCAACTGTCTTGAAATTTTCGGGACTTGTTGCCCCGTTCATCGTAATGTGGTGTTGCACTTGAAGCGCTACATGTAGATGATGTTGGACTGCAGGGTTTATTATCGGGTTCAGTGATTGTTTTGTCTGATGAATTTGCACTAAATCCAAACGCTGTTAATTTTTGTAACTTAGGATGAGATAATGAAATCGCAACGTCTAACTTGCGTTTGCTCATGATAATGTTGCACTGGCGACAGATATAATTATAATTTAGATTTTTTTCCATTTGCTTTCTATTTATACACCGTAGTCAGTACTTCAAATGTTATCAGTTTTCTATGAAGGTTCAGAAAAACTATTGTATTGGTATATGTAAAAAAACAACAGAAGGATTAGCCATTCAATTAAATTGTTTCTTTTCTATTCGCTTCTTCAGAAGTCGGTCAGTTGTAGGTATAGTACGGTAGCATGATTGACTGTATCACAGCATACAGTACTCAGCCCAGATGTCGGCATAAGCAGATTATGATGTAACAATGCACTGTAAAGATGGGATGATCAATACGAACAAAGGATCGTTTGTGTAACAAATTAATTCCAATGCATTGCTTAGTCAAGTTTGTGGCTTCCATTCGTTCTCCCATTTAATTTATTCAGCCCAAATCCATGATTGTATGTACAAATTAAATAACCAAAAAGTCTGTCGCCAAAAAAATCGCCAGATGGGATATTTTTGTCGCCAATAAGGGAAAAAAATCGCAATTTGCGACATTGGCGAAGCCCAGCGCGATCCCTGGATTAATAGCTGAATATGATTTTAAAGGTAGATACACTTGCTGATTATGTTTGTAAATCCCCTACAAGTAAAGTAACTTTGTAAGATCAGGAAATACATACCCGAACAAATTATAATAATTTACTAAATTGCTTGCATTCTTCCTGTGATTGACAACTGTTTGATAATATGGGGAAATTGCCCTTCGAGTCAGTAAGCAAATAGTACACCAGATTTTGAATCCAGCTGAATTCTGGATGCTCCTTTCAACACTGTCTGAAATTTGTTTCCTTGTAAGGCTTAGAATAAGGAACTGAATAACCTCTCTTAAAGAAACTCAGTTCTGGAACATTTAAGTACAGTTTTAAATATTCTGGAATTTTGATATGGAACCTTTTGCCAGCATATGTTAAAACAAAAAAATCTGTTGAATGTTTAAAGAAACATTTAACATGTTTGAACCAGTGCTTTTGAATGAATTGTTACACTTATTCTGTTACTGTCATCTGCTTCAGCATTATGTATGTTTGGTGTATACTTTAGCATCATCTGTTATTTTCGATATTGAAAATGCTTGATCATTTATTCTAATGTCATGCATGAGAACATATTTTGACACATCTCATTGTTACAAGGGAAACTAGATACATTTATATTCAAATTGAGCCACAATGTTATATAAAGAATTATTATACCATAAGTGTAGATATATAGAGTTAAGGCCCTTTAAGAGATAATAGAAAACCAGGCAATATGTAGAGTTAAGGTCCTTTAAGGGAATAGAAGGCCAGGCAATATGTAGTGTTAAGACCCTTTAAGAGAATATATAAGGCCAGGCAATATATAGAGTTAAGGCCCTTTCAGATTGAATTGAAGACCAGGCAATAAGTATAATTAAAGCTCTTAAAGAGTGAATAGAAAGCCATGCAGTATGTTTGAGAGATGGCTCAGAGAACGTTAAGTATTGACTTGGCATGGTGGGTCAGACAGCTATAGGTATATTATTAATAATAACCGTATATTTTTTTTTATATCATTATTAGATTCTCTCACTTTTTCTCATAATCAACCTTTAATTCTGCAGTCATTTTGACTTTTTCTGTCAATGACCAAAGTGATAAATTTATTAGGACTTGGTGAAATAAAATGTTAAATGGCACTAAAATTGTGAATTAAAATTTAAAATTGTAAAATTAGGTAGCATATCATCCTAAGGCTACTAAAGTTTTTTATTTTGAAGGAAAAATTTATTTTAGCATTTTGAAATTTTGAATTCTTTTGAAATTTCAGTGAATGTATTGAGTAATGAAGTTGCCCATCAGCTGGCAAATGAGTTCTTGGTACAGTTATCGAATCATATAGTCAACGACCTGGCCACCAGAACAACAGAACCTGTCATCACACCTGATGAACCCATAGACTCCCAGAATAACTCCAATGATAGGTTGCAATTCCATGAACGCTGTGGAACATTGATAAAACTAAGTAACAGCCATCTGACTGCAGAAAGACGCCGCCCTCTCGATGAATTCAACAATGGTGTTGTGATGACCAATAGGCCCTTAAAAAATGATGAGCTTTTTGAAGTAAGTTTCTACTCAAATGAGCATACCATTTTAAATTAAGTTTCCTCTGACATTGTCATACTAATATGATGTAGGTTTCCATTGACACTGTCTTTCCATTTTGAAGTAATTTTCCTCTGACATTGTCATATTATTTTGAAGCAAGTTTCCACTTACATGGTTGTCCCATTTTGAAGTATCCACTGATTATTGTCATACTATTTTTAAGTAAGTTTCCACTCACATTGTCATACCATTTTGAAGTAATTTTCCTCTGACATTGTCAATTTATTTTGAAGATAGTTTTCACTCACATGGTCATCCCATTTTGAAGTATCCACTGAAATTATCATACTATTTTGAAGTAAGTTTCCACTCACATACCATTTTGAAGTAAGTTTCCATGAATATGAGATTGATAATTAAACTCGACGTATTTTTTGTTTTTTCATACTTAAATTTTTTTTTTTTTTTTTTTTTTTTTGGTTTTCGAGAAAAATACCTGTAATAAATTACCCAAAATTTCGGGAGCCATGCCACGACCGGGTTATATCCGAATTCGGGTTATAGCGGAGTCCCACTGTAATTCGAAGGAAAGTAGAACAAGGTTTGCTGTATAATAAATAGAACATGTTACTGTAGAAAAGTACAAGTCCACAGACAAGCGTGCTCTTACATTGTACTTACGTAAAGTGGTCTTTTCTAAAATACGGTCTGAGGGATTAATGTAATGTTAATAGAAACGAGAATTTTGATGTTGGATATACCAAAAAAGCGTAATCCATATACGTTTACACGTAACACGTAATTTAGTGGGGTAAAATATTTGTTGGTCAAGGGTTGTACATGTCTTTCATGTTGTAACGAGTACCTGGGTACCCGTTATGCGGCGCAACGGGTATCTGGGTAAGTTTTCCGTGGTTTTTGACAACCCTACTCACATGTTCATATCATTTGAAGAAAGTCTCCATTCACATGGTCATACCATTTTGAAGTTCATTGGTCCCTCACTACAATGTCCATTAGCTTCTCATGCACAGCTCTCTAGGATTCCTGTGCTTATAGAAGGTGACCCAAATGAATGAACCAATGTGAAGTCCAAAATTTTGATTGACCCTGGCACAATTTCTGTTTTAATGTGGGTTTTTGTTTTGCTTTGATCAAAAGAACATTATAGACATAATTGTGTACAAAGCATATATATTTCTTTCTTAACATTTGCCATTACAGATGCTATTATTTGGAGATAGTACAGTGTCTAATCAATGGAAGCTTTAGTTTTACAATATTATATTTTACAATATTAGATAACACATAAAATCTTATACAACAACACACTTACAAAACAAACACCACAGTTACAAACCACAGTTACAAAACAAACACCACAGTTACAAAACAAAAACATGTTTGACAGTATTTAAGGAAATAAAATTAAGTATGTTCTTAAATCACTCACATCTTAAATCTATTCATGTGTATTCAAGTCTTGTGATTAGCCAACATAGATATTGGAAAACTCACCAGTAGCTTCTTACGGTTGTTCCTTTGGGATTTCTGGGGTTCTTCCTCCACCAGATGAATGAGCTGCCATGAATAGCCTACCATATGCTGAAAAATGGCATTAGATCCAAAACAACAACCAAAGAACAACATATGAATCTTTCAGACAAAATTCATGTTATCCTTTAGAACTTGACACTACTTGAATATTTTACCAAAAATAATTTTTTGCCCATAACGCACTTCAGTAGGCAGAAAAATGTACAGAAAGCTGATGTTTTAAGAGTGGAACAGATTTTGGATTTTCATGATTTGTATATGTGTAGCCGATTGGCTCATTAATTGTAGGAAGCACACACTATAGGACCAATTTAATAGAGAGAGAGAGAGAGAGAGAGAGAGAGAGAGACATTAAATTACCAATTATAGTGACACATTAACTGTAGGATACACACACTATAGGACTAGTGTAATACACAGGCACATTAACTGTAGGATACACACACTATAGGACTAGTGTAATACACAGACACATTAACTGTAGGATACACACACTATAGGACTAGTGTAATACACAGACACATTAACTGTAGGATACACACACTATAGGACTAGTGTAATACACAGACACATTAACTGCAGCATACACACACTGTAGGACCAGTGTAATAGAGAGACACATTAACTGTAAGATACAAACACTGTCAGACCAGTGTAATAGACACGTTGACAATGATTCACACACTGTAGGACCAGTGAAATAGACAGGCACATTAACTGCAGGATACACACTGTATGACCAGAGTTATAGACGGGCATATTAACTGAAGGATACACACACTGTAAGACCAGTGAAATAGGCAAGCACATTAACTGTAGGATACACACACTGTAAGACCAGTGAAATAGGCAATCACATTAACTGTAGAATACACACACTGTAAGACCAGTGAAATAGACAGGCACATTAACTGTAGAATACACACACTGTATGACCAGTGAAATAGACAGGCACATTAACTGAAGGATACACACACTGTAAGACCAGTGAAATAAGCAAGCACATTAACTGTAGGATACACACACTGTAAGACCAGTGAAATAGGCAAGCACATTAACTGTAGGATACACGCACTGTATGACCAGTGTAAGAGAGACACCATAACTGTAGGGTACACACACTGTAGAACCATTGTAATAGACAAACACTTTAATTGCAGGATACACACTGTAGAACCATTGTAATAGAGATTAATGCAAGATACACACGCTGTAGAACCTGTATAATACACATACACATTAACTGTAGGATACACACACTGTAGATAGGACCATTGTAATAGACCAGCGCAATAGCATAAGGCTGAGTAATTTATAAAGTTCTTTCATAAAATTTGTCTTCTTTTGTTTTTCTTTGATTATTTTAAAAATATTAATAATTTTTGGTTTTTAACTCTATTCTGCCTTTCAGTCTTTCCAGTTTACACCATTATACTTGTTTGACAAAAATGAACACTTAAAAAGGATAAGTTTTGCAATTGGTTAATATTTTTTAATTGTGTATCAGGTATTCAAGTAACAAATATTGTTTTGATATAATAACCATTTGTCTTCCTGTTTTTAGGATGCTGCAACCACTTGAATTAGTTCTGTGCAACATATTTCTAAATTATGATTGCAAAATTTGTCCCATTGAATGTGAACCGTACCCACTTCTGGAAGGTTTTGGGAGAGTCTTCTATTTTGGAAAATCCTAAAAGCATCCCTGTGCCATTTCCCCTGTTATGATATGCATCTAATAAATTCCATTAAACTGGTCGTATGCTATACAGTCTTTCAGTGTATCAGTATCATCAGTATTATCTTTTAAATTGGTCCTTCACTCTAAAGCCTGTCACTGTCTCAGCTGTTGTCGTGTCAGTTCAGTCATGATTCTCATTTAATTTGGTCCTCCATTATAAAGCCTTTCAGTGTAATGTCTCAGCCGTTATTATGTCAGTATTGTCATAAATCTCATTTACATTTGTCATCACTAAAGTTTTCAGTCTGTCAGTGTCAGTATTGTCATAAATCTCTTTTAAATTGGTCCTCCACTCTAAGCCTTTTAGTGTGTCAGTGTCAGTATTTTCATAAATCTCCTTTAAATTGGTCCTCCACTTGAAGCTTTTCAGTGTAATGTCTCAGCCATTATTATGTCAGTATTGTCATAAATCTCATTTACATTTGTCATCACTATAAAGTGTTTCAGTGTACTGTCTCGCCTGTTAATGTGTCAGTATTGTCATAAATCTCTTTTAAATTGGTCCTCCACTCAAAGCCGTTCAGTGTACTGACTTTAATTTATTTCATATAGTTTTAGCTCATGACCATATTTTTTCGTTCTTGATGATGTTATTTTGCTGTATTGTAATGTGCAGTTTTGTAATGTAAGTTGTCTGAACAAGAAAAAGAAATATATGTTTTGTTTGTGGTTTTTGTTTCATTCTCATGGAGTCTGATTTTTTGTTTCACTATCATGGAGTCTGATTTTTTGTTTCACTATCATGGAGTCTGATTTTTTGTTTCACTATCATGGAGTCTGATAAAGTCTTATGAGTTGTAAATGATGGGAAATGCGGGTTACAAGTTAACTCATTCAAACTTCTGATTTGTACAAAAACCAAGCATGGTTAAATCTGATTTGTACAAAAACCAAGCATGATTAATTATGATTTGTATAAAAACGAAGCTTGGTCAAGTTTAATTTGATGGCAAGTCTAATTTGTACAATAACAAGGCATTTTTTAAATTTAATTTATACAATAACCAAGCATCATCATGTCTAATTTGTAAAATAACCAAGCATGGTAAAATATAATTTGTACAATGACCAAACATGGTCAAGTCTAATTTCTACAACACATTTCCAGAAGAATGCCAAATATCACATTTGTTCTTCATTATGCTTATAGTGTTGCTAGATGTGCTAATTGCCTGACCTTGTTGTTACAGCTTCGACTTGACCGTCTGGTAGATAAGTGGTCTGGTTCAATAGAAGTTGGGGTCACCACACATAATCCCTCAATCTTGGATTTTCCTGCCACCATGACCAACATGAGATCAGGTATCACGTTGTATTACTGTTTCTAGGTTTAAGTTCTGAATGGAACTCTAGGAATATATTTTTGGAAGCTTATAGTCGAACCCCTAGGGTTCTGCCAGACTCCACTGCTGCTCCATGTCCGTGGTGAATGGCCATTCTCTCTGTTCTGTTTTTCCTTTGATAATGATCAGCTTGTGATCAGTTTACACAGGGTTCATAGTCAATACCAAAAATATAAAACCACATAAAATTTAGGTGTTAGCCTAAAAAAAAATAGCCTTATAATATATTAATCTTGCTTGATGTTAGCCTCAAAAAGTCTTAAAAACCAACCATGTGTTGCTTTTGTTTAAAGGATCTTACATATGTTATGGTTGATGTTTCTTATGTGAATATAAATGTACATGAGCAATTTCAGTCCAGACGTATTCAGAATAGTACACTGTTATATGAGAGCTTCCAGAGTAGTGGACATTCGACTGTAAAATCGGCTGAAAAAATTAGAGTATTTAAGAAAAGATATCATGAGCATGCATGTGTTTCTAATAGATAATGGAATTTAGTATTTTAATACTAAACATGCTAAAATAAGCATTAATTATTGCTTTCTTCATACAATGTGCATATGTTATACTCTCATTAAGAAGGCCTCAATGGAGAATCGTCCTTGACTAATGAGTCACCCTCTATAAATATAGCATTATTATTATTATTATTATTATTATTATTATTATTATTATTATTATTATTATTATTAGTTAAGTTTTTGCATTAGTGCCTACAATGGTGAGTCCAACACACTTCCAAAACCAGTATTTGTGTATTGTGGTTCATTTTGAGCCTTACTGTACCATATTTTTCATTCATGAGGTTTTACTTCAGCTGTGGTATCTTTTGATGATTTTTATAAGGGAGCCTTAAACATTCCCGTAAGGTATTTAAGAGACTAGTTAGCTTTACATTTTAATTGTTTACCTCATTAAGACAGGTGTTTTATCTCATTAAGACAGGTGTTTTATCTCATTAAGACAGGTGTTGTTGATCTTATTAGGATAAGTGTTTATCTCATTAAGACAGGTGATATTGTATCTTGTTAGAATGAATGTTGATTTTTCATTAAGACAGGTGTCGTTTAGCTCATTAAGGTGAGTGTTACTTTATCTCATTAAGACAAGTTTTGTTTTATCTCATTAAGATAAGTGTTTATCTCATTAAGACAGGTGTTGCTTTATCTCATTAAGACAATTGTGTCTTTATTTTCTAAATTCTGTAACTTATTCTTCAGGCACCATCATGATGAGTGGTTGTGGAATACTGACAAATGGAAAAGGCACCCGGCGTGAATATGGCCAGTATAATTTGGATGCCCTTGCTGTGAGTTGCTGCTATATTAATAAAGTCTCTTTATTTGGGGGGGGGGTAATATTTTGGGAAGAGGGGGTGGGTGGGGGAATGGGATGCTCTCACTTTAAGTCACGTCTATAGCAGAAATATTCCCTTGTTCAGAATGGTACATATTCAAAAGTGTGGAGTTAGGGCTTTGCCATAGGAGTTGGTGAGTGGGGTGGGAGTCATGACATCCTTACTATACCAATGCATTGGATTTTGTGATGTTGGTGTCTAATTAGGGATTAAGTAAAGCATTAAGCTAAGGAGTATGTTACACAGATTGTGAATGTTGTTTAATTCTTTGAGGTCAGTAATAACGAAATCCTTCATGAATATCACCACATAAATAATCATAACATGATCAGCATCGGCTAAAGATAGATTTTTTTGTTTAACACACAAAGAAATTTAGCAAAAATAAAACAGTTTACCAGACAAAGACCAAATAATCACATGACAGATAGTACATGTGTCACTTCTTTTAAAAGGAAGATATTTCTGTGACTCGACAAAAGTCTTGTCAGCATAATGAAATCGCAGTAATATACAATTTGCAACACAGGAATAAATCGTACAAAACTTGAACTTGTAATTATGACAAAGTTATTTGACTCAGCATCATGGGGTGGGTGGGGATGCCAAACAATTTTATGATGAAAGGACTGGAATGAGCAGTATCATAGCAGATAAATAGAATATTCAGTAGCAGTGAGAAAATGGAGCAAATGGAGACAGAAATATGTATGTACCAAGATTTAAATGTCCTTTCAGTGGTTTTGCAGTGTGCATGACAACGATACCTCACTTGCATTTCACGCTTACTTTAAGAAGAAGAACTATTAATGTAAGAATAAGTTAATTCTTAAGAAGAACATTTTCGTAATTGATGTGACTTTTAAATGAAGATATTAAATGCTTTCAGGTATGCAGCATTCTTACTATGTACATTACATATACTTCTCACAACAGATTTCTCCCTTTGGAAAGATCACCCGTCCTATAAAGCAACTTTCCCATTGCACAAGTGATGTCCGTATAAGAGCGGGATCACTGTACCTCCAAATCCAATCCTTCTGCAAAGATTAATAAAATGATTCTGTGTGGGTGTATTTTCTTTTTCATTATATTGGTGAACTATTATTATTGCCTGTTTGGTGGAAAAACTGGCCACACTGGACCAGCATACCATTTTGTGATGACATACAATAGGCAAAATGAGTGTGCATGTGGAAAAGTTTATCCTATTAGTAGAGCAGTGAAAATTACATGGGTAGAGTTAGGATGCTTGTAATTGTCTCCTCTTATCTTACCTGTTAACATGATGGGTAATTATTTGATTGAGAAAGCGGAATTTTAGCAAATTATATTTTGCTGATAATATACATATGATAACATTACAAATAATTCCAACCTTAACTGCAGTGCTAGCATCCTTTAAGATTTAAATCAAGTAAAAAAAATAAAACCACTGGTTTAAGCTGGTTAACCTAGCAGGTAGACAGGGGAGTTAACCCATAAGACTTGCTTCCCTTTGCATAACATATTGACATTTTGTTGTTGTTGTTATTCCAGAAGGGCTGGATTCGTAGGTAACAGAAAGTGTCCTAACGTAATGTGATCAGGTTTTGTAGAATCATATTTTCTTTTTTAAAAAAAAAAGCTTTTTGCTTGTAGGAAGGGGACAGGATTGGCCTCATTCGAAAGTCCAGTGGAGTTCTTCACTACTACATTAATGGTCATGACCAAGGGGTGGCAGCAACAAACACACCACCTACAGTGTGGGGTGTTGTGGATTTGTATGGAATGGCTGTCAAGGTCACAATCCTCGACCAAAATGATCCTGGTTACCCGGGCACCTGCCGACCCAGTTTACCTTTGGAAAGAAGTAACATCTTTCGTCAGTATCCAGATATGTATGATGCAAATTTTGAAGGTATGACTTTGTAAAAATATATATTTGATAGCGTCCAGAAAATATTTTATATTTAATATCAGTAGCATCTTTTAACAATGTACTTAATGAAATTGTTTTGACCAACCAAATGTTTTATTTTGTAATAATGGTAGCGTTTTAGCTGTTTCTAAAACTAAAGATTTTTTAAGAAATGGCTTCTTCTGGAACACTTCTCTACATAATTTGATCAGATTTTTACAGAAAGTATCACAGAATGAAGACTTGTAAATTTTAAACAAATGAAATTGTTCTGCCTTCAGATATGACATTCATTAGTAAAAAATACCTCCAGCTTCACCATTGTTTCATCAGAAATTACTATTTTCAGCTTTGTCTCAAAACCAGAAAATCCATTGCATCCAAGCATAGCATGGAGCATCATGAAATACAGGCCTTTCAATATGTACAAATTAATGTATATCTCTTGCTAAAAGGACTTACCCAAAATGTTTGAACAGAATTGATAGAAAGCATCCAGGCATGAATAATTTGAAATGTATACAAGTGATACCTTCTCACCAGAACATATTGTGACCATTGCTGAAAATAGAAAACCTTCATTCATGCTAGATGTCTGTGGCATGATGCCCCAGTGTTAGATGTGATTATAAACTGCCACATTGCAGACACTGTAGTAATATGACTGAAAAAAGTGTTAAAGCTATGTTAAATTTCCTAATCACAGAGAGAGAGAAAACCTTCAAATTATTTTATCTCCATAACTGCCATATATTATTCGACCAAACATCATCAAAAGCAATCAGGCATGAATATATTTAAGATTGTGCAAATCACACTGATCTGTCACTACTACTAAAAAATGAAAATCTTATGACAGATTATTTTAGTACAAGCACTGTTGAACAGATTTTGATAAAATTTGATAGAGAACATGATGATGGGGTTACAAATGATGCCAATCAAATATGGCTACTTTTGCTGAAAAAGATTCTTGTATTTTCACAAGTAGAAATATATGAATAAAATATAAACTTTTTAACAAATATTATTCTGTTTCACTCTTAAGTATAAAATAGATATATTTTCTGGATGTACATGTATGTTTGCCTTTGTATGCTTTCTTTTCGCATTATTCCAGTCTTCAATGGAGAATTTACATGTTTACATACATCTTATTTCTGTGATAGATTCTTTACTGTTCTTGTTGTTGTTGCTGTAGGGTTTAAGGCAATTTTTCACCACACGATAGTTTTGTACATTGTTACTGTGTGTTGATAGTTTTTGTACATTGATACTGTATGTGAATAGTTTGGTGCATTGTTACTGTATGTCAGTAGATCTGTACATTGTTACTGTATATTGATAGTTTGGTACATTGATACTGTATGTTCATAGTTTTTACATTGATACTATTTGTTGATAATTTTGTACATTGATTCTGTATATTAATAGTTTTGTTTATTGTTACTGTATGTTGATAGTTTGGTACATTGATACTGTATATTTATAGTTTTGTATATTGATAGTTTTGTACATCGTTACTGTATGTGGGTAGTTTTGTATATTGTTACTAAATATGGATAGTTTTATACATTGTTTCTGTATGTCGATAGTTTGGTACGATGTTACTGTATGTGGATAGTTCAGTACATTAATAGTGTATGTTGATAGTTTGGTACATTGTTACTGTATGTTGATATTTTTTGTACATTGATACTGTATATTGATAGTTTTGTACATTGTTACTGTATGTGGATAGTTTTGTACATTGTTGCTGTATATCAGTAGTTTGGTACATTGTTACTGTAATTGTTTTGGTGTTGATCTGATGAAACTCATTCTTAACTAGGGGACCTGGGTAGCTGAGTGGTCTTAAGATCACATACTTCTCTCCACTTTTCATAAGGTTTTGGCCAACATTGGTATGTGAGAAGATTTGCCAACAGCTTTACATGATTAAGTGCCCTGATCATCATGGGTTAATTCTTCACCAAAATATATTCTGTCTGCCATGTATATTCTATTTGGTGCTGAGAAATGGCATTATAGACCAAGACTCCTTCTTACTTGCATTATATGTAGCAGATAGTGGTCTTGTATTAAGGTCCTTATGACATTACCTTGCTAGTAGTTAACCTTTTTTAAGCAGTCACCTGTCATTATGAGTGATGTAAGTTAGAACATATGGTCATGTTGATGATGATTCTGTTTCAGAGCTTGCAGAATCAGACAGGCTTCAATTTCACCTTCGCTGTGGTTCACATGCAGCTGTCATCAACAACAGCAAGACTGCTCATCGTCCAAAGTAAGCTGTCAACTTTAGTGCTATGTGTCACTCCCAAAAAGATATAATGTTTTAAACTGAAGTTCTTTCCACTAGTCAACAATTCCTTGCAAGTAACATATTCATTTAAGACACAACACACTCTTTTCAATTATATTTCATCATTAAATGAAATGTTTTCCACATCTTCTACAAGGCTGCACTTCTTAGTCATATACACCATGCTGCACTTCTCAGTCATTTACCAAGCTTCACTTCTCAGTCATATACATACACCAGGCTACACTTCTCACAGTCATATACCAGGCTACACTTCTCACAGTCTTATACACCAGGCTACACTTGTCACAGTCTTATACACCAGGCTACACTTCTCACAGTCTTATACACCAGGCTACACTTCTTACAGTCATATACACCAGTCTGACGTTTACTTTCAGAACTTCCTCCAGCATTTCTTGTTCAATATAAAGCATGTTACTGCTGTGCTTATATGCCGCTCCAGTGGCCTAGTGGTTAGAGCGTTTGCCCAACGAATGAATGAAAAAATAAAATAATGTTAAAGGGATTAAGTTTTTAAGCTGGAACATATTCAATACACATTCCACTGAAATGTGTGTTATTACTTTGAAACTCCTGTTGAAAATACTCACACATTTATATTATTGTATTTTATTTATATTAGTGACTATTTTAACTAGTCCTTGAATACAGAAAAACTACCGTATTTTCTGGCCTATAAATCGATTCGGAGTATAAGTCGAATACACCAATTTTGTAAATTTTCCATCTTTCGTCCATATATAAGTCGATTCGGAGTATAAGACGAGGCCAGGTCAATATCTTGGCTTCATATTTTACACTAGTAATTTTATCGTTGTATGATATTCCATATTACTGGCAATCGTGAAATTGCATTACCGATGCTAACATGCTTGAGATTTTACTTCTGAACAAATCACTGCTTTATTCTGTTATCAATTGACACAGCTGAATAAAAAGTCCATGCTTGTTTTATTATAATTGACCTCATCTCACCTCTGTCTGCGTGGGTTCGAGTCTAAGATTTGGCTAATGTAGTTATGTGAGAAGGCTTGCCAGTAGCTTCTCATGGGTCGGTGGTTCTTTCCGAAGTTTTTCCTGTGTTCTTCCTCCACCAATAATACTGGCTGCCATGTATAGCCTATCGTGTGCTGAGAAATGGCGTTAAACCCTACAACTACTACATTATAATTGAAAGCACATCCTTGTTGTAGTTCATTTTATTACCTGTAGTTACGAACGTAACTTAATATAAACTTTAAATGACACAATCCATATATAAGTTGATTTTGAGTATAAGATGAAAACCTGACTTTCAAGTCAAAAAGTATCTACTTGTAGGCTGGAAAATATGGTAATTTCATTGCTTTATGTACAGTTTTATCCCTTCATAACAGATTTTAAGGGATGAGAAATTTATTTATAAAACAAAGTTATAAAAATGTATGAACATAAAAATTGTCATCATTTAGCCAATCATTGACATGCATAAATTTAGTTCATTGAGAAAGCTGACGTATATCTTAATTATTCCAGTGCTTTAGATGATTTCAATAATGGAGTTGTGTTGACCAGTCGTCCATTACACCCCAGTGAGTTATTTGAGGTCCGGATAGACAAGATGGTAGACAAGTGGGCAGGGTCAATAGAGATTGGGTTGACACTACACTCCCCTGAGACTCTCGACTTCCCATCCACCATGACAAATATTCGTTCTGGCACTTGGATGATGACAGGGAATGGTGTCATGCACAATGGTACAACAGTCATGGATGAGTACGGGCTCAATCTTGATGTTTTGAAGGTAGGAATTCAATCTGGACATCTTGAAGGTATGAACTAGTGTTGGCTCAATCAGAATGTCTTAGAATAATAGTATTGTTTTAGGTTTAGTCTGGATATGTGTTAGGTACAGACAGAATCAGGATGTCTTGAAATAATAAAGTTCAGTTTGGATAAGTATAGTTTTAATATGGACATCTTGAGGATAGGGACAAGCATGGGCTTAGGCAGGTGGTACTTGCATTTCACTTAAGACTGCACTGTTCATGTATGGACATGTAACTATTATGGATTGATTGGAGAAAAAGGTATATCACTTCTGCACAGTAAAGTTTGTTTTTCTGCAAATATCAACATAAAAGGCTACATCCTTAACCTGACAGGACTTGTTTCTCACCATTTCTTTTTTGCCAGATTGCAGAACAATTTCAGCTTGAGGCTTGATGATATTTGTTGGTCTGACAATTTGTCCATCTGACCAATTTTCTGGTTTCAGACTAGGGTTTGCATTTACGTCATTTTCTCCAATTTCTTTTTGTTCATATTTAGAAGTATAATATGGAGTCTACAATTTTAGCAAAAAGCCAGTCCCTGACCATATTTACACTATTGGTTATGCTTATGTTTTGAACCCTGTCCAAGCAAGTCATACCAAAGAGTTTTTAAAAAATGGTACTAGCGACTGCCTCACTTGGCGCTTAGCATTAAGAGGTTAGTGTTAGGACTGGTCGGCCTGATGTCAGGATAATGTGACTTGGTTTGTCATGATGTCTGCAGCATAAAGCCCAAAAATTGTTAAAGCTGTGTTAAAAATCCAATCATGTGCACACACACACACACACACACACACACACACTTTTGCATAGAACACTATGGCTTGTAGATTCACATAGGTCAATGTTTAGATGCGGAGAGCTACACATTTCAATGAAATTGCATGATTGAGACCAGTAATTCATGGTCCAGTGATTTTGGTTAACCTGTGCATTTAAGTTCTTTCCTAAAGAACAACAGTCTCAGAATTTTGCTTCCCGTAGGCAACAGCTCAGTGATATGTGAGTCTTTTCTGGGCAGAAACAAGTCTCTGTAGAACTGCTAGCCTTATAATAAGAAATCACACATGATGCTCATTTGTTTGTTCTTAAAATCCAAGCTTTATCTAATTTGGAAAGATTATTATCAATGGATATATATATTTTATATTTTAACTACTGAAATTAAGAGTATTTTCAATATTTAACAATTGCCATAAACAGTTTGTTGAGTAATTTTGTAAAAGATTGAAAAGTGAGTAGTGGTAGAGGGAATTTCTGCTGATCTCCATTAGATAAAATATAGATTAAATGCTTTCATAAATTAGATCAAGTAAAATCTCAATTTAATGTATGATCCTTTCATCATTCACAGAGATAGTGAAATGCATGTTTTTACTCACCTGGAATCTGAGTTAAACATATATATGCAAATGCACTGAACTTGGTTGAAAATGTAAAATAGTTAAGTATTGTATTTTTTGGGAATCGTATACAATTCACTTGCATAAAAACAAAAACTTATTTTGCACCTAAAGTCATTGTTCATCAAAATCTAAAATCTTCTGGGTTCAGTTATTGGTGCTTACTTTTGCATTGAGCTGTTTCTCGATTTTAGCGTGTACATTTACATACTATTTTGGACATTATTGTTTGTAACAGTGCCAAAAAGTTGTTATTTAGATGTCTCAGTCTGAGATTGGAATCCCATGAATAAATACATTTTTCATTATGATGATTTGCCACACAGTCATAGATATGACACCATTTGGGTTGAAATTTTAAATGAGATTTTGTAAGTATATACATGACAGCATTTGGGTTGAACATTATAATTGACATGTGTATGTATATACATGACAGCATTTGGATTGAAATTTTAAATGAGCTTATGTATGTATAAACATGACAGCATTCAGGTTGAAATTTTAAATCGGCTATTGTATGTTTTTATGTATTAATGTATTCTTTTTGTCATTGCTTTAAAAGCTTCATACTCATTTTTACCAAGTAGATTATACAAAGAATGGTATGGGGAACTTGATTGAATTTTATGAAGGGTTATGTCTTGCAGTCGTTTTGCTGTCATTTAAGAACTAGGACATGAAAGAGATGATGTATTGCAAGTCGGTTTGCTATCTTTAAGAACTAGGACATGAAGGAGTGTGATGTCTTGCAGTCATTTTGCTGTCATTTAAGTACTAGGACATGAAGGAGTGTGATGTCTTGCAGTCATTTTGCTGTCATTTAAGTACTAGGACATGAAGGAGTGTGATGTCTTGCAGTCATTTTGCTGTCATTTAAGTACTAGGACATGAAGGAGTGTGATGTGTTGCAAGTCATTTTGCTGTTATTTAGTTACATGGACATGAAGGAGATGATGTGTTGCTGTCATTTAAGTACAGTGGAACCCTGCTATAATGCGCCCCGCCATAACGCTATAATGCGCCCCGCCATAACGCTATAATGCGCCCCGCCATAACGCTATAATGCGCCCTGCCATAACGCTATAATGCGCCCCGCCATAACGCTATAATGCGCCCCGCCATAACGCTATAATGCGCCCCGCCATAACGCTATAATGCGCCCCGCCATAACGCAAATTCGGATTAGGGTTGTTAAACGAAAATCGGAAATCCGATTATCGGTTTTGAAAACGATTATCGGATTTTGTTTTTACAAAACAATAGTCGAATTCAATACTTTTTACCATTTTTGTAGTGAAAATTTAAAAAAAAGCCAGAAAAAAATTCATTCATGCATTTGTTTAGTGTTTACATTTTAATACAATATGGCCAGCAACGGCAGTAGATAAGAAGGTGTTTTTGTTTAAAATTTGTGAGCGCTCTATGCAGCGTGTTCGTAAATGAATACATTTATTGTTGAAGGATGTCAATAGTTAGTCGACCGACCGGTCGCTAAGTTCTTTGATGTCCGAAATTGACAACAATAGACTGTTAATAGCTACAGTCTCTGTTGTTGAGGACTGGTCTCTGCTGGTTGTGTCTTTTCAAGTTTACGAATATGGCTGGTCGTATAAATAAATCTGATGTATGGGAAAACTTTAAAAAAATTTCATCAAGCATGGCTCGCTGTAAACTATGTTCACAACAAATAAGTCGGAGCGGTGGTACTACTACTGGATTGCATGCACATTTGAGTAGCAAACATCCCGGATTTGCGGCTCCTTCAAATGTTCAGCCGCGATTAACAACATTTATTGGAACACAAAGAAACTGTTCTGATAGTCATCAAGAAAACGTTACTGCTGCTGTAGCTAAGTTTGTCGCTGAAAACATGCTGCCAATTTCGATTGTTGAATCCAATTCCTTCCGTGATTTGATGGCTTTGGTGGAGCCACAATATCGTCCTCCATGCCGTCAGACGATGATGTCACGAATGACTACAATGAAGGAGACGCTAATGGCGAAAAAATGCAGACACATCTAGAAGAAAATGTCAAGGATATTGCCGTTACCACCGACATATGGACCAGTGTAACCAACGAAGCATACCTGAGCTTCACTGCCAGCTACATTGATCCAGACTGGACTAAGAAGACGCCCATTCTTGCAACAATTCCAATGAATGACCGCCACTCGCAAGCCATCATCGCTGAACATCTGGGAACTGTGGCTGAAGAATGGGCTATAAAAGGTAAAGTTGTTGCATGTGTCCATGATGGTGCTTCCAATGTTAAAGATGTCGGTAGCATGAATGGATGGTTGGATGGATGTTCATTGTGCTGCACATAAATTGCAACTTTGCATTAATCATGCAATGGGCACCCATGCCGTCACAAATCATCAAATTCCAAGTGTGTATCTGCTGCATCACGTTTAGTTGGACATTTCTCACATAGCCCAATGGCGGAGGGTGAGCTTATGAAACGACAGGTGTCCATGGACAAGGACAAGACGATTCAGTACTGCAAGACCCGCTGGAACAGCGTCTTTGACATGTTTGAAAGGCTCTCACAACTCAGATGGCCTGTTGTGGCGGTTCTTAGTGACAGAAGCGTGACAAAAATGAACGATGCCAAAACACTGGATATGAAGGAGGAACATTGGCAACTGATTGGCGAACTACTCCCGGTCTTGAAGGCGTTGCAGATCATGACCTCCGTCTTGTTAGCCGATAGCCAACCTTCAGCCTCTTGTATTTTTCCGATGTTATGTGGTCTCATCAAGAATCATCTAATCCTTAAAGAAGAAGATTCTAAGACTTTGGGAGAATTCAAGACTGACGTTGCTAAGAATATTTCACAACGGTTTGGCATGGAACGCGACGAAACAGCAATAAATGAATGCGCCGTTGCATCAGTCCTCGATCCAATGTACAAACATCTTCCCGGATTTGATGACAACTTCAAGAAACTGGCGTATGATAATGTCCGCCATCTACTCAGACAGATGCCAGCTGACCTTGAACAGCCTTCGACTAGTGGTGAGGCAACCAGCTCTGAACCGCCAACAAAACGATCTCGACCAAATCATGCGTCAGTTATGTTTCTGCTGGGTGATAGTGCATCACAGCAGGCATTGAATGACTGTGACTTTGAACATTATATCAAATCGCCATGGACGACTACTTCAACGGAAACAGCACTGGAGTGGTGGAAACATAATGAGAAACTGTTTCCGAAAACAGCCAATCTTGCCAGGAAATTCTTGTGTATTCCGGCGACATCGGTACAATCAGAGAGATTATTTTCAGCCACTGGACATTTGATAAGCGATCAACGTAACCGGCTCCTTCCTGAACATGCCGAGTCGTTAGTTTTTTTTAAATAAGAACCAGGACTTGTTTGATATGTAAACTAATTTGGATTTACTAGTTTGACTTACTTTTTTTTATCTATGGACAATTTTTATCTATGGATTGTTTATTGACTTTATTCCTGTTTCCTGTTTTTTTTATTGCCAGCAGGATCGCAACTCGTAAATTTATGTTTTATTTGTGCTGTTTAATAGTTAATATTTTTTTTTTATAATCATACAGTATAAATTATGTTTATTTAAATCTCTAAGTAGAAAATATATTAATCGGCGTTGACACTGTGTTGCGTCAACTTGCGCATATGTACGTTAATGAATACAGTAACTTGCATTATAAGATTATATTTTTATGAAGGCCAATAAAAACCGATAATCGGTTTAAAATTGGATTGCTACAATCGATAATCGGTTTGCCAGAAAAACCGATATTAACAACCCTAATTCGGATATAATGCGGTCGCAGCGTGGCTCCCAAAATTTCGTATATTTATTTGCACATTATTTTTTTCTTCCTCTTCAAAGTAAGTGAAATAGTGTATTAAGAATTTATTATCATTTTAGGGAAGAGATTGTATTAAGAGAAGAATTCAAATGAAATACGATCGTGGCATGGTTATTTAAATTTTAAATTATGCATGTGTAGTTTTCTCGTATGGGCCGATATTTTAAATTTTCAGTATGAGAAATAGTGTGTAAAATGTTTATTATCATTTTGGGAGAAGAGTTTGTGTATGAATTTTAATATAATACATCGTGGCCTAGCTTCTTAAATTTAACAATTTCACCAGGTTCTCGAAGCTTTATGCCAAAATAAACATGATGTGGTCTTTGTGGTTGTCTTCAATTAATTCTGTATACAATCTACAATCATTGCTCAAACAAAACCCGATGTGTTTCTTATTTAACTGCACACACAACCAAGCAGCAGACAATGCGGTGGTTAATAAAAGCTTCTCACAGTTTAATAAACATAAAAAAAAAACAAAAGCCAGCAACATGTTTTCTGGGTTTGGCGGTGTTATTAGACACAATCATTTGACCAGTAAATAATGTCCGTGTCACTAGCTGGAAATTGAGAGGGTATGAAATTGACATGCGTTCCTTAAAACATTTATAAAAAGTGACTCATGACCATTGCAGGCCTACTGCACTTAGTTCTCGGGTTTTACATGTGTATGGGATTGCTTATGAAATGGTTATTAATTTCTTCCTTTTTTTGATAAATATTTTACCGCTATGGAAAAGCAAGTTCACAAATGGAAGTTGTTCATTGCACATTGCGCAAAAAAAGTTTATTATGATTTTAGGGAAGAGATCGTGTATGAATTCTAATATGATAAAGTATGAGAAATAGTTTGTAAAATGCGGCTTCTGAAATGTAATAATTTCACCAGGTCCTTGAATTATTATGCCTAAATAAACATTGGAAATATAACTTCTTATTGATCCAAGAGTAACGACACATGTTTTTTAACTGTAATAACAACCAAGCAGTCAACAATGTTGTGGTTGATACAAGATTCTCACAATTTAATAAACATAAAAAAAAACCAAAAGCTGCCAACACTTTTTCTGGGCTTGGCAGTGTTATTAGAGGGAATCATTTGACTAGTAAACAGTGTTGGCTTTGTTAGCTGGAAATTGAAAAGGTATGAAACTGTACATGCATACAGCTGAAAAAAACCTTTATATCAGTGGTGTGTGACCATTACAGACTCACTGCATTTTATGATTTAGTTCTCGGATTTTATGTGTATGATGTTTGTTTATGAACTCGTCATTACTCTCCTATTTTTTGTATATGTAAAATATTGTACTGTTATGGAAAATCAAGTTTACAGTTTGTATAGACACTGTTCATAGACCCTGGAATGTAATGAAATGCACACTTGCTTTGTCTTTCTTAACCTAATTTTCTCTTAATTTTTCCCATTGAATTCAGACACATAATGATTTGTGACACAAATATTGAATAGTTTAAATACATTTGCAATTTGTGCAATGGAATTTGATGTAATATGGATTAGCTGCATGCTACAATGGTACTATATTAGACGGTAAGTAAACAGTGTTAATACTCTGTTATATATTGGACATTTGATTCAGACAGCGATCTTGAACAAAATTATTGAATATTTTAAATCTGCAATTTTCCAATGGAATTACATGCATTATGGATGAACTGCGTGCCATGACGGCATGATAGTAAACAATGTTGATTCCCTATTCATGATATAACATCAGTCGATGTATTATCGATCGACGTGTATTTTCAGGGAAAACAATAAAAATTAAACTATTTAACGCAAAGTAATAACCTATACGTATATTAGTCCATGTTTTTGAATAAGTGTTATTACTGCATTCCATTTAATATTCGTCCGACAATACTCCGATTTTTTACATTAAACACGAGTACACATATATATGCCAATGCAGTATATGCTGAAAAAAATTAAAATATTGTACAACCCCACATTCACGCGACCCCACTTTTAATGCGATCCAATTTCTTGGACCCCAATTATTGCATTATAGTGGGGTTCCGTTGTACTAGGACATAAAGGAGTGTGATGTCTTGCAGTCATTATACTGTTATTTAACTACTAGGACATGAAGGAGTGTGATGTCTTGCAGTCATTTTGCTGTCATTTAAGTACTAGGACATGAAGGAGTGTGATGTCTTGCAAGTCATTTTGCTTTCATTTAAGTACTAGGACATGAAGTAGATGATGTCTTGCAAGTCATTCAGAAGCATCATTTTTCCATCTGTCAGAAGGGGTTTACAGCATTCATTCGGAATGTCAGTTTTGATTGAAGTTGAAGCTCTGTTCACATATCAAGCGTGTAGTTTTATGATCCTGACTTGGTGAATTTGTTTTATTGTGTATTCATTTGTACACTAGAAAGATTCTTGAATCCATGGCTGTATGTTTGTTACTTGGGTATGCAAGTGCATATTTGATAGACCTAGTGGCTTTATGTTTTGTTGTATATAAAGGTGCATCCTAGAGGGATTTCATTGTTCTTGTTAACAACATTTAATGCAAATAAAATTTTTCTTCAAAATAAATACACATATATATTCTTGTACATTTGTAGTTATTTTTGCACAGAAGTTTTCTTTTAAATTGCATAAATACCTGCTGAAGAACTAAGTGAAGTATATGTGAGATGTTATATGGTATATCATATGATAAATATTGCAATATGTTGTATAATACTTGGTGTTTTGTATATTGCAATATACTATATGGTGTATCATATAAGATGCAATATGCTCTTTGGTATATCACAGTCTCATACATTTAGGTTGGATCCAAATTGGTAGTTTGAGGGTAAATCAGATTAAATGGTTCATTATTCTGTATTTTTGTTTCTGTACAAGTGCACACATTTTTCGTAGGGTTTCTTACATGCTGTAATTTGTGTTTAGGCTGGGGACAGAGTGGGAGTACTGAGAAAGCCTGATGGAACAGTTCACTTCTTTGTAAATGGAGTGGATCAAGGAGTGGCTGCCAGAAATGTGCCTGAGGATGTATATGGGGTTATAGACCTTTATGGCCAGGCTGCACAAGCCACCATACTGTATCCTTCAGGTCAGTGATGTTATGTATCTCACAGGATTCAATAAGTAGCAACACTGTACAGGTGGAACTGTGCCAGATCTCAGGTGGAACTGTGCCAGAGCTGAAAATATCCAATAGCCCAATAACCAGGGCCTTGTTTATTTCAGATCAGGGCCCTTCTTTATAATAAGTGAGGGACCCATCAGGGTTGTGAAGAAGAAAACATTGCATGAGAAAAATGTGGAATTTTATTCTGAAGTTGAAAGGCTAGCAAATTATAATATTTATCTAAATGTATGCCTGTGACCCTGATTAAAGATTGTCTACAAGACTTTATGTACTAAGCAAGACTTGAGATTTATGAGTGTTCAACAGATTGCCTGTCCTAATTATAATTAGTACTTACTTGGCTTTAACATATATATGATTCTACTGGCTGTAGGGCAAATATACAATTTGTAGCTGTCTGTAGCACATACTGTTTTATATTTGAAATTTACAACTATTGAAAATTAACACACATTACACAAATCAGTCTACTGGGGACCAGACTGCTCCAGCAGTTGTTTCAACTGATGCAGTGATGCATAACTAATTGGATTAAGATTAACATGTGTACACAACAAGGTGTTAATTGATGACCTAATTGTTGTAATCTGGAGAGCATCTACCAAAAGCTGGATGTTTTTTGAGGTATTATAAGTAATAAAGGATTAAAAGATGGTCCATGCCTGCATTTGAGTCTGGTTAAAAATTGGCTGTCCTTTGGTAGAGGTCAGATAAAAAGGAGAGACTGACCCAAAAATGTGATTTTCGTTATTTAATTTTCATTTTTTTTGCAATGTTGTGTGAAAAATTATAGTTTAAAATAGTACAGTCATTATAGAATAAAACATAGACTAAGGAAATGGACGTCATTATACATGGTTAATCTTTTGTTTTTAAATTTGTAACTATCAGCAAGAACAAAAAACATAACAATTGAGCCCCTGCGAAAATGTCAGATACTACAAGTAGGTGCATTATACATGGCACACATATTGTAGTTTTGTAGTTTTTGTGATTTCTTCCTATTCTCACTCTGTGGTAATGCCGAGTTAAAAGTTTTAGACTACATAAAATTCATTCCTATCTAAATAACAAGACAGTTTAGATTACATCAGATTCATTCCTATCCAAATAACAAGAAGTTTTAGACTACAACAAATTGATTCCTATCCAAACAGCAAGAAGTTTTAGACTACATCAAAATCATTCCTATCTAAATAAGAAGTTTTAGAATTCATCAAATTCTTTCCTATCTAAATAACAAAAAGGTTTAGACTACATCTGATTCATTCCTGTTGAAATAACAAAAAGTTTTAGACTACTCAAATTCATTCCTATCTAAATAACATGAAGTTTTAGACTACATAAAAATCATTCCTATCTAAATAAGAAGAAGTTTTAGACTACATAAATTCATTTCTATCTAAATGACATGAAGTTTTAGATTACAACTAATTCATTCCTGTCAAAATAACATGAAGTTTTAACTACATGAGATTCATTCTTATCTAAATAACAAGAAGTTTTAGACCACATGAAATTCTTTCCTATCCAAATAACATGAAGTTTTAGACTACATCAAATTCATTTTTATCTAAATAACAAGAAGTTTTAGACTACATGAAATTCTTTCCTATCCAAATAACACAAAGTTTTAGACTACATCAAATTCATTCTTATCTAAATAACAAGAAGTTTTAGACTACATGAAATTCTTTCCTATCCAAATAACACAAAGTTTTAGACTACATCAAATTCATTCTTATCTAAATAACAAGAAGTTTTAGACTACATGAAATTCTTTCCTATCTAAATAACATGAAGTTTTAGACTACATTAAATTCATTCCTATCCAAATAACACGAAGTTTTAGACTACATCAAATTCATTCCTATCTAAATAACAAGAAGTTTGGATAGTGCAATATCTGAGTAATTCTAGATTCATGTCTTAAAGAGAATTTAGATGTCCATTGTTTTGTTTGCTGATTATCATAAAAAGAATTTAAATGTCCATTGTTTTGCTTGCTGTCATAAAGAGAATTTAGACATGCATAGTTGGCTTGCTGACTGTCAAAAAGAGAATGTAGATGTGTATAGTTGGCTTGCTGCCTGTCATAAAGAGAATTTTGATGTGTATCGTTGGCTTGCTGAGTGTCATAAAGAGAACTTAGATGTTCATTGTTTTGCTTGCTGACTGTCATAAAGAGAATTTAGATGTGCATAGTTGGCTTGCTGACTGTCATAAATAGAATTTAGATGTACATAGTTGGCTTGCTGACTGTCATAAAGAGAATTTAGATGTACATAGTTGGCTTGCTGACTGTCATAAAGAGAATTTAGATGTGCATTGTTTGCTTGCTGACTGTCTTAAAGATAATATTGATGTGCATAGTTGGCTTGCTGTCATAAAGAGAATTTAGATGTGCATATTTGTCTTGCTGACTGTTATAAAGATAATGTGCATTGTTGGCTTGCTGTCATAAAGAGAAATTAGATGTGGATAGTTGGCTTGCTGACTGTCTTAAAGAGAATTTAGATGTGCATTGTTTGCTTGCTGACTGTCATAAAGATAATATTGATGTGCATAGTTGGCTTGCTGACTGTCATAAAGAGAATTTAGATGTGCATAGTTGGCTTGCTGTCATAAAGAGAATTTAGATGTGCATAGTTGGCTTGCTGACTGTCATAAAGATAATGTGCATTGTTTGCTTGCTGTCATAAAGAGAAATTAGATGTGGATAGTTGGCTTGCTTACTGTCTTAAAGAGAATTTAGATGTGCATTGTTTGCTTGCTGACTGTCTTAAAGATAATATTGATGTGCATAGTTGGCTTGCTGTCATAAAGAGAATTTAGATGTGCATATTTGTCTTGCTGACTGTTATAAAGATAATGTGCATTGTTGGCTTGCTGTCATAAAGAGAAATTAGATGTGGATAGTTGGCTTGCTGACTGTCTTAAAGAGAATTTAGATGTGCATTGTTTGCTTGCTGGCTGTCATAAAGATAATATTGATGTGCATAGTTGGCTTGCTGTCATAAAGAGAATTTAGATGTGAATAGTTGTCTTGCTGACTGTCATAAAGATAATGTGCATTGTTGGCTTGCTGTCATAAAGAGAAATTAGATGTGCATAGTTGGCTTGTTGACTGTCTTAAAGAGAATTTAGATGTGTATCGTTGGCTTGCTGACTGTCATAAAGAGAATTTAGATGTGCATAGTTGGCTTGCTGACTGTCATAAAGAGAATTTAGATGTGCATAGTTGGCTTGCTGACTGTCTTAAAGAGAATTTAGATGTGCATAGTTGGCTTGCTGACTGTCATAAATAGAATTTAGATGTACATAGTTGGCTTGCTGACTGTCATAAAGAGAATTTAGATGTACATAGTTGGCTTGCTGACTGTCATAAAGAGAATTTAGATGTGCATTGTTTGCTTGCTGACTGTCTTAAAGATAATATTGATGTGCATAGTTAGCTTGCTGTCATAAAGAGAATTTAGATGTGCATATTTGTCTTGCTGACTGTTATAAAGATAATGTGCATTGTTGGCTTGCTGTCATAAAGAGAAATTAGATGTGGATAGTTGGCTTGCTGACTGTCTTAAAGAGAATTTAGATGTGCATTGTTTGCTTGCTGACTGTCATAAAGATAATATTGATGTGCATAGTTGGCTTGCTGACTGTCATAAAGAGAATTTAGATGTGCATAGTTGGCTTGCTGTCATAAAGAGAATTTAGATGTGCATAGTTGGCTTGCTGACTGTTATAAAGATAATGTGCATTGTTGGCTTGCTGTCATAAAGAGAAATTAGATGTGGATAGTTGGCTTGCTTACTGTCTTAAAGAGAATTTAGATGTGCATTGTTTGCTTGCTGACTGTCTTAAAGATAATATTGATGTGCATAGTTGGCTTGCTGTCATAAAGAGAATTTAGATGTGCATATTTGTCTTGCTGACTGTTATAAAGATAATGTGCATTGTTGGCTTGCTGTCATAAAGAGAAATTAGATGTGGATAGTTGGCTTGCTGACTGTCTTAAAGAGAATTTAGATGTGCATTGTTTGCTTGCTGACTGTCATAAAGATAATATTGATGTGCATAGTTGGCTTGCTGTCATAAAGAGAATTTAGATGTGAATAGTTGTCTTGCTGACTGTCATAAAGATAATGTGCATTGTTGGCTTGCTGTCATAAAGAGAAATTAGATGTGCATAGTTGGCTTGTTGACTGTCTTAAAGAGAATTTAGATGTGTATCGTTGGCTTGCTGACTGTCATAAAGAGAATTTAGATGTGCATAGTTGGCTTGCTGACTGTCATAAAGAGAATTTAGATGTGCATAGTTGGCTTGCTGACTGTCTTAAAGAGAATTTAGATGTGCATAGTTGGCTTGCTGTCATAAAGAGAATTTAGATGTGCATATTTGTCTTGCTGACTGTTATAAAGATAATGTGCATAGTTGGCTTGCTGTCATAAAGAGAAATTAGATGTGCATAGTTGGCTTGCTGTCATAAAGAGAATTTAGATGTGTATCGTTGGCTTGCTTAGTCCTATAAAAGGAATTTATGTCCTGAATATTTCTAAATAATAGATTACATGCATATGCTTTCGCAGAAAGGAACATGGAATACATAATGTGTCCTTTTAGCATTCATTTACTTGTTTGAGGTACAGTGGGAAGTTGTTTTGGTTTTGAGTCATTATTATGAACTCTTAAATACTTAAAACACTTGAATCGGTGGTTGTTGACTTGAATGTTATCTTAGTGACATAGTGCAGGTCTGCAAAGTCCATTTAGCACACATTACCTCTCCCTCCCCAATCAAGTAGTGGGATTTAAGCTTGCATAGTTCCTGTATTACAGTCTGTAGTCAAATAATATTCCAGTAATTGGATTTAAGCTTGTGTAGTATGCCTGTTCTATATTATGCAGTGTTCCAAGTGACAATATATAAGATATATGTTTTCTTTTACTGTAGACTCTCTGAGTACTCCCGAAATTGACATGTGCAGCTCCGTTGACTTGGATCTGCTTCGATTTCACAGCTTACATGGCACCAATGCCTCCCTGCTGAACAATGGCAGAACAGCAATACGACCCAATGCCACAGGGGAATTTAACGATGCAATCATCATGAGCAACCGACCACTAAAGGACAATGAATTGTTTGAGTTTGTCATTGAGAAGATGGTTGACCGGTGGTCAGGGTCAATAGAGGCAGGTAAGGTTCTTCCCATCCCTATCTGTAACCCAGAAGGTAAGGTTACCCCCAGTAATTTGTTTGACCACAGCACACCTCAGTTGCTCCAGTCCCTTTCTTATAACACCTAAGTTGAGGTTAGTATAGATGTATGGTTGTGAGCATGCACATTTAACATAATCCTTTACAGAACATTGTGTTCTTCTCCTTTCATCCAAATTATGGTCACCTTATCTCAACTAAAGCTACCAAAATTTTTGGTCAAGCAGGTCCCAGTCAATGATCAGTGTCTGGGTGTCTGATTAAAGGGAAATTATATTAAATGTGACTTTGTTTTAAGTTCATACATGCCAACCCCCATAGAATATAAGTGTAGTTAATAATATGAGTGGAAAAAAAGCGTAATCTGAGCATAAAAGAGTATTCTGTATATTAGATGCCATAATTACAGAAAAGCACAAGACAAATGTAACTTTAGTTTTGCAACTTACCTTGTTCTGCAGTTAAAATTCTTGTCATAAATTCACTAAATCCATGTGGATTAATATAAGAATACAGACAGAAAACTAAATGGTAAATTATTTATATACAACATTCAGTAGAACTAGACTTTGCTAAAAGGTTAGAAACTCAAATCCACAAATTCTGGATTCTTTATGACAACACTGTGTCAGATTTTTCTTTAAAAATTTGCAAGATACTATTTATTTGTATTTTTTTCTGATGCAACATGATTTGATTTACAGTTTAACAAAATCCCTTCTTTCAAACATTTTTCAGTCATATAACATCCATGAGTTATGTCAGTCAAACCCGATTTACTTAATATTTGGTGCTATGTTTTTCTTTCTTAATATAAACTGGTCTGCTACTCAAGTGTGTATAAAAATAAAATGAATCTGTGACAAATGACTTCAAATTCAAGAAACCCGTCTGTTTTCTTGGTCATGAGCCTTGTGCATGATTTTGTCATCTTAGCTTCCATCATTTGTGTGACATTATTGTTTGTCTCTGTACAGGTGTGACATTGTTATTTCTCACCCAAGCGACAGAGAAATCTAGCTGTTTTGCTAGCCTTACTTTTCTTATCTCAGTCTAGTCATCTCAGACCAGTCGTCTCAGTCATGGTGTCCACGTGCTGAGAACTACTTTTAACCAAAAAAAAAAAACCTTCATGTCTTCTGTTGTGCCATAGTTGTTCTCAAATAAAACAACAACAACAACAACAACAACAACAAATAATCTATCACCAAAACATAGTTACTTAAGGTCAATCTGTCTTAAAAACACACCAAAACAAAAACATTTTTATAGAGACAATACACACACATACTATTTCGAGGTTTTGATATTATGTTAGTTCGTTCAAACTAGCATGGTCAAGTTTATCCTATATGCAGGACTAGCTCAGTACATTTTCAGATCATTAAATGTAGCTAAAGTAACTGAATTAGTTGTAAATACTTCGCATGAAACATTGTATATACTGTTAGCTACATTTAATGAAACTGACCTGAAAATTTACTGTGCTACAGATAGGATAAAATTATCAATGGTGTTTGAAATGAACTATCTCAGAAAACACTGATCCATGCACATAAGACTATATACCTATACACTTCATAGCATCCCAACTCTCTAAACAACAACGGAAAACTAAGCAACAGCCAGAAATGTGTTATGTCAAACATGCCCTATTATAATTTGGTTAATTTGGTTAAGCATCTCCGTTGTGATCCAGTTGAATATACCTGCAATATTTATTGACAGATAATACACTTACCAGCTAAAAGGAATCATTTATCCCTCAACACACTAATCCATAAGCAAATTTCACTTCATCACTTGCCATATTTCCAAGACAGAAATATAAATTTTCAAAGAATCAAAGTTTAGCACATTGTTATTCTCTGGGGTCCGCATATTTGGAGGGTGATGAGGGTCTTTTATAAGGGAGTGTGGGGTAGTCAAAATTGGAAATATTGAAAGGAAACAGTTTCTTTCTAATAAATTTTAACTATTTATTGTTAATTTCATATAACATCCATATATTAAATGTGATAATACCTTATTACTATGCGGCGTTTTATGTTGTTATTTTTCTTTGCTCACGCGTATGAACAGTGTACTTCGGACGCAACGGTCACACCACAGCCTTCATTAGCTTATTTGTATTCATGCGCCACATGTAAACATTGTGAGGTGCACTCTTTTAAGGAGTTACTTTTACTTTAAAGGATAATATTGGGTGAGAAAAATAATCTACGTTGGGGTTTGGACCGAGACAATAAAATCCCAGCCGCGGGGTTACATTATATGTCTCCTCACTCGGACAATCCTCATGGGGAGACAAATAATATAACCCCTAGGCTGGGATTTCATTGTCTCGGTCCAAACCCCAACATCGATTCTATATTTGTTTCTATGCAGGTGTAGCATTGTTATTTGTTTCTACTGATGTCATATTGTACTATGTCTCGGTACAGGTGTGATATTGTTATTTGTTTCAATACAGGTGTAACATTATTATTTGTCTCTGTATATGTGTGATATTGTTATTTGTCTTTGTACAGGTATGGCATTGAGATACTATATAGGTGTGATATACAATTCTTTCTACAGATATGACATTGATACTGTTTGTACAGGTATGACATTGATCCAGTTATATCTACAAGTGTGACATTGATACAGTTCGATGTATAGGTATGACATTGATACAGTTTGATGTACAGGCATGACATTGATACAGTTCTGTGTACAGGTATGACATTGATTTGACATTGATACACTTGTATGTACAGGTATGAAATTGATAAAGTTCTATGTACAGGTATGACATTGATTCAGTTCTATGTACAGGTACGCCATTGATACAGTTCTTTGTACAGGTATGACATTGATACAGTTCTATGTACAGGTATGACATTGATACAGTTCAATGCACAGGTATAACAATGATACAATTATATATGCAGGTATGACATTGAATCAGTTCTATGTAAAGGTACGACATTGATACAGTTCTAAGTACATGTATGACATTGATACAGTTCTATGTACAGGTATGACATTATATACAGTTCTTTCTACAGGTGTAACATTAATCAAGCCAGAAGAGCTGGATTTTCCCAACACAATGACAGACATTGAACATGACACCTGGATGCTCAGGTTAGTGCATGTTAGTTGTGTGCCAAATCTTTCTTTATCAGGTTATTTATGCTGAAATATTTAATTTAGTATTTTTTTCATGAAAAAGCATATATTATTATTTGGTTCCTTGTGCTTCTTTCATCATTGGAATTACTTGTATGTCTTTTAAAGTGCTTTATATTTTGGGGTTGTGATTGTCATGGACCAGAAAGACTTAAGTAGTGGAGTCTTGTCTGTCATCCATCCATTAGAAGTCTGTTATCGCTATTTATACTGAATTTTTAAACTTCACAAAGTCTCGTTGATATCGAAACAAAAATGGTGCAGATCTTACATCCAGTATAATGTCCCTGAAAATCTTGTTATTACTACTTTGGTAATATTGACATGGGGACTTTTTATGTTATGTATTTTGATGGTCCTCATTGCAAATGGTACTGACTACAATGGCAGCCATCTTGAAAATCTTGTTATTGCTATTCCTGAAAGGATGTTCATTTACAATGGGGACCTTCTATGATATGTATTTTCATGGTCCTCATTGCAAATGGTACTGACCACAATGTAGTCATCTTGAAAATCTTGTTATTACTACTTCTGAAATATTGACATGGGGACTATGTATGATGTGTATATTGATGGTCTTGAATGCATTTGTTGTTGACCACATTGGGAGCCATCTTGAAAATCTTGTTACTGCATCAGTTCTCACTAGTGTTGTCTGCTTGGATGAACATCATGTTGTCACTACTCTCCCTAAACAAATGGTTGAATTGACAAGGAATTTTCGCCAAAAGACTTCCTCTGATGTCTACTTGATCCAAAATTCAAAAAATTGTGTTCCATCTGTTCCTGTATCACTTGAATGGGTGGTCATATGCAGATTTCTCTGGAAGATTTCGTTAGATATCTAGTTGGTCCTGAATGAAAATGGGACACCCAGTCAACTTGCTCTGATGGCCATCTTGAAAAACCTTGTGTTAATGCTAGTATGATACAGGGATGGTCACTGGTCTTTTGAAATCATTAGGCCTCATATGCTTGGCACTTGTCTTCTAGTATTGGTCAACGAGGCTCCATTATCATTCTGAGGACAGGGGTCAGGTTGATACCTCTCCCCCCTCCAGGGGGTGGGGTAGAGACACCTCCCATTTGGATGATCTAGGAAGGATGGGAGGCATTGTTTTGCTCCGGAAATGTCCGCTAGTAAGGCCGGTCATATCATTAGTCTGAGTATTTTGGCTAATTAGATTAATTAGTTTAATTAGATTGCAGGTATGCCTTGTCTGCTCAAGAGTAGTTAAACAAGATGAGGTGGAGTGGGCTTCTGCCATTAGATGACCAAGGAAAGATGAGGGACATTGTAAAAAGGGCAGTCCCATCACAACATATGAGGGTTGACTCAATAGAAGTAAAAGAAGGGGGCAGTTTGCAGCACTGAGAGGGACTCTTATGGATGCAATATCATTCTGACATTCTGCTGCTTCCACATTGTTGGAAACTCAGTTTTTGCATACATTTTCTATGAGAGAAAGAGTTCACAAGGCAGAATAAATTTTGGACAGACCATTTTCTCCTCACATATATTTAATGTTGATTCCCAATTTCGACTGCTAGCATTAATGGGGCTATGTTTTCTGAAGTGGTTAGTTTAGGCCTGGGAGGCACTGTCCACAGGTCACTCTATAGAGAAGCTTTACCACCAAAGGGATGTTACATTCAAAACTTCCAAGGTCTTGCTGGAGATGGAGATGAACCTAATGTGGACTTTGGCCTCTTTTGAGGCATCTCGGGATTTAGAGGACCAAATAACAGATTGCCTTGTCTGTCAAAAGAAGCACATTAACCTCATTTTAGCCCACGTTTTTCACACAGATCCGGTCTCTACAGTTTGATGTAACATTCCTTGCCTCTCCTTTGAAGCAGAAGTGACTAAAAGGCAAAGGGAGAAAGTTCTTGGACTCTCCCCCTTTCCCATGTGGGTATGTCTCTGGTCCTAGCAACTCACTCCCTCCACTGCCATGCCTGCCTGTTCCCATTGTCCCTCACTTAGCTTGATTGACCCCATTTGACAAGAGCTTGGTCAGTAATAATGTATGACATGAGGTCCTTTGTTTGCAAGCATGAAGGTTTTCGATTTTGTTTCAGGAATGTCCTTTGTGGACCCACAATTTCTGTCACCAGTCTAGACTGGTGTGGTTAATTGGAAAAGGTCTGGAGAAAGACACAGTAGAGAGGGTAGTAAACTATCAAGCTTTTAAAACAAACATCCTGGAATAATCTGGTCTCATGAAAGACAGAAAAGTATTACCATGTTATCAACCTTTATACTTTATTTTAATTTTGGAAGATACTTCAAAGTGGAGAAGACAACCTTGGTCAGGCAAGCCATTAGACCATCTGTCTGGCTGGTCTCAACCAATCTTCACATGTTTGTTTTTACATCACTATCTTTTCTGGAGATATCGCTGGCTCCACTATTGGACAGTGAAAAGTCTCATGTAAAGCTCATCTGTTCAAACTTTTGGAGTTTTTAACCCACCTGAGTTTCCTAGGGGTACCCATCCTCCAGTCTTTGACAACAGGTTGCCACTTAGTGTTCTTGGAGATTTTCACCTGAAAGATTTTCATCCATGAGAGGTTCAGAGCCTAACCCATCTCAGGATTTTGTTTATGAGACAAATTTCGTAATGAACCTTGGAGATTTTGTGATTCTCTTGTCAGGTTAGAAGAATTCCATCTCTTGAAACTTTCCTGTTTCTGTTTTCCTCAGGTCAGGTTTGACAGCTAGATAAGAATCATTGTTGACCCATCTTTACATTCCATCGGCTGTGCAGTGTGGTGGACATGGTTCCTTAGAGAGGTTTGTCTTGCATTAACTTCAGTTTCTGTTTGGTCAAACTGGGAACTTCATATGGACCATCCAACTGCATAGATTTTCCTGATCAAATTTTCACTTAAGTTGGTGGTTCAGTCCAAACTAGTTTTGAATTGGAGTCCCAATACACTCACCTGACCCCACTCCTTGTTGTGGGCCATTGCATATGATCATGCCTGCTTCAAGCACTTAGAGCCAGAGAGTGTAGTTGAATCTTGGTACTGGGGAAAAGCATTCTTTCATTTCATTAACTTTGGGCATGTTCTCTGTGACTGCAGATATACCTCGGGTGGATCTGTTTATGATGAGATGGGACAGCAGCCCCTGTTTAACATGTCTCCCAGTGTTGGTTTAGCGGGTCTGTTAACATGTCCCAGTGTTGGTTTAGAGGGTCTGTTAACATGTCCCAGTGTTGGTTTAGAGGGTCTGGGTAGTGGATGTTGTCACTCTGAATGGTCTTCCTATTTGAACACATCTTGCAATCTTTAAGATGGATGCTGCAAGTGCTTATTCTAGTCATGGTTTTGTGATTTCCTTGACTTTTCCTCCTCCACCTTGGCTTCCGTCCGTCTGTATGAGACGATGGCATAGCTCCAGAGTCAGCTGTTCTTTCTTTCTGACTCTCTTTTGAGCATGATTTCTATTCCTGTCATCCACAGCTTTGCTAACTCCCTGCCTGACAGCTAGGCGCTAGATGGGACGGTCATTAGCAAAGCTCTTCCTGATGTTGACATCGATGTTGGCCATCTTGTGGATGTACATAAATTCAGTGTTCTCTTTGGTCATGGTTTCACAATTTCCTTGACTTGTGTGGATGTACATAAATCCAGTGTTTTCTTTGGTCATGGTTTAGTGATTTCCTTGATTTGCTGATGTACATAAATCCAGTGTTCTCTTTGGTCATGGTTTAGTGATTTCCTTCACATGTGGATGTACATAAATCCAGTGTTCTCTTTGATCATGGTTTAGTGATTTCCTTGATTTGCTGATGTACATAAATCCAGTGTTCTCTTTGGTCATGGTTTAGTGATTTCCTTGATTTGCTGATGTACATAAATCCAGTGTTCTCTTTGGTCATGGTTTAGTGATTTCCTTCACATGTGGATGTACATAAATCCAGTGTTCTCTTTGGTCATGGTTTAGTGATTTCCTTCACATGTGGATGTACATAAATCCAGTGGTTTTTTAGGTCATGGTTTAGTGATTTCCTTCACATGTGGATGTACATAAATCCAGTGTTCTCTTTGATCATGGTTTAGTGATTTCCTTAACTTGTGGATATACATAAATCCTGAAATATGGTTCTTCTGTCACAACACAACAGTACAGATTCACCACCTTTATGCTTGGTTCATCACTAGCAAATAAACCCCCTAGATTTAGAGCAGAGTTACCTAGTGTCTACCACCATAAATACTGGCCGCCATGTATAGCCTATCGTGTTCTGAGAAATGGCGTTAAACCCTACAACAACAACAACTTAGTGCCTAGCCCTGGATAAGAGGTGGTTTATGATGCAAAGTCTTTTCTGACATAACAGTATATTATCCTGGCTGTGCATTCACTGACTTCTCTTTTGAGGAGAAAGAATATATGTTATCAACTATTACGGTGGATCCTTTTCAATACACACAGGTTGAGTAGTGGTCCCACCATGCAATTGGATCTTTATCTTTCCAATCAGATCTGGTATTTTGAGCTTCAGAGACTGCCTTCTCACTCATTTAATATGTAGAAGGAATACTTAGACTGAGGCTTCCTTCAGATCTCTACACTGAGTCCATCCTAATCGTATATAATCTGTAGCTAGCCTTCCATCCTAATCATATATAATCTGTAGTTGACATTCCATCAAATCATGTAAAATCTGTAGCTGACATTCCATCTGATCATATATAATCTGTCTTTAACCTTCCATCCTAATCAAATATAATCTGTCATTAACCTTCCATCCTAATCATATATAATCTGTCATTCACCTTCCATCCTAATCATATATAATATGTCATTAACCTTCCATCCTAATCATATATAATCTGTCATTGACCTTCCATCCTAATCATATATAATCTGTCATTCACCTTCCATCCTAATCATATATAATCTGTCATTAACCTTCCATCCTAATCATATATAATCTGTCATTCACCTTCCATCCTCATCATATATCATCTGTCATTCACCTTCCATCCTAATCATATATAATCTGTAGCTAACCTTTCATCCTAATCAGTTATAATGTCATTAACCTTCCATCCTAATCATATATAATCTGTCATTAACCTTCCATCCTAATCATATATAATCTGTCATTCACCTTCCATCCTAATCATATATAATCTGTCATTCACCTTCCATCCTAATCATATATAATCTGTCATTCACCTTCCATCGTAATCATATATAATCTGTCATTCACCTTCCATCCTAATCATATATAATCTGTCATTCACCTTCCATCCTAATCATATATAATCTGTCATTCACCTTCCATCCTAATCATATATAATCTGTCATTCACCTTCCATCCTAATCATATATAATCTGTCATTCACCTTCCATCCTAATCATATATAATCTGTCATTCACCTTCCATCCTAATCATATATAATCTGTCATTCACCTTCCATCCTAATCATATATGATCTGTCATTCACCTTCCAACCTAATCATATATAATCTGTCATTCACCTTCCATCCTCATCATATGTAATCTGTCATTCACATTCCATCCTGATCACATATAATTTGTCATTAACATTCCATCCTAATCATATATAATCTGTAGCTTGGTCATGGGACCAGAAGGTAAGTGATGCAGTATCAATCAGTATCATGTTCAATTTATTTTACACCCGCCCAAATCTCACATATTTACAGAAATGGTGGTTGCTGTCGATATAATAATTAAGGATCATTCTAAGAGTAACAGTATGCTAATTAAGTCCATTCTACTTGGACTTCAGACCTGAAGTCTGACCTTAGTGTTCTTATATTTGCAGTGGGTCAGCCATCATGCAGGATGGATCTACCATGAGGAATGGCTATGCACTGGACCTTGATGCTATCATCATTGGTAGCCGCATTGGCATGATGAGATGTTCTGATGGCACGCTTCATTTCTACCATAATGGGGTAGACCAGGGCATGGCCTGCTCTGACATTCCACCAGGTAAGTCATAAACAGCTGATAGACAGGACTTAAACTGCTGTGTTCAGGGCATGGCCTGCTCTGACATTCCACCAGGTAAGTCATAAACAGCTGATAGACAGGACTTAAACTGCTGTGTTCAGGGCATGGCCTGCTCTGACATTCCACCAGGTAAGTCATAAACAGCTGATAGACAGGACTTAAACTGCTGTGTTCAGGGCATGTCCTGCTCTGACATTCCACCAGGTAAGTCATAAACAGCTGATAGACAGGACTTAAACTGCTGTGTTCAGGGCATGGCCTGCTCTGACATTCCACCAGGTAAGTCATAAACAGCTGATAGACAGGACTTAAACTGCTGTGTTCAGGGCATTGGCAAGGATATAGGCAGCACCAATAGACATCTGCAATTTTATTTTCATTGGGGCAACAAGACTGGGCTGCTCAGACATTAGAAGTAATAAATCACAGAGAAATAACTGATAGAAAGACAGTCAGAAAACATATACATAGGAATGGACACTGCAATTTATTTCTGTAGTAAGGTACATGACCGATTAACTTTACTTGTATATTTCTTACAAATACACTTAAATTTTGAATTGAGTCACTGTTAAGTGTAACTTAATGATTTTTGTTTCTTTGTTTTTGTGTACCACTCATGGAGTCTAATTTGAGGTTTGGTTCCATATAGTTCTGTTGTACAGTTCCATGTTGCAGATTTTAACTTGCCAGACTTATGGCATGGCGCTGCATATGGCTTTTGTTGTACATTATGTGGCATCTTTCTACATTGCTGTTGACATTGCCATGGTAGTAATCTTCCTCAGTACTTGCTGTACTGAAATAGTGTTTGGTGTGAGGCTTTCCTTGAAATGATTTCCAAGTCGACCAAAAATGGAATCCAGATTGACTCAGCCAGTTTTGGTCATCGTAAAAATGTTTCTTGAAACATGTTTCATCAAAATTAAGTACAGGTGGCTCTCTAGCAACTATGTGGATATCATAATATATGTGGAAGCAGGACATTACCTCCCCTGTCAAGTACCCCTCCCCCCGTCATTACCCTCCCCCCCATCAATTATCCACCTCAGTAAAATCCCCCCCCCCCCCCCATATTTCCCCCCTGCCATTAGGATCAGTTAGAAATACAGATACAACATCGAACTAAAGCAAATACAGTGATGACCATAAGCAGCGACGAAACACAATCTAATAATCTGTGCTCAATCTATACTATTCTTAATGACTTTGCTAATACAGAGCACTTTAATACTTGTGCTTGCGAGGGATCGCACAAAACATTCAGCTGTAATGATATTAAGATACTTTACGGTACTATAACATTAGGACATGATGATTTTAATATTGAACATTCCAGGACAAGTATATATTTTCAAGGCTGAGATTCATTTACTAAAAAAAAACTTTGCAATTTGAATTTTATTTTAATTTATTATTTATTCTTAGGGTATAACAATTATATGTTATATAGTAATAGAGGAGGCAGTAATATACTGAGGGGGTAAAATAGAGGGGGTAATTGACAGGGGGGTCATTTCCTAGACCCAATATATGTATAGGGAAAAATAACTGACTTCATTTCAAGGAGCAGCCAATTTTGCTTTAACATGGTAGAAATGCTTGTTACGACATGATCAATCAGAATATTATCCTGTGTGACCCCTCTAGCGACTTTTTTTCAACTTCTTATCTAGAATTGATGGGCCAGTTTTGTCTGGCTTGGTAGAGTTATTTGATATGCTTTATCAAACTTCATCCAGCATGGCAACTTTGCAATTGTAGTTGTCCATAGAAACCAGAACTGCTGAGCCAGTTTTAGTCAAATCTGGCTGGAATACTGGAATATTTCTTTGAACAAGTGGTTTTAAAAAAATTGTCTTAGAATATTACCATAATAACAGTTTAGTTTCCTTAGTCAAACTGAAATCCTGTTTTCTGTCATCTCTAAAACAGGTGTGCCAACTATTTTCAAATAGTAGATATGTTTGTTAGGAAGTATTATCTAAACTGTGTTAGTGTGGATGCCCTAGTAGTAATGTCACGTGTCATGAGTCAAGGTCAAATAAAAAGGAATAGATGGACAGCTCATGCCTTTTCTAGTGTATTGTAGTGTCAAAAAATGGCGTGTTCATCACAAATGCTCTTATTTATATCATAAAAGCACAAAACAAAACAAATATAAATAGTCAACACAGTTTATTTTATGATTAAAAGGATTGTATGTGTTTGCTCACAAAATTAAGGGCCCAAAATGATGAACTATGATATTTACCAATTTTCAGAACTGATGTTTGATAAGGCCAGTTGAAGTGACAGCACTAGTCTCAGTGGTCATGTCAAAATCAGCCATGTCATGTCAAAATTTTCCATTTGTCTTAATTCACATAAACTCTTACTCAGATAATCTCAGATAATCTCAGATAATCCCAACCTAATCCTGCACAGGAAAATAAGTTAATAGGTCTCAAAATTTGTTCATATAATGTACTGAAGTGGTAAGGATATTCTGCATCCAAGCAAGGTTTGGAACCAGGTTTGTGTTTTAGTGTCCAAAGGTAAATATGATAGAGGCACTTATTGAAACTTGATGTTAATAGTGTGTTGCTTTTGTTGGGTGAGACACAGTTTGTCAGTTTTAGTGACACAGTTTTCAACCGGGTGTCAATAGTGAATTGAATGTGACAAAGTGTGTTGTCATAGTAGTAGTAAACATGGTGCTCGATTTAAAATGACAAAAACAGTTTCATCACACTGGCAACACTTATGAACTTACGTGAGTATTACCTTAATTCTGGAGAGAAAAATGGATACAATTACCTATTTCTCTCTCTCAAAATAGACGGTAAGTAATAACAATTTACAATCCTGTCATGTCCTATCAAAAATCTCTACCCAGATGATTAATATTTAAACAAATCATTTTTATGTGATTTATGTATTCTATCAAATTACTTTTCTTTCATACAAGGGTCATATATCAAAAATTGTTTGCACAGTTACTATTATTTACATTGGAAACAGAGGTACAACTTTACGGCATGAAGGGAATGTAAATAATAAAAAGGAGATTATAAATTATTTCAAAACATTCATGATATGTGCAAATGCACTTTATAAGAATATAAGTTGACAGGTAGTCATAACTGTTTAAATATCTTGGCTTCTATAGTAACCATATGAAAAACCTATTTTCAACATCTTTCCCAGAATAAGTGAGCCATATTTGATAAAACTTGGCAGGACTGTTTCTGTGCTATTAAAGATGTAACCCAGTTTTCAACTTTTTTTTAAAAAATGGCTGCTCAAACCTGGAAGTATAATTTTATTGTAATATTCTGTCAAAATTATGTCCAGCATATCTCTCTAGCAGATGTGTGGTTTGCATAGCAAACTTAGGAAAATCCATTTGCAGTTTTTCTGAATGGGCAAGACTTGGTTTGAATGTCTCTTTGGATTTCTCTTATTAAAGTTGTGTCTGAGTTGTTTTCCAAAGCAGCCAGATGTAAGATCAACAAAGGATACTTATCTCATATTCAGTCTGGTAACTGTAATTTATATTTAAGAAAATAGGAAGAAAAATCTATCATGGAATGATTTTATCTCTAAAACTGCTGTACCATATTAAACCTAACATGATGGGTAGAGTCCTAGCATGAACACTTTTCATATTGATTCAGAAGATTGCAGTCCTATAAAGAAAACCTATTACATGTACTCAAAAGATAACAGTTCTAGCATGAACACCTTTTACATTGACTCAAAAGATAACAGTTCAAGCATGAACACCTTTCACATTGATTCTGAAGATTGCAGTCCTATAAAGAAAACCTATCACATTGACTCAAAAGATAACAGTTCTAGCATGAACACCTTTCACATTGACTCAGAAGATTGCAGTCCTATAAAGAAAACCTATCACATTGACTCAAAAGATAACAGTTCTAGCATGAACACCTTTTACATTGACTCAAAAGATAACAGTTAAAGCATGACCACCTTTTACATTAACTCAAAAGATAACAGTTCAAGCATGAACACCTTTCACATTGTCTCAAAAGATAACAGTTCAAGCATGAACACCTATCACATCGACTCAAAAGATAACAGTTCTTGCATGAACACCTTTCACATTGATTCAAAAGATTGCAGTCCTAGAATGAACACCTTTCACATTGACTCAAAAGATAACAGTTCTAGCAAGAGCATTTGTCACAACAATAAAACATACAACAGTTCTAGAATGAATACTTTTCACAATGATTCAAAAGCTGCCACTTCATTATCTGTTCCACAGTTAATCAACATGCAAGATGCCACTAAATTTAGCTTAATAGCTGAAAGTTGTCTTTGCTAAGTTGTTTTCAAATGCATGGTAACTCTTAGCTACTACATTTGCCTTTTGGACTAATATATGCCAGGTAAGCGTTATAATATATGCCAGGTAAGCGTTATAATATATGCCAGGTAAGCGTTATAAAGTTCACTTGTGCCTCCTGCTGTTATTTTAGTCTGTTTATTTTTTGTGTGTTGAAATATATTTGACATTTAGCTGATGAAAATGATTTTGTTACACAGGTGTGTATGCAGTGGTAGACCTGTATGGTCAGTGTGCACAAGTTTCCATTACAAGTGGCTCTGGTGTGTTGCCCCCAACAGAAAATAATCCCCTTCAAAACCAGAACCAAGATCTGGACCATTCTACCTCCTCCCAACTCAATACAGGTATTTATCACTGTTCCTTTCTCCGTCTTTTCATTGGGTAATGTGGAGGTTCATAAATTCATAGAAATCATGGTGTAGCTTGGTAAGCGATTAAGGATATAGGGAATTAAATGTTTTTAATTAATTATATATGGAATTATTTTTAATTAGCATTTTCGGGATTTTTTTTGAAAAGTCATATTCATCCATCCATCAAGTGTGTTTGTGTGTTTGTCAGTCAATATATGTCGATTTGTTGGTCAGTCCACTAGATATCACTATGTATCTCTGTTAGTCTGTTTTTACATCATGTATATGTCAAGTATCCATGTTTCTGTCTGTCTATACATCATGTATATGTCAGTCAAGTGTCCATGTATCTGTCTATCTCTACATGTATATGTCTGTCAAGTTTCCATGTATCTCTCTGTCTCTACATGTATGTCTGTCAAGTGTCCATGTATCTGTCTGTCTTTACATGTATGTCTGTCAAGTGTCCATGTATCTGTCTGTCTCTACATGTATATGTCTGTCAAGTGTCCATGTATCTGTCTGCCTCTACATATATATGTCTGTCAAGTGTCCATGTATCTGACTGTCTATACATCATGTATATGTCTGTCAAGTGTCCATGTATCTGCCTGCCTCTACATGTATATGTCTGTCAAGTGTCCATGTATCTGTCTGTCTCTACATGTATATGTCTGTCAAGTGTCCATGTATCTGTCTGCCTTTACATATATATGTCTGTCAAGTGTCCATGTATCTGTCTGTCTATACATCATGTATATGTCTGTCAAGTGTCATTGTATCTGCCTGCCTCTACATGTATATGTCTGTCAAGTGTCCATGTATCTGTCTGTCTCCACATGTATATGTCTGTCAGGTGTGGCTATGTTTCTGTGCATCAATCCATTGGCATGAAATTTTCACTGACTTTTTTTATATCCATTTGGTCTGAGAACATGGTGCTTTTCAGACATCCAGTATGGCCACATCTAGAACATCTTTTTATTGCTATTCCTCATACATGGATGATCATAAGTTTTTCATTAAAGGACTTCTTTTGATGTCTACTTGGTCGAAAATGTAAAATGATCTGGGGTCTAATATGGCAACCACATTGGTGGGCTTAAAAATCTTATCACTACTTCTTCAGAATGAATTGTTATATCATGGTGGGTTTTCACTAAAACACTTCTTAAAATGTTCTGCTGATGTTAAATTAAAATCATGCTGATGTTAAATTAAAATTATGCTGATGTTAAATTAAAATTAAGCTGATGTTAACTTAAAATTGTGCTGATGTTAAATTAAAATTGTGCTGATGTTAAATTAAAATTGTGCTGATCTGATGTCCAACATGTGGACATTTGTTTTAGTGTTCTATGGCATCTAGTTGGTCAAAAAAAAGGATGAATTGCCCTTAATATGGCAACCATGATTGCAGTGTTGGAGTAGTGATTTAAAGAAGCAACCAGACATGACAGTGTTTGAAAGTAGTGATAAATAGAACCAAGCAGACATGACAGTGTTTGAAAGTAGTGATAAATAGAACCAACCAAACATAACAGTGTTTGAAAGTAGTGATAAATAGAACCAACCAAACATAACAGTGTTTGAAAGTAGTGATACATAGAACCAACCAAACATGACAATGTTCGAAAGTAGTGATAAATAGAACCAGCCAGACATGACAGTGTTTGAGAGTAGTGATATATAAAACCAACCAGACATGGCACAGTTTGGGAGTAGTGATAATTGAAACCAAGCAGACATGACAGTGATAGGGGTAGTGATATATAAAACCAACAAGACATTGCTATGACACTGATAGTGACTTAATTATATGACTGAATCACTTTTTTCTGATGTAATCCAAACATACATCTTTTTCCTAGCTGGCAGTAGCAATCAAGATGCGCATTAATTGTGACACATTTGCATAGTAAATGAGCAGTGGTTGATGTCAAGTGGCCTTCAAATGCTAAAATGTGCAGTGGTTGATGTCAAGTGGCCTGCAAATGGTAAAATATGCAATGGTTGATGTCAAGTGGTCCACAAATGGTAAAATGTGCATTGATTGATGTCAGGTGGCCTGCAAATGGTAAATTATGCAATGGTTGATGTCAAGTGGTCCACAAATGGTAAAATGTGCATTGGTTGATGTCAAGTGGCCTGTAAATGGTAAAATGTGCAGTGGCTGATGTCAAGTGGTCCACAAATGGTAAAATGTGCATTGGTTGATGTCCACAAATGGTAAAATGTGCAGTGGTTGATGTCAAGTGACCTGCAAATGTTAAAATGTGCAATGGTTGATGTCAAGTGGTCTGCAAATTGTAAAATGTGCATTGGTTGATGTCAAGTGGTCCTCAAATGGTAAAATGTGCAGTGGTTGATGTCAAGTGACCTGCAAATGTTAAAATGTGCAATGGTTGATGTCAAGTGGTCTGCAAATTGTAAAATGTGCATTGGTTGATGTCAAGTGGCCTGCAAATGATAAAATGAGCTGTGGTTGATGTCAAGTGACCTGCAAATGGTAAAATGTGCATTGGTTGATGTCAGGTGGCCTGCAAATGGTAACATGAGCAGTGGTTGATGTCAAGTGGCCTGCAAACAGACTGTTTCACCTGATTGACCTAGCTACATGTATTGATTTTCAGTCCAATTTAGATTTGAAAAAAAACATTGTTATAACTGTATTAATATTATCATTATTATTTCTGAAGGATATATAGTTCTAGGACAAAGTTAAATTAAGGACTGTTTTATTATTTTTTCTCTTGCTAAAACTATTTACAACTTAATATTTTTAAATATTATGTTATTTAGAGTATTTTTCAATGACTGTTAGTGACAAGACTAGAGGAATTTTTAGATTTCATCACAAATGGTTGCTGGTGTTGGATCATAAAATATATTTTTGCAAACATATTGTGTAATGAGTAAAGTGATCTTTACACTGTCATTCAATATTTATATACTGTTTTGTTTCCCTAGTAATATTCTCTCTTCCTATTTTTTACCCAGAATTGGATGTTTTATTGTACAATGTAAACAGATATGTTAGTACAGATTGTGTAAGAATGTACACAAATGAGTTTGGTTTGCATTGCAGAGGTGACTCATCGCTTTAGTCAGTGTGCAGGTAAAAATATCCTCATCAAGAACAATGGCTGCATGGCCACACGGATCAGAAATTTCAACCATGGACTTGTCTTTAGCTCCGATCCATTGAAAAAGGATGAGATCTTTGAGGTAAGAAGAACACTATTAAAATATGGCCTATTTTCAAAATCTTCCTTGGCATGCCTGATTATTTCTCTATGGAAATAATGATTTTCTTTCTAGGTGGGTTTGTTATCACATGCATAGTTATTTCTATTGGAATTCTGATTTTCTCTGTAGGTGTTTTATCTCTCATGCAAGATTATTTCTATAGAAATACTGATTTTCTTTGTAGGTCTTTTGATTATCTCACATGCAAGATTATTTCTAAAGAAATACTGATTTTCTCTGTAGGTGGTTTGATTATCTCTAATGCATGATTATTTCTATAGGAATATTGATTTTCTCTTTATGTCTTTTGATTATCTCTCATGCATGATTATTTCTATAGGAATACTGATTTTCTATTGAGGTCTTTTGTTTATCTCTCATGCATGATTATTTCTATAGGAGTACTGATTTTCTAAGTAGGTGTTTGGATCATCTCATACATGAATATAGTTGTATTGATTATCTCATATATATTATAGGAATAATCATTATTATATAGAAATGTTTATTATCTCTTTAGGAGTATAGATTATCTCATATATATTTATAGGAATAATCATTATTCTATAGAAGTGTTTATTATTATATCTTTTGGAGTTTATATTATCTCATATATATTTATTGGAATAATGATTATTTCTGTTGACGTGTTATTATCTCTTTAGGAGTATAGATTATCTCGTATATATTTATTGGAATAATCATTATTTCTATAGAAGTTTTTGTTATTATCTCTTTAGGAGTATATATTATCTCATATATTTATTGGAATCATTATTTCTATAGAAATTTTTGTTTTTATCTCTTTAGGAGTATAGATTATCTCGTATATTTATAGGAATAATCATTATTTCTAAAGAAGTGTTTGTTATTATCTCTTTAGGAGTATAGATTATCTCATATTTATTGGAATAATCATTATTTCTATAGAAGTTTTTGTTATTATTTCTTTAGGAGTATAGATTATCTCATATATATTTTATAATCATTATTTCTATATAAGTGTTATTATCTTTTTAGGAGTATAGATTATCTCATATATATTTATTGGAATAATTATTATTTCTAGTGTTTGTTATTATCTTTTTAGGAGTATAGATTATCTCGTACATGATTGTAGTAGTATTGATTGTTACATACATGATTATCTCTGTAGAAGTATTGACTTTATCCATAAGAGTATTTTATTGTCAGGTGTATTGAAAATCTGTAGGATTATTGATTTTCTGTTTTAAAAGAGCCAGTTTGTAAGTTCTTTTTCCAGATTAAAAATCTTTAGAAAAGTTACATACCTTATTTTAAGATGACATTTCCAGTCATTAACACTCATCATCATTGGCGACTTGGTCTCAGAAGAGACAATGCGAATAGCGCCCTTTGGGTGTTGTCTGTCTCTGGGGTGTTGGCATCATCTGCTGTGGCTGTGCAGGCCTGTGCAAGAGTGACAGTCAAGATTGCAGTTGGTGCAGACATACTGGAAAGTCTTGAGTTACTGTGGTTGCTTTCATGTTCTTCTTTCTCTCACATTTCTCTGCTGGCAACTGGCTTCTTGCATCAGTGACTGATATACCCTTGCTTACTGTCCTGATGAGCACAGAATAGAATATTCACAAGGCAGTGGAGCTATCATCCAATCGATGGGACTCAGCTTCCTTCTCGTACATGAACTCCCTTGACAAGGCTAACGAGCTTCATCTGCCCAGGTTTGGAGTCAAGAGTTTCCCTTCTCTTTAGACTGGCTGCCTGACTCAAAATAATGACAGTTTATGTATGTTTTAGAAACAATATCTTGTTTAGGCAGTTGATTAACTTGCCAAGATCAGAAGATATTTGGCTGAAGTAAGAACCCTCTGATTGATAGGAAATACAAAAGAAGCCATTTATTGCTGATCATTGTTACCCATGAACTAAACTTTGCCTTTTTTATAGATTAGTTTACATATTGCAGGTCCCTTGACCCTAATAAAAAGGGATGTAACTTATAATTCTTCTTAAAGATGAATCTTTTTCATCAGAGATTGTTTTAATTCACATGGAAAGAGACAAAGATATAAAACTAAATGTCACACTAGCACAAACAGCAGCTTCCATATCTGCTGCAATAACACACTATTTTTCCTATCATGATTCAACAAATTGCTTCAACCCTTTACCCTAATGATAAAACTTACCTCACTTTTTAATTTGACACATTGACTCCATTGAGACACACAATGTGACAATGGTACAGTGAATACAAGCAAAACAAGAAATTGATTTACATGATATTTGTTTATCAAAAAATGCCTTGCTCATGAAGGAAAAGAAAGAACAGTTAGTGTAGATATATATCATTGACCATTTTAGGTGGGTAGAAACCATTGTTTGGTTACGAAACACCTGGCTGCTGATGACAGGCAGTGAGTGACCATTACATATCAGAATAGTTATATGCAAAATTTGGCAGGGTGTGGAATTAGATTACCCATTTTGAACAGATGACTGCTGAATGAAGGTGACCATTAAGACAGGTTGCCTTATGGCTACTAAAGGTTGAGAGGTACATGGGGCATTGACATTGGTTTGTACAAAAAAATCTCACATTTCTTGTTTGCAACTAACGCATCTTTCCATGGATTTTTAAACTTCGTAGATATTACTGAAATGGAGTCATCATGTGCAGTTTATTTTGTCCTATAATGGTTTGATTTCCAGAATTATGCCCCTTTTAGTGTCAAAAGTATAAACTGTAAGAGTCTTGTGTATGCAATTAGTTCCACAGCCTGAAATTTGGCAGACATTATTTACACAAGCCCAATATTTACATACTGTTCTTTTGGCACTGATCTGTTACATACTTTTAAATAGAGTTATCTCCCTTCCTCTTCTTGTTTTCATTGTATATACTGTTTGTTCTTGTGTGTGTGTGTGTGTGTCTGTGTGTGTGCAACGACATGGAGTCCCACAGTTTTTAATGAATTGTCCTGAAACTTGGCAGACATTTGTAAAATCAGACATACATATTCTGTTGTTTTATGTCATTTCCTAGAGTTGCACCTTTTTCTTTGTGTATCCATTTCAAAGTGTTCATTTCCTTATTCATATATGCATTCATATATTCTGACAGAGTTATTGCTTTTTTTTGCTTATTTGGTTACTTTTGGTATTTATTGTCTATTAACATTTTTCTATTTGTAAAGATAGTTCAGTGCATGCTTTTATATCAAAGTGGTGCCAAGCATGGAATATTTATTTATTTATTTATTTTTTTTTCAGGTGAGGGTAGAGCAGTTGTCACATCAGTGGTCAGGCTCATTGCGGATAGGACTTACATCCATGGCTATCTCTGATACCACTCCTGTATCCCTCATTCCCCTTTCCTCGATTGACCTCACCCTCAAAACCACATGGATTGTGACAGGCTCAGAGGTAAAAAGGTCAGGGGTTGTCATCAAAGAAAATTATGCTGCCTCATTGGAGAGAATTGAGGTAAGATCAGATTTATCTTTTGAATATGTGGTAGATAATATGTATGTTTAACTTATTCCAAATGTACATTTTTAGTTTGATCTCTCTTAATACATATTAATCAGAAATTAGTTAACCTAAAACATATGGTACTTCTATGTTTTGAAGAGGTGCATCAGATTTGTTGCCATCATAGTCAAGATTATATAAAAACAAAACATTAAGTTCTACCATATTTTCTGGCCAATAAGTCGATTCAGAGTATAAATCAAATTCACCAATTTTGTGAATTTTCCATCCTTCATCCATATAAAAGTAGATTCAGAGTATAAGACGAGGCCAGGTCAATATCTTGGCTTCTTATTTTACACTAGTAATGGTATTGTTGTATGATATTCCATATTACCGGCAATCATGAAAGTGCATTACTGATGCTAACATGCTTGTTATTTTACTTCTGAACAAATCACTGCTATATTCTGTTATCAATTCACACCGCTGAATAAACAGTCCATGCTTGTTTTATTATAATTAAAAGCACATCCATGTTGTAGTTCATTTTATTACCTGTAGTTATGAACATAACTTATAAACACTAAGTCGATGCAATTTCAGTGACACAATCCATATATAAGTCTATTTGGAGTATAAGACGAAGACATGACTTTCAAGTCATAAGTGTTGACTTATAGGCCGGAAAATAAGGTACATGGAATGGATTTACACAATTAAATATTTTTTCTTGTTAATGAGTCTTAATTTTAACTTTTTTAAAATAAATTCCAAGCAGTTCAGAATTATTCACTTCCACTATATTTGTGATGAAATAAAACCCTGTCTCCTATTCTTTTTTTGTGCCTGTGTAAAAGAGGTGAAAAAGGGATCACTTTTCCTGCAGCATTGTTGTTGTCAGAATAGGCAAAACATCAAGATAACCTTTCCTGCAACAATCTAGTTTTTATAGAATTTCAATTAAACTTCATACATAGGCTTTTGATGTCAAGATCTTGCTTGAATATAATTATGAGCAAATCTAAATATATTAATACGTTTTTGCATTTGATTAATGGAACTTGTCAACACTCAATATTACAGATTTTATTCATTTCTGATTTGAATAAAACACTTGGAAGTTTTACATTTCTATCCTTTGATCAAACTAGAAGTGAGATCTGTGCATATTAATAAGATAATTTTGTAGTTATTTTAGTTTTTTTGAACCCTCTAGATCTAGGGCAGGGATCTCAAACTCAAACTATCCTGAGGGCTGCATCAGGGCATTTTCAATAGCCCAGGGCCTAACCAGATAAGTTAACTCTCATGACACCTTGTGATGCTAATCATTTTGCAGGCACAGGATACAGCTTGCTGGGCTGCATTTGGCCCACAGGTTGTGTGTTTGAGACCCCTGATCAAGAGACTATTTCCCATCCAGTTTTAATAAAACTTGGTTACTAATTTTTTTTATATAATCGAGCGTTTTGATGAGTTTGATTATGAGTATGTGACTTTGCATACTGTAGTAATTGTTTTTTTATATAAATAGGTAAAATGCAAACTTTGCATACCGTAGTAATTGTTTCTTGTTATAAATAGGTAAAATGCAAACTTTGCATACTGTAATAATTGTTTCTTTATATGAATAGGTAAAATGCAAACTTTGCATACTGTAGTAATTGTTTCTTGATATAAATAGGTAAAATGCAAACTTTGCATACTGTAGTAATTGTTTTTTTATATAAATAGGTAAAATGCAAACTTTGCATACCGTAGTAATTGTTTCTTGATATAAATAGGTAAAATGCAAACTTTGCATACTGTAATAATTGTTTCTTTATATGAATAGGTAAAATGCAAACTTTGCATACTGTAGTAATTGTTTCTTGATATAAATAGGTAAAATGCAAACTTTGCATACTGTAGTAATTGTTTCTTGATATAAATAGGTAAAATGCAAACTTTGCATACTGTAGTAATTGTTTCTTGATATAAATAGGTAAAATGCAAACTTTGCATACTGTAGTAATTGTTTCTTTATATAAATAGGTAAAATGCAAACTTTCCATACTGTAGTAATTGTTTCTTGATATAAATAGGTAAATACAAACTTTGCATACTGTAGTAATTGTTTCTTGATATAAATAGGTAAAATGCAAACTTTCCATACTGTAGTAATTGTTTCTTTATATAAATAGGTAAAATGCAAACTTTCCATACTGTAGTAATTGTTTCTTGATATAAATAGGTAAATACAAACTTTGCATACTGTAGTAATTGTTTCTTGATATAAATAGGTAAAATGCAAACTTTCCATACTGTAGTAATTATTGCTTGATATAAATAGGTAAAATGCAAACTTTGCATACTGTAGTAATTGTTTCTTGATATAAATAGGTAAAATGCAAACTTTGCATACTGTAGTAATTGTTTCTTTATATAAATAGGTAAAATGCAAACTTTGCATACTGTAGTAATTGTTTCTTTATATAAATAGGTAAAATGCAAACTTTGCATACTGTAGTAATTGTTTCTTGATATAAATAGGTAAAATGCAAACTTTGCATACTGTAGTAATTGTTTCTTGATATAAATAGGTAAAATGCAAACTTTGCATACTGTAGTAATTGTTTCTTTATATAAATAGGTAAAATGCAAACTTTCCATACTGTAGTAATTGTTTCTTGATATAAATAGGTAAATACAAACTTTGCATACTGTAGTAATTGTTTCTTGATATAAATAGGTAAAATGCAAACTTTCCATACTGTAGTAATTATTGCTTGATATAAATAGGTAAAATGCAAACTTTGCATACTGTAGTAATTGTTTCTTGATATAAATAGGTAAAATGCAAACTTTCCATACTGTAGTAATTATTGCTTGATATAAATAGGTAAAATGCAAACTTTGCATACTGTAGTAATTGTTTCTTGATATAAATAGGTAAAATGCAAACTTTCCATACTGTAGTAATTATTGCTTGATATAAATAGGTAAAATGCAAACTTTGCATACTGTAGTAATTGTTTCTTGATATAAATAGGTAAAATGCAAACTTTCCATACTGTAGTAATTGTTTTTTATATAAATAGGTAAATGCAAACTTTGCATACTGTAGTAATTGTTTCTTGATATAAATAGGTAAAATGCAAACTTTGCATACTGTAGTAATTGTTCTTTATATAAATAGGTAAAATGCAAACTTTGCATACTGTAATAATTGTTTCTTTATATAAATAGGTAAAATGCAAACTTTGCATACTGTAGTAATTGTTTCTTTATATAAATAGGTAAAATGCAAACTTTGCATACTGTAGTAATTGTTCTTTATATAAATAGGTAAAATGCAAACTTTGCATACTGTAGTAATTGTTTCTTTATATAAATAGGTAAAATGCAAACTTTCCATACTGTAGTAATTGTTTCTTGATATAAATAGGTAAATACAAACTTTGCATACTGTAGTAATTGTTTCTTGATATAAATAGGTAAAATGCAAACTTTCCATACTGTAGTAATTGTTTCTTTATATAAATAGGTAAAATGCAAACTTTCCATACTGTAGTAATTGTTTCTTGATATAAATAGGTAAATACAAACTTTGCATACTGTAGTAATTGTTTCTTGATATAAATAGGTAAAATGCAAACTTTCCATACTGTAGTAATTATTGCTTGATATAAATAGGTAAAATGCAAACTTTGCATACTGTAGTAATTGTTTCTTGATATAAATAGGTAAAATGCAAACTTTGCATACTGTAGTAATTGTTTCTTTATATAAATAGGTAAAATGCAAACTTTGCATACTGTAGTAATTGTTTCTTTATATAAATAGGTAAAATGCAAACTTTGCATACTGTAGTAATTGTTTCTTGATATAAATAGGTAAAATGCAAACTTTGCATACTGTAGTAATTGTTTCTTGATATAAATAGGTAAAATGCAAACTTTGCATACTGTAGTAATTGTTTCTTGATATAAATAGGTAAAATGCAAACTTTCCATACTGTAGTAATTGTTTCTTGATATAAATAGGTAAATACAAACTTTGCATACTGTAGTAATTGTTTCTTGATATAAATAGGTAAAATGCAAACTTTCCATACTGTAGTAATTATTGCTTGATATAAATAGGTAAAATGCAAACTTTGCATACTGTAGTAATTGTTTCTTGATATAAATAGGTAAAATGCAAACTTTCCATACTGTAGTAATTATTGCTTGATATAAATAGGTAAAATGCAAACTTTGCATACTGTAGTAATTGTTTCTTGATATAAATAGGTAAAATGCAAACTTTCCATACTGTAGTAATTGTTTTTTATATAAATAGGTAAATGCAAACTTTGCATACTGTAGTAATTGTTTCTTGATATAAATAGGTAAAATGCAAACTTTGCATACTGTAGTAATTGTTCTTTATATAAATAGGTAAAATGCAAACTTTGCATACTGTAATAATTGTTTCTTTATATAAATAGGTAAAATGCAAACTTTGCATACTGTAGTAATTGTTTCTTTATATAAATAGGTAAAATGCAAACTTTGCATACTGTAGTAATTGTTCTTTATATAAATAGGTAAAATGCAAACTTTGCATACTGTAGTAATTGTTTCTTTATATAAATAGGTAAAATGCAAACTTTGCATACTGTAGTAATTGTTTCTTGATATAAATAGGTAAATACAAACTTTCCATACTGTAGTAATTGTTTCTTGATATAAATAGGTAAAATGCAAACTTTGCATACTGTAGTAATTGTTTCTTGATATAAATAGGTAAATGCAAACTTTGCATACTGTAGTAATTGTTTCTTGATATAAATAGGTAAAATGCAAACTTTCCATACTGTAGTAATTGTTTCTTGATATAAATAGGTAAAATGCAAACTTTCCATACTGTAGTAATTGTTTCTTTATACAAATAGGTAAAATGCAAACTTTGCATACTGTAATAATTGTTTCTTTATATAAATAGGTAAAATGCAAACTTTCCATACTGTAGTAATTGTTTCTTTATATAAATAGGTAAAATGCAAACTTTCCATACTGTAGTAATTGTTTCTTTATATAAATAGGTAAAATGCAAACTTTCCATACTGTAGTAATTGTTTCTTTATATAAATAGGTAAAATGCAAACTTTCCATACTGTAGTAATTGTTTCTTTATATAAATAGGTAAAATGCAAACTTTCCATACTGTAGTAATTGTTTCTTTATATAAATAGGTAAAATGCAAACTTTGCATACTGTAGTAATTGTTCTTTATATAAATAGGTAAAATGCAAACTTTGCATACTGTAATAATTGTTTCTTTATATAAATAGGTAAAATGCAAACTTTGCATACTGTAGTAATTGTTCTTTATATAAATAGGTAAAATGCAAACTTTGCATACTGTAATAATTGTTTCTTTATATAAATAGGTAAAATGCAAACTTTGCATACTGTAATAATTGTTTCTTTATATAAATAGGTAAAATGCAAACTTTGCATACTGTAGTAATTGTTTCTTTATATAAATAGGTAAAATGCAAACTTTGCATACTGTAGTAATTGTTTCTTTATATGAATAGGTAAAATGCAAACTTTGCATACTGTAGTAATTGTTTCTTTATATGAATAGGTAAAATGCAAACTTTGCATACCGTAGTAATTGTTCTTTATATAAATAGGTAAAATGCAAACTTTGCATACTGTAATAATTAAATCACTACCATAGAAATAAGTGGCAGTGCAAAATAGTGAACATATGACTCTAGTGGCCGGTTTCACTTTAAATCCAACTATTCATTCATTGTTTCTTTATATAAATAGTTAAAATGAAAATTTTGCATACTATTGTAATTGTTTCTTTATATAAATAGGTAAATGCAAACTTTGCATACTGTAATAATTGTTTCTTTATATAAATAGGTAAAATGCAAACTTTGCATACTGTAATAATTGTTTCTTTATATAAATAGGTAAAATGCAAACTTTGCATACTGTAATAATTGTTTCTTTATACAAATAGGTAAAATGCAAACTTTGCATACTATTGTAATTGTTTTTTTTATATAAATAGGTAAATGCAAACTTTGCATACTGTAGTAATTATTTCTTGATATAAATAGGTAAATGCAAACTTTGCATACTGTAGTAATTATTGCTTGATATAAATAGGTAAATGCAAACTTTGCATACTGTAGTAATTATTGCTTGATATAAATAGGTAAATGCAAACTTTGCATACGCTAATAATTGTATCTTTATATAAATAGGTAAATTGCACAATATAAAATTCAGGAGATAGTTTGCAAAGGGGTGGGGTGTTCTTTTTAGAATACTGCATAAAACTGCTTAGTGAAGTATTCAGCTGTTATATATGCCAGGTGAATAATATTAGACCCACTTGGTCCTCTTTTTGTATTTAGCTAATTTTATTTGCCTGCTGTAAGACAGAGAATACTATGATATGATTCCTGTCTGTACTCCCTTCTATCCTTGCAGCTGTATCTATTTTATTTCACTACAATAACTAGAGTTTTTCACAGTCTACATTTATTTAATTGTGTGGCTTGTTTGCATTTGCGGTAAGGAAGAACCTTGTAATTTTGGGATCAAAAGCAAAGAGGTCAAGGTCAATGTCATGGAAAGAAAAAAAGCACGGAAAGAAAAAAAAAATTCTTGTAGTACATTGACTTGAATTCCACATAATCTTCAGTTATGAAACTTTGTGAGTCAGGAAAAAGCCAATCACTTTTGAGGTTAAGTGTTCAAGGGCCATTACACTTGAGGTTAAGTGTTCAAGGGCCAATACACTGAGGTTTAAAAAAAGTGGTCTCTACATGAAAATTTAAGTTATTTATATGGATTACTACGGAAATTGGGGCAGGTGTATAATGTGCTAGTCTTGATACTCTTGTTTTAACTGTATTGAATGTGTAGTCATGAAATCTAATTGGTATATTCATCTGTCAGAAGTGGTTACTAAAATAATTTTCCTTAACACACTTGACTCTCAGGTTGGGACGAAGGTGGGTGTACAGAGAAGTCATGATGGAACAATGCATATTTACATCAATGGAGAGGACATGGGAATTGCTGCTTCCAACATTCCAAAGGTAAGAGTCACTCATCGAACAATCTAAGACTTCATGTCATATTGGTCCAAAATGAAAATAGCTTCAGTGGTACATTTAATATGACCACCACATTGGCCATCTTGAAAATCTTGTTATCAGTATTGATTCTGAATGGATGGTCATATCAGAATGGTGTGGTCACTAAAGAACAAGTTTTGATGTCTTGTTAATCCTTAATGAAAATGGTGTCTTGCAGACATTAATTTTGGTTTCCAGAATGAACAAACTGAAAATCATGTACCTCAATCTCCAGAATAAATCACATGGTACTATGTCTCATTTTACTCTTTCTTACCAATCACCTACCAGGGTACTAAGTGTCTGTTAGTCACACAGTATCACTTTACTCTTTCTTACCAATTACCTACCAGGGTACTAAGTGTCTGTTAGTCACACAGTATCACTTTACTCTTTCTTACCAATTACCTACCAGGGTACTAAGTGTCTGTTAGTCACACAGTATCACTTTATTCTTTCTTACCAATCACCTACCAGGGTACTACAGCTTTATTTATGTCTCATGCTACATTGTAGAATGTGCTCAGTTGAACATTATGCTGCCATTTGACTATCCCAATATGGCAAACCTGGAAACAACACAAATTCATACATGCATATTTAAAGATGTTGCATTCAGTATAGGTGAATTTCCTATGACTGTCACATTCAATATGAGGAAATTTACAATTGCTGTCACAGTCAGTATAGGGACTGGGATTTACAATGACTGTCACATTCCATACAGTGGATTTTTCAATGGCTGTCACATTCAGTGTGGGTGATTTGAATTCAGTATTGGAGAATCTCCAATGACTGTCACAGTCATTATGGGTGAGTTTCCAATGAGTGTCACATTCAATATGGGGTAATTTCCAATGACTGTAACATTCATTATTTAACATTTCCAATGACTGTCACATTCAGTATTTAACATTTCCAATGACTGTCACATTCAGTATGGGAGAATTTCTCAGTGGCTGTCACAATCAGTATTTAATAATTCTAATGACTGTCACATTCTGTATGGGAGAATTTCTCAGTGGCTGTCACAATTAGTATGGGGGAATTTCCAGTGGCTTCCTACATCTGACTGGCTATATATGTTAGAAATACATGAGCATGTCCTGTGACATCACAGAAACTTATTGAAAGTCTATTAAATGGAAGGGAATATACACAACAGGTATAGATGTGAATTGACCATATAAATGATGGTTGTTGACCAGGGGTGCCTCAAAACAGTTGTATGGAGAAATGACAGGAGTGTTTAAACTTGCTAACATTGAAATGTGATAGAGGATTTGAAACATGTTGCATTGAAGTGTTGTAGACTGGTGAGCTTGGGGCATCCAGATACACTTATAGGTGGGAAAAGTTTAACTTTTCTTTCCTCCTTACTAATGTTATTATTGCAGAATGTTTTTGCTGTGATTGACCTATTTGGTATGGTGGATTCTGTGTCTGTGGTGAGCAATGCTGTGATGGGAACTGAGAGTACTGTTTCTACACCCACTGATGATTCTGAGCTCATCTGTCATGTGGAGGTAAGTTCACAGACAGACAGACAGATGGACAAGGGATAGTATGGATGGTTAGATGGGTTAATTGGCATGCCAGTGCAGTTGTGGTTTTATAATGCTGGTTAAAAATTAAAATTTAAAAATCTAAAACTAAAAATTGCCAAAAAAGATAAATGATTTAAAGTAAAAATGCATATGTAGTTCTTTAAGATGGATAAAAGTGATGAATGAAAAATTCTAACCATGAATTAAAACAAAGAGATGAGTTATTAAATACAAACATGAAATGAATGCAAATAGAATGCTCTTGTATTGCAAACAAAAAGGCAGATCTAGTAAAAATGACTGTTTAAGGGTTTGTGATGTGGACTTACAGACATATGCATACATATGAGTACTTTCATTGCCACCAAGGTTTTAAATATAACACACTTTAGCACAGTTTAAAATGACACATGGAAGTAAAAAGTAGTGAATGATTACCACACAACAACCTTTTGGTGCAGACACAAGTTGGTAAATACATGACAAAATGATGTACATAATAAATGCACATGTAATCAGTTATACAACATATCTAAAAATACACAGTTGTATTGAATTGTAAATGTTCATTTTGAAAATGCAAGGAAAAAATGCAAAGACCACTTTAACACATTCATATGATAAACATAAATACACAGATATATTAGTATACAAGGAGGTAGATCTACTATGGACAGAAATTTTCAGAGTAATTAGAGTTGTTTCATTTTGTGTAAAATCCATTGTTTCAATTGTTTATCATTGTCGCACATTAAGGTGGATAGCGATCAAGACAAAGACACTAGTGCTGCCCCCTGCCTGCAGTTTAACAGTAACCATGGCAAGAACATTATGCTCTGTAATGGGCGACTGACGGCTGAGAGGGCTGCAAGTTACAACCAGGGAGTGGTAGTTTCCTGTCAGAAACTCAATAAGAATCGGTTGTTCCAGGTAAATCTAGTGTAAATGAAACAGCTTACTTTAACCAAAAACAGTTCGTTCAAGGTAAATCAGGTGTAAATCAAACAGTTTACCGAAGCAAAAACAGGCTGTTCCATGTAAGTGTAAATTGAAATTTGCAATTGCTTGGCCTATTTGCTCTGTCAGGCAGAAAACATTTACAAACACACATTTTTGTTTACTTTTCCTTTCTTAATATAACTTCTGGACATGTTTGAAAAATACTTTCTTCTTATGAAGAATTATTGTCTCGCTTTTTTCTTTTCTTTCTGAAGTTGATTTCTGCAAGACAGCTTGACCAGATCTGTTGGATCTGAACACGATTTGATGTGTATTTTTAGATCTGTTGGATCTGAACACGATTTGATGTGTATTTTTAGATTGTTGAGACTTGCATGAATTTGATTTCAAACGTTCTGAGATATTATTTATAGGCATGATGGCCCCTGGTTGCCTGTCCTACAGACAGTGGTTTCTGCAATATAAGTTTGTTTTATTGTATGTACAACAAATTTGGCATGAAACTTTATATTGATCAGAACTTGAGTTAATTTGATTTCCAGCATTCTACAATATCACTTACAGGAGTTACTGTCAGTAGTTGTCCATTCTTCTGACTTTTATTTGCACATTGTAACTTTTCTAAACCTTGCTGGATTTCAGCAACATAGCATGCTGCATTGTATTATTGATTTAAAATTGCAAGTGTTGATCATTATCATGTGGAGGAGTTATGGCCCCTTAATGCCCTTTATCTTAACTTTGCTTTCCACGTCATAACTCTGCCGAGGAATGTTGCATTTCATTCAGTTATCATACACCATTATATTGATGAAGCACTGACTTAAATTTCAACTATCCACATCTTTTGAAAGAGTGTATGACAAATTTAGATTTTCCAATGTAAGCTTTTGTTTTGAAGCTAATTGTACAGAGTAGTGACCTCTTTGATGCACCCATTGAACTTCTAGTTATCATTTCAAAGTGTTGGGTCAGTGTTAGACACTTGATTAAATTGAAAGACTGATAGCAAATAAGTCTCTTAGATTCTGTTTTTATGAATATGCAAAGTTCTTAGTACACATGTGTTTGTTTTTTAAATCTGTAATTTTAGTCTGTTAGCAGATGTTGAATGCCTATTGATTTTTCATTTGTTCAGAATGGTGCTATCCTGACTTGCAGTGTAAAAAACGTTAGTTTTATGTATTTAAAACACAGGTTAATTTGTATTTAAACGTTTCAGTAAAGGTTGTTTAATTGTTTTTAATGAAGACTACCTGTAAAGATGAATACGTTGTTACCTTCATAACTTTCATAAAATATTGACCATGATAGTATTGATATTGTTATAATGGAGTCTTTTGCATTGAGACTGTATTAATGTTATAATGGAGACTTTTGCATTGAGACTGTATTAATGTTATAATGGAGACTTTTGCATTGAGACTATTAATGTTATAATGGAGACTTTTGCATTGAGACTGTATTAATGTTATAATGGAGACTTTTGCATTGAGACTGTATTAATGTTATAATGGAGACTTTTGCATTGGGACTGTATTAATGTGGTAATGAGGATTTATGTTGTTGTAGAAAAAGATTTACTATTATAATGAAGAATTTTACAGTGAGACTATATAATAATGTTATAATGAAGTTCAGTGTTGTTAAAACAAAGAAAGACTGTTAGAATGGAGACTGTATTGCACTGAGATTTCTAATGTAATAATGGAAATTTTTGTTTTTACAACAAAAATTAACTTTTGTAATGGAGACTGTTACAATGAGACTAATAATATTAAAATTAAGATACAGTTGTACTAAAGATTGAGATATATTTATGTCTGCCAGATTCGACTGGACCAATTAAACCCACGCTGGAGTTCCTCGCTAATGGTTGGGGTTCTCAGCTTCCCACCTGACAGGTTTAATTTCCCTGTTTCTGCCCTGGCCATTAAGAAATCCTGTATTGTTGTGCAGGGTGATGCTGTCTATGTCTGTGGAGCTAAGGTAGGTTGCTAAATATGAGCTTGTGTCATTTTTGTAGATAGTTATATGAAGGAGAATTAGGTCATTTGATTCCCTTGTGAATAATTATATTTCACTATGTTGTTTTATTTCCCTTATATCAAGGAGAATTAGGTCATTTGATTCCCTTGTGAAAAATTATATCTCACTATGTTTTTTCTCCCCATTATATCAAGGAGAATTAGGTAATTTGATTCCTGTGTGAATAATTATATTTCACTATGTTTTTTTATTTTCCTTATATCAAGGAGAATTAGGCCATTTGATTCCCTTGTGAAAAATTATTATCTCATTATGTTTTGTCTCCATCTTATATCAAGGAGAATTAGGTCATTTAATTCCTGTGTGCATAAGTATAGTTCACTATGTTTTTTTTCTTCTCCCCATTACATACAGGAGAATTAGTCCAATTGATTCATATGTGAATAATATATTTCACTGTTTTTTCTCCCCATTACATCAAGAAGAATTTGTTTATTTGAATCCAGTGCAAATAATATCTTTGCTTTTTCTTCTTGTTACATAAAGGAGAATTAAGTCTCACTATGTTTTTTCTTCCCCTTGCATCAAAGAGAATTGGGACAATTGTTTTCTATGTTAATATTTTATCTCACTGTTTTCACTTTTCCTTATATCAAGAATTAGGATATTTGATTCCTGCGTGAATAATTATATTTCACTGTTTTCACTCCCCCTTACATCAAGGAGAATTAGGCCGTTTGAGTCCCTTGTGAAGAATTATATCTCACTGTTTTTTTGCCCCCCTTGTTTCAGGGAGAATTAGGCCAGTTAATTCCCATGTAAATAATTATTTCTCATTGTATTTTTCTATCCACTTTTATCAAGGAGAATTAAGCCATTTGATTCATGTGAGAGGAACTATATATTTCTGTATTTTCTGCTCCTCCCCCATATCAGGGATTATTAGGTCAGTTCTGCATGAATAACTATATCTCCCAATGTTTTCTCTCCCTCATATATTAGGGAGAATTTAGCCATTTGATTCATATTGAAGAATTGTATCACACGCTGTTTTCTCTCCTCCTTGCATCAGCAAGTATTAAGCCAGTTGATTGACAATATTTGAAGGGGAATTATGCTGATTGATTCATGTCCAAGTAATTCTATCGCACTTTGCTTCTTACTTTTGTTTCTGCTGTGTAGATCAAGGAGCATTATGGGCCAAACCTAGATAAGCTTCATCGAGGTCATATGGTGGGTGTGCTGGTGGATGAAGAAAATGCAATGCATCTCTATGTCAATGGAGTCGATCAAGGCATTGCCATGCGCGAGGTCTCACAACCCTGCTATGCTATCATTGATCTGTATGGTCAGTGTGAAAAGGTATGCATCAGTTTCAGCCAGTTAATTTAATGACTAGTTCTGTGCAATTCTTCCAAAAGGTTTAAGCTAGTTAACTTTATGACTACGGCTGTACAGTACTACCAAAAGGTTTAAAATAAGCTAGTTGACTTTATGACTAAGGCTGTACAGTACTACCAAAAGGTTTAAGCTAGTTGACTTAATGACTAAGGCTGTACAGTACTACCAAAAGGTTTAAAATAAGCTAGTTTACTTAATGACTAAGGCTGTACAGTACTACCAAAAGGTTTAAGCTAGTTGACTTTATGACTAAGGCTGTACAGTATTACCAAAAGGTTTAAAATAAGCTAGTTGACTTAATGACTACGGCTGTACAGTATTACCAAAAGGTTTAAGCTAGTTGACTTAATGACTAAGGCTGTACAGTACTACCAAAAGGTTTAGTGTAAGCTAGATGATTTAGGGACTGGTACTTTACAACATTAGGAAAATGTAAATTTTGGTCAAATTTTATTATACTGCCATTTTAGAGGGAAGTTGTTGATCCCAACATGCCATATTTAAGAGAAGTGGTTGCCAAACTTGCCTTTGATGCGATAATTTTCATAGAATTTACTCCCATGCAATGTTTGGTGGCTTTGTACACCTTAACATTAGGCATAAATTCCCACCCCCATAAAATTACAGATGTTTTATCTAGCATGGCCATGTGTGTGTGTGTGTGTGTGTGTGTGAGAGAGAGAGAGAGAGACAGAGACAGAGAGAGAGAGAGAGACTCACACCCACATGGACAGAGATGATATGGCAGTGAGTGATAATAGTATTTGAGAATAGTATTTGAGACCATTCAGCCTCCTAGGGATGTGGGCGGACTGGTACAGTTGTGTTGAATACAAAATGTTTAATAAATATTTAATTAACATTTTAAAAATTCTGGGATGGAGTTACCATTAAGTATGAATTATCCAGAGAAAAGTGTTTGGTGATTGATATCATTGAATTTCCTACAGGTTACCATTATGCCAGAAGAGATAAATGCTGTACTGCAACCTGCTCCAGTTGTCATGGAAGACAGAGAAAAGGCTGACTTGGATGATGGTAATAACTTTATTGTTTGGTTGCTTTCATTTAATCATTTTGATACTAACCCTTACTGAGCTTACTGACCAGTATATGCTGACCCTTAAAAACTTGTATATACATTTGATTGGGCTCACTCCTTCCAGTATATGCTGACCCTTAAAAACTTGTATATACATTTGATTGGGCTCACTCCTTTCAGTATATGCTGACCCTTAAAAACTTGTATATACATCTGATTGGGCTCATTCCTTCCAGTATATATATGCTGACCCTTAAAAACTTGTATATACATTTGATTGGGCTCATTCCTTCCAGTATATATATGCTGACCCTTAAAAACTTGTATATACATTTGATTGGGCTCACTCCTTCCAGTATATGCTGACCCTTAAAAACTTGTATATACATTTGATTGGGCTCACTCCTTCCAGTATATGCTGACCCTTAAAAACTTGTATATACATTTGATTGGGCTCACTCCTTCCAGTATATGCTGACCCTTAAAACTTGTATATACATTTGATTGGGCTCACTCCTTCCAGTATATGCTGACCCTTAAAAACTTGTAAATACATTTGATTGGGCTCATTCCTTCCAGTATATATATGCTGACTCTTAAAAACTTGTATATACATTTGATTGGGCTCACTCCTTCCAGTATATGCTGACCCTTAAAAACTTGTATATACATTTGATTAGGCTCACTCCTTCCAGTATATGCTGACCCTTAAAAACTTGTATATACATTTGATTGGGCTCACTCCTTCCAGTATATGCTGACCCTTAAAAACTTGTATATACATTTGATTGGGCTCATTCCTTCCAGTATATATATGCTGACCCTTAAAAACTTGTATATACATTTGATTGGGCTCACTCCTTCCAGTATATGCTGACCCTTAAAAACTTGTATATATATTTGATTGGGCTCACTCCTTCCAGTATATGCTGACCCTTAAAAACTTGTATATACATTTGATTGGACTCGCTCCTTCCAGTATATGCTGACCCTTAAAAACTTGTATATACATTTGATTGGGCTCACTCCTTCCAGTATATGCTGACCCTTAAAAACTTGTATATATATTTGATTGGGGTCACTCCTTCCAGTATATGCTGACCCTTAAAAACTTGTATATACATTTGATTGGGCTCACTCCTTCCAGTATATGCTGACCCTTAAAAACTTGTATATACATTTGATTGGGCTCACTCCTTCCAGTATATGCTGACCCTTAAAAACTTGTATATACATTTGATTGGGCTCACTCCTTCCAGTATATGCTGACCCTTAAAAACTTGTATATACATTTGATTGGGCTCATTCCTTCCAGTATATATATATGCTGACCCTTAAAAACTTGTATATACATTTGATTGGGCTCACTCCTTCCAGTATATATATATGCTGACCCTTAAAAACTTGTATATACATTTGATTGGGCTCACTCCTTCCAGTATATGCTGACCCTTAAAAACTTGTATATACATTTGATTGGGCTCACTCCTTCCAGTATATGCTGACCCTTAAAAACTTGTATATACATTTGATTGGGCTCACTCCTTCCAGTATATGCTGCTTTTCAATGAAGTATTGATCGTCATTTTCCTCCTGCATTGAGAATTCTGTGTATATACCAAAGAGTGTGTGTGTATTCACTTTTGAGTATGACATTCACAACTCTGTATACACTTTAGAGTATGGCATTTAGAACTTTGTATATGCTTTTAGAGTATGGCATTTAGAACTTTGTATATGCTTTTAGAGTATGGCATTTAGAACTTTGTATATGCTTTTAGAGTATGACATTTAGAACTTTGTATATGCTTTTAGAGTATGTCATTTAGAACTTTGTATATGCTTTTAGAGTATGACATTTAGAACTTTGTATATGCTTTTAGAGTATGGCATTTAGAACTTTGTATATGCTTTTAGAGTATGTCATTTAGAACTTTGTATATGCTTTTAGAGTATGACATTTAGAACTTTATACACAACAGAGTATATTATGGTACATTCAACTCTGTATACTTTGTATATACTCTGTATGGCATCTATAACTCTATTTACATTTGAAACTCTGTATATCCGGTCTATTAACATTTTAAAATCTGTATACATTGTAGAGTAAATCATCTACAGCACTGTTAATGTACTGTAGTGTATGTCATCTACAATACTGTAGTGTATGTCATCTACAATACTGTAGTGTATGTCATCTACAATACTGTAGTGTATGTCATCTACAATACTGTAGTGTATGTCATCTACAACTATGTGAATACACTGTAGATTATAATAATAATAATAATGAGGACTTTATATAGTGCCTAATCTTTAAGAGCTCTAAGCACTTTACAACATAAATAATGATGTGACTTTAAAAAATTAAAAAAAAAAAACAACATGAAATTAGACAACATTAAAAAAACATTGCTGAAAATATTTAAGGTAGGAAACATTATTAGATCTTTAAGTATGTTCTTGCAGTCGAAAAAGGTGAGGTTTAAGAGCACTCTTGAAAGGGATCACTCTAAATTCAATGGGCAATTTGTTCCATGTTGCTGGGCCATAGTATGCAAAAGAATGTCCAAATGACATCGTTTTCATAGTGGGAATAAATAATGAATATACAATTGTCAGAAGAGGAGCATGAGTATCTTGCTGGTGTATACACATGGGTGAGGCCAGATAGGTATGTTGATTCTGGATCAGATGTATAGCCAGTGTAATGTACAGAGCAGATGGGAGGTGTGCTTAGATCGTGGTACTCAAAGGATGATCCTAGCAGCTGTGGTTTGAACTTTTGAAGTTTCTGGAGTAGATATTGAGACGAACCAGACAGAATTGAGTTACAGTTGTCCAGTCATTAAAGTACTAATGAACACAATGTTATAGTTGCATCAACTGAAAGATATTTGTGAATGGAGCTGATTCGTCTCAGCGCAAGATATGCAGCGTTGCACATGTTCATGACATGTTGGTGCAGTGCGAGAGTACTGTTCAGAGTAACAATTATGTTTCATACTGACTGTGTGAATTTAATGTTAGTGTTGCTGATATTTATTGTCTGAGGTAAAGGATGTCAATGAGATAGTCTTTGTGTTGTGATCCGAATGGCCTAAGTTTTATCATCATTGATCTGCAGCTTGTTACATGTCATCCATGATTTCACTTCAGAAATGCACCTCTCCACTCCTTGGATGGTAGAATCAACTTTAGTTGGGTGTCAAGATTTGTATATTTGGGTGTCATCAGCGTACGATTGGTGAAACACAGGATGATGATGTATACACTTGAGAGTGGCTGAATATATAGAATGAAGAGAACAGGTCCAATAACAGACCCCTGTGGAATACCACAACTGGGCTGGAGCGTATTCCATTTGCACATACAATTTGTGTCCTGTTGATTAAATAGGACTTCATTCACAGTAAGGCTGTATTGTTAATACCAAAGACATGCTCGAGATGGTGAAGTAATATATCATGGTTTATTGTGTCAAATGCTGCAGACAAATCAAGAAGGGTGAGGACTGTAATCTTTCCACGATACAAAGCACAAAAAATGTCTTCAACTTCTTTCAGAAGGGTAGTTTCAGTATTGTGGCATCTGCGATATGCAGACTGTACATTGCTAAAAAGACTTTTAATTTTATATATTCTGTTTTATATAAAGCCAGTAGTAATTTGCTGTTGTTGGTGTGAAACACTGCAATTTAATTTAGCCTGCTTGTGCCATCATATGAATAAATATTTGTGTTATAAATGTCTTTCAATTCTCAGTTGTCAAGGAAAAGCAGCAGCAACAGCAATCCAGGTCCAGTGATGTCAGTGTTGCAGTTAGAAACTGTGAATATCTGAACATATGTAACCGAATCAAGTCACAGCTGGCCCTCCCAGGTAAGACTAGTAGAATTGTGAATTGTGAATATCAGAATCTTTTTAACCAAATAAAATTATGACTTTTATCCTCACTCATCCTCAACTCTCTAAGTAAGAGTAGACAAATTAGCAGTGAATACCTAAAATTTGTATCCAAATCTGATCACAACTTGGTCACCAGGTTTATCTAACACCGTGTGTTGAGGAACCATGGATTCCTAAAAACCTGTAATGAAATCTGCATAACTTTCTTGCTAAGGTTTGTGTACAAAATCACATGGTCAGAAAGTGTGAATACTTGAACATTTGTAAACAAATCAAGTCACAGCCACTGGCTAATCTAGCTGTGACTTGATTTTGTTACAGAGTTTCCGGTAGTCACTAACCCTAATCAAATGGTTCTGAAGCTTACCTGTCTTGATTTCATTATCATGTTAAAGTTTATGCCTATATTGATTTCAGTATATTTGTTGAAGTTGATGCCATTAATGATTTCATTATTATGTTAAAGGTGATGTTTTTAATGAGTTCATTATCTTGTCGAAGTTGATGCATGTATTGATTTCATTATTATGTTATAGCTGATGTCTTTAATTAGTGCATATATTTATTTCATTATCTTGTTGAAGTTGATGCATGTATTGATTTCAATATATATGTTAAAGGTGATGTCTTTAATGAGTTCATTATCTTGTTGAAGTTGATGCATGTATTGATTTCATTATTAGGTTAAAGGTGATGTCTTTAATGAGTTCATTATCTTGTTGAAGTTCATGCCTATATTAAACTGATTTGTTTTTTCCAGATAGCTATTTTGACCCACAGTTAAACATGTGTTTTTGTGAGACTTGCCACAAGATCCGTGGAGATGAAACATATATCAGGAAAGGCGATCCACCACGAGAGTTTGCTGTACCGTTTGGATGGTGCAAGTTCATGTTGAGGTACCCTGATTTGTTTATATGTGGTATACAACCTTATCCATGACTATCTGTCCTTCTGTCTGTCCTTCTATTTGCTCTACAATGATACCAAATAATCTGGATGTTTTAGTTGCATGTATTTTTTGGACCTGTCTTTTTCTTCACCCTGTGGTCAGATTTTTGTCCAAATTTTAGACTTTTTGTCTGTCTAGTAACAGCTGTTTTAAAAAACAATATCTGGATTTGCCAGATGCTTAACATGTTGAGATCAAAAGACAGCTTATGTGAGAAACCTGTGATGAATAAGAAATAAAAAAGGTCATGTCTATTATTTGTGACCCATGAAGCATAAACATTGAATAACCCCTGACCCAAATCAAAGGGTATCTAACTCATACATCTTTCAGAAAACAAATCTTGTTCTTGAGATATCTTTAATTCACAGACAAATATATATCTATCTATGCCTGTCACACAGGAGTAAAAGGGGACTTCATAATAGGTTGCACACCTACTATTTTTTCTTCCTTCCAGGAAATGAATTCAACCCTTTATGATTAAAATATGCCTCCCTTTAGAATTTGACAACTTTAAGTTAGACTACCAATATGATTAGAGCAAACAGAACATGAGCAAGATGCAATATGTTTGCATATTGATTCCTATGATATTGCTACATGTAAATAATGACTTCCACATGAAGCAAAAAGTTAGTTGCGTAAAGTGGCAGACACTTTAGATATAAGGTAGTAGCCATTTAAAGTATATGTCGATTACACACACACACATGAAATTATCCACAGGGAAATTAGATTGACCATGTAAATAGTTTACATCTGAATAAAGGTGACTGTTAGAACAGGTTTGACATCTATAGAGCTTCATCTTTAATTAGCACCATGTAATCATTTCTGTGCTGATGTGCCAGAGAACCCCAAATACATACAAATGCATGTAATTTAAAGAAGGTTGGCTTTCTAAGGCTTACTTGGTTTAATGGCCTGCTTTGTGGTTTAAACAAAGACTGCCTTGATTTAAAAGCCTGCTGTGCAATTTTAACTACTTCAAGGTCTGCTGTACAATATTAAACTACTTCAAGGTCTGCTGTACAATTTAAACTACTTAAAGGTCTGCAGTACAATTTAAACTACTTAAAGGTCTGCAGTACAATTTAAATTACTTCAGGGTCTGCTGTACAATATTAAACTACTTAAAGGTCTGCTGTACAATTTAAACTACTTAAAGGTTTGCAATTTAAACTTTTGTAAGACTGCCTTGATGTAAAGGTCTGCTTTATGATGTATATACTTTGTAAGAGCTCCTTCATGTAAAATCATGTACAATTTAAATTTTGTAAGACTGATTCTTTTGCAGAATATCCAGCAAAGCTCATTTGCTGAATGTAACCGAGAAGTGGCACGTAGCATACTATGGCTGTCACATGGAGGCATTACGGCGGATACTGGATTCTTGCGATCTTCATTCTCCAGGTTAGTGAATGGCTTAGTCCACTTCAATTTTGCAATTAGTGTTGCTGAAAGTTTAATTTCTGAACATATTGGCAGTTTATTGGTAACTTAGAAACAGTTCTTTGTTATAAATCATTGGCAGTGTCTTTTAAGATTTACTGTCAAAACTTTGATATTTCTCATACCAGAACTCTCACTTTTCTGGAAAATGATGAAAATGATTTCTTATCTAAATTTTCACTTGATAAGTTGTTTTTTTTTTCCTTTTAGAAATTTTTTAAAAGTTGCTTCACAAAATTGAAAGATTTATTTCCAAGATGCAAGTTTAAACTACAGTTGTTCTGGAAAATATACTGTGTATGTTAATTTGTATATTATTTCTCGTATTTAATTTGGTGTAGATTATTTTCTTTCCAGGATACACCTTGATAACTCATTAATGAGGTGTTCATAAACATTGACCATTGAAATAGCAAAGCAATTATCATCAGCATCATGTTTTTGCCAAATGACGTCTTATGCTGCAATCTAGTTGGTATTAAATGAAAATGTTCTTAACAGATATCTAGTATGGCTGTCACAGTGAACATATTGGAAACCTTTTACTAATTATTTTGATGAAAGGTCATATTAATCAAGAATATGAGATTGTTTCAACACTTAACAGTTTAGAAGAAGAAATGGACTTATCTGTATTTCCCTGAAATCCATTTTGGACCATAGAGCACCAGTCCCTACAAGGGAGTCTTATTTACATAAGTGTGTTGTGAATAATATTATTTAATATTATTTTTTTTATATTGTATTACAACTCTAGGGCTAAAAATATGTTACAAAAAGAAGTGAAACCAAATGTTTAATTAAAATCGTCAATATACTTTTCTACAATGCAAAGTGCAAATTTCAGAGAGATTGACATCATTGTGAATTAAATTCCAGATAATCCTAGATGCCAAAAGTTTTGAATTTCCCAAAGGAATTCCAATGGTCTTGAATGGTCTGATGTACCTCAATTATGCAATGCTTAAAGTCTTTTAATGAGTTGACAATAATTCCAAAGTGATGTGTTTATCAATAACTCAATGAGCACTTAGTAATTCCAAGAATAATTTCAATAAATAATTAATCTTCATCACAACTATAAATTATTTAATAGACTGCTCTTACAACAGGAGTAAATATTTTTTAAAATTAAGTCCCAATTATTCACAGCTTTACTTGACATAGATATTAGTCATTCCCATGGAAGCCTCCAATTAAATTGTAAACCAGTCTGTTTCTAGAATGTTTTAAACTCATAAAGCTGTGTCAACACATTGCAAGTTACAATCATGGACAAAATTTACCTATGTAAACATGTCATGTATAAATGACCATTATCATAAAGAACAATCTATAAACTTGATCAAACAATCAGCACATTATATAGATATGCATAAAAATTAGTTTATTAACCTGAAGTAACATGATCTTTAATTAAAAACTGCATGGATATGTAACATTTGGTTGTATGCTTCATATGATTTTTTTTACCTTCTTGTTGAGGCATTGTGTTGATTCTCAAAAAAGATACATTGAATGAAAGCTGAGATATGTAGACTAATGTATTGAAATGTGTAGACTAATATATTGAGATGTGTGGACTAAGGTTGATATGTGTAGACTATTTGTGCGTATACTAACGGTATTGAGAAGTGTGGACTAATTGTTCAAATGGTTGATTTGAATAGACTAAGGTTTAGATGTGTGGACTGATTGTTCAGATGGTTGCTTTGTGCAGACTAAGGCTTAGATGTGTGGACTAATTATTCAGAAATGGTTGCTTTGTATAGACTAAAGTTTAGATGTGTGGACTATTGTTCAAATGGTTGCTTTGTGTAGACTAAGGTTTAGATGTGTGGACTGATTGTTTAAATGGTTGCTTTTAATTGACTATGGTTTAGATGTGTGTACTCATTGTTCAGAAATGGTTGATTTGTGTAGAATAAAGTTTAGATGTGTGGACTAATTGTTCAGATGGTTGCTTTGTGCAGACTAAGGCTTAGATGTGTGGACTAATTGTTCAGAAATGGTTGCTTTGTATAGACTAAAGTTTAGTTGTGTGGACTAATTGTTCGAATGGTTGCTTTGTGTAGACTTAGGCTTAGATGTGTGGACTAAGTGTTCAAATGGTTGCTTTGTGTAGCCTATGGTTTAGATGTGTGGACTAATTGTTCAAATGGTTGCTTTTAATTAACTTAGGCTTAGATGTGTGGACTCATTGTACAAATGGTTGCTTTGTATAGACTAAGGTTTAGATGTGTGGACTAATTGTTCGAATGGTTGCTTTGTGTAGACTAAGGTTTAGATGTGTGGACTAATTATTCAAATGGTTGCTTTGTATAGACTAAAGTTTAGTTGTGTGGACTAATTGTTCAAATGGTTGTTTTGTATAGACTAAGGTTTAGATGTGTAAACTAAGTATCAGATACGTAGACTAAATGTGATATTATCTTTTCACAGGTGAGACTGTCAGCGGGGGTAGTTTACTTCTGCCACAGGCCCCGCTGTTCACAGAAAAGACCCAACCAGATGGGTGTGCAGTAAATCCAATTTCTCTTTCTCCAACACTTCGTTATGCTGGCTGCAATGAGTTTGCTCCAAAAAACAAGTAATCATGTTTTTCTTTTTTTCTAGTTTTCTCAGAATTGAAGTCCAACATTAGAACACTTGTTCCACTGCTTGCCATTACAATTCAAGTTTGACACATTATAAATTCTCAGATTGCAGTAATTAATAAAACTGTTCTTCCTCTCTGCTGTTATAATCTCATCTATGCATTCTTCATTTGTACTTCCAATTACACACCTCTCTACCGTTATAATCTCATCTATGCATTCTTCATTTGTACTTCCAGTTACACACCTTTCTGCTGTTATAATCCCACCGACAGATTAATTTACTATTTAAGAATTTTGAAAAAGAATATCACTGTAATCAACACATTTGTTTGATTTCTTGGACCTGGGTTTAAATCTGGAAAGCTTACTTGTGGTTGCATGGTATTGTGTTAATTTTAGTATGAATGGTAGGTTCTTATGTTGATTGCCATTGTAATTACTACTTTTTTTGGTTGCAGGGTCATTGATCCTAAGACAAAGAAGACCTACTATGCACGAGTGGCAATCCAAGCGTGGGTGAAGCCGGGGTCGTACAAAATTGGCCCCCAGTCCATCCAAGCCAACGAGCCAATTGACCCACGGTTCAGCAACAACGAGCTAGAGTGGTCTACAAAGGAGCGTGGGTCTACCATGATTCAAGCCTTGTTGATCAAGATTGAGTGAACAAATGTGTGTCAGCAGGTCATGAGTTTAACAGAGATTAACTTGGAATATTTATTTATTGGGATGGCTGTTTAAAGAAGCATCTTCATTATCTTTAATAAATGGTTGCTTACTCAGCACTTGACCAGAAACTGGAAGGGAATTGGGAAAAAAAATCGCCGTCTTTTGTGTAATTAAGGACAAGAGCCTTGGTGTTTGATAGTGCTACAGGATTAAAAGTTTAAGTTTAGAAATTTTTTTGACCAAGTTTTAAGAAGTGCTGATAGATTACTGTTTGATCAGAGTCCAAGAAGTGATTCTGATCTTGAACTTTTGTATGATTACTATGTGATCTGGAGTGTTGCATTGACCTGATCTTGGATTACTGTATGATTACCATGTGATCTGGGTCAGTGTATTAGCCTGATCTGAGATTACTGTATGATTACCATGTGATCTGGGTCTGTGTATTAGCCTGATCTGAGATTACTGTATGATTACCATGTGATCTGGGTTAGTGTAGCAAACTACTGTAAGGCTCAGATGTTTGATCTTGAATCAAGATCAGTTGTTGTTTTGAATGCATTGATGTCATTCATTTCATGCTAATTGTTGATGCTTTTCCATTTGGTTTGTTTTATATTTAAATAATATAATTAAATCAATTTCTTGTCTTTAATAATAATAGTATTGCACAGATGATACTTTTTTTTGTGTTTGTGTGAGATGTAGGATGATCATTTGACAGTAACCAAATTTTCATAAATATGTTTCTCATTATTGTATCACTTAATGGGGAAAGGAATAATTTGCATCTTAAGATGGGTATTCTGTTTGTAGTGCTATTGAAACTCCCCATTCTGAAGACAACCATTCTGTTTGTAGTGTTATTAAAACACCCCATTCTGAAGACGACCATTTCGTTTAAAGTTATTGAAACACCCCATTCTGAAGACGACCAGTTTGATTGTAGTATTATTGAAACACTCCATTCTGAAGACGATCATTCTGTTTAAAGTGCTATTAAAACACCCGATTCTGAAGACGACCAGCCTGATTGTAGTGTTATTGAAACACTCCATTCTGAAGACGACCATTCTGTTTGAAGTGTTATTTGAAACACCCCATTTTGAAGATAAACATTCTGATTGTAGTGTTATTTGAAACACCCCATTCTGAAACCGACCATTCTGTTTGAATTGTTACCAAAACACCCCATTCTAAAGACAACCATAATGATTGTAGTGTTATTGAAACACTCAATTCTGAAGACGACAATTTAGTTTGAAGTGTTATTTGAAACACCCCATTCTGAAGATGACCATTCTGATTGTAGTGTTATTGAAACACCCTATTCTGATGACAACCATTTGAAGTGTTACTGAAACACTATTCTGAAGACGACCATTCTGATTGTAATGTTATTGAAACGCCCCATTCTGAAGATGACCATTCTGATTGTAGTGTTATTGGAATACCCCATTCTGAAGATGACCATTCTGATTTTAGTGTTATTGAAACACCCCATTCTGAAGACAACCATTCTGATTAAAGTTTTATTGAAAACCCCCATTCTGAATATGACCATTTGAAGTATTATTGAAACACCTCATTGTGAAGATGACCATTCTGTTTGAAGTGTTATTGAAAACCCCATTCTGAAGACGACCATTCTGATTGTTGTGTTATTGAAAAACCCCATTCTGAAGATGACCATTCTGATTAAAGTTTTATTGAAAACCCCATATGAAGATGACCATTTGAAGTATTATTGAAACACCCCATTCTGAAGACGACCATGTTGTTTAAAGTGTTATTGTAAACCCCATTATAAAGATGAACATTCTGATTGTTGTATTGAAATTTTAACACAGGAGTTGTGGTTAAGGTATGTCTTACTTATGATTTTGTGTCTGTCAGAGATTGTATCACTGGACTTGATATACATTAAACTTTGCTATGTGGTCATTGTATCACGGGACTCTATGCAAATAAAACCTTTGTATGTGGCCATTGTACTGCTAGACTTGATATACATTTGGTATGTGGCCAATGTATCACTGGACTTGTTATACATAAAATGTTTTTCTGTGGCCATTGTAATACTTTACTTTTTATACATTTGGTATGTGGCCAGTGTATCACTGGACTCTATACAAATAAAACCTTTGCTATGTGGCCATTTTATCACTGATTTGATATACATAAAACTTTTGTCTGTGGCCATTGTAATACTAGACTTGATAAAACATTAAACTTTGCTATGTGGCCATTGTATCACTGGACTTTTGTCTCCAACAGATTAGAAAAAAATTGTGTACCTTATGCACCACGACAATTGCTTTTCAACTATATATTGGGCTGACTCGGATTAAGTAAGCATTTTCATCCTATGTTGTGTACTGACAATTTCAGTATTTTTATAAACCAGTGAGACATGATTAAATTTCACGCTGTCACTTGTTTCATACAGTAACTGTAAAATAAGAAATGTTTTAAGCCAAATTTAAGTCACAGCTTAGCAACGTTATTGTAGCAACGTTATTGACATTATCTATATCTGTTGATATACAGACTAGTAGTGCAATATCTAGCTGTGGTGCTCAGCATAATGTTGTGTAATGATCAGTTCTACACTTATTTAATGTTACTGCCAGAGAAGATTGGGATATAGTCATTATTATGACCTCGTTTGTTTTCACCTTGCTTTCATCAAATGCAGGATTGCTTGTATTTTACCCTACTGTCATAGATTACTGTCAGCATATATCAGCATTAGTTTTTAGTGTTGGCATTGTGTCAGCATATGCAGTGTTGGCATTGTGTCAGCATATTCAGTGTTGGCATTGTGTCAGCATATGCAGTGTTGGCATTGTGTCAGCATATTCAGTGTTTTAGCATTGTGTCAGCATTTTCAGTGTTGGCATTGTGTCAGCATATTCAGTGTTTGCATTGTGTCAGCATTTTCAGTGTTGGCATTGTGTCAGCATATGCAGTGTTGGCATTGTGTCAGCATATCAGTGTTGTCATTGTGTCAGCATATGCAGTGTTGGCATTGTGTCAGCATATTCAGTGTTGGCATTGTGTCAGCATATTCAGTGTTAGCATTGTGTCAGCATATGCAGTGTTTGCATTGTGTCAGCATATTCAGTGTTTTAGCATTGTGTCAGCATTTTCAGTGTTGGCATTGTGTCAGCATATGCAGTGTTGGCATTGTGTCAGCATATTCAGTGTTGGCATTGTGTCAGCATATTCAGTGTTAGCATTGTGTCAGCATATGCAGTGTTTGCATTGCATCAGCATATGCAGTGTTGGCATTGTGTCAGCATATTCATTGTGTCAGCATATACTGTGCTGGCATTGTATCAGTATATGCAGTGTTGGCATTGTCTCAGCATATTCAGTGTTGGCATTGTGTCAGCATATGCAGTGTTGGCATTGTGTCAGCATATGCGGTATTGGCATAGCATCAGTGTATGCGGTGTTGGCATTGTGTCAGCATATGCATTGTTGGCATTGCATCAGCATATGCAGTGTTGGCATTGTGTCAGCATATACTGTGTTGGCACATGCAGTGTTGGCATTGTTTCAGCATATGCAGTGTTGGCATTGGCATTATATTTAAGTCAAAATATCTCAGATAATATTGCATTTGAAGTTATGAAAGTTGATTTGCACATGCAGCTTGATGAATATTACATCAAAATATAAAAAATGGGTGACCATAACCTACTTTTCATGCTTCGTTAGTTGGTTCTTAGAACATACCTGCTTAGAAGTACAGTAACTTTAGTATATTAAAGGCAATAATACGTGACATATAGCATTCACTCATCACAAAGTATTAATGTTTCCAAATTGATAGGTTCAGGTGGGCTATACTTTCTACTAACAGTTTCTTTTCTTGTTTGCATATTTGTTTTATATAATACAAGTCAGCGAGGTTGTTGAATTTTAGAGTTATTTGATACTGGTGATAGTGGTCTGTATGAACTCCATGACAGGTGGTGGCACAGTTTGATGATAAAGTGTGGAATAGTTGTAATGCAAACTATATTACAATGCAAACTATATTAGTTTGCAACTTTTATGTTGTCCTGTTGTCTTATAAAAGTACATTTTTATTTTGCAGGTACAAATTCATTTTTTGTAGATAAATTCCTTTCAAAATAGTTTTTCTCAGGTAATGTTCTTTTTTAATATTATTTTTTTTGTTAGGAGACAAGTGCTTTATTTGTAAACAAATGTTTTTATTGGCAAACACAAAAGAAAGTTATTTAGCATTTCCTTCAGGACTTGCATAGTTTATCCAACCAAGTTATGCCATATCAAAAATTTGTGCACATGCACATGCATACAAACACACACACACAAGCACATACACACAATAATAGATTATGCCAGTTAATTAAAGCATTTACTTCTACTTCAGATTTGTAGAATCTCATAAAGCCTGATGCTTCTGTTATCAGATACTCCTTTGGCAATCACAGATTTTGTATTATTAAGCCAACTGAGTACATATCATGGGTGAGCAAAGGGCTTGGCAATTTAACTCCAGACATAAAATTCCCGACTTCTCTGGTTGAGTCACTGATTTATTATATTGTTTAGCTTCCAAAGTGTCTGCAGACCTTTCTTTTCACAGCAGCAACACACATAAAACAAAGCTTTACCATGTCTGATTTTCAAACTGAAGTCTTAAACATAAATTTAGATGTTATAGGTCTAGGAATGCCGAAGTCTGTGTTGGTTCAGATGGACTGGAAGTCCTTTCTTGACTCACAACAATGAGTTCAGAATTTTGTTGCAATAGGATCCATGCTTGACTTTTATGGTACCTATACTATATTTTTAGACAATCTTAGTTTAGCCTTATGGATTGATAAGCTCATTGGTCATGCTTGAGTCGATATTGCAGCAGTACAATGTACATTTGTCTGTTCCATAGATCAGGGTTCCTTTTTAAATTGAAAATAAGTCGGGTGAAATTACTTTTATTTGTGACCTAGAAAAGCACTCTAATTTTGTAAGTATTGATCAAAGTTTGGTGTAAAATATTGAATTAAATTTCTTACCAGAATTTTCAGAGGGTTTGGAACTCATCAGATGCGTTTGTTGTATGCATTATTTGAATACTTGCCCTAAACATATTTGTAGAGTCGGTCCATATACATGTGTGCTTGATTGGTCAAGCAGACTGGTTATCCCATAGTAAACTCCACATCCTTATCTTTTTATTGTGTATAACTAATGAGAACCAGGCAAACATAACATTGTGACTGCATGCTTATACATTGTCCACAATGTATGATCATGATATGTTTAAGAGAAAAATAATCAAACATGTTCCCAACTTTCCTTTTTAATTGGTAAAGTTAAAAAAATTGTACTATTTAAATATTTGCTATTTGGTTAGTAGGCACTGGGAACATGATGCTAAATTTTATTGTCAGTAGTAACCTTACCCAAACTCCCATCCTTAACTTGTATTTGTGGTTAATTTTACTATCAGACGTAGCTGAATATGTGGAAATCTAATGACTGGGGGAGCTATGGACTGTTGAAACACTTTTCAATGCAGAATCTCATGCTGTGGGCATAATTGTAAGTGATTGAGTCTATTGTTGGATTATGTTGACATTTAATGTGAGGAAACTGACCAGACATAAGGAAAACAAAAACAAATTAGTCTTTTTATGCAGAGATTTGGCATAATTAAAAAGAACATCTTGACAAAATGTAAAAAAAATCCAACCTTTTCTAAACACTTCTTCACATCAATATATCTAGTTAAAGAGAGCAAAGAGGCCTTGTGTGGCTGAGTAGTCAGAGGTGCTCTCCTTTACTGATCACTGCCATCTCACCTCTGTGAAGGTTTGATTCTCAGGCATGGCCAATGTGGGTATGTGAAAAAGCTGCCATTAGCTTCCCATGAGTTCTTATTGTGTATGAAGGCAAATGGAATATCTTACTTATCCAATGGTGGAATACGACCTGAAACCTGTCTGTTTACTATTCCAATGGTAGCATAAAACCTGAAACCTTTTCACTATTCCAATGGTAGCATAAAACCTGAAACCTGTCTGTTTACTATTACAATGGTGGCGTAAAACCTTAAAATCTATCTGTTTGCTAATCCAGTGGTGGGATAAAACCTAAAATCTGTCTGTTTACTATTCCAATGGTGGCATAAAACCTGAAACCTTTCTGTTTACTATTCCAATGGTGGCATAAAACCTGAAACCTGTTTACTATTCCAATGGTGGCATAAAACCTGAAACCTGTCTGTTTGCTATTCCAATCGTGGCATAAAACCTGAAACCTGTCTGTTTACTATTCCAATCGTGGCACAAAAAAAGTAGAGGATTTTCTTGGGGTTCTTGATATCAACAATTTCCAAGTGCCTCTGAATATGTGTGGTCTGCATTATCAAATGAAGTCCAATCAAATCTAATCATGATAACTGTCAGGGTCAGTATGTGTACAATAATGGCAGCTTTAATCTGTCATTTGTAAAAATAAAGAAAAGTAAACAGATGTGTGTTGACTGATATTTAATGAACATAGTAAATATCTGCAAAAACACTGTTAATGTACACCTGTGTGCCTGAATCCGTAGAATATGAATTTTTTCGAAATGCAGCCATAGACATCATGGTTGTCAAGGTATAATGTTCATAGTCACAATACACTAGTTTTGCATTCAAAATATTCAAATAGATCTGTGATGTATGTGTCACATTGATTCTTTTGTACATGATCCATGACTACAGGTGCTATGTAATCTACACCATACACAATCTCACATAGTTTCTTGTGTACCTGTAATAACCAGTTACATTGGACATGTTATTCCCAGTTAGTGGCTGTTCCTATTTTGTGTGTAACCAGTTACATTGGACATGTTATTCCCAGTTAGTGGCTGTTCCTATTTTGTGTGTAACCAGTTACATTGGACATGTTATTCCCAGTTAGTGGCTGTTCCTATTTTGTGTGTAACCAGTTACATTGGACATGTTATTCCCAGTTAATGGCTGTGCCTGCTGTATGAAAATGCTTGGTTTAATAATAATATAATATGCCATGTGACTCATTCCCATGGTTTATGCACAGTGTTAAGCTGTTTCACTGTTTGTACTGTACCATATGAACCCTGGTGTGACTTAGTGTCACATACATTTTAGGAATTATGACTAAGTCAGGCATTGATTACCTCCACCATATTAACATTGCCTGACTTGTTACAGTCTCTAAAATAAGTAAACATTCCTAAGTTGGTTTCAACTGATTTGTGCCCCCCCAAAATTCCTAAATTGGTTTCAACTGATTTGTTCCCCCCAAAAATTCCTTTTAGAAAGATTTTTCAGCAACGTGTTTGATGAGACCTTGGTTGAGCTCTACTGCTACTACATAACGTCACTGACAAATATTATTGCTCGAGATTTTCCATTACTGGCAATTTTTTTTTTGAGTATGACATTGGCAAGGATTTTTAGACATTAACAAGGATTGTTAGACTTTAACAAGGATTATTAGGTTTTAACTGTATTCATCTTTATGTTGATGCGTTAACATTGCTGATTTATGTGGATCAAATTGTTTGTGATTACCTTGAATGGAAATTACACTTGTCTGCTATTATGTTGAGTGAAAATTACAATAAATTGTATGCTATTACCTTGAGTGGAAATTACATTAAATTGATTGTTGATATCTTGAGTATAAATTACACTAAATGGTCTGCTATTACCTTGAGTGGATATTGCACTGAATTATTTGCTGTTACCTTGAGTGGAATTTGCACTAAATGGTCTGCTATTACCTGGAGTGGATATTATGCTAAATTGCACATGCATGTGACTGATCCATAACTTGGTGATGCTTTTCATAAAATAACTTTTATTAGTACATACTTATCTTCATCATCATTATGAATGCACTGGCTACAAAATTCCAGGACATTACTGAAAACACAAATTAACATTGAATTTGATGTAAGTATCAGCAAATTTGACATTTTATAAAGTTGAGGTTATTACTGAATGCATATATCAAGTTTTACTTTGATGTAGTGTCACCAAATTTGACATATATCCTCATCAAACTAAAGGTGACAGATAAGATCTTTCTGATCTGTAAATTTCAGACCATGCGATCATTTGATTGGTAAAATTCAAATCATGTGATCTTCTGTTTCGTAAAATTCAGACCATGTGATCATTTGATAAGTAAAATTCAGACCATGTGATCATTTGATTGGTAAAATTCAGACCATGTGATCTTTTGTTTGGTAAAATTCAGACCATGTGATCATTTGAATGGTAAAATTCAGACCATGTGATCTTCAGTTTGGTAAATTTCAGACCACGTGATCATCTGATTATTAAAATTCATTGACAGCAAAACATACTTTTGGATTTTTCACCAAGTAGCTAAACTATATAGCAGATTTTCATTTCAGGCCCTGTGATTGGGCAGCAGTGTTCAATGAGTGTATTTCGGGTCCTGTGATTGGGCAGCAGTGTTCAATGAGTATATTTCAGGCCCTGTGATTGGGTAGCAGTGTTCAATGAGTATATTTCAGACCCTGTGATTGGGCAGCAGTGTTCAATGAGTATATTTCAGGCCCTGTGATTGGGCAGCAGTGTTCAATGAGTATAATTCATGGTATTGATGTTACCTTGGAAGACTGATTTCTAGCATTCACATGCATCATTTAGAAACATGATAGCTGATAATTGCTTTTATTTCAAGTCTTATTTAGATTTATATCTGGTTGGCCTGGTGTCAGGATAATGTGACAGTTTGGGACATGATGCTACATGTCTGTGGCATGATGCCCCAGTGCTAGGCATCACTAAAAACTGCCACACTGCAAAAATCATAGCGATATGACTAAAAAATTAAAAATCCAAATCACACATGCAGAAACTAAAACACAATCAAACATGACCACCATTACTAAGACAAAAAGATTAAAGTTACTTCTAATGAAAATCAAAAATGTCAAAATTTGATGACAATTGACAATAATTATCTTGACTTGAGGGCTTCAGTTTTATAAAAATGATGTCAATCTGCCATTAAATATGCCCACCTTTACTAAAACTAGAATAATCTTTAAACAACTTCTTTTCAAGAAATACAATGTGTGTTTAACTGGAACAGCCATGGCTACCATGTATGTTGAGATGGAACAGCCCTGGGTACTGTGTATACTAAAATGGAACAACCCTAAACGAATGTTGGATTTTACCTGAAAACGCAGCATACTTATCAAGCATACTCATATATAACTTGTAAGTCCACCTTCAACAAAATGTTGACTCTTATGTGATGGCACATATGCTAGCAAATCTGGATCTGTGTATTATGCTTAGGTTAATCAGTTCAAAACAAAAAACACACCCTGATTTTCTGGCACATTTGGGCTGCAGTTTATTAGGACTAATCAACAAAACAATATAAACCCTGATTTGTTGGTTCATCATAACAAGGTCTCTTTTGTTTGGAGTTGGATCCAACTTTTGCATGCTTGCATACAGGAATCATACAGTGTGAGTTGGTTATACTAGAGAAAGTGTTGTCATGGCCAGTAACTGTGTATATAATTATATTATATATGTACTTTTGGTTACCATTACTTAACATGGTATTTATTCCTAGTTCCTGACTGACATAGTAATTTGAGTTATCAGTGCCATCATTCATGTTTTTCTGGATACTGTTATTTTACACAGAACGATGTCCAAATTTCTTAGACAATCACATTAACCTTAGAATTGCAGTGTCATTTTATGTGTTTTTCTGGTAACCATTTTTTATTACAGTGATTTATCCCTATTTCTGAGTTGTCATAGTAACCTGACAATAGCAGTCATTGTACATGTATTTCTCGGTCTCATTATTTATTACAGTGATTTATCCCAATTTCTGAGACATCACAGTAACCTAAGAATAGCAGTCATTGTACATGTTTTCTGGTTCTCATTATTTAACACATGGGGTGTCCAAATTTCTCAGACTGCCCTAGTAACTCGAGTATAGCAATTTTCCGTCATGTATTTCTGGATACCACTTCTTTAAACAGGGTTATGTCTCAATTTCTCAGACTGTCATAGAAACTTGAGTATTAAAGTGTTATTATAAATTATTCATGTATTTCTGGATATTGTTAGTTAAAATGGAGTTATGTCCCATTTATCAAACTGTCCTAAATATCTTCATCATATGTGGCTGTTATTTATTTGTTACTTTTGTTTTTAATTGAATTCAAAAGGTTCGAGTATATTTTATTTCATTCAGCATGTATATGTGACAAACTTTGTGATATTTCTGTCATACAATGACATTAAATGAATTAAAACCTATTCCAAATCAAATGACATATGTTGCATTATGGACTTGTTAGTTTCCCAGAATTCACATGGCTGTTAGTTTTTATAATGATTAAAGTTAACTGTAAAAGATGTAAAATGTAGAACCATTTTTTTTTATGATTGTATATAAATAAGTAGGGTCATGTGACCTAGTTAAGTAGGAGTTTGTATGATAATATATATGAATGAGGAGGTATGTGTGTTACATGCTTAGGCTCGAATAAACAGTAACATAGAAAGAGTGAAAATAACAAGCTTGTAAAACTTAATAAACAATTTATTGAATAAAAATATTTTCAGAAAATAAAAATAAACTTACGGTTTTAAGAATCAATTCCAAAATTGATCCAAAAATAATTCAAAATATTATCCACTAGAGAAATTGCAAAAGTCCTGTTAATAAAATGTCAAAATAATTCTAAGTTTGAATTCCAGCGAAGTATCCAATATGGAAGACGATGTCACTTGATGAAGTCAGTTCTTGTTAATAAAATTTCTATGAGCACAATTCTTTTCCAGATAAATAACAAAATAATTCCTCTTGATCCAAACGAATTGACACAATTTCCAGTACAAGGTAATTTATAATAACTCAAAAGACACAACTTAATATACTAAAAGCCCAATTTTACTGAATAGCTCGCTCCAAAACATAATTTATATAGCTGTTTTTTACGTAAACAGGAAAGGGTCACGTGATCTTCTAGAAACTATCAGAACAAATTTACGTTCAAAGAATCATGTACACACCTTATGACCCAACTAAAATAGAAATATCTATATAAAGCTCTATTTTGTCCTTGGAACCAACCAATCATTTTTAAAGCTTGTTTACAACTCTGAAACCAGGTCAGAAATGAGATCAACACCTGGTGTTTATTATGTAAAGTACAGCCCCCCCCCCCTTTCAATGAACGAATCTTAAAACTTAAAATGCCAAATTTAAATCTTAACAAACAAAAAAATAAATATAAATGACATATCAAATATACATAACATGTGTGATATTATATATGAATGAGGAGGGACGTGATATTACATATGAATGAGGAGGGATGTGTGATAATACATATGAATGAGGTATGTGATATTACACATGAATGAAGAGGGGTGTGATATTACACATGAAGGAGGAAGGACGTGATATTACACATGAATGAGGAGGATGTATGATATTACACATGAATAAGGACGGACTTGATATTATACATGAATGAGGGACGTGATATTACACATGAATGAGGAGGATGTATGATATTACACATGAATGAGGAGGGACGTGATATTACACATGAATGAGGAGGATGTATGATATTCCACATGCATGAGGAGGGACGTGATATTATACATGAATGAGGAGGATGTATGATATTATACATGAATGAGGAGGATGTATGATATTACACATGAATGAGGAGGGATGTGATATTACACATGCATGAGGAGGGACGTGATATTACACATGAATGAGGATGTATGTGATATTATATATGAACGAGGAGGGACGTGATGTTATACATGAATGAGGAGGATGTATGATATTACACATGAATGAGGAGGGATGTGTGATATTACACATGCATGAGGAGGGACGTGATATTACATATGAATGAGGAGGTATGTGATATTATATATGAATGAGGAGGGACGTGTGATATTACACATAAATGAGGAGGGACGTTATGTTACACATGAATGAGGAACATGAATGAAGATTGTGTGATATTACATATGAATGAGGGATGTGTGATATTGCATATGAATGAGGAGGGATTTGTGATATTATGAGGAGGGATGTGTGATATTACATATGAATGAGGAGAGCTGTGTGATGTTACCGTATATACAGACTTATAAGACGATTCGACTATAAGTTATACCCCCACCCCACCCATTTTAGGGCATCAGAATCCAGTTTCTCTTGACATTTCTAATAGTCGTGGTGTAGCATTATGTCTCACCATTAACATTATCCTGACACCAGGCCTACAAATCCCAACACTTACCTCTTATTTCTGAATGCCAAGCACGGCAGCTATTAGTTCCATTTGTGTCAATCTTTGGTATGACGGCTCGGGATCGAACCCACGACCTCCCACAATCGAGGCGGACGCTCAAACCACTAGGCCACCGGAGTGGAGTGCAAGTCAGACCCATATTAAAGCGTGACGTTATGTCAGACCCATATTAAAGCGTGATGTTATGTCAGACCCATATTAAAGCGTGACGTTATGTCAGACCCATATTAAAGCGTCACAGCAAGTCAGACTCGTGTTAAAGGGTGACAGCAAGTCAAGAGTTGCACTTTTGAAATATAAACAAACAATAAACGACAGAATTATATTATTGAGGGGAATATGTCACAAATAAATTGAACACTTACATGTCCTGATTAAATCCATAGTTCTTGACACCTTATATACATTTATGTGATAAATCTATGAATTCAGTTATAGGTGTAACAAGATAATCGGGTGGGATTTCCGGATTCACAACATAACACTTTTGACGATGATGTAAATACAATGTTTAATAATGAACGACTTGAATCAGCAATTAATTATGACTACATGCGTGTGTATATAAATTAAATATTTGATTCATTAACATAAGAACGCACAAATCTAATAATGAAAAATACAAATAAATTACTCAACAAAATACAAAGACAATGGGTGAATGGCTTACATCGATTCCACAATGAAAAGATGGTTATAGTTTATTTAACAATATAGAATTTTACTCGTGTACTAAATGAATTCACTCAGATTGTGAAATTATGCAAACCAAAAAGGGAAAGATATACAACTTATCTTTACAGTCCTGAAAGATACAATGGGTTTTAAGAACCCCAAAATTAGCCCCCAGCTAATATATTATATGTAAGGAGATACACTCCGTCATGAGCTCTAGGGCTGCTACATTTCAGCTTCACAGCTGCTACGGTTAATTCCTGTGATTGGTTTTACAGCCTGCACCACGTCGACCCCGAACACTCCGATAACTTTGAACGTTCGAGACACCCTAGACACTTCAAACCCTCTTGTGACTCCCAGTATAACGAGAGAATCCATGGACATCAAACTAAATGTTGTTCAAACGAAAACAGTTGGACGAGTTTGAAAACAAGTTATCACATTGTACAGCCTATTCACGCTGATATATGTCGTATGGAATTTTATTTCATACAAAAATTCTAATCTTTCTTCAGTTTCTTCCATAAGATTAAATGCATAAAAGGCATATCAGAACATTTCGCAGCAAGTGTGGATGATTTTAAAAATGAGTTGGAGAGCTATTCTAGCCATACCTAAAGTCATTTGATTATCAGCTTAATAAATGTTTCATTGTTGCAAGCTAATTCATTAATTGACAAAGATATCCAGCTTTCTTTCTTTAATTTGAATATTCCAATTTTGTATTATTGCTTAGTAGTGATTCCACTGTTACGTGATGAAGGTAAATAAAATAAGTGCCTAAAATATGAATTTAATTAACATTTTGTTGAATGTATTGTTTAGAAATGCCCGTGAAATTGCAGTTAATACCACAAAGAACGCTAAACTGTTAATGTGACTAAAACTAAAATGACCATAAATAAATTTTAAAACATTGCTGTTCATCTAGATAGAAATTAAACGACGCAGCCCGTTCTATTACCATTGTCCTCTTGGGCTGACCTGTAGATAAAAAACAGTGAAAAAGAGGCTTGTCATTTTGTTTTACTTTCAAATTGTTTTCAAGATCATGGTATTTTTGAATTTTTTACAGTACAATTTATGGTGTTTTTTTTAAAGAATACTTTCTGTGTAATGCAGTTGTATATTATGATATTGCACAAATTTCCGTAATTTGTCTTCAATATCGGCACCCCATCTACCATACCATTTTTCATATTCAAGAATTATCCGTACTGGCCTGATACGGCTGTTTCATTTATTGGAGTAAATAATTTTATTATCGTTGGTAAAACACTTAATCTCCTACCCCTTTGTAAATCATACACACGTACCAAATGTAACAAGTAAATAGATATAACAATGTTACAGAACACAAAGGCATGCTATCGGGCTGACCCTTCTGTTGGACGCCACTTAAAGTACAATATGCAAGCTATGCTAGTCCTGACGTGTTGTATACAAATCTATACACTATACATGAACAAAAACAGAGCACAGACACATCTTAAATCAATAAAACACACATCTCAACAGAATATTTGACTGGGAAACAAATCATATAGGGAGGAAATTAGTTACATTTTCTGAAACACGCCATCAATATCATCATCATCATTGGCAGCTCAGTCTCGGGAGGCCATGCGAGTAGCGCCCTTGGAGTGTCGCCTGTCTCTTGGGTTTTGGCATCGTTTGCTGTCGCTGTGCAGACCTATACGCAAGTCACAGTCCCTATTGCAGTTTGTGTAGATGTAATGCGTAGTCTGAGTTGCTTAGGTTGCTTTGCTGTCGCTCTCTTCTTTCTCTCACGTTTCCCTGCTGCCAGTTGGCCTCTCATCACATCAGCGACTGTTATGCCCTTGCGGACCTTCAGTCTTCAGGTTTCTCGGTAATCGGTCTGCACTACCCAGTCATCGGATGAAATGCACGCATCACTGAAAGGGAATAAGGGGCGGTCAACTCTTCATGTGCCAGTAGCCAGCTGTCCATAAAGGATGTCCTTTGGCATCCTCCCATCATCCATGCCTCAGACATGTCAAAGCCATCAAAGGCGGCGTACGCTCAGCAGGAAGTACATGCTGAGAATACTTGCGCGCTGAAGCGACGCTCTACCAGTCTCTGGAGGGCATCCTGGGCGTGGGTCACCAGAGCCGCGTTATGAACAAAGAACGTATCACTGATGAGCACCGACCTCACTTTAGTCTTCAGGCACAGCCGTGCCAGGTTGAATAGCCTCCTGTCAGGCCTGGTGTGGCGATATACGTCAACCGTGGGCGAGTCGAATGCATAGTACAGGATTAGGGATAACGAGAGTCCAGAAAGGTTAGGTGCCAGAGAGCATCTATGCTTCACACGCTGTTGATGGGGAAGGAGTCTGAGGAGGATCCATCATATAGGATTTTTCCCTTCATATTGGCATGTATCGAGATTATCATGCGGAGGACGTTTTTTATGGGGGAGAGTCTAGTATATAAACGAGTGCATTATTATATATAAACCAAAGCTTCAAATCCTGCAGAAACTAACGTGGTAGTACAATAATGCTATCGTATATACAATAAATGATTTAAAACTACCTACCTATATAGCAGGAGATGTGCGAAACCTCATAGTAGATCGCCGACTGACAAGACCTTTCGTAATATAATGAGCTTTACATGCGGTGAGGTATTTGTACACAGGTATTGTTTGTGCATCGAAGGCATTCGGTTCATCTCATTAAAGATACTTTGCACGTGCGGCATAGGATGAACCGAACTCACTATTTTGAAATGCGACACAATATACATTATTCAACCTTAGGGATCGTTGTACGCCAAAAAAACAACTCTAGTACATGAATTTAATAACTAAATAGAAACGTTTTCTTCTTTTTCAATTCCGTGACACTGAAGCCGCACTCAGACTCCGAATAATCACGCTCCCCCATCAGCTGCATCCTGTTGAGGAGAATGTGGGTGTACACTTCGCCAACGATGTTCAGGAGCGGCAGCCTTCTGTAATTGTTACAGTCACTGCTGTGTCCCTTATTTTTGTAAAGGGTAACAATGTTGGCGTCGCGAATGTCTTGGAGGACTGCTCCTTCCTCCCAGCAGAGGCAGAGTAGCTCATTTTGCGGCTGAAGCAATGTTGGTTTTCCACGTTTGATAGCTTCTGGTTGAATGCTGTGGCTACCTGATGCTTTGTATTTTGGGAGGGTGTGCACATTTTTGAGCTCTTCCATGGTGGTCAGTTTCTGTATGCTGCTAAGGGCCACATCGGTGACTGACGTTTCTCGGGAGAACAGCTCTGAGTAGTTCTCCACCCATCTGGCTATTTGTTGCTCATGATCTGTGATCTTCTCTCCCGTACGCGATTTCACGTGCACGTGTGTGTGTGTGTGTGGGGGGGAGGGGGTGGCAAAATCGGCACTGTAGTGCCTAGGGCCTTCTTGAGCCACTGTACATGCCTTGGATGTTTCTAGATTCGGCAGTGTGCGCTGAAATCCTTCACACAACTGTTTCAAGTACTCGTCTATCCATGCGTTGGGTGGTGCTTTGGGCACTTCTGAGGTCAGCAAGCGTCCGTTCTTTGGGACATTTTTCGTAACCTACGAATGCGTTTCGATTGTCCTTCATTACTGATTCTATCATTGAAGGGTGTGCCTTGAACCAGTCCCTATCATTTTGGTCTTCTGAAGACGTATGGGTGGGGGTGTACACACTGGGGATGATGAAAGGACCTGAAGCAGTGGAAAGGCAGATGGACAGGAGGCGCTCGGTGCCCCCTGTGGGAGGCACAATCGAGGCCAAGATAGTGGTTTTGATGGCGAATCCAACTCTGTTATGGTGGTACTCCTCGGCGTTTTGACCCTTTCGAAAGAAGGTGTAGTTTTCCTCTTTAGTTTTCCTCTGGAGGGTACCTGTGCTGACATTTAGTCTGAAGAGGCTATGAGAGACGCTTCACATTCCTGTAATGATCGGGATGTCAGGCCGAGACCTCGCCCAACCCCACTGCCACCAATATATTGTTCTGAAAATGTGTATAAATATATATGTGTCTGTGAATGGGAGATAATGGACGATTGTGCTCATTTGGTAATCGATGCAATTTTTATGAAGTCATCATGCTAATTGGCGGTGGTGATATTAAATTATAGCTAGAATAGTTTCGTTCTTTACTAATACCTTATTTACTCTATAATTATTTTGTTTACAGTTTATCTAATAATAATGTGCACAATATAATCAGTACAATGTACAAAATGTTTTCTATTTGTTCTATTTTATGTTCATTCCTTATTTCGAACATATATATCAATACTGTTAACTTTGATTTGATTTATTACCTTAAAATTATAGAATCACTAAAAGTTGTGAAGAATATATCAATGTACATTTTCATTGTGAAATTATAAATATAATCATGGCATCATAACTGTTGCTAAAAATCCCTTACACAAAAAGTTCCCTTTTTAACATTTCTGACATTGGTAAGAGACCTGTTAAACTTAAGCATTCAGTTCCTTCAGTAATTTGGGCCACCAGATGTCGCTACTATTGGTATCTCGAACATCAACATAGTTCAGGACATTCAGGTAACCAGGAACATCACAATCCTCCAACAATACTGGGACAACACAATTTCTGTTTTCGATAAAACCCAAATTCATTGCCATTTGAATTTCATGTAAAACAAACCCACTCTGAACTGCTTCTTTGGTCATAACTACCACAGTCTTGAAAGCATTTCTGATGCTATCATCAGCAAATTTCAATAACGGTGTTCCAGGAGTGTTGTCTCGATCATACTCACAGCAAATAAATCCATGGTCCTTTTCTAGTCTTTCCACAGTTTTCTTTACCCATTTTATGTCGAAGCTAGAGTAACTAAAAAAGGCGTGATATTTCTTTCCTGGTGGCAAAACTCTTCTCTTCAAAGACACCTGGCTTTCTTCAGATATAGTGAGCTTCCTTGAATATATTTCCTCAACTAGATCCGTCTTTTGCTACATAGAAACAAAAGAGATAAAAGAAAATATTCATTTCCCAAAGCTATTGTTTTCATTTACACCACATCCCAAAAATAAGCTCTGATGCAATAACATTATTATGCCAGGATTGGTTAATCGATGACATGTTTGCAGTTTGTAATTTTTATTCTACACTGCAGATTGCTCCACAAACAATACATTATTAACGTATGTTTCATAGTATATTTAATGTTTTATTGATGTAATGGACATTATGTCATATAAGAAATTGTTTTAAAAAGTCATATGCAGGTATGCGGTCGACAAGAATGAGAGGAGGTCAGCTTGAATATGGACGGGGATAACAAGTTGCCTAAAATCAACATGATATCGCTCACGGCGCATACGTTGGTTTTAAATGCAAAATGTAGTAGTGAAGGTTTCCACACAGTTCCTATAAACGTCACACCATTGCTAGGGGTGCCATGCCATTCACAGCTTTGAGAGATCATGACCTATGAAACACTTTTACCAGTTTGATCAATATTACTTTGGAATTTCAAAAGAAGTTGGACAAAGGTATCCTATTTATTTACTATATAAACCACATCACTGTTAATGAAGCCATTTCAGATATATTTCTTACAGAGCACGTTATAAAAAAAAATCGCCAGACGCGATTAAATTTAGTTTACAGATTATCGGGAGTAAATTTGAAAACAGCTTTTCTACTTGGCTACTAATGAAGTCACAAGATAGCACGGCAAACTTTTGATGTCCTTTGAAATGGTCCTTTCAAGTCTAATCAAAACCGGGTCAGACATTCAAGAGGAGATATCACAAATATGTTCTCCATATGTAAATGTGAGTCAAACCATTTATACAAAGCCATATTGCACATAGTTTCAGCAGCGCCTTTTCTGGCACAAATTCCTTGCAAGTTTTATTGAAATTAGCTCCTCTGTTCAAGAGAAGAAATAGGAAATAGGCTAAACCCATTGGTTCAGAAATTGGGTTTGAACAAAGTTTAAAAAGCGCAATAGTAATTTCATCCAGGCTTTGGAGAGTGAGATCATGTTCTCTGCAAATAAAAACGCTTGATAATATCGGGTCGGAACTAATTGGCCAAACACTAAGATAACAAAAGCGCATTGGATAGAACTGTCCAATAAACCTTCATGATAAAGAGCAAGCTCTCTCTCTCTCTCTCTCTCTCTCTCTCTCTCTCTCTCTCTCTCTCTCTCTCTCTTGTTGAATCTTAGACCTTGGACGTCACTCTTCTCTTAGACAACATGGTGTAGTTGGTATCTATGCTCATAATGGTGTCCTGGCGGATTGATCGCTTGAGATGAAGCAAGCGTGAAAATGGAGAATCTGTGGACTACTATTATTAAAAAAAAAACCACTGTGCTGTGACATTAGGTCGTCCTCTGAAGTAATCTCTTTGGTTATTGTATCCAAAGGTTAAATAGATCACATAACCACACTCGATGAGTTCACAGAAGGGCAATCCTAATGAGCTGGGCAGTGGAATTTCTGATTTTGTGAAGGCGTCCACTACCCATGCTGTCCTATCTTGGATCGAGATGACAAAGACAGGAAACTTGTTTTTCAGTTTCGTGGCGAACAAGTGTACTAAATGTCCCAATCTCTATTCTTAACAGGGACTCAGTGACGGATTGGTGCAGATACAATTCTGTGAGGACTACCTTGCTTCTGTATGGGTTACTGTCTGCTATAAGGGTTTTCTTGCCAGAATATGGTGGACAAGAAGGGTAATCCTCTCTAAAGGTACGTGACTGCCTATGTTTTCAGAGGAGACCTTAGCACAATCAATCCTTATGTGACTGAAACACCCAAATAAGACTAAAGATTCGGTTGTCATTTCTAAATTGTTCATTTGAAGAGTGTCGTCTTCCCCAGATCACGGTCCCCAAGAAATATCCCTTTTTATCTCCGAATGAGTGCCCAAACCTGAATCTGATGGTTCAATTTACATATAGAAGTTGTGTTCAGGGGCGTACGTTGAAACATCTGCGAGAAACCGATTCCGACTGACCCAATAACTCAAGTGTCCGAGGAGAAAGGCTCCATCCTGGATGGTTTCCCCTGAACAAACGTGTTTAAGGAGGAAATATCGATGTTAAGCTGAATGATTCCGCTCTTTTTGTAGATAACAAACAAAATTTGACAGCTGAATGTGGGTGTTAAAGATTAGAGCGGAATGCGAATTTTCTTGTCCTTGGAATCAGAAGGATTCACCTGGGGTGGGTGTTTGAGATGAAGGCATGAACCATAAAGTTAACCCCGTTATCAAAAGACCGGATCTTATCGTTTACACTTCCTAAACCAACAAGTGTAAAGAGGTAGGGTACCCAAAGGGAGGAGAATGTACTGCCTCGGGTGGTTCCTAAGTAAACTCATTCGAATCCACCAAAACGAATAAACACATCATCGATACAAATTCGTTCTTAACCCTTTACCTCATAGAGTGTATTGCTTTTAGTCCTTCGATATTCGATATAAATGTAGCAACGTTACCCAGTGAAATGAACAAGGATTCCAATCGTTGCCTACAATTTACCTGCCATCCATGCATTATACAATGAAAACAAGGGATAACATTTCTTTCCTTTCTCGCGCGACCTATTTAGGAATAAACGCTAACATTTCAAACTACATTTCGCGTAGCGTAATAAATTTGGTACTGATATTTAGTTCAGGCATTCGACTTTGTATGAGTATCCGAAGTTTGGCCTTATATCATACTGGTAAAGAATTCCAGACCATTTTTACACGCTACTGCTCGACACGGCCATGATAGCGACCGCTTTATATGCAAATGAACTTCCGCTGATGGTATACTATCCTCTCATGGGTGAAAAGAAAACGACGTCTTGCATTTCTTTATGATTGTTGGTGAGTAAGATCAGTATTCCATTCAGTGCATGGGACAATGTTCTGGTATTCCTTTAAAGTATGATAGCAAGCCAAACTTTGGATACGCATATAAAGCCGAATGCCTGTCCTAAACATCGGTACCATATTTATTACGCTACGCGAAATATACTTGAAATATCAGCGTTTATTCTTCAATATGTCTCGCGAGAAAGGAGAGAAGTGTCCTCCCTTGTAGTTATTATATAGTACATTAACTCCATATTCATAATATTATTTATTTTTAGTATAGGGACGGGGGAGGGGTATCGATCCGATCGTTATCCTCAGACCGATGGTGTGACTTGTCATCAGCGAAGACTTGTCAGGCAACTCTTCTCAATATTGTAGAGCATGGTCGCTGTTCCACCTTTTAAGGATGTGCGATCTGCGCATTGCCTAAAACTGGCTAAGGGTCTTAAGAAGATACTGCTCCTCTCTAAGCGGTGGGCACTACTTACTTTCAACTCGAGTATTTCATCTCTTGAAGGGCGCTCTGCATCAAAACAATAGCATGCACTGACTGCATATTTAAGATCGTCAGGATATTAGGCCTTACTTGAAACAGAGAAAGATTAAATATCCTCCTGAAATCGATGACTATTTTTCTGAGGCCTAGAACACCAGAGAAGGATTTCATACCTTCCTGGGATTTTACGAGTCCTATGCTGGTTTCCGCAAGACTGAGAACATTCCTGCCCTTTTAAGTGAACAGATGATTTTTACGATGGAAATTCACGGAAATAGCTGGCCATGGCCTGCATTTGGAAAGCTCCACTGATATATATTCCAAATCCTACTCGGGTCTGGGATGTGGATAGACAGATAGATAAGACGGATGACTTATAATATATACATGGAAGCCGAAGTGATCGGCATGTTGAACTTCTGCCAAGGAAGGTTTGACTATAGGTTAAAGGGATCTTTATTGGCAGACTTTGGTAGAGAAGCGATTAACATTAAGTTGAACAACACTGTAATCAATTGCCTACTTACAACTGACAAAATAAAATAAAACATTCAATAGAGTTTACAGTAACCGATATTATCAATTTCCATGACTTTGTGACTACTAATAAACTGACATCAAACAATTTGGAATAATTGCAGTGAAGCATGAACTCATGGTCATCCCTGAACAACTTTTGGCAAATTTGCAATTTACTGAATAATATGTATCCAAAAAAGTCAGTGATGCGTGATATATGGGTCATAGTGACCTCCTATAACAGACTGGTGACGAAATGTATTCACATAGCATGTGACAATACTCAGTGGCTAACTGTACTTGAGAATCTTAACCCATTACTGAAACATAGCAAAACAAATGTTAAATGATATTTAATCGGAAGCTTTTATTATCTGAATGGAGATTGGTGGAACTCCTCGCTTCATTGCTTAAAAGATAACACAATATACAGATAACGGTATGTTGAAGCTAGCAACCAAATCGGAAAAGACGTGGGAACTGAAAATAGGAAATTAAAGACCTCAGAATCATTCTTCAATGTGGAGGCATGCGCGGAAGGATAGATAGACAAATGCACATGCGTATCGGCCATGGTCAATAATAGTAAGCTTTGTAATAAATATTCGCAACGTGATGACCTTACTTAATGACCAAGACTTCCCATTTTCACTGAGGGTTACCAGACCTTATTACTAATGTGTGTGCTAATTTAAAAATGTTGCAACAGTATGGCCTTAAATCGCGATGACTGATCAGGGAAGCCGATCAATTCACGGATAGAAGAACTGAACACTAAATTTCACGAACATTTTAAGAATCTCTCTCTCTCTCTCTCTCTCTCTCTCTCTCTCTCTCTCTCTCTCTCTCTCTCTCTCTCTCTCTCTCTGTATATATATATATATATATATATATATATATATATATATATATATATATATATATATATATATATATATATATATATATATACACACATATATATATATATATATATATATATATATATATATATATATATATATATATATATATATATATATATATATATACACACACACAAGTAGTCCTAACTGTATGTGTACCACACTCTACAGGAACATGTATGATTTTAGTATTTTACTATGCCAAATATCTTTATAGTTTTTACATCGTTCATGTCTTTATATATCTTTCAGATCTTTATAGTTCTTATCCTTATATTATACATCGTTCATATCATTTTATTTATAACGCTTTCGTATCTTTATATTTATACATCTTTCGTATCTTAATATTTATACATCTTTCGTATCTTTATATTTATACATCTTTCGTATCTTTATATTTATACATCTTTCGTATCTTTATATTTATACATCTTTCGTATCTTTATATTTATACATCTTTCGTATCTTTATATTTATACATCTTTCGTATCTTTATATTTATACATCTTTCGTATCTTAATATTTATACATCTTTCGTATCTTTATATTTATACGTCTTTCGTATCTTTATATTTATACATCTTTCGTATCTTTATATTTATACATCTTTCGTATCTTAATATTTATACATCTTTCGTATCTTTATATTTATACATCTTTCGTATCTTTATATTTATACATCTTTCGTATCTTTATATTTATACATCTTTCGTATCTTAATATTTATACATCTTTCGTATCTTAACATTTATACATCTTTTGTATCTTTATATTTATACATCTTTCGTATCTTTATATTTATACATCTTTCGTATCTTTATATTTATACATCTTTCGTATCTTTATATTTATACATCTTTCGTATCTTTATATTTATACATCTTTCGTATCTTAATATTTATACATCTTTCCTATCTTAATATTTATACATCTTTCGTATCTTTAAATTTATACATCTTTCGTATCTTTATATTTATACATCTTTCGTATCTTTATTTTTATACATCTTTCGTATCTTTATATTTATACATCTTTCGTATCTTTATATTTATACATCTTTCGTATCTTTATATTTATACATCTTTCGTATCTTTATATTTATACATCTTTCGTATCTTTATATTTATACATCTTTCGTATTTTTATATTTATACATCTTTCGTATCTTTATATTTATACATCTTTCGTATCTTTATATTTATACATCTTTCGTATCTTTATATTTATACATCTTTCGTATCTTAATATTTATACATCTTTCGTATCTTAATATTTATACATCTTTCGTATCTTTATATTTATACATCTTTCGTATCTTTATATTTATACATCTTTCGTATCTTTATATTTATACATCTTTCGTATCTTTATATTTATACATCTTTCGTATCTTAATATTTATACATCTTTCCTATCTTAATATTTATACACCTTTCGTTATCTTTATATTTATACATCTTTCGTATCTTTATATTTATACATCTTTCGTATCTTTATATTTATACATCTTTCGTATCTTTATATTTATACATCTTTCGTATCTTTATATTTATACATCTTTCGTATCTTTATATTTATACATCTTTCGTATCTTTATATTTATACATCTTTCATATCTTTCTGTTTATAAATTGTTCATATCGTTATATTTATACATCTTTCCCGTAAAGACACTTGGTTAACATATTCGATTCTAAGATCATGGTAACAACCGTGGCCATGATGTTTTATACCTCCTCCTTTCCGTCCTCTCTGTCCATCGTGGTCTTGGCCTCGGCAGAGATTGCTGGATCTTAAACAAAAAGATGATAATGGTATATATTTTATGGATTTAACAATATAAATTTTAGTGTATGAAAGACACTTATTTAGACAAAATTACTGTGAAAATCCGGACTATCTTATATGCACTCAATCGATATGGGGTCGGGGGAGTGTAATTAATGGTGTGGCGAGGGTTAGAGTCGCCTTGGGCAATATTCTCAAGTGGCGCACTTACAGAAGCACCCCGAGAACAATGTTCTTTAATGGCGTCCTTGCTAACCATGAACGTATTTTATGCCAGTTGCTAACTCCCCCCTCCCCTTTTAAGAATAAGTTTTGTCTAGAATTGCTCTTTTTACACTAAAAGGAGGTGAAATACCATTACAAATTCAGCTAAATATATAAACAAAATGCTCTCAATGACAACCCATTTTGTCTGGTGCCCGGGGGAGGTTACCATCCCCGATCCTCCTCTATTCGTCGCGGAGTGTAAATAAGAATTGCAAGTTGTGAATAAAAGCTTCCACTGCATGTTAGGTCTAAAATGGTCAAATTATGCGGTCTTAGAAAAGAATGATCTTTCATTGACGTTTATATCCTTAAATTTCATCTAATGTTCATTCCCATGCCCATTACATATTCAGTATCACAAGAGACAAATTCCTAATGTCAAATTATTTCTATTATATGTTGAAATATTGTCAAGATTGTAAACCATAAGATTTCTCACCCCAACAATAATGTTTAACGTAACATATATGATAAGTCTGTCGCAATGTTGTGGCAAACTAAGCAGAGAACAAGAATGAGTGTTATAACATATGTTGCTTTCTTCATTAACGGTATTTTTTCAGTCCTAAAAATGCAATCTTTTACTTTTTTACAAACGATTATGTTGAAAAAGTGTGTATATATATATATATATATATATATATATATATATATATATATATATATATATATATATATATATATATATATATATATATATATATATATATATATATATATTTATTTATTTATTTATTTATTTATTGTATTACTCATTTAAAGAACAAATTATACAGGTCACGCAGACATTCAGGACCGACAATTTCAGGAAAGAGTATAATGTCCTAGAATTTGCATACACATCCCATTAAATGGTTATTATTATAAGATTTTAGAGCAAGAATTAATTGTTAAATTAATGTAAGCGAATTCCCCGACATAACCACGCTGACACACATTTTTAAGGATTCCTTACGGGAACGATAGAATACACATTAAAGGGATTGAACAATATGCGGAAATCACGACAATACGATAATTACATTTTCTTTCTTAACTTTGTACAAATTACTGAATAACCTGGAGAAACGTTTAGAAAAGACATAATCTATCATACTACAAAAGATTGTAAGTGCTATTGCTGAACACTTTTGACACGATCCCCAGCAATAAGTACAAAGAAGTACAAGTCTTGTAGGCGGTTTATTTTTTGTAACCGAATATATATGTGATGTTTTTACAACCTAATTACCCGTGTCTTTAACGGCGATAAATTAGCTGATTTTATTTGATCGTGGTTAAATATTCCTAGCAGGATCGTTATAGAAGCTCATCGAGAAATACATCCTGCTAAAATGAGCGTTAAAGGACGCTGACATTTTTAGACGAGGCCAGGTTTCTGGTGTTATCCAATGTAAACATGATTGAATGCCACGTGTTAATGTCAAAATGAAAACGCCTTATAGTGGAAAACATGTCTTCTACCCTGCATTGTACGCAATTGTTGGATAAGTTTCATCTTTTAAGTTTTGTTATGATAACTAATGTACTAATTATTTAATAATTAGGAATGAACAGACGTATAAAAACCATATTAGTATTCATTTAATAACAACAATTGATAATTTAATTTATACCTTACTTGAAATCAATAAAGGCGCCTACATACATGGCGGTGTTGATGTACAATAAATTCAAGCAAATGAACACTCTAAATTATTATTTCCCTTTTGAAAATCTAAACTATTCTTTAATTTTAAATTAGATTCTATTTTCTTTGCATCTTTTAAAGTAGTTTGTGTTAATAATAAGGATAAAACTCTGTGATGTTAAAGTTGATAATAATACGAAAAGAAGCATGATAATTACCTTGTTGATGTGAATACTCTAGTTTGTACCGATTGATCACATTACTTCCGTAGCCTGAGACATACAGACATTTATCATAATAAATTATGTCCCGGGGACAAAGTGGTATTCCTTCACTGTATATAGTCACTAGTTCACATTTATCTGTAAGATGATGAATATATGAAGTGATAAAACTCCAGTTACATACAAATAAAAATCCATGTGGATCCACAGTTATACCCGTGGGATGGTCCAAATCCTTATGTCTGTATGCACATGTCTGTTCATTGTTATTCTGAATATCATATCCATATACGCCAGATAACTGAGGAGAGAGAATACCAGCATAACACGAGAGATAAATCATATTGTCTTTAGTGGTCATGAAACTCATGTTTCCTTTATAGATCTCGTGAACTCTGCCAACATGTCCATCTTTCAGGGACACGATACACCAGCATATCCTCTCTTGTTTCAGACCATACACAACAACGTTATCATTGAATCTTACAACTCCATGAAACTCATCAAATGCTGTGACTACGTTTAATTTCCTTCCCTTTTTTATCACAGCTATGTCTTTTTTTATACTGTACGACATGATTAATATCGTACCATTGCTCAAAGCTACACATATTTCCGTGTCATTAGTACGACAGATACCAATCGGCTCTGACTCCAGTTCGTCTGATTTTGCCAGTAACTTTGCATCACTTATTCTGTAAAGGTGGATGTTATACTTCTTGAAGTCTGCGACCATCAACATGTCTTCAGATACAATAATACCTCTAGCGTCAAGGTTGGCTGCAGAAATAGAGTGACACACATTAATACTTGCATGTTTACTGATATTTAAATACAAAATTCGCTTATATAAATCTACAAAGGATGAATTTCATCATATTTCTGACTTTAAACAATAATCTACTCACAGCTTTCGCCACCACCTCAACAACCACCAACGTATTGATGTTATCAAAGAACTATCGTATTACAACATCTATATAGATATAACTACATTAAATGCAAAAACAAACGACAAACAAAACAAACACCATAAAATAAAAATAAAAAATAAAATAAATCCTAAAAATATTTAAGGCAGGAAACATTATTAAGTCTTTAAGTTTATTCTTGCAGTCGTAAAAGTTTTAAGAGCACTCTTGAAAGGGATCACTGTGTCGTTGTGTCTGATTGCAATGGGCAATTCGTTCCACGTTTCTGGGCCTGGTATACAATGGAACGTTGTCCAGATGACTTCGTTTTCAAAATGGAAATAATAAGTATACGATTGTCAGAGGAGGAGCTTAAGTATCTTGCTGGTGTTTATACATGGGTGAGGCTGGATAGGCATGTCGGACTGGATTCCGTCAGTGTAAGGTAGCGCAGAGATCACATCTTGTGTTTGACTCTGAATTGAATGGATAGTCAGTTTAGGGTACAGAGCAGTAGGGAGGTGTACTCTGATAGTGGTATTATAAGGATGACCTATCAGCTGTGTTTTGACCTTTTTGAAGTTTCTGGAGTAGATATTGAGACGAACCAGACATAACTGAGTTACAATAGTCCAGTCTTGAAAGTACAAGTGTTTTAGTGGCATCAACTGAAAGATATTTTGGAATATAGCTAATGCGTCTCAGTTCAAGATCTGCAGCCTTGCATATGTTCATGACATGTTGGTACAATGTGAGAGTACTGTCCTGAGCAACACATAGGTTTCGTACTGACTGTAAATTTAATGTTGGTGTTGCTGATATTTAATGTTTGAGGTAAAGGATGTGAATCAGAAAGTCTTTGTGCTGTGATCCGAATGGCCTCAGTCACATCATCATTTATCTACAGCTTGTTACATGCCATCCATGATTTCACATCAAAAATATCCTCTCTACTCCTTGGATGGTAGCATCAGATTCAGTTGGGTGGCTAGATTTGAATATATGGGTGTCATCAGCATATAATTGGTGAGACATTGGATGATTATCTATGACACTTGAGTGCAGTTGAGTGTATAGAATGACGAGAACATGTCCAAGTCAGACCCCTGTGGAACACCACAACATAGATCATCTGGACTGGAGTGTATTCCATTTACAGATAAAATTTGTGTCCTGTTGACTAAGTTGGACTTGAACCACAGTAAGACTGTATTGTGAATGTCAAATACATGCTGGAGACGGTGAAATAATATATCCTGGTCTATTGTGTCAACTGCTTTAAGAATAGTAGATTCAGTACTGTGGCAAGGGCGATATGCAGACTGTACATTGCTAAAAAGACTGTTTCAATTTAGATGAGATACATGTTAGGTTAGAACAACATTTTCTAAGATTTTTTTTTATATGAACGAAGATTAGAAACTGGGTGGTAGTTCTTTAAATTGTTAAGTGTTGGTTTCTTCAGCAGAGTCTTTACAATAACAGTTTTGAAAAATGATGGGAATTATCCAGATGATATATATATATATATATATATATATATATATATATATATATATATATATATATATATATATATTTTAATAACATCAGTTAGTGAAGGCAATATTGGGTCTAATCATTTAGGCAGCAGTGATGTTGGAATTAGATCAAGTTCAAGTGACTTTGGTTTTCTCGAGCTCTTTTCATCTGGAACTCAACGTGGTCTTAGTACTGTAGTGGGATAATTTGGCTAAACTGACTATGTTTGTAACGTTCTTCTTAGTGGGTGCATAGATTGTTTATGAATAGTCATTCTGGTGGAAAGCCAAAGTGTCTCCGCTTTACCGCGGTCTATTTTCGTAGTGTAAAGCTGATCGATAGTACTGCTATACCACGGAGAACGTTTTTGAATTGATACTCTGCACTTTGTGGCTGGAGCATGCTTTTGAAGCAATGAACGCAGACAGTTATCGAGTTGTTCTGCTGTAGGAGGTACACAAGTAGTTAGGTTTGCTTGGATGTCATGCATTAGTTTTGGTTATATGGATCATACGGAGGTTTCTCTTAGTAGCAAATAAAGGTGGAGGGTTAGGGATCGATACGTCTAGATGGCTAATAAAGCAGAGCAGAAAAAAGTAGGAGATAAAAGTAAGTAATTCTTTGTTTTCAGTAAAAGTAGCACAGGTGCTATGATGTTATAGGTTAGTTCATTTGTTTGATTACGATTTGTAGCGTAACTTTAACAATTGTTCAGTCATATCGCGACGATGTCTGCATTGAGACAGTTTATAGTGATATCTAGCACTGGGGCACCATGATCCAGTCACATGATCCTGACACCAGGCCGACCAGTCCTAACACTAACCTCTTAATGCTGAGCGCCATTTTTGTAAGTCTTTGGTATGACTCGGCCAGGGATGCAACACACGGCCTCCCGCTCCCTTTGCCGACGCTCTAACCACTAGGCTACCGGAGCGGTTTATAGGGTAGTACGTGGTAGGAATGCAATATACTGATGAGGTCACACTTAAGATTACGCCTGATTCTTAAAACTGTTATATATATATATATATATATATATATATATATATATATATATATATATATATATATATATATATATATATATATATATATATATATATATATATATAGTTAGTTAGTTAGTTGTGGATGGAAAGGTTTTTAGATTAATATACGATGTATTAGGATTTGGTCATATTAGAAGATTAACATATGATGTATTAGGATTTGGTCATATTAGAAGGTTGTAAGATTAACATACGATGTATTAGGATTTGGTCATATTAGAAGATTTTTATATTAACATATGACGTATTAGAATTTGGTCACATTAGAAGGGTTTTTTGTTTATCATATGATGTATTAGGATTTGGCCATATTAGAAGGTTTTATATTATCGTATGATGTATTAGGATTTGGTCATATTAGAAGATTAACATATGACGTATTAGGATTTGGTCATATTAGAAGGTTTTTATATTAACATATGACGTATTAGAATTTGGTCATATTAGAAGGGTTTTAGGTTAACATATGATGTATTAGGATTTGGTCTTATTAGAAGGTTTTATATTAACGTATGATATATTAGGATTTGGTCATATTAGAAGATTAACATATGACGTATTAAGATTTGGTCAAATTAGAACGTTTTAGATTAACATACGATGTATTAGGATTTGGTCATATTAGGTTTTTAGATTAACATATGATGTATTATAATTTGGTCATATTAGGAGTTTTTTTTAGTTAACATATATATTAGGATTTGGTCATATACAAGTTTTTTTTACATTAACATATGCTGTATTAGGATTTGGTCCTATTAAAAAGGTTCATTACTCAGAAATAAAGGTAGAGAATGAAAAGCCCGTATAGGACAAATAATTGTTACCAAAGTCCATTTTGTATCCTCTCCTGTAATCAAAACTCTACCGGTCCCTGCCCCCGCAATGAACTTGCATTGCATTTGGCGCCTCCCCCCAACCCACCATTCAGTCGAGGAGCTCATACTACATTTACATTGTTAGATTATTTAGTAGCTCTGTCTTAAACCATTGATGACTCCCACATGTTATTCTATTGATAGTACATACGGCCTTTCCAGTATCTTCTTTTCAAGGAATATATTAATAGCATGTGTATGCAGAATAGACAAATATTGATTGACAGAGTCCATAAGTTTGTCATTAAGCAGCAAAAGCGATAGAGCAATGCCGTGTGAACTGTTATTAAATTTTGATGATGGCATATATTTTGCCTCCAGTGAATGTACGCTAAACACTTGTATATATTGATGGGTTATTACAAAGCAAATGGCATTTTATTTATAACTTATCTGTCGCTTACCTCTTTCAAGTGTCAACGTTCCATCACAGACTAGATTGCAGCCGTCTTCTATTTCTCTTGCTGTCGCCATGGTGTCGCTGTTACGAAGTGTGGTATTAAAACTTCATGTGAAGTCAGTTGTCAATCTAACAAAGCTGAAGTGAGGATCTGGCAGCAAAATAAAGAAAGCAAAATTCAAGCCATATCTATTTAATATACATAACAACCATTGAACTTGTTTGTAAAATAAATGTCTAAATATTAGCTAGCAAACATTGTCTAAAGAATATTAAAAGATTTTGAAGAATGTTCAGTTAATATTATTAATGTTTTACTGGCATGTTAAGCAAAGGAATCACGCATTTATTTTTATGATTTCAAAGAGAAAGAAGAACTTATTGATCCAGATTGATCCATGTGCATGCAATTTTAATATCTCGAGTTATTAAAATCGTCTTAGAGACTTTATTCATCTTAGGAGTATTGTGCCGTCTTGGAAATGTTAATTATTACTGGATAAAGCCATGCTAATTGTGTGTGTTGACATTTGAAGAGTTGTAGGAGAGTATAACTATTAGGGACGTGTACGTGGGTGTAATTATTTTGAATGGGATGTTACTAGCAAGTGTATACACTGTTGATTGGGATGTACTGGTGGGTGTAAATATTGTGGACGGGGAGTTAGAGCTGGGTGTAAATAATTTGGATAAGAAGGTTAGTGGTGGTTGCAAGTGTGGTGGATAGGAGGTAGTGGTGTGTGTTAATACTGTGAATGGGGAGACGAAGGTAGTGGAAATGGTGTGGACGGAGAGTTAGTATTGGGTATTAATGCTGTGGACTAGCGGTAGATCAAGTATTGTAGAGGATGTTATTGAGGGTTGTACATACTGTGGAATGGGATGCAAGTTGTGGATGGAAAGGCAGTAGAGAGGCGTTAGTAGTGGGTGTAAGTAGTGATGATGGGGATATAGCGATGGGTGTAAATAGTGGTGATGGGGATATAGTGTTGGGTGTAAGTAGTGATGATGGAGATATAGTGTTGGGTGTAAGTAGTGATGATGGGGATATAGCGATGTGTCAATAGTGATGATGGGGATATAGTGTTGGGTGTAAATAGTGATGATGGGGATATAGTAATGGGTGAAAATTGTGATGATGGTGATATAGTGATGGTGTAAATTATGATGATGGGGATATAGTGATGGGTGTAAATAGTGATGATGGGGATATAATGTTGAGTGTAAATAGCGATGATGGGGATATATTGTTGGGTGTAAATAGTGATGATTGGGATATAGTGTTGGGTGTAAATAGTGATGATGGGGATATATTGTTGGGTGTAAATAGTGATGATGGGGATATATTGTTGGGTGTAAATAGTGATGATGGGGATATAGCGATGGGTGTAAATAGTGATGATGGGGATATAGTGTTGGGTGTAAATAGTGATGATGGGGATATAGTGTTGGGTGTAAATAGTGATGATGGGAATATAGTGTTGGGTGTAAAAAGTGACGATGGGGATATAGTGATGGGTGTATGTAATGGAGGGGTAGGATAGTGGATGGTGTAAACACTGTAAACTGGGAGTTAGTGGAGGGTGTACAAACTGTAGATGGGAGAGGTTAGTGATGAGTGTAAATACCGTGGATGGTGATGTTAGTGATGGATGTAAATAATGTGGATGGTCAGCTTAGTTATGGATGTAAATATTGTGTATGGTGAGGCTAGTCTTGTATGTAAATACTGTGGATGGTGAGGATAGTCATGGATGTAAATACTGTGGATGGTGAGGTTAGTGATGGGTGTAAATACTGTGGATGGTGAGGATAGTCATAGATGTCATGGATGTAAATACTGTGGATGGTGAGGTTAGTGATTGGTGTAAATGCTGTGGATGGTGAGGATAGTCATGGATGTAAATACTGTGAATGGTGAGGTTAGTGATAGATGTAAATAATGTGGATGGTGAGGTTAGTTATGAATGTAAATACTGTGGATGGTGAGGTTAGTGATGGATGTAAATACTGTGGATGGTGAGGTTAGTTATGGATGCAAATATTGTGTATTGTGAGGTTAGTCTTGTATGTAAATACTGTGGATGGTGAGGATAGTCATGGATATAAATACTGTGGATGGTGAGGTTAGTGATTGGTGTAAATGCTGTGGATGGTGAGGATAGTCATGGATGTAAATACTGTGAATGGTGAGGTTAGTGATAGATGTAAATAATGTGGATGGTGAGGTTAGTTATGAATGTAAATACTGTGGATGGTGAGGTTAGTGATGGATGTAAATACTGTGGATGGTGAGGTTAGTTTTGAATGCAGATATTGTGTATTGTGAGGTTAGTCTTATATGTAAATACTGTGAATGGTGAGGATAGTTATGGATGTAAATACTGTGGATGGTGAGGTTAGTGATGGGTGTAAATACTGTGGATGGTGAGGTTAGTGATGGATGTAAATACTGTTGATGGTGAGGTTAGTGATGGGTGTACATACTGTGGATGGTGAGGTTAGTGATGGATGTAAATACTGTGGATGGTGAGGTTAGTGATGGATGTAAATACTGTGGATGGTGAGGTTAGTTATGAATGCAAATATTGTGTATTGTGAGGTTAGTTTTATATGTAAATACTGTGAATGGTGAGGATAGTCATGGATGTAAATACTGTGGATGGTGAGGTTAGTGATGGATGTAAATACTGTGGATGGTGAGGTTAGTGATGGGTGTAAATACTGTGGATGGTGAGGTTAGTGATGGGTGTAAATACTGTGGATGGTGAGGTTAGTGATGGATGTAAATACTGTGGATGGTGAGGTTAGTGATTGGTGTAAATGCTGTGGATGGTGAGGTTAGTGATGGGTGTAAATACTGTGGATGGTGAGGTTAGTGATGGATGTAAATACTGTGGATGGTGAGGTTAGTGATGGATGTAAATACTGTGAATTTTTAGGTTAGTGATGGATGTAAATACTGTGGATGGTGAGGTTAGTGATGGATGTAAATACTGTGGATGGTGAGGTTAGTGATGGGTGTAAATACTGTGGATGGTGAGGTTAGTGATGGGTGTAAATACTGTGGATGGTGAGGTTAGTGATGGATGTAAATACTATGGATGGTGAGGTTAGTGATGGATGTAAATAATGTGGATGGTGAGGTTAGTGATGGGTGTAAATACTGTGAATGGTGAGGTTAGTTATGAATGTAAATACTGCGGATGATTCCTTCTACTAACTGACCATCCAGTCACACGAGACGACATGCATATGATAAATTGACATTCCAGTCACACGAGACGACGTGCATATGATATTCTTATTGTTGAACTGGTTGAAAATGAACAACTTCCGGAAAGTTGGCTGCTTTCGCGTAACCGGCTTGAAAAAAGATGTTCCTTTTTGGTACTGTTTTTCATGATATATATGCTTACTGTCTATCATCGTCTACATTATTGTGTTTCATCATGCATTGGCTGGTCAGTTCGTATGTGTTTCGTGATCTCCTTGTTTGGAAACGAGAACAATGATATTTTTTCTGAGCTGTCTTTCTCAACTACGACGACGTCCTTTGTTCTTGAATAAACCGCCACCACATGATCGCCAGTCAACCCGGTTATGCTATGATGGACCTTATTTAATTGCTTTAAATGACGACTCATTGGCTTTTCATACTACATTGTGCTCAAGATTAAACGAACTGGGACTGCATTCCATTCATCATTACGTAAATGCCTACATAAGCGAAGAATGAAACGTTGTTTTAAAGCGTGCCGCCGTAGAGCAGGAAGAATAATTTCAGTTACCACTTTCAACCATTCCGGTTATTCACCGGTTACTCTATCAAGTGGTTGCCCCGCCATTTTCGCGAAGGTGGAATTGCTGTCATCACAAAGAATTCCATGATAAAATAACACAACTTTCAATTTCTGCCACACATCGTCTAAACTAGTTCAAACAACACTCTCACTGGAACAAAGATCAGTCCATTTTTTTCTGCTTTTAGAGCCCTCCATCTAGTTGAAAAAACAAGCTGACTGAATCTTTCTTTTTGGAGCAGTTTCCTAATCTCCTGGAGTACTGAAATGCGATAGGTGACAACCTGATCATTTTCTTGGAGATTTCAACTTTCACTTTCACTGTCCAGGAAATCCATACACATCACAACTCCCAGATTTAATTCATGTTTTTAACCTTAAACAGTCAGTTAAACAACCCACCAATAAACATGGTCACATTTTCGACTGAATGTTTCATAGACCTGATGATAATATTCTACGGTTCACCCTTCTATCACCTCTGCATTATATGACATCTGGACGTATCAGTCACTAACCCTCCACTTTTATTTGCTACTAAGAGAAACATCTTAATTATAAATAGAACCAAAGTAATTCATGACATCCAAGCAAACTTAACAACCTGCTTACCTCCTACAGCAGAACAACTCGATAACTGCCTGCGTTCATTGCTTGAAAAACATGTCCCAGCCACAAAGTGCAGAGTATCAATTCAGAAGTCTTCTCCATGGTATAGCAGTGTAAGGGACCAGCTTCAAATTTCTATATGAAACCGCCGAAAAGCGGAGAGGCTATGTCTATCCACCAGACTCACTATTCATAAACAAATATATAAAGCCGCTAAAACGAACATCACAAAGAGTCTATTTAGCCAAATTAACCCACTACAGTACTAAAATCACAGTGAGTTCCAGCTCCAAAGAGCTCTTTGAGATTACTGAAAAAACTAATGTCAAGGAACAAATGTACACCACTTCTAACTACCTTCTCTCCAGTAGACCTTTCGGACATGTTTGCAAATTTCTTCTCTGACAAGGTACAAACCATTAGAGATACGCTTGACAACACTTTCAATTGACTCATCGTTATCATACAATTGCGATACAGACGTTCAGCGACAACACTTTAGCAGCATTTGAACCTGTCTATGCATTTAGTACTGACCATCGTGATGAAGAGCGCACCAAAGTCATGTGAACTTAATCCAATTCCAACATCACTGCTGCTCGAGTGCTTAGATCCAATATTGCCTTCACTAATTGATATTAGTGATACCTCTCTCTCATCCGTGGAACTCCCATCATTTTTCAAAACTGCCATAGTGAAGCCTCTGCTGAAGAAACCAACACTTGATCATACCGATTTAAAGAACTACCGCCCAGTTTCTAATCTCCGGTTCATATCCACAAATCTTAGAAAATTTTGTTCTAACCCAACTTGTATCTCATCTGAATTCAAACAGTCTATTTTGACTTGCCACAGTACTGAAACTACTCTTCTGAAAGAAGTTAATGACATTCTCTCTGCTTTGGATAGCGGTAAGATTACAGTCATCACCTCCTTGATTTGCCTGTAGCATTTGACACAATAAACTATGATATATTACTTCATCGTCTCCAACATGTATTTGGCATTCACAGTACAGCCTTACTGTGGTTCAAGTCTTGCTTAATCAACAAATTGTATCTGCAAATGGTATACAATCCTGACCAGTTCTCTTCATTATATACGCTAAGCCGCTCTCAAGTGTCTTAGAACATCATGCAGTGTCTCATCAATTATACGCGTATGACAGCCAAAAATACAAAGCTAGACACCCAACTGAAGTTGATACTACCATCCAGGGAGTATAGAGGTGTATTTCTGATGCGAAATCATGGATGACATGTAACACGCTGCAGATGAATGATGATAAAACTGAGGTCATTCTGATCACAATACAGACTTTCTCATTCACATTCGTTGCCTCAGACAATAAATATCAGCAACACCAACATTAAATTCACACAGTAAGAATCCTAGGTGTTCTGCTAGACAGTACTCTCATATTGCACCAACATGTCACGAACATACGCAAGGCTGTATTTCTTAAGCTGAGACTCATCAGCTCCATTTGCAAATATCTTTCAGTTGATGCAACTAAAACACTTGTGTGTTCATTAGTACTTTCAAGACTGGACTATTGTATCTCAATTATGTCTAGTTCGTCTCAATAGCTGCTCGGATCATCCTTATAGTACCAAGATCAGAGCACACCTCCCCGCTGTTCTATACCCTAAACTGGTTATCCATTCGATCCAGAATCAAACCTAAAACTTGTTCTCTGTGCTACGTTTCACTGACGAACTGCAGTCCAACATACCTAACTGGCCTCATCCATGTGTATCCACCAGCAAGATACTTACTCTGCTAACAATCGTATACTCAGTATTCCCACTATGAAAACGAAACCATATGGACAACGTTATTTTGCATACCAGGGCTCAGCAACGCGGAACGAATTATCCATTGAAATTAGACACAAAGACACAGTGATCCCTTCCAAGAATGCTCTTAAAACTCACTTTTTTCAACTGCAAAACGTACTTAACGACATAATATTGTTTTCTACCTTAAATATTTTCTTTATGTTTTCTAATTTCTTGGTGCATGCTTTATTTTTTCATTTGTTTGTAGTCATATCATTATAGATGTTGAAAAGCGTTTAGAGCTTCTAAACATTAGGAGCTCTGCAAATTCTTCATTATTATTATTATTATTATTATTATTATTATTATTATTGTGCTTTAAATGATCTTGGTGTGAGTTAAATGTGATCTATTACGTAAACACTAGACTCGTTGAGCATGTACAAACCTGAAAGCATTGAATAACCAGGTAACATGAATATATACTTGTGTGGTACAATAACAAACTGACATAGTTATAAAATCATAAATAGTAGACCGATACTTACAACATATTTATTAATCCATTACGATGCAAGTTTAACCAAGTTAACTAGTCAATGGTATCTGTTGTTCGTTTTTGTCTTCCGCCTGATGTCAATGTCTTCTTTTTGTACACAAAGCGAAAATATCATTCAAAAGAATACTTGGGCCCGTGCCAACAAGCTTATTAATAAGTGATCTTACCTGGCAAGTTTTGGCGTGTCGTAAACAAATATAGCAATGATTATAAAATGACTCATATTTCATTCCTCTGCTGTACTTGTACACACGATACAGATGATAGATATTTGAAAAGAAATAACTTCAAACAGTGACGGCAAATTTCATTGCTGGCATTCAAGTTTATTTCACGTGTATCTATATAAATACAAACATGTTTCTATATAAATACCTATGTGTATCAATGTGGGTATGCTTGCCGTTAGCTTCTCGTAGGTCGGTGGTTCTTTCTGGGATTTTCCCAGGTTCTTCATTTATACTGGCCGCCATGTATAAAGCATATCTTGTGCTGAAAAGTGGCTTTAAACCCTATAACAACAACGACAACATATGTATATATTTATATATACCTATGTATATCTATATACATACCTATATATGTATCTATATACATACCTATGTGTATCTATCTATCTATCTATCTATCTATCTATCTATCTATCTATCTATCTATCTATCTATCTATATTAATATAGTGAGATTATAATGTAGAGACTAACAGTAATACATATAACTACATATTATATATATATATATATATATATATATATATATATATATATATATATATATATACATATATATATATATATATATATATATATATATATACACATACATATATATATATACATATATATATATATATATATATATATATATATATATATATATACATACATATATATACACATATATATATATACATATATACACATACACACATACACACATACATATATATAGATACAATATATCAAATCATCCACTAAAATTCTATACAATTTTATATAATGCCTTAGTATTAAGGCCATTAGGATAAACAGTATCTAACCGATTAATCCAATAACTTTCTTTAATGAGTCTGTTCATTTCTCCGTGCACAATATCGATTGGCATGAAAGAAAAATCCCTTAAAGAGTGATTATTTGTATTAAAATGCATTGAAACATTAGAGGAGAACTGAGGATCCATATAATTTTTTATATGAAAGCGGTGATTATTCATTCTCTTAGAAACTTGTTGAAGTGTTTGTCCAACATATTGCATGTTACATTTTTTACAGGTTATCAAATAAATTACATCAGTTGATATACAATCAGTGTTATAACGTAGAGAAAACATTTCTTTAGTATTGGAGCTACTAAAATAGGTACTTTCTGTAATATTTGCACATTGAGAGCACCTACGTCTGTTGCATTTAGATGACGAAAAACATCTTTGAAAATTTTTTTTCGGTTTAGTTCTGATCAAAAGATCTTGTAAATTCCTAGGTCTTCTATAAGCAAGAATTGGCTTGCTCTTGTAAAGTGTTTTGACGCTGTTTTTTCTGATAAGTTAAGGAGAGTCCAATATTTATTAATTATAAGGCCTATATTTGGCAAAGATGGATTATATTGTATTATGAAAGGAATTATATTTTTATCTTTCGTACATTCTGCTGTATTTAAAGCATCATTTTGGGTAAGAATACAGACTTTACTTACAGCAGACTCTATTACATGTATAGGATAATTTCTTTTTATGAAATATGTTTTTAATTCATTTAAAGAATGTTTTAATTGATGATCGTCTGAAATGATACGTCGATATCTTTTCGCCTGACTATACGGTATGCCGTTTTTACATGACCTGGGATGACAAGACGAATATTCCACATATTGGTGGATATTAGTTTCTTTTACGTGAACATTTGTAGAGATAGTATTATCAGGATTTTTCATCACATTTACATCTAGAAAGGACACATGCGTAGTGGATGCAGTGTAAGTAAATTTAATTGTGGGGTGAAAATTATTTAGGCTATTAATAAATTTGTGTAGATCTTCTTCTGAGTGGTTCCAGATCATAAATATATCATCTAAAAATCTTAGCCAAACAGTGGGCTTAAAATTCTCGTTTTCAAGAAAATCTTTTTCTAATTTACCCATGAAAAGGGAAGCATATGAAGGAGCCATAGGACTACCCATTGCCGTACCCATTATTTGAATGTAATTAGTATCATTAAATTGGAAATTATTATTTTCCAAGATAAGAGTTATTATTTTACAAATATCTTCACTCGATAGTCTGTTATTATTAAGAGTGTTGTCAAGAAAATATTTACACGCCTTAATACCATCTGCATGCGGTATGTTTGTATACAATGATGTAACATCTAAAGATACAAGGAGGGAATTATGAGATAGTTGTGGAATAGACTTCAACTTTTTTATGAAATCAGTAGTATCTTTAATATATGAAGGAAGCGATTTCATTAAAGGCTGCAAAATACTATCTATAAATTTGGATAAGTTCTCTGTATATGAATTACAACCTGATATAATTGGTCGTCCTGGATAATTTAAAGGTAATGTATGATCAGGAAATTTATGAGTTTTGGGCAATATGTAGAACTGAGGTGTACGTATTTTGAGAGGAAAAGTATCAAATTCTTCATATACGGAACTATTATTCTTAGATATTTCATCAATGCATGTGGAAATTTTAGATTTAATTTCTAATGAAGGGTCTTTATCGACTTTTTGATAGTACTTTTCATCATTTAATTGACGTTCAACTTCTTTAACATAGTCTTCCTGATTCATAATAATAATATTATTTGATTTATCAGCCTTTTTAATAACAATACTCTCGTCATTAATTAAATTATGTAAAGACTCCATTTCTTTCTTAGAAATATTACTATAACCTCTCTTATGAGGAATATTGTGTAATATTTCTTGTGTGATAGCTTCAATGTAAAAATCTAAATGAGAGTCACGTCCACTAGGTGGTGTAAAAGATGATTTGTTTTTATTGAAATAACCCATATTTTTTGAATTGAAAGAATCTGATTCACAATTAGAGTTGCTGCTTGATTTATCATAAAAAAATTCTTTTAATCTTAGGCGTCTAGAAAAATTGAAAATTTCTTCAGCTAATTTAATTTTATCATGAGATTTTGGTTTGGGACAAAATTTTAATCCTTTACTTAAAAGTATGTAATCATTATCCGTTAGTTTTTTACGTGATAGGTTTAACACTGTCTCTTTACCTCTATGAATTATTGGATTAATCTATTGGATTAATCGGTTAGATACTGTTTATCCTAATGGCCTTAATACTAAGGCATTATATAAAAAAAATTTTCAAAGATGTTTTTCGTCATCTAAATGCAACAGACGTAGGTGCTCTCAATGTGCAAATATTACAGAAAGTACCTATTTTAGTAGCTCCAATACTAAAGAAATGTTTTCTCTACGTTATAACACTGATTGTATATCAACTGATGTAATTTATTTGATAACCTGTAAAAAATGTAACATGCAATATGTTGGACAAACACTTCAACAAGTTTCTAAGAGAATGAATAATCACCGCTTTCATATAAAAAATTATATGGATCCTCAGTTCTCCTCTAATGTTTCAATGCATTTTAATACAAATAATCACTCTTTAAGGGATTTTTCTTTCATGCCAATCGATATTGTGCACGGAGAAATGAACAGACTCATTAAAGAAAGTTATTGGATTAATCGGTTAGATACTGTTTATCCTAATGGCCTTAATACTAAGGCATTATATAAAATTGTATAGAATTTTAGTGGATGATTTGATATATTGTATCTATATATATGTATGTGTGTATGTGTGTATGTGTATATATGTATATATATATATGTGTATATATATGTATGTATATATATATATATATATATATATATATGTATATATATATATATGTATGTGTATATATATATATATATATATATATATATATATATATATGTATATATATATATATATATATATATATATATATATATATATATATATATAATATGTAGTTATATGTATTACTGTTAGTCTCTACATTATAATCTCACTCTCAGTTTTCATTAGAGACTCATGCATCATTCTGATCCAGTTGTACATATGATATTTGTATAATAAAGAATATAAATTATGATGTTATGTCAATTACGTAATTATTGACATATAGACGTCATCCGCTTCTTTCAAAAGCATGACGTTATGTTAATGACGTAATTGTTTATAACTTTATAGACGTCATCAGTTTCTTTCAAATAAAGTTTGTGCCTGAAGAAGCATAAATGCGAAACTAGTCGCACAAGTTTATCGGCGTTTGTGTTGTTTTTTTATCCCCTCTATATTAATATACACATACATACATACATACATACATACATACATACATACATACATACATACATACATACATACATACATACATACATACATACATACATATGTTTTAAAGGAGAAGTGGTCGTACTAAATACATGATAAGTGAACCTGAAAACGCAACCAAAAGTATAAGGAATTATGCTCCAAATTTAAGATCAAAATTATACATGGTATGTGCAAAAGCTGAAACGTATCATATCATCCTAATTTTTAATTTCAGCACATAATAGCCTATATGTGCCGGACAGTATATCTGGCGGAGGAAACGTACGGGAAAACTCGTGGAAGAACCATCGACGCAAAGGATGTTACTGGCAAGGTTTCACTCATACTCACGTCGGCCTGCTGAACCCGACACTCGACCCACGGGGACAGAAGTGAGACGTTAGTGATCGTTAAAGGAAAGAGCCTTAGACTATCTGTGAGACCTGTTGGAAAGAGATTCCAGACCCGATGTTTGCTGCGTCATAAAATCAAAGATGTGTTAAAAGTATTGTATAAACCCAACGGACAACATCAGCTATATTTAGTAGCTTGGACGTGTCATAAATGAACCATTACGTTTGTTAAATTTGTGTATACCAAAACTTAAAAAGTCAAAATTACAAACCACAAGAAGAGGACTGGTATATAGAGAATCAATAACATTTATAAAGTATTTAAACTGAAATGCAGGTAAATACTTCAAAGTAGTTTGGCATGAGTATGCGGGTAGATACAGCAATGTAGTTTGCCAAAAGTATGCGGGTAATTACAGCAATGTAGTTTGCCAAAAGTATGCGGGTAATTACAACAATGTAGTTTGCCGTGAGTATGCGGTTAGATACAGGTAGATAAATCAATTTAGCTTTAAGCTTCTCGCCAGACTAGACGGCAAAAAAATATTTAATAAGTTTGAATGAAGCATTGATTACTTCGAGGTTCACCAAAACAAGTTTTCTCTAAATATGTCAAGCAAAAGTGGATGGTATCAGATTAAATGCAGAAGCTGAATATGTATTTGTATACGGTAAATATTGTATTATATACAACCATTTGAACTATGTAAAAGAGTAAAATGATGTTAGCCACTAATACAATTGCTGTCAATTCAAGTTCATGATGCTCTATAATATTAAAAAATATACAAATTCTTTAAAAAATGAAACACTTGTGGCTTTTGAAACTAAGTGTTATAAGAGAATGTGTACAGGAGTCTAACTGTGTGATATTTACATGCTTTTGTATCCAGGACATTTACCTTAATGCATTAGATTCATATCTATAACGGAGCATATAAACTGACAGCTGGAAATATCTTAATACGTCTTGACTCTTTCAGACGAAATGCGTTAGGTTCTGCTTTACTTCATTCAGACTTTTATAAACATGCAAAACAAATTCTAAAACTAAGAAAACAACTGCATCTAAATTATTTCCTTGAAATGTACAAACGCTGATGACACAGGAACACGAGTGGAATTCGTTCAGATAGAAGCAGGAATACGTAAACAGCAAGCAGTTTGTGATGAACAGGAAACGTTGTTTAAAATGGTAGCTGTACGTAAGAAAGCAGAACTGTTTGCTGGCCTGGAGCTTCAAGCACATTAGTAAGAAGGTGCTGCAGCCGAAGCTGAAGTAAAAGCTTTACGTTGTCGTTGGCGACTGAAATATATCAATTGGAAGTAAATTTGATATATCTCGACCTCTGGAGCCCATAGAGCGTGAAATACACTAGATCAATCAGCAAATATAATTGCATCAAAATACTCATTTCACGCCAGATTGTGATGAAAAGGGCAATATGGATGTGAAGTGTGATGTTAATAGGAGTATACCAGAGTGTTAATTACACACCCATAGCACTGATGTTACCGAACTTTGTATCTACACCGCAACCTTGGATGCAAACCTGTCGCCGTATGCATCACTAGGATCAAGGTTGTGTATAAATCTTAAGATCAAAAGTATACATGGTATGTGTAAAATTTGGACCACAAACACAATTATGTGATGCATAACATTAAGGCGAGAAGTACCGAAGAAAGAAAAGGTCTTTGGCATAGACGTTAAACAGCTTGTTCAACGGAATTCCAATGCGGTCTAAGACTTTGCATCATTCCCTACAAGCACGCAAATTTTTGGCCTAACGAAAAGAACACAGGAAGCTCATAACTTTGATGGGACCCACGCTTGCACTATATTGCTTCAAACAGCGATGAATTGGTGAATGCCTTTCATTCCGACGATCTAACCAAGGACCTAAATTGTCTAGATCCAAGTGAAGAATCCTTACAGCGCAGTTTAGACATGGGCATAGTCTCTAAGTCATATTCGTTCGTGTGTCAAGTTTCATCTGAGGAGAAGCCTTATATACGATGAGGAACTGTCTGCTGCCAAGAGCTTGTTTGATCTGTAGCTTTCGTTGTCTCATTTATAATTCAAGAGAATGGTTTTCTTATAAATTTGATAGCATCAACTACAGATTTGGATGTAGCTTTGCCAGATGAACATCAAGCAGAATGGGAAGATTGGAAGATTGTAGATTCTAGTTACAACTCCTTGAACACGTAAAACCACCACGTACATATTTGCCTGTGTCACTCAGTAATACTGTCAGAACAACAGAGTTGCATACATTTTCGGATGCTTCTGAAAAGCTATCGCTGCAGCAGATAACCCTAAGACTACAACTGCTAATAGCAGTCAACAAACTGGCTTCATTGTAGGCAGTTCTAATGTTCGTCCATTGCACAGATACATAAGTCCTTGATTTTAACTTGGTATGACAGTAATGGAAATTCCTGATACTATATTGGATAACTTAGAATCAAACGTTGTTAAACCATATACACATGTAATACCTTTCTATATATAATACTCGATGAATAAGGATTATATTTAGAATATACAATCACTAATTAGCAAACATCTTAAGCACAATTTTAATTCGAACCAAATACTGGACCCTTTTCAAATAAATGATATATCTAATTCTACAATACAAATACACTTGAAATGAATAAATAAACATCCTCTTGATGAGAAGACATGACAGCATTCCACTTTAATCATCTGAGCTTTGCGGTCACTTGATAGATGTAGTATTAGATAATATATAGGAGCCATCAGGGCCGGCGCTTTCGCTAGGCGAACTATGCAATCGCCTAGAGCGCTGGTCTAAGGGGCAAATCATGATGGGCGGGTGGTGGAGAGCGTACTTGGAAAGGGGTGAGCCAGATATCTGATCTCGCCTAGGGCACCAAAAATGCCTTGTACCGGCACTGGAAGCCATTATAGTCTCTTTACAGACATCTTCGCTTGCCAAAGTTCTGATAAACCTTGGCTGATCGGAAAGCTATATCGGTGCTTTGTACTAGCGACATAACTGGATTTCATGCGTTGCCTCCCTTAGTATGTAATGCCAACTAACCAATAGCCTGATGCATTGTACATTGGCTGAAAACAGTTGTGGTAATTAACCTAAACAGGATACATTATAATTTAAACATCGAAAGTATGACTATGTACCAGAGGGAAGCCATTAACATGTCTATTTGAGTGAAAGGTATTTGTGCAAACACAGACCAGCAGTGGAACCGCTCCGGTGGCCTAGTGGTTAGAGCGTCCGTCCCGGAAGCGGGAAGTCGTCATACCAAAGACTTACAAAAATGGTACTAACAGCTGCCTCGCTTGACGCTCAGCATAAAGAGGTTAGTGTTAGGACTGGTCGGCCTGGTGTCAGGATAATGTGACTGGGTGAGACATCATGCTACATGTCTGCGGCATGATGTCTCAGTGCTAGACATCACTATAAACTGCCTCACTGCAGACATCGTAGCGATATGACTGAAAAATTGTTAAAGCTACGTTAAAAATTCTAATCAATCAATCAATCAGACCAGCAGTGGAAAAGTGCTTATTTATCAGTCCATTCAAGTTTTGTACTCCCCTTGTCTTGATCACGTAGGAACAGTGTTCAGATTTGAACAACTTAATTTTGATTGGATGCGGTGGCTTGCCGCCAAATCCAATGAAATTCACAGACCCTAAGCACAGAATTATCTGCACGATATACCAAGGTGTAGATAGGGTTATCGCAGTGCCGGATTCTAGTTGGTTTTTCATAAGAGCTTGACCACAGCAATTGTTGGTGGATTAGCTTTCCTAATTTATTTTAAGGTAGACAGGAAACATTTGTATAAAAATTTCAAACATATCAAATTCTGTTCTGCTGTTTTTGAGAAACAGTTTAAAGTTTCCCCTACATTTTGCCATGGTGGCGACATTGGATAGCAGATTTGCATAATTTATCTGAAATTTGAAACTCTTCATGCTTTTTATGTCTCAGCCAACTTTAGTAAAAAACGGCTCAGTGTTTTTTAAAAAGGAATTTAACATATCAATTATAAGATCCACAATGAACTAGACATAGGGGTAATGCCAAACACTCACATGGTCTTAAATACAGGTGAGAAAAAAAAAGAAATCCCTAAAATCATTTGCTTACATGCAAGAACAAATGCACCTATACATCAATGTGTTTTAGAAATTAGTAATATTCTTATATCATGTACATAGTTTAACAAGTCAGTAGTGAGGCAAGGGGCATAACCCAATATAACTAAAATCAAGATCTAATACGTTGATATCACAATCACTGATCAAAAATTATATAACCGTGACATTTGAATTCCTGCTACATATTTTTTAGTAACATATAAGATAAACATTGTATTTTTTGTTTTGGAGAGTTATGCTAAGAAATTTAATGTTCTGAATTCCTCTTTTCCCTTCATTAACGCAAAAGTTCTAATTAGATTAGTAAATGGAAAGGCCAATATCACATGACGTATTGATGTCCATCAAGTCACTGTTTTGTCATCGACTTCAATTTGAATTGGATTCCAAACAAACTTGGCGTACTTTATTTTCATCTGATATTCAAGTGGCAGCAAGGCCAAGAAACAATGAACCACTTAATTTGAAACTAATAGAACATCACCTCACACTGATCAGGTTATTTTCCTTCTTACAGGATAAGGTCTCTCACAACACAGGCTAATAAGAACATTACAAACTTGTCTAAATTTAAGAATGAAACTATAGTCAAGTCCTGGTAATCCAAATCATATTGCTACAGTCAAGTAAATAGGTCTGGTGAAAACTGATTTGGCAATAAACAGATTGACATAGTTTGATACCTGCCAAATCAGACAGCTTTATATAAGATACCTATTCATTTGCGGCAACATTTATTAATTCCATAACCCAATGTCCAGAGCAAATGAAATTCTTGCTCAGGCTAGTGAAGTTTTAGAGGGATATGTCCAGGGCAAATTAAATTCTTGGTCAGGCTAGTGAAGTTTTTAGAGGGATATGTCCAAGGCAAATGAAATTCTTGGTCAGGCTAGTGAAGTTCTAGAGGGATATGTCCATGGCAAATGAAATTCTTGCGCATGCTAGTGAAGTTTTAGAAGGATATGTCCAGGGCAAATTAAATTCTTGCTCAGGCTAGTTAAGTTTTAGAGGGATATGTCCAGGACTAGTCAGCTCAATGCCAAAATGTCAGAAAAATCCAGATCCCTAACTCAGACTAACAGGGATGTCATTTCAATTTTTTCAGGGGTGGGGGTGGGGGGGCAAAATTTGACAGGCTTGTTAATTTTCATATATATTCTACAGCAATTCCTTCACATATGACGTCCCTGTTGACTAATAGTAAATACACTCTCCGGACAACAATTTTTCTCAAAGCCCCGACTCCTTGTTGTTTTCATAGGAAACGAAAATGCATTTGTAAGTGTAAGTTATCCCAAAGTTCATCCACTGCCACCAGATGATCCATCTGAGTTTAGTAAAGCCCATATTTTTTACAGTTAGTGCTGCATTATGCATTGGATTGAACTTTTTGACCATGTTTACAAAAATTGTAGGGATGGGTTCGATCCCTGGCCGAGTCATACCAATGACTTACAAAAAATGGTACTTATAGCTGCCTCACATGGCGCTCAGCATTCAGAGGTTAGTGTCAGGACTGGTCGGCCTGGTGTCAGGATAATGTGACTGGGTGGGACATCATGCTACATGTCTGCGGCTAGAGCTGTAAAATACCACGGAAAACTTACACAGGTACCCGCGTACTCGTTAGAACATGAAAGACATGTACAACCCTTGAGCAGCAATTTTTTTCCCCCACTAAATTACGCGCAAACGTATGTGGATTACGCTTTTTCGGTAATCCACCATCCAAAAATCTCGTTTATATTAACATTCCATTAATCCCACAGACCGTATTTTAAAGACCGCTTTACGTAACTACAATATACGAGTACTCTTGTCCTTGTACTTTCCTACAGTAACATGTTCTATTTATAGCAAACTTTGTTCTACTTTCCCCACAAATTCTATTTATAGCATCTGTATGGCTTAGTGAGGAGAGAATAGACTATTTATTTATATGGCTACTATATAATATGTGGTGGTCCAAGGTTGACATTGCCGGGGTGGGAGTGGGAGACAAGCTCCCCACTCCCCCAAAAATGCCCCATAGGGCTTGCGACTCTGATCGCCTCTGTCAACTAAAATCCAGCTCCTGGCCTTCGCGAGTGGCTTAGCTTCTAAGTCCGGCGGACCATGTTTTCACTGACAGGAGAAGGGGTGAAGGCGGCCACTTGCGCCTTAAAACCAGTCGCTTCGGGTAGATGGGGCTCGTAAACCTTGGATGGTAGCTCATCTAGGAGAAGGAAAACTCTGATCCCAAACCTCCGCTGCCTTGTGGCTATACCCACTCACGGGAAGGCTAAGAGAGTAAACCCCGACAGAAAATCCGAAGACGGAGTCCCTAAGGCGGTTTGACGTTGACTTCAACGTCATTCCGGCAACTCCTGCGTCGCCGTTGGTGCCAAGCTGTAGCGACATTTGTCGTTCCCTTGGGTCCAACAGCTGCGTGGAGAGGTGGGATCTGCTGCATGGGCAACAGCTGATTCTCCATTCTAGACTGCCCAGGCTTTGTAGCTCCACTGGAGAGGACACTCCAGCGTCGTCTTAAGGCGTCGGCACAACACGGGAAGCAGCAGTCAACCGGTTATAAGCCATAGCTCGATTGGCGTAGAACTTGGCGCCAGGGGCTGCTTTCGACGGTGGGAGAGATCGCCATATCTCATTGGAAGCTACCGCCCGCCTCAAGCTGGACAGCCCCCAGTCAATAAGGTGCTTCCCGCCATGGCCTGCCTGCTTCACTGGGTGCGTGGAGCTTAGAGAACCATCTCGACAAGCAGACCAAAAAACTCTGCACCAAGCAAGATACAAAGAGGAAACAAGAAGACTCCAGCTCTTCGTTTCGCAAGCTGGAACATCAGAACCTTGTACCCTGGACTCACCACTGACCTGCAGAAGATTAACGACGCACGGAAGACTGCCGTCATTGACAGAGAACTCTCCCGACTGAATGTCGACATTGCCTGTCTTCAAGAGACCCGACTGGCCGACAGCGGCACCATCAGGGAAGCCAACTACACCTTCTTCTGGCAAGGAAAACTATCAGACGAACCCAGGCAGCATGGTGTCGGCTTCGCTGTAAAGAACACCCTAGTCGCCTTCATTGAGCCTCCATCATCAGGCACTGAGAGGATCCTTGCCCTCCGGATATCAACATCCTCAGGCCAAGCCAACATCTTCAGCGTGTATGCCCCAACCCTCTATTCAAACCTAGAAGAAAAAGACCAGTTCTACGAGGCACTGGATCAAGCAATAGCAAATATCCCCAGTACCGAGGGCCTCTACCTACTAGGAGACTTCAATGCGCGAGTGGGAGCTAACTACGAGGAATGGCCCACCTGTCTCGGCCCGCACGGAAGGGGCAAAATCAACGAGAATTGCCAGCGACTGCTGGAGATGTGCTGTACTCACAGCTTATGTGTGACCAACACCTTCTTCAAATGCAAGGAGATCCACCAGGTATCATGGAGACACCCACGTTCCCGCCACTGGCACCAGCTAGATCTAGTCATCACCAGGCGCGCGGAACTAGCCAGCGTCCTTCTCACCCGCAGCTACCACAGTGCCGACTGCGACACGGACCACTCCCTTGTGGCCAGCAAGGTGCGAATAATACCCAAGAAACTGCACCACGCCAAGAAGAATGGTCGCCCACGCATCAACACCTGCTGTGCAAGCAATCCAGAGAAGACACAGCAGTTCATCTGCAAACTTCACGAGGCTCTCAACAAAGAGACACCTGATGACACCATCGACTCCAAGTGGTCCGACCTCCGAGACGCTGTGTACAACTCAGCCATTACTGCCTATGGTAAGAAAGAGCACCAAAACGCAGACTGGTATGAGGCCAGCTGGGAGGAGATGGAACCCATGACTGAGGTGAAGAGGAAAGCCCTCCTGGCTTACAAGGCTGCGCCTAGCCTTGGTACATTACAGGCCCTCAGGACTGCCAGGAAAAATGCCCAGCAGACCGCCCGTCACTGCGCTGACACCTACTGGCTGAACCTCTGCACCAGTATACAGATAGCTGCCGAAACCGGGGATGCAAGGGGCATGTACGAGGGTATCAAGAAGGCAACAGGCCCACCCACCTCCAAGATCGCCCCACTCAAGTCCAAGACTGGCGAAGTCATCAAAGACCATGGCAAACAGCTGCAGCGCTGGGTTGAGCACTATCTTGAGCTGTATGCACCCCAAAACGTCGTCACGGACACCGCCCTAGACGCCATCCCAGACCTGCCAGTCTTGGAGGAACTAGACACACCACCCACCCTGGAAGAGCTTAGCAAAGCCATCGACTGCCTCGCTTGTGGGAAGGCCCCTGGGAGTGACGGCATTCCGCCTGAAGTCCTAAAGATAGGGAAACCAGCACTAATCCGGCCTCTGCACGAACTCCTCTGCCTTTGCTGGGGACAAGGACACATCTCCCAGGACATGCGAGATGCAAACATTGTCACTCTATATAAGAACAAATGAGACCGCAGTGACTTCAACAACTACCGGGGCATCTCCTCAGTATTGTTGGAAAGGCGTTCGCCCGGGTCGTCCTGGCGCGCTTGCAGACCCTAGCATCCCGAGTCTACCCAGAGTCCCAGTGTGGCTTCCGAGCAGGCAGGTCAACTGTAGACATGATCTTCTCACTACGACAGCTGCAGGAGAAGTGTCGTGAGCAGCAGATGCCCCTCTACATTGCCTTCATAGACCTGACCAAGGCATTTGACCTGGTCAGCCGGAGCGGACTCTTCAGGATCATTAAGAAGATAGGCTGCCCCCACGACTGCTCGCTATCATAACATCGTTCCACGAGAACATGCACAGCACAGTGTGCTTCAACGGCGCAACATCAGAGGCCTTCCCAGTCAGCAGCGGAATGAAGCAAGGCTGTGTCCTTGCGCCAACTCTCTTTGCCATCTTCTTTTCCATTCTCTTCCAGTACGCCTTCAAGGACTGCAGCGAGGGTGTGTATATACACACCAGGACTGACGGAAAGCTGTTTAACATCGCCCGTCTCCGTGCAAAGACTAAAGTTACAAAGGTTCTCATCCGTGAATTGTTCTTCGCCGACGATGCAGCCCTGACATCACACACGGAAGATGGACTGCAGCAGCTAGTATGCCGCCTCTCCCATGCCTGCAAGGAGTTCGGACTGACCATCAGTCTGAAGAAGACGAATGTAATGGTGCAGGACGCAGACTCCTCTCCCACCATCGCCATTGATGGGTACAACCTGGAAGTTGTTGAGGACTACACATACCTTGGGTCCACCATCTCCAACTCGCTCTCCGTTGATACTGATGTAAATGGCCGGATTGCCAAGGCATCAGCAGTTATGGCGAGACTGAACCAGAGGGTCTGGGACAATCACAACCTCACCGAGATGACCAAACTGCGCGTCAGCACACTCCTTTACAGCAGCGAGGCATGGACCATCTACGCGAGTCACGTGAGGAAACTCAACAGCTTCCACCTGAGATGCTTGCGGCGCATTCTGCGTATCCAGTGGCAAGACAAAGTTCCCAACACAGAGGTTCTGAAATGCACCGGCATGAACAGCATGTTTTCCATTCTCAGCGAGAGGCGCCTTCGCTGGCTAGGCCATGTTAGGAGAATGGACCCAGGCCGCATACCCAAGGACCTGCTGTACGGCGAGCTAGTAGAAGGTGCACGAACGACTGGAAGGCCACGTCTGCGCTACAAAGATGTCTGCAAAAAGGACATGAAGACAGCCAACATCAACATAAACAATTGGGAGAGCTGTGCTGACGACCGCTTCGCGTGGCGTCTTGCTGTCAGACAGAATACTCAGAAAACTGAGGATATGAGAAACACAAACCTCGCTGCAAAGAGAGCCAGGAGGAAGGCGAACCAACAACATCCTCAGCAAGCATCAGCATACACCTGCAGCAAGTGCAACAGAGACTGTCACTCAAGGGTCGGACTCTTCAGCCACTCGCGAAGGTGCAGATAGGACACCCAAATCAGAAGCTACACCATCGTCTCTCGAAGACGGACGGATGCCGACGAAAATATGTCCAAATTAAATGTACAACTTTTGGAAATTTGCTTATTGTCGATATCACGTGATTGTATGACATAGGTTGCGAGATTTGTGTAGTCACGTGACTAGAAATGCAACTCGCTAGATCCGGGACAAATTTCAGCAATGATGTACTTTCTTCTCGTCTGTCAGCAGATTAAAGGCATAACAAATGCTATGCTCACGATTTTTGAGAAAATAAATCATATTCCTATCGATTTCATGCTGATATATCTCGATGAAAGATCGTTCAAGTTTGCTGGACCAGCATGCAAGCTGCTACCCATACCGAAATCAAATGGGTGTCGGCGAATTCCAACTTTTTGATAGGAAATGCGCTCTGACCCTACACCTCAACAAGAATGTCCAAATATCAAAAATGGGGTGGCAAGGGTCGGACTACTCAGAACAGTGTGCTGCTGCTGATATATGATATTTAGATAGTGTTGTCGACAACTTATTTTTGTGAACGGTTACTCGTCATTCATTTTCAATACCCGTTTTTTTTCGCTACGGTCGGGTACCCAAGTACCCGTTGACAGCCCTATCTGCGGCATGATGCCTCAGTGCCAGACATCATAACGATATGACTGAAAACTTGTTAAAGCTACGTTAAAAATCCTAATGACACACACCCATACAAAAATGGTAGGAAGTTCCTTTCAGGGTACACAAGGGGTTTCTTGTAATAAGGGCTGTTTTAATTAAACATGTACGACACCCACAGAGTGAAGGTTTAGAAAATGTATGCCTGGGTACATGGATTACTAAAAAGGGTTTGCATCCAAAATGACATATTCTAAATTGCATATGTGGGGACTACTCTACAATGAAAGTGACTTCCCCAAGTTTCAATTATGTTTTACCAGAACAGCTTCATGTATTTTTCTTAATTTTCGAACATTTTTAGTGTACATGAGCACTACATAATACTGCCTAATTGATTTTAGCAAAGGAAGGAGCTAGTGTAGGGTGGCTTTTTGAATATGCAAATAAATGATTGGATGAGAATGTGATTAATGTACAGTAAAAGGAGAGAGAAACAAAGAGAATGGAGTAAAAAGCTGCACAAGTTGACCCATAGCTGCGGGGGTGGGAGGGGCTGTAAGGCAGGAATCCCTTTATCCCATGGTCTATTGAATGTTCATACTGTACTATATATGGGTCACATAATTGACAGTAATTATTAAAAAAAAACTATAAAGATTCACTTCATTTGTGTTTGTATGGCAGTCTTCGTGTATATTTATGAACAAGAAACTGAAGAGATTTGTTCTCCCTCTTTTTATGCAAATTATTATGTACTGGTAGTTATCTGATCTGCTTATATAATTTGTGTTAATTGAAATGAACAGGGCTTATGATAAAAAAAAATCAGCTGGTTTTCAATGAGTGGGAATAAATGGGATGGCTTATATTTACTGAATATAGAAAGCAAATGCCGTTCCATACATCATATAAAGATACTAGCTTTCTCTTGATTATACAATTGTAAAGTATAATTGTAGCAAAGTTCTAGTGTGAGATATGAAAAATTTGTACCTATTTTTATCCCATCGGTAAATTTTAGTATGTGTGTAGTTGCACAATATATAGTCAGCGAGAGAAATTAACAAACCAGAATGAGTATCTGTAAAAACAAATGGGATGATCTTGTAGTCACAGAATCGGGTTATAATTTAATTTGTAAAAACAAATGGGATGATCTTGTAGTCACTGAATCGGGTTATAATTTAATTTGTAAAAACAAATGGGATGATCTTGTAGTCACAGAATAGGGTTATAATGTAATTTGTAAAACAAATGGGATGATCTTGTAGTCACATAATAGGGTTATAATTTAATTTGCTCAGCGACCATCTGGGCCTGTAGTGGTTTCAATAGAGAATAAAATGGCTGACTAAAGAACTCTAAGATAAATTTATTTTCTTAAATAATCAAGTCACACCATATACATCTGCTGTTTAACTGATATACATATGTAAATTATGAATATATATAAAAAGAAACAATTGATAACAACCCCCACATTACATCTTCTATCTGGATGGCTGAGACAATAACTTATTTTTTATTTCATTAGCAGGCATGTAAGGCAGTTTCTACTTGTTCTAGCTGTACTCATTTTCGTTACTGTGTATAAAAGTTTTGTAGGCAAATTTTAGCACTACATGACACTGATGGAAAATCTAATATTTTCAAATGTGAAGAAAAAAAATCAAAAGTGAAAATATAGAAATTAACAAAAATATGAAAATGAATTTGAAAAAAATATATGTATTTTCACATAAGTATATAATAAACAGTAGTTTAATACTTGGGATTTATTTTTCAGAAATATGCTAACTTGTTTATCTTTATCATGCTTTGACTGGAATAACTTTGCATGCTGAAGTCAAGGTGTTATTATTGGAAAGGCCATACCATACAGACAGTAATAAGAAAGTCATCTTAATTAAGGAATAAAAGGTCTGAATAATAAGTTAACACACAATATATTAAAAATCTGATTCGGGATGAGAATACATTTAAGTATTAAAATTGATCTGCAAATCAGTTTTACAGTGGACTCAATTACAGAGTAAGTCATGTATGTAATGTTAGGCAAGACCCTGATTCACAATTCTTAATTGCTAATTAAAAACAGCAGATACATGATATAAAAATGCAAAAATGAAGAAATAATTTAATTTTTCAAAGCTTAGTGATCTCATCAGAAAATAGCCTAGCGTGATGTTCGTCGGTATTGATTAAGACCATTCAATGTCATTGATTCACTGGGGGTGGGTCTGGAAATGGCTGATCAGTCCAATCTAGGTTTGGAAAAGTCTGTTGCAGTGGGGACATGGATGTACAGGATGCTGACTGAAATGCCGAACTGCTATTCCTGCATTTGCACAGATCATGTTTCTCTGATTTGTCCACCAGTCTTTTCTGCTCAATGGCTGCCACACTTGCATTAATTCGACTGTGCCAAGCAGACTGATCAGCAGCGACACTTCCAGCTTTCAGGGTAAATGCCCAAAGTCTTCAGCGAGGCCTTGAGGGCGTCCTTGTACCTCATTTTTTGAACATTTCTCATTTAATTACAAAACATTGGATGTTAGACTGACAGTCACTTGCATACCCATCATATACTATGACAACATAATGGAACCCCCAACCCACATTATTATTAGCCTTTCCCTCTAATCTCAAAACATGAACGAATAAATTGTTCATATATTTATATTAAAAAATGCTAAAAAGACAATGTGAAATAAGACAGCTCTTCTAGTATTCATTGATAACAGGACAACATATAGTGAATAAAATTGCAGTATATCCTATACTAATATGTATCCAGTTCATTACTTGCCAGAAAATTAAGTTCATTTGTGCAAGTTGAATTACATTATCACATTTCTGGTTATATATTAACAAAATTTCCTGCAAGAGATTGATTCTCTACTGGTGTTAAAGGATTTCCAGGAATTCAAGTTAAGACCATTTCTTTTTTTTTTAAGCTGCTATCTGCTGAAATATTTCTGTCATTCCTCAGTGATAATTACATTTTCAAATTAGCAGCTGTGTTGGAGAGAGTACATTTCAGATTACATCAATTTCATTAAGAACTATCATAAGAAGACTTCTGGAGAAAACATCATGCTGCCTGATTATGTGTTTAAATAAGTCTTGAAAAATTGATTTTTTAAGATGGGTTTCATTGTCATTATATTGGATTGACACCATTTCCTTTTATGACCAAGAAGACATCTTAAGTTCATTTGGTGAATGATTGATCACAATATGGACAAACCATCTTGAAGTGGTGATAAAAAGATTTAATGCTGGCCATTATGGCAAACATATTGAAAGTCACATTAAAACCAATAGGATATAATAATAAATCTAATAATGAAAAAGAGGCATTGTCAAGATGGCCACTGTGGTGGCTATGTTGGAAATCTGAGAGGTAACATTTTCATTTTAGAACAACCAGATTAGAAGTCTTCTGGTGTAAACCCATGTCTATATGGCTTTCTGTTCAGAAGGAATGTCAATAACAAGAATTTGAAGATGCCACTGTAGTTACCATATTGGATATCCTGATGGCTGAATGCAAATTTGGACAGGACCAATAGTATTTTCTTGTTACTGGTCCTTTGGGGTTGTGGGATGTTTGGTTAAGTTTCTCACACAATTTTCATTTAGGGTCAACTAGACCATGATATGAATGTGTGTATCAAGTTTTTCTCACAATTTTCATTTAGGGTTAACTAGACCATGGGATGAATGTGTGCATCAAGTTTCTCACACAATTTTCATTTAGGGTCAACTAGACCATGGGATGAATGTGTGTATCAAGTTTCTCACACAAATTTCATTGAGGGTTAAATGGGCCATGGGATGAATGTGTGTATCAAGTTTCTCACACAAATTTCATTGAGGGTTAACTAGACCATGGGATAAATGTGTGTATCAAGTTTCTCACACAAATTTCATTGAGCGTTAACTAGACCATGGGATGAATGTGTGTATCAAGTTTCTCACACAAATTTCATTTAGGGTTAACTAGACCATGGGATGAATGTGTGTATCAAGTTTCTCACAAATTTCATTGAGGGTTAAATAGACCATGGGATGAGTGTGTATCAAGTTTCATGACAAACCTCTAAGTAGTTTAGAAGGAGAAAAAAATTGTGCTAACCGATAGACAGACAAAAGTCCATCATTGAGTTTTATCAGGCCAATGACAAGTTGAGTTAAAAACATAATATACTGATATTTTTTAAAAATATTTTGAGAAGGTAGATCCAAAGCATTATAAGATGTGGAGAAAGAACATAGAATATATCTGCAACTGGTAAAAGCTTGAACAACAAAATTAAAACATTTGTTTATTAAATGGATTTTGTCATAAATCCACGATGAAGTGATGAATTCTGCAAGAAATGTGATTTTGCTAAGTCAAATAACCAAAAAGAATAAATATACATTTTACACAGCCGTTTTCTTTAAGTTTATCTGCAAATTTTGCTTATGAATGGAGAACAACAGTCCATATAAAAAAAGATAATGTGGTCCCTAATATAACCTACATAGGTAGGCGTTATTTTAAATATCTAATGGCTGACAATAAATTGTTCCCATTTAAAACATCATATCTAAGAAATGGTGAGAACAAATAAAAAATGGATCAGCAGTATTAATACTCTAGTAATACAATCAGATACACATCAAAGGATGTCAAGATACAGAATACAGACTGACTATTAGTAGCAACCCCAGCTGATCAACGTCACATATTAAGAACATCAATGAAAATCAATACCTAGTGTTGGAAACTTCATAAGTGTCACACACAAATTAAAATCAACCTATATAAAATATACATGTTTCAAAAGGGCATTAAATTATCTACCATTTGATATAACTTTTAATTTGTTTATTTTTAAATTGCCTTTGTTTTTATACATTGAACTTTATCCGCAGTGGTAATTTCCGGTAATTTTCCTTTTCGGCGCGCGTGCACCAGCAACAGCACGTGTCAGTCGCGTGATCACGCTTGCGGGTCATTAAATGGCTATGAATATTCATAGAATTAATTTGGCCAATGAGAAAAATGAATTCGCTACAACCCGGTGCTTGACGTTTTTTCGTATGTTAACAAACAACAAAGCTACGATGGGTCAAAGTCGGTGAGAATTTGTACGCCATCTAAGCTAAATACAAATAAAAGGCATATATCAAAATAACATTTAAGCTTTTTTCTTTAAAATGATGTATAAATCATTAAATTCGGTAAACATTTTGTATCCCGCATTTAACACCAAACTTTTCAAAATTTACCGACTTGTCGATCGGTCGACCCGTCCGTCATTTTGGACATTTGACCCGAGAAAAATTTCTAAATAATGTGGAAATTATGTATACTCCCACCCACCTGCAAAACAATGCTAGTTCACAAAATCTATTTTCAATTTTTTTAAAAAATATAATTACAGATATAAAAGATTCCATTGTGGATAAGAATTGATTCAATATGGAAGGGAGATCGCTAGGCTCTTTCTGTACTGAAATGCAGCTTAGTGAAGAACACTTGAAAACTGACTTCAATAAAATCTCTTGAAAATTGTCATGTGAAAATTGGTGTTTTGTTGGAACTGAACACTTTCTTGAAAAGTGCAGCAAAACTAATAGATGTTGCTATATGTCTGCAGCCGAAATTATCTGTTTTTTTTGTTGGATTGTGTAAATTTCGGCAGACAGTGGTATTTTAAAGAACACGGTGAAATTGACTCTTTATTTAAGCAGTACCAAAACAAATTCTTTTAAATGATGTGTGAAGCACTTTACAGACTATGATGTGTTTTCTAAACAACGAAAACAATTTACAACTTAATTATTTCAACAGAATGGTGACATTTAAGTTAAAGTAGCAAGTGAGGTTTACCAATTACCATGAATTTAATAAAAATTTAATTTGATGCATAGTCCATATGATTAGTAAAGCTTTGAACTTTATACAGTTACCAGCATAACTTAATTAAAATTTTTATTTGAATGGTTTTGATGTGAAAAAACCCCTTTTTTAATTAAACACCATATATTGACATGTTGTTGCTGTTTGTGTTATCGTACAAAATATTAAAAACAAAATTTAAATATTGGTGAGATGTTTCTTGCAATAACTGTCCCTCTTGTAAAAATACATCTTAAACAATTGCAAAAATGAGTCCAGCATGTTCTTTTACATAAAGTTGGAAAGTTTTATTAATTTATCTTAAAAAATAAAAAAATTACATCAATTTATGTCTAATTTCTTTTTTTTCTGGTGCCATCGATTTATCGCGTGGCAAATATTATTATAAGGGAAAAAGTGGGCAAATTGAATGAAAATATGCAACTTTAAAATGTCATATTTTTACTTCTAGTAGAGATATTTTTAAAATTTAAACTGTTTTGTGCTGCTAGCAATGAGATCTATCATTTAACAATGTTTTAAAAGTAATTCAATGACAATGAAAAATCAGCTGGGGTTGCTACTATTAGCATTCAATAAATTATTAAATTAATTATCTGACTTGGTCATTATAACTGAAAATGCTTCATTTGATCAGAAAATATAAAAAATGACCAAGCTCTAACAATACAGTGAAGAATAATGTAAACGTTTATATTTTGTCTTGATAAAATATATAGTAGCGTACCTCAGTACAAGAAACAATCCCAAACATTGGGAAAAAGGAACAAACACTACAAAAAATACATAGTAGTGTACCTCAGTATTGCAATATACAAAACACGTTTTACAAAAGTACTTGCAAGGAGTACACATTTTTAAGGTAATATTATTAGTTTGTTCAGACTAATTTAATTTATTACAGTATTTGCGCAGCCCCACCCCCAATCCAGAGCAGTTTGTATGCCATGAATTTTAGAACCCAAAAAACATCAATGAAATAAAAAAAAAAAAAGACCAAGAAAACTGTTATTTCAAGTTATAATATCTCACTGGACTGTTACCTATCACCTGGGGCCCCTAACAGTATCAACATTCTCACATTTCAAGCCAAAGAGGAGATTTTTTCACAAAAATGGCTTCCATATTTGCCTGAGTGAACCTATTTTTTGTAACAACAGGAGTGATTTTGTCCATCATCTTTGATAAAAGAAATAATAAATCTGGATGATAAAAATATTGGATGCAGAGTAAACAGTTTTTCCTTCTATCTCTGAAAATGGACTTTTCCAGATCCAGAAAAGGATAACAAGTTGGTTCATTGTTTATCATGAAAACTTCTGTTCGGTTTGAAATGCCAATATATGACATTAGTGGCCACTGGCAACAATCCGGTTCGAAATTATATGAACAAATGGAAAGTTTTGTACATTTTTATATATCTTGATGCTTTAAGATTTTAAAACTGCATGGGGTATACAAACTGATGGGGTGGTAGAAAAATAACATAATAATAAATAAAGTTTAAAATCTTTTCATTTTCATAACCATTGTCAATAACTAAATGGTCAAAATGCAAGTAGAAGAACAATAAATTGAGATGACAAGTAAATTTCTGGATAAATTGCCATTACAAATAAAATAATTCAAAAAATGTATGAAGATGCATATCATATAGATTCAACTAACTTGTAATAAATTAATCATATAATTACTTGCAGGAACACAGCTCCACTATATACAATTTAAATATTCAGTCATTTCAGATTTATTTAGATCTAGATTGCAAAAATAAAATAAAAAAATTCATGGTAGATTATGTAGACCATGTATAGTGTATAAATCCTCCACAACATCAAATATTTTTTTCCCACTCTCAGCTACTTTTCCAAGAAGCTCTTCTGTTTTCTTAGAATTTTCAACTTTCATTTTCTCCAGTAGATGTTTTCGTGTTGGTAATGTATATACTGCTAGGTGAACTCCTTTTCGCACAATCCATGGATGGTGTTTAGCTAAAGTTCGATCATACGAGGCGGCGGCAATAGAACTCAATTTGGAACCCTCTTCTGCAGCCTGAATCTCTTTCATGAAATCTGAAACAAAGGCTAGAGCTCGATGAAGTCTCAAAAGAGTTCTTGCTGCTGATGGTTTATGTTTTGTGTTTGTCATCTTCGTGTCAACTTCAAACTGAAGCATGCCCTGTACAGTTTTGTAGTTATCATCTGACTTTCTGTACTCTTGCAAAATTCCAACTTTCTCCACAACATCAGACACAATGAACCCAAAGACAGATCCAAGAAGTTTGAAAAGTCTGAAAAAAAAAATAAAAGATCAAACTAAATTTCAGTTTGAAATTTATCAAAATACATTTACCATCTTTGAATAAATCATCAAATTCATTTTCTATGTTAAATCCCATGCGTGTAGAATACTAATTGTACTCGCTTAGAGGAGTCCAACTGCAAGATGGACAGACCCAAATCTGCCAGCACATTTTGTGTGTGTGATTAGGATTTTTAATGTAGCTTTAAAAACATTTCAGTCATATCATTACAATGTCTGCAGCAGAGAGGCAGTTTATAATGATGTCCAACACTGGGGCATCATGCCACAGACATGTAGCATGATGTCCCACTCAGTCACATTATCCTGACACCAGGCTGACCAGTCCTAACACTAACCTCTAAATGCTGAGCACCAAGCAAGCCAGCTGATAGTACCATTTTTTTTAAAAGTATATGGTATGACTCTGTTGGGGATAGAACCCATGACATCCTGCACCCAATGTGGATGCTCTAACCACTAGGCAACCGGAGTGTTCTAAAGGTGGAGTACATGTATAAGATAGGCTATAAAGAAAAATTAATGCTGATACATATATGGTACTTAGTTACATGTAGCATGATTCTGCAGTTTTTAATTGTTATCATCTAATCACACATATTGATTTAAGACAGTGAGTGGAAAAGAAAGCTTTCAAATCCTGGATACACGCAGTCATACTAAAACACTATAAAGTTATCAATTGCTTTATATTTTATCCTGAAAATATATTAAAATAAAAGTCAAAACATAACAGATTATGACAGATGAAGTTAATTTCAGATAGCAGAGTTTTTTTCAATCAGAAGGAACATATTTATATGAAAATAAGGTGAGGGGCTTTCTCCATCACTTGTGCCTTATTATGTTGCGAGGTCATTAACTTTTGCACATCAGACAAATCATGAAAACTTGGTAACCAACATAAAATGGTGAAATCAAAGTATATAAATGATGAGATGTGAGCACAGATTCATCTGATAATATAATAATAAATATGCATGTCTTTGACACCAGCTAATTCTCTATGCATTATTAATTTTAATCTAAGGATTTGCAAATAAAAAAAAAATGATGCATAAAATGAATATTAAAACAAACAAATTCAAAAGAAACAAATTAGAAACACTGATGCATCAAGGTTTGAAATTAACTGTAAATGTAGACATATAGGTTACAAGATTTGGGTAGTCATGTGACTAGCAATGCAAATTGCAAGTGTCAGGTCATGCTTCATCAATGCTGTAGTTTCATCTAATCTGCCAGCAAATTAAAGAGGGTCCTACTAAATACTACTAAGCTTTACACAGCCACACAAACCCCGACAATGCCACACAATAGCCTGACAATGCCAAACAAAGCCTGGCAATGTCAAACAAAGCCTGACAATGCCACACAAAGCCTGACAATGTCAAACAAAGCATGACAATGCCAAACAAAGCATGACAATGTCTAACAAAACCTGACAATGTCAAACAAAGCCTGACAGTCACACAAAGTCAAATTAGAAAAAGTTATTAATATTGTATATTATATCAATGGTTAAATTAACCAAAACAAAAGACACGTTTTAACATAATTATGTTGAATTATGAAAAATGGATGACAAGACTCTGAATTTGAACAATAATAAAGCAAAAACAAAATCTGATAAATTTGAAATGTTTGTTATCATTTTATAAACTGTTAATGTGATTTTCAAAAGAAAATGCAATTTTTCAATGTCATAATGAGTTTTCAATTTTGTGCCTATTTTTGACTATTGTCGACAGTGTGTAACCACTGCACACAAAACCAGTGATATTAGGAAGGTGTATTTATACTGCAATATGAGTTTGAAAAATTTAGTTTTATTACATACTCAGTTGATCCAAAATGGCAGAACAGAACAGAATGATAATGATTTGACACGTGCACAAAAAGCATGTTGTCAATACACATTGTGGCATACATGAATGAATAATAAAGGCAATAGAAACATGTGTGCACATAAATCTTCTCAGAGAGAGAGAGAGAGAAGATGCTCTAATATTAAATACATTGTACACATATTTCCGTATGTATTTTAGAGCTGTTAAATCTTTATTTAAATTGTACATGATTGCTAATAAAAAAGATCAATATAAGATTATACATGTATATATGACAGATTAAGACAAAATAATAGTCATCTTTGATCTCATTATTTACACAAAATGTGCATATACTTTCATATTGTTCTTGTCAAACATTTTTTCCGGTCTTGCTATTTATGGTATCGCACACACAACCTGGAAGCATATTAAAGTAAAATACAAATATGGGAAAACTTTTTATAAAAATAATTTTTTTAACGTTTTAGTTATTTACTAGCATGTGTGACATACTAAAGTAAAATACAGATGGGAAAACATTTTATAAAAATATTTTTTTTTTACTTTTTAGTTATTTACTAGCATGTGTGACATATTAAAGTAAAATACAGATGGGAAAACGTTTTATAAAAATATTTTTTTTTTACTTTTTAGTTATTTACTAGCATGTGTGACATATTAAAGTAAAATACAGATGGGAAAACGTTTTATAAAAATAATTTTTTTAACGTTTTAGTTATTTACTAGCATGTGTAAATGTGTAAAAGTATTCCTTTGCAAGACAGCAAATTATCCTATAATTTTCAGGAGCTAAAAAGACTTGCGCTATCTTAAACTCAATCAACACAGCAGAATTATAAGGGCAGTTTCAAAATTTTGATTATACAATATGTATGTTTATTAATTTATTAGGATTTTCCCCCTTCATTTCTATTGCATTTCCAAGTGATATTTTATAAAGTCAAATTTACAGTGTATTAGATTAGAATATACCAGTTTAAAATAACTTGTACTTAAAGACTTATTCAATAGCATGACTATTTTGCAACTATTGTTATACACTGGGTTAGTGGCATATTTCTTTCAAAATTTTCAAAGTTTTTTTTTCAAGGTTCTTTAAGGTTCAAAATCATGTTTTTCAAGGTGAATTATTTTAAAGGATTCATAAATAAGCTGTATGTAAACACAATTTACTACTTCATATGAGAAACATTTCTTACAATTGTTTTATTTTAAAAAAAAGTGAAGTTAAGAGTATTATCATTGATGTAATTCCCATTAATACTAAACATTCAACATCTGGGCATTAGAATAATGTACAGTTACTGAACATGAACAATGTTCATTGGACTCTAATAACAATACACTATTTACAAAGTCCAAATATTTTAGAGTGAATTTTTCAGTTTATGTAGCTTGTCAACAAACTGTTCTTGAAGTTCAATGATCTTGTCCTTAACACTTTTCCTCAATCGAATTGATGCTGTGATAATTTAAAGCTGTCAGCAAAAGATCTCATAATTCAAACTGTATGTTTTTGCTAGTCTAGCCACTGAAGTTGAAATTAGCAGCGAGCCATTTAAAAGCTTACAAATGATTAAATTTAAACCATTGCTACATTCAAAAGTTCAAAATGTATTACTGCGCATAGGGCAGTGGTGGAAAATTTCCATTCCAGGACAAACTTAGTGAGAGATCTTTTTGATCCTTTTCTTTTTTTTAATATCTGAATCTGCGAAACAAAACTATTTATTAATTCCTTCAGGTTTCAATAAAATCAAGGTTTTACAAGGTACCAAGACAAAATTTTGAATTTTCAAGACCTTGAAGGTCAAATTCAATTTTCAAGGATTTTCTAGGTCCCTTACATACCCTATATACATACTAACACATCATTTGAATTAGTGATTATGTTTTGGTTATAATGGGATCAATATTCAATGTTATACTGGCTTAACAAAAAGAATTGCATTGATGGCTGCCAAAAATGGTTTTGAGTACCTGTTCCAATTTGCCGTCAATTAAGGGGGCATATGCTTAACATTTGTCTTATGATCCGACTGATTTATTCATTAAACTTATATTGCAAAAAAATACTCCTTTCTAGAACAATTTCATATAGATAAATAATGACACAAAATTGATAATACATTACGAAATATATTGAAAAGTTGCATTTTCTTCCCATAATCAATCAAATGAACAATTTATAAAATAAAAACAAACGTATCAAACATGATTGTGTCAGACTTTGTTATAACCTTATCATTCTTTGAATTTGAACTTTGTTGCCTAATTTCATTCTGCATCATTATGTTGAAAACTAGTCTTTCAGTTTGGAAATTTTATTCATCAAGATAATTAACAAAACGTTTCTAATTTGACTTTGTATGGCTTTCTGTAGCTTTAGCTGTACTTTGTAGGACTGGATTAAAGACAACAAATATTATACTCATAATTTCTGAGAAAATAAATCATGTCTCTATTACTTTCATGCTGGAGTGATTAAAAAAAAGCTTGTATAAAGTTGTTGGACTTGGTAGTAAGTGAATTCCATCTTGTTTATATTAATTAGTTCCAACTCCACATAGTTCTAAATCCTTTTTAAAAAAAAACTCTCCTGATGTATGTTTTTTTAAAAAAAAAGGACACTATCTTACTGCCTTAATAATGGCATTGCCATTGTGTAGTGTGTTCCGGGGTAGACAAATGTCAGAATGAGAAGTCAAAATTAAATATGTTTACATAGCTTCATTTCGTTGAATATACTTATCCTTTTAACTGATTTCGGCATTCTCTGCTTCACATTCCAGCCAAATGAATCAAGGGCATTGGTGCATGAAAATGTGTTTTCTCTCTTGTCAGGATTTGAATTAATCAGAAAAAGGCATCAAAGTAAGCAAAGTCCAACTAAAGCAGCATGAAATTAATTTGCAGAAAAGCATTCAAATAGGTTGCCAAGTATGTGAAATATTCCTGAAAACTTTACTTTTGTTCCAATGTTAGTCCATCTTGGATCACACTATACAACACCATTATTTAGTTAGTATGACAGACATATATATGTCGAGGCGTCTTAAACTGTAGGACTGCCTATACCCAAATATCCAAAATCGGGCAGATGTGTAATTTTTAACGCAGCTTCAGCAATTTTTCAGTGATATTGCTACTATGTTTGCAGTGTGACAGTTTATAGTGATGTCTAGCACTGGGGCATCATGCCGCAGACATGTAGTGTGATGTCCCGTCCAGTCACATTATTGTGACACCAGGTCGCAAATCTAGCAGCTGTTAGTACCATTTTTGTAAGCCTTTGATATGACCCGACGTGATTCGAACCCACGACCAACGTTCCCACTAAGCGAATGGTAGATGTGCGCGCAGTGCTCGCTGCACTGCGCAAGCATTACGAAGACGAGAAAATTTAACGTTGGAATGACCCAAAAATTGACAATTCAGCTGCGAAGGGATGTCTGAGCAGCTAGAGGGAACGTTGCCCACGACCTCCAGCGTCCGAAGAGGACGTTCAAACAACTAGGCCATTGGCGCGGTAAATCGGGTGGAAAAGGCAAAATAAACTATCGAATTAATAACGCAGCAACAGTAATCTATAACAGTGTCATGTATTAGGATAATAAGTCATCATATTAGCAAACAGAAACAACACTATCGCACTGTGCTAACAAAAAGATAATTTCCAAACTTCGTATCGAAATTAGGGAGAAGACATACTACTAGCAGTTACCAACGATAACAAAAACAAAAAAATAATTCATACTTAGTTAGCTCATCAAATGAAGCTATATATGGGTCCATTTCAACAAGCCCTTCTTCTGCTTTTGTAAGGGCATACAAGTGATGCAACTTTTGCAAGTCGAAATGCTCAGCGCCAGTAGCAGCCATTTTGAAGAATAAATATTATCCGGATAAACAAATAGAAGTTGAAACCGGATGAAAAGGGGTCACCCTAAACATGGTAATTTGCGACAATGAAGATGAAAATACAGTAACGTGAAAGAGCTTAAAGTAGTGCATTTGAGCAAGAAATTATTCCTTTCACAATAAAGATTTTTAAAATTACTACTAATACTACTAATGTTGTGTACTGTTTTTTTTTTGTCCTTTAACATTAATGTGGGGAGGCAGCGAAATAAAATGAAACAAGTTTCTTTTTACCAAAAATTTGAGAAATAGATTTATAAAATAATGTTTGTATTGTACACCTTTGATATTAAATATATATTAATTACATAAATATTGTGTTTGCAATAATCCTAATCGGGATATTGTAATTATAAAAATGTGTTGATTACCTTGCATAGTGTAATAGTGTATGTTTTGATAAATTGCATATTGTAATAATGTTCCTGTTTTGATGACCTTGCATATTGTAATCATGTTCCTGTTTTGATGACCTTGCATACTGTAATAATATTCCTTTTTTGATAACCTTGCATATTGTAATAACGTTCCTGTTTTGATGACCTTGCACATCGTAATAATGTACAGGAAACGAGGACCTGATTTTGTGAGTTCCGTCTTCTTGTTTAATTTAGAATGGGAATTGCATGCGTTATATTTATTTATTTTAATTTTTTTTTTTATAAAAACCTACTATTAATTAAGAAAAAGAATCCCATGTTTAGGATAGCCCAATCTGAAAATATGCTTTATCAAACTGTTAATAAAATCCACATTGTTTTTTTTTCCTTCATATTATCATTATCATTATTGTGTTGTTGTGTACATGTTCTATACTGTTAATATACCTACACTCATTATTCGCCCATAGATATAGCCTCAGGAGGCAAATCTTATAAAATGCTGAGAACCTATTGGTGAAAACCAAAAAACAGTATGATACATAGAAACACTCATATTTTTGTTAACTAGTGTGATATATTGAGAATATGATATATTGAGGATATGTTTGAATGAAAATGATTACATAATTGAACACATTTTCTTCTTGTTCTTTTTTTTGTAGTTTCTCAATAGACAAACATCACACAGAAGACAGTCCCACTCGCAATCTTTCTTACACTCAGCGCACGAAAGCCGTTTCTTGCTTTTTCCTTTTACCATTCCAATTACCGCATCGGTATAGTTCAGTATGGAGTTGCGTTCTGAAGTAATCGTTTAAATGACCATCAGATGGTGCTGTGGGTTGCCTCATATTGTTGCATCTTGTTTTTTTTTTTCAGCTGTGTTTTTCTTCCTCTGCTAATTTCAGCTGTTGTCTCCGGAATTTCTGAAGTCCAGGATTGAGTTCATGCTACGAGATACTTCCGTCTTGTGCAAGTGCTTCTCAGCTGTCCATCTCAACGTTCAAAGCCTTCTCTCTCTTGTACATACATTAGCAGAACAATAGAAACTAAGCAGAAAGGACAAGATGCAGCAACATGTGGCAAACCACAGCACCACCTGATCGTCAATTTGGCTTTCATCCAGACTAACTATTCACAAGCAAATCTATAAAACTGCTAAGAAGAACATCACAAACATAGTCCATGCAGCGGAATCAGCCCACTACAGTACTAAGATCACGGAAAGGTGCAGATGCAAAGATTACTGACTCAACTTGTATCTCATCTGAATTCAAACAGTCTATTTAGACTTGCCACAGTATTGAAACTACTTTTGTAAAAGTAGTTAATGTCATTCTCTCTGCTTTAGATAGCGGAAATAGAACAGTCCTCGCCATCGTTTTTTTTTTTGTGTTGCAGCATTTGACGCAATAGACCATGATATATTACTTCACCGTATGCAGCTTGTATTTGACATTCATGATACAGCCTTGCTGTGGTTCAAGTCCTACTTGGACAACAGGGAACAACTTTTGTACGTAAATGGAATACACTCCAGCCCAGTGGATCTTTGGTGTGCTTTTCCACTGAGGTCTGTTCTTGGACCTGCTCTCATCATTCAATGCACTCAACCTCTCTTAAGTGTCATAGATCATCATCCAGTGTCTCACCAACTGTACGCTGACGACACCCAAATATACAAATCTAGCCACCCAACTGAAGCTGATGCTACCATCCAATGTGTAGAGAGGTGCATTTCTGAAGTGAAATCATGAATGACATGTATCAAGCTGCAAATAAATGATGATAAAACTGAGGCCATTCTGATCACAACACAAAGACTTTCTCATTCATATCCTTTACCTCAGACAATAAATATCAGCAATACCAACAATAAATTCACACAGTCAGTACGAAATCTAGTGTTACTCTAGACAGTACTCTCACATTGCATCAACATGTCATGATAATATGCAAGGCTGCATATTTTGAGCTGAGATACATCAGCTCCATTCGCAAAAATGTTTCAAATGATGCTGCTAAAACGTGTGTTTATAAATACTTTAACGACTGGACTATGGTGACTCGGTTCTGTCTAGTTCGTCTCAATATCTACTACAGAAACTTCAAAAAGTTAAAAACACAGCTGCTCGGATCATCATTAGAGTACCAAGATCAGAACACACCTCCCCACTGTTCTGTACCCTACACTGTCTATCCGGTCAATCCAGTATATCTGTGCTGCGTTTCACTGAAGGACTCGTGTTCAACATCAGCAAGATATTTGCGCTCCTCTTCTGACAATCGTACACTCATTATTCGCACTATGAAAACGAAGTCATATGGACAGCGTCTTTGCCTACCAGGGCCAAGGAACGTGGAACGAATTGTCCTCTGAACTTAGACACAAAGACACAGTGATCCCTTTCAAGAGTGTTCTCAAGACTCACCTATTTCGACAGCAAGAAGACCTAATAATGTTTCCTACCTTAAATATGTTTAGCATGTTTTATGTTTTCTAAATTTCATGGTACCCGTGTTTCTTTATTGTTTTTGTTTTGGCAATCGTATCATTATTTGGTTTTATGTTATAGCTGTTTTCTAATGTTGTAAAGCGCTACAGAACTGGAAACAGTGGGTCAGTTAAAATGTCTTGGTTCCATAATCACCGAATAGGGATCAATAGCAGAAAGTCACCGAATAGGGATCAATAGCAGAAAGTTTGTCACGAGCAACACAAACAACGGCAGCTGTGTTAAAGCTAAGACCCATCTGAAGAGACGTGAATATCTGTTTGAAAAATAAACTCAGACTATTGAGAGCACTAGTCATATCAATCGTTTTATATTCATGTGAGGCCTGGACCCTGACAGCAGAATTACAACGGCACTTGATATGAGATGCTACATAACCATTCTTGGCATTTCTTATATGGACCACATCAGAAATGAAGAAGTGCGTAACACCATCAGGCATAAAGTAGGCCGATATGAAAACATTCTCACCACTGTCAAAAAGAGAGAGCTGTAATGGTATGGCCATGCCCCTAGAGCCAACACTCTATCCACAACAGTAATGCAGAGCAGTGTCCAGGGTGGCAGAAGGAGAGGTCGAATGAGAAAAAAGTGGACTGACAACATCACAGAATTTACCAAGAAGCGTTTTGCGGAGACACATATACATTGGCACATGATCGAGACAAGTGGAAGGAACTGGTCAGATACTCAGCAGCACAGTGCCTCAATGACCATACTAGGTCAAGAAACTAATGATGATGATGAAAGGGCTTAGAGCTTTTCGAGATTAGGCACTATTCAAAGTCCTCATTTTTATTATATGGTCAACCCTGTGGTCTTTTGTCTAAGGCCTACTCACTGTAAAGGATGTCCTTTGGTACGTGTCCATCATCCATTCGGCGTCTTCGTCCAAGCCATTGTAAGTGACTCTGTCTTGGTTGTTAATAATACCGGAGATGCGTAACATGTCTAAAATGTCCGTGTTAAGAACTTTGTCATTTCAGGAGATGCCAAGTATGTATCTGAGGCAGCGAAGATAAACGCTCTTAGCGTCTTTTCTTGATGCGAATATAGTTGCATTGACTCGTTGCCGTAGAGGAGCATACTTATTGACGCAGACTTGGTAGACTTTTATTTATGTGTTGTTATGTGTTTACGTTTAAATAAACAGTAACACAGAAAAAGTGAAAACAACAAGTATTGTAAAATTTAACAAATAATTTATTTCCCTGAAAGAAGATTGTAAAAATGGAAAAAGAACTTACAGTTTTAAGAATCACATCCAAACATTATCCTAGAATAATCCACGAATTAAATTGCAAAAGTCCTAGTAATGAAATGTTCTACTGAATTCAACTTTGAGTCCTGATGGAAAATCAAAGACGGCAGACGATGATGTATGATTTTGTCAGTACTGTGCACATCTACAATTCATTGTAGAAAAGCAAATAATAAAAATTAAAATAAAACAAAACTCGAAATTGGCTACAGCAGACAATTTCCAGTGTAAAGCAATGGCCCAAGCTGAGAATGTTTCTCTAAAACAAAGGTTTTATCGTACTCTAAAACGTTGTTTCGAAAATCCCCAAGTTGAGAAATCGAGGGTATCCCGTGATGATGTTGATATTTTAATAGTCATGTACGCAGGATAACATAGGTTTCACTCTATATAAAACCCAAATTGAAAAAAAGTGGTTTACATTTTAAATCACGTAGTCCCATCATGACCTTGCCAACAATCATTCATTTTAAAATAAAAAAGAGCTTGTTTACGTGGCTGCTACTAATTTTGAATCATGATCACCATTTAGGTCAACATTAGGTGTTTACGAAAGAATGACTCAGGTCAACTGATTTTCTGGGGAAAAAAAACATCATCTCCAATGAATAAATTTACATCACAATATCATGTAATGAAAATTAAAAAACCCCACAAAAACAAACTGACAAACAAGCAATGAAATTAAAATAAATATATATTCAATCAGATATATACGTAGCATTTCCAGAATAAAGACAAAGAAAGATTTATATGATAAAGCTTTCTTTTTACCATAGATTAATGATACATCAGGTTAAAAAAATATAAGTACTCTTACGAATTATAAACAGTGCACATGAAATAATACTATTTTAGACACGGGAAAGGTATGTGCCTGATGTCAAGATTTTATTCCTGTAATAACAAACTCTACCTTAGTTGTCTTTGATTTTAATTTTTCATCTTGCCGATGAAGGTAAGGGAGTTGTGGTTACTAAACACAGTAATCGAAAAAAGAGCGGAACTAAGGTAAACTTCAATTTGTTGTAATGCCAATATCAAAGCCAAAAAATCCTTCTCAATTGTTAAATAATTTATTTGATGCTTATTTAGTTTTATTTCGTCTTCTTGAATCAAACCTGCTCTAACCCCATCATCACTTGCATCAAGAGATAATTTAAACGATTGGTCGAAATTTGGAGCTGTAAGAACTGACGAGCTTTTAAGTATGGCCATTAACTTATCAAAAGCCTCCTGACATTTTTCAGTCCAAACAAATTTATTTTCTTGCTCAATAAGTTTGTCAGGGGTTCAGCAATTACAGAAAAATTTGAACAACATTTCTGACTGTACCCAGCATTCCCAGAAATACCCCCAAATCGTATCAAATGCATTTTATTAACAGGAACGGGAAATTCAGAGATAGCCTCGACATTAGCCTCTATTGATTTAACTTGTTCATGTCCCACGATATGTCCTAGAAAAGTTTATTCTTGTAGGATGATATGTAAATAAGTGCTCATTTTCAGGTATTAACAGTTGAAGTTCATTCCTTTCTTTTTGTTACAAATATGAAAGTTTCTGGTCCAGATTATTCATACGTTGTGAATTCCGAAGATTTGTCACTGCAAAAGCAACATAGTCTCAATGTATTCCTTCACTGAAATATCACTGAGTGAGACAGGTGCAACAACATTATTTGCATGATTAACTTGACTATCTCTCTCATACTCCTTTTAAATATTTATGTGGCAAAGTTGTTTTTGTTTTCGCCTCCCAGGAGTATTTATGATATAATTTAAAACATTTACTTTCTTTTCAACTGTGTAAAGACGGTAATACCTGGCCTGAAGAGGATTTTGTGGTATGGGAAAGAGAGCCAGAACTCTATAACCAGGCTGAATAACTTATTTTCTTTGTATTTTTATCATACCCTAATTTCAATTTCGACTGTGCAGAGTGCAGATTAGTTCTTGCAAACTCACAAGTCTTTGACAACTTATACTGTAAATTGGAAACATAAGATTAATTTCTGTACCTTTATTAGAAATAGGTTTCTCTTTTCAAGTTCCAGACATTTTGCCGATACGCCTCAAGGACTAACTCATAACCCTTTAAGATGCATTCCTGAACCAGATCATAGACACTTTGCTGTACTGAAAGGGATGCATTGATGTCTCGGGCTTTGATAAATAGTGCACTCTGTAATAATAGAGTCTAATGCTCTCTTGGCCAATTTGAATGTTCAGCAATTTTCTCAAAATGAGGAAAATGTTTGTCTTCTTTTTCTCTAAAACGGGGCACTAACGTAATATTCTTAGTAACATAATAACTTGTATTTCTATGAAAAATGGGGATGTGCTATTCACTTGATAGCTATATTTATGTTAAACAAAACTTTTTCTCTCTCTCTCTCTCTCTCTCTCTCTCTCTCTCTCTCTCTCTCTCTCTCTCTCGCTTTCCTCTAAGTGCATTTGCATTTGTTTCTCCTCCTCCCTTTACGTTCCACAACAGCATTTGTTTTCTTCTTTCAGTAACTGTATTTGTCTCTCTCTCTCCTATTTCTCCAATAGCATTTTTCTCTCTTTTTCCTCCTTATATTGGATCTGTTTCTCTTTTTTTTCTCCTTCTGAAGCTCAAGCTTTCTTAACTCCACATCCATCTTGTATTTTAATTTAAATTCATTAATGTTTATATTAAAGTCTGATAAGACTTAGTAATCAAATGTAAAGCACTTTCATCCAAAACATTCTTTTACACTAAATATTTGACCAAACTATTGTTTATTTCTAGCTTCGTCAAAGAAGCTTTAAATTTTACCTTAAAATATCATATTTTCTGGCAAGCTGAATCAATTGTTCGAAGAATCTAGCTGCTACTGGGTAGGATTTGAAATAAAGGTCTCCTCTTTAGATGACATTGTAACACGCTTGCTGATTTCACTAAAGATTTCTAAAATTTAAAATAATGCTTGGAATTTACAAAATACCTAAACTAGGGAATTTTAAATTTCAAAAACAAAGTTTTCTGACATATTTTAGCAAAATTTGTATCTCATTGACGAGCGCAACGTTTTCTGTTACGAGTATATGCTTTAAAACAAAGTAAAAGAAAAAATTGAAAACAACAAGCCTTATAAAATGTAACAATTATTTTATTTTCCCAGAATACAAAGTGAAAAATGAGAAAAAGAACTTACTGTATTGTGAATTAATCCCAAAACAATTCAGGAATTAAAGACACAAGTCTTAGTAATAAAAAGTCATGAATAAAACTCAGTTTTAATTGTGTATACAGCGGCATATTCATTTGTTTATTTTAATGTATATAGTGTATTTTAATAGCTAAATATATCCTTGTTATGTACTTTCTTGTTGTCTGTTAATGTGGCTCAATACAGACACCCAGAAATGCTACTACGTTGTCTGTGCCATCAAAATGAATACAAGTTAGACATACTCACTGTTCTGGTCAAACTAAGTAGTAATATCACTGAATATGCATTTAATACTATATTATTAATACATTTAAAGCTTGTTGTAATAAATACTTTTTAAAAATAAAATAATTATTTGTTCTCTCTATCTATCTCCGATCATATTAATTGCATAAGTTTAACAATCAAAACGAATATTTTCTATGAATATTCGAGGTACATTTAAATTTACATCACCCTATGTCTGCAGTTTTACAATACACCACAGTGAAATTTATAATAAAGCATTCGGAAAATTATAACAAAGCATTGGGAAAGTTATAATAAAGCATTGAGACAGTTATAATGTAGCACAGTGAAAGTTATAATAAAGCATTGTGAAAGTTATAATAAAGAATTGGGAAAGTTATAATAAAGCATTGTGAAAGTTATAATAAAGCATTGTGAAAGTTATAATAAAGAATTGGGAAAGTTATAATAAAGAATTGGGAAAGTTATAATAAAGAATTGGGAAAGTTATAATAAAGTATTGTGAAAGTTATAATAAAGAATTGGGAAAGTTATAATAAAGTATTGTGAAAGTTATAATAAAGTATTGTGAAGTTATAATAAAGCATTGTGAAAGTTATAATAAAGCATTGGGAAAGTTATAATAAAGCATTGGGAAAGTTATAATAAAGCATTGGGAAAGTTATAATAAAGTATTGGGAAAGTTGTAATAAAGCATTGTGAAAGTTATAATAAAGTATTGTGAAAGTTATAATAAAGCATTGGGAAAGTTATAATAAAGTATTGGGAAAGTTGTAATAAAGCATTGTGAAAGTCATAATAAAGTATTGGGAAAGTTATAATAAAGCATTGTGAAAGTTATAATAAAGCATTGTGAAAGTTATAATAAAGCATTGTGAAAGTTATAATAAAGCATTGTGAAAGTTATAATAAAGCATTGTGAAAGTTGTAATAAAGCATTGTGAAAGTTATAATAAAGCATTGTGAAAGTTATAATAAAGCATTGTGAAAGTTATAATAAAGCATTGTGAAAGTTATAATAAAGTATTGTGAAAGTTATAATAAAGAATTGGGTAAGTCATAATAAAGCATTGTGAAAGTTATAATAAAGCATTGTGAAAGTTATAATAAAGCATTGGGTAAGTTATAATAAAGCATTGTGAAAGTTATAATAAAGTATTGTGAAAGTTATAATAAAGCATTGTGAAAGTTATAATAAAGTATTGTGAAAGTTATAATAAAGAATTGGGTAAGTCATAATAAAGCATTGTGAAAGTTATAATAAAGCATTGTGAAAGTTATAATAAAGAATTGGGTAAGTCATAATAAAGCATTGTGAAAGTTATAATAAAGCATTGTGAAAGTTATAATAAAGCATTGTGAAAGTTATAATAAAGTATTGTGAAAGTTATAATAAAGAATTGGGTAAGTCATAATAAAGCATTGTGAAAGTTATAATAAAGTATTGTGAAAGTTATAATAAAGAATTGGGTAAGTCATAATAAAGCATTGTGAAAGTTATAATAAAGCATTGTGAAAGTTATAATAAAGCATTGTGAAAGTTATAATAAAGCATTGTGAAAGTTATAATAAAGCATTGGGAAAGTTATAATAAAGCATTGGGAAAGTTATAATAAAGCATTGGGAAAGTTATAATAAAGTATTGGGAAAGTTGTAATAAAGCATTGTGAAAGTTATAATAAAGTATTGTGAAAGTTATAATAAAGCATTGGGAAAGTTATAATAAAGTATTGGGAAAGTTGTAATAAAGCATTGTGAAAGTCATAATAAAGTATTGGGAAAGTTATAATAAAGCATTGTGAAAGTTATAATAAAGCATTGTGAAAGTTATAATAAAGCATTGTGAAAGTTATAATAAATCATTGTGAAAGTTATAATAAAGCATTGTGAAAGTTATAATAAAGAATTGGGTAAGTCATAATAAAGCATTGTGAAAGTCATAATAAAGCAGTGTGAAAGTTATAATAAAGCATTGTGAAAGTTATAATAAAGCATTGTGAAAGTTATAATAAAGCATTGTGAAAGTTATAATAAAGCATTGTGAAAGTTATAATAAAGCATTGTGAAAGTTGTAATAAAGCATTGTGAAAGTTATAATAAAGAATTGGGAAAGTTATAATAAAGTATTGTGAAAGTTATAATAAAGCATTGTGAAAGTTATAATAAAGAATTGGGAAAGTTGTAATAAAGCATTGTGAAAGTTATAATAAAGAATTGGGAAAGTTATAATAAAGAATTGGGAAATTTATAATAAAGAATTGGGAAGGTTATAATAAAGCATTGTGAAAGTTATAATAAAGAATTGGGAAAGTTATAATAAAGCATTGTGAAAGTTATAATAAAGAATTGGGAAAGTTGTAATAAAGCATTGTGAAAGTTATAATAAAGAATTGTGAAAGTTATAATAAAGAATTGGGAAATTTATAATAAAGAATTGGGAAAGTTATAATAAAGAATTGGGAAAGTTGTAATAAAGCATTGTGAAAGTTGCAATAAAGCATTGGGTAAGTTATAATAAAGAATTGGGAAAGTTGTAATAAAGCATTGTGAAAGTTATAATAAAGAATTGTGAAAGTTATAATAAAGAATTGGGAAATTTATAATAAAGAATTGGGAAAGTTATAATAAAGCATTGGGAAAGTTATAATAAAGCATTGTGAAAGTTGCAATAAAGCATTGGGTAAGTTATAATAAAGCATTGTGAAAGTTATAATAAAGAATTGGAAAAGTTATAATAAAGCATTGGGTAAGTTATAATAAATCATTGTGAAAGTTATAATAAAGTATTGTGAAAGTTATAATAAAGCATTGTGAAAGTTATAATAAATAATTGGGGAAAGTTATAATAAAGCATTGTGAAAGTTATAATAAAGTATTGTGAAAGTTATAATAAAGTATTGTGAAAGTCATACTAAAGCATTGTGAAAGTTATAATAAAGTATTGTGAAAGTTATAATAAAGAATTGTGAAAGTTATAATAAAGAATTGGGAAATTTATAATAAAGAATTGGGAAAGTTATAATAAAGCATTGGGAAAGTTATAATAAAGCATTGTGAAAGTTGCAATAAAGCATTGGGTAAGTTATAATAAAGCATTGTGAAAGTTATAATAAAGAATTGGAAAAGTTATAATAAAGCATTGGGTAAGTTATAATAAATCATTGTGAAAGTTATAATAAAGTATTGTGAAAGTTATAATAAAGCATTGTGAAAGTTATAATAAATAATTGGGGAAAGTTATAATAAAGCATTGTGAAAGTTATAATAAAGTATTGTGAAAGTTATAATAAAGTATTGTGAAAGTCATACTAAAGTATTGTGAAAGTTATAATAAAGAATTGGGAAAGTTATAATAAAGAATTGGGAAAGTTACAATGTAGCACAGTGAAAGTTATAATAAAGCATTGTGAAAGTTATAATAAAGAATTGGGAAAGTTACAATGTAGCACAGTGAAAGTCATAATAAAGTATTGTGAAAGTTTTAATAAAGAATTGGGAAAGTTATAATAAAGCATTGGGTATGTTATAATAAAGAATTGTGAAAGTTATAATGTAGCACAGTGAAAGTTATAATAAAGCATTGGGTATGTTATAATAAAGAATTGGGAAAGTTACAATGTAGCACAGTGAAAGTTATAATAAAGCATTGGGTAGGTTATATTAAAGCATTGTGAAAGTTATAATAAAGAATTGGGAAAGTTATAATAAAGTAATGTGAAAGTTATAATAAAGTATTGTGAAAGTTATAATAAAGTATTGTGAAAGTTATAATAAAGTATTATGAAAGTTATAATAAAGAATTGGAAAAGTTATAATAAAGCATTGGGTAAGTTATAATAAAGCATTGTGAAAGTTATAATAAAGAATTGGGAAAGTTATAATAAAGAATTGGGAAAGTTATAATAAAGAATTGGGAAAGTTATAATAAAGTATTGTGAAAGTTATAATAAAGCATTGTGAAAGTTATAATAAAGCATTGTGAAAGTTATAATAAAGCATTGGGTAAGTTATAATAAAGCATTGTGAAAGTTATAATAAAGAATTGGGAAAGTTATAATAAAGTAATGTGAAAGTTATAATAAAGTATTGTGAAAGTTATAATAAAGCATTGTGAAAGTTATAATAAAGAATTGGGAAAGTTATAATAAAGAATTGGGAAAGTTATAATAAAGCATTGTGAAAGTTATAATAAAGAATTAAGAAAGTTATAATAAAGCATTGTGAAAGTTATAATAAAGAATTGGGAAAGTTATAATAAAGTATTGTGAAAGTTATAATAAAGTATTGTGAAAGTTGTAATAAAGCATTGTGAAAGTCATAATAAAGTATTGTGAAAGTTATAATAAAGTATTGTGAAAGTTGTAATAAAGCATTGTGAAAGTTATAATAAAGAATTGGGTCAGTTATAATAAAGCAATGTGAAAGTTATAATAAAGCATTGTGAAAGTCATAATAAAGTATTGTGAAAGTTATAATAAAGTATTGTGAAAGGTGTAATAAAGCATTGTGAAAGTTATAATAAAGAATTGGGTCAGTTATAATAAAGTATTGTGAAAGTTATAATAAAGCATTGGGAAAGTTATCATAAAGTATTGGGAACGTCATAATAAAACTTTCTTTTACCACAAACAATTTACACCTGTGGTTAAAAGAACTCGTATAAATTACACAGTGTATATGATATAATTATATTGTCATACACGGGAAAGAGTGTCTGCTATTAAATTATCCTTTCCCTTGATGTGCCGGATGTCAAGATTATATTCCTGCAATAACAAACTCCACCTTAATAATCTTTGATTTTTATTTTTCATCTTGCCGATGAAAGTAAGGGGGTTGTGGTCACTAAAACCTATAATCGAAGAAGGAGCTGAACTAAGATAAACTTCAAAGTGTTGTAAAGCCAAAATCAATGCCAAACATTCCTTTTCGGTAGCTGAATAATTTCTCTGGTGCTTTTTTAATTTCTTTGAAAAATAGCACACTGTATGATCATTATCATTTTTGTCTTCTTGAATTAAAACTGCTCCAACACCAACATCACTTGCATCGACAGATAATTTGAAACACTGACTGAAATTTGGAGCTACAAGAACTGGTGCTGTTTCAAGTATGGCTTTTAACTTGTCAAAAGCCTCCTGACAGTTTTCAGTCCAAAAGAACTTGTTCTTCTTCTTTAATAAATTTGTCAAGGGTTCTGCAATTATAGAAAAATTGGAACAAAATTTCCGATAGTATCCGGCCATACCTAAACATCGCATCAGTTGCTTTCTATTTTAAGGCACAGGGAATTTAGAAATAGCCTCAACCTTAGCATCTATTGGTTTAACTTGTCCATGTCCCACAATATGTCCTAAGAAAATCACACTAGTACGGCAGAACTCACTTTTAGATAAATTAACTGTCAAACATGCATCAGTGAGTCTGTCAAAATTTTTTCGACTTGTTGCTAGATGTTCTATCCAGGTGTCGTTGTAGATGATGACATCATCTATATAGGCATCACAATTTTCTAGACCAGAGGTGATAATATTCATGAGACGTTGAAATGTACTTGTTGACCCTTTCATCCCGAATGGCATTACTTTATATTGGTAAAGTCCATCTGGAGTCACAAATGCTGAGATTTCCTTTGCTCTTTCCGTTAGTGGTATCTGCCAAAATCCTTTCAGAAGGTCAAATTTGGTGACATACTTGGTATTCCCGATTTTATCAATACAATCGTCAATTCTTGGTAATGGGAATGAATCTGTTTTTGTCACACTGTTCACCTTCCTATAATCAGTGCACATACGGTAAGTTTTATCTGGTTTTGGAACAAGTATGCATGGTGAACTCCAACACTTTTACTGGGCTCGATAAAATCATTCTCCAGCAAATATTGAATTTCCTTTTATAGGTATTCCTGTTTGAGTGGATTCATCCTATATGGATGTTGTTTGACAGGTTTGGAATTTACAATTTCAACGTCATGAAAAATTTTGTTTGTCCTTGTAGGAACATCAGAAAATAAGTGCTCATATTCAAATAATAACTGTTTCAGTTCATTTCTTTCTTGCACTTGCAAATGTGAAAGTTTCTGGTCTAGATCTTTCATAATTTCTGAATTACAAATATTCGTCATTTCAATATCAGTAGAATCTGATGATATTCCTTTACTAAGTGGGACAGGCACAACTAAATTAATTACAGGTTTAACATGGCTATCTCTTTCAATATACTCTTTTAGCATATTTTATGGCAGAGTTGATTTTGTTTGCGCCTCCCAGGAGTATTTATGATGTAATTTAAGTCATTAGTTTTCCTGTCAACTGTGTAGGGACCATAATATTTGGCCTGAAGAGGATTTTGTGGCATTAGTAAGAGAGCCAGGACTCTATCACCAGGCTGAAAACTCCTTTCCTTCGATTTTTTTTATCATATCTTAATTTCATTTTAGATTGAACAGAGTGCAGATTTGCTCTTGCGACCTCACAAGCCTTTGACAACTTGTATCTAAAATCGGAAACATAATCAAGAAGATTGATCTCGGTATCTTCATTAGAGAGAAGTTTCTCTTTCAATAACTTCAATGGTCCACGCACAGTGTGTCCAAAAACCAGTTAAAAGGGACTGAAACCTAAAGATCTTGAACTGATTCTCTAACAGCAAACAATAGTAAATGAATGCCTTCATACCAATCTTTATTCGTATCAAAACAATATGATCGGATCATATTTTTCAAAGTCTGATGGAATCTTTCTAATGTCCTTTGGCTCTCAGGGTGATAGGCAGAAGATTTGAATTGCTGAATGCCCAATTCATACATAACTTGTTGGAAAATTCCAGACATGAAGTTTGAACCTTGATCAGACTGAACAGATTTGGGAAGGCCATACTGAGTAAAAACCTTTATCAAAGCTTTTACTATTGTTATATATTTTATATTCCTCAACGGAATTGCCTCTGGAAACCTTGTTGATGCACACATAATGGTCAACAGGTATTGGTTACCTGACTTGGTCTTGGGTAAGGGACCCTCACAATCTACCATAATTCTACTAAATGGTTTTCAAAGGCTTGAATAGGTTGTAGATGTGCCTTAGATATCTTCTGATTGGGTTTTCCTACCATTTGACAAGTATGATAAGATCTACATTATTTGGTAACATCACTTTTGATTTTTGGCCAATAGAAGTGAGTCAAGATCTTGTGATACGTTTCATTAATCCCTAAATAACCAGTCAAAGGAGTTTCATGAGCCAGATTAAGTATTTCCTGTCTGTAAGGTTTTGGAACTACTATTTGATAGTTCACAGACCACTCATCACCAGCAGGTACCTCGGGAGGTCTCCATTTTCTCATAAGAATTCCATTTTTAATGAAATAACAGACAGGAACTTCAGTGGCTTTAGTCTCACTTATGGCCCTTTGAAACAAACAGGAGATCTCAAGATCCTTTTCCTATTCGACGACAAGTGACTGTCGTTTATCACCCTGATTAGAATAAAGAGAACGAGTTGTTAAAAGAGGATCACTATGATCAATACCTTCTGATTGATGCAATCAAGGAGTAAAAGTGACCTCACCAAAAGCCTGACCTATAAACGTGTCAGCTAAAGGAATACTGTCTTCATCAACATCGTTCTCAAGAGCTTTCTTTGCCATAGCTCTGGTAACTGCGCTAGTTTGAAATATATCAGGGAATTCTTTTTCAGTTGGATCAACTTTCTGATCCAAATCAGGCTTGTCAGATACAAATGGATTAACTACAACCTTGTTTCCAGCTAAGTCGTTGCAATAAATAAATGCCCTCAACGGGTAAAACCGAGACTGTTCCGACTGTCACAGGTCCTGACACTAAGTCTGATGATAAATTTACACAATGGAGAGGAACATTAACAAAGCCGCACTCTACTCCCTGAATAAGAACACTTTCATTAGAAGAAGACTTCTCAGAAAAAGGCAAAGTACCTGACAATAAAAGACTCTGAGAAGCTCCTGTGTCCCTTAAAATTTAAATAGGGGTTGGATTGGCTGAATCACCCAAGAGTGATACAGAAACCTGCGATATGAATGTTTCATAAGTCTCCATAATAAAATCAGACAGGGATTTATTAAACCCAACAAAGGTATTGCTTTCAATACATGTCCGTGACCTTGACCTCTTAGAAATAGGAGCGTTTGGAACAAGTCTGTCTTGATTCTGATGCCTATTTTTCAATTTGTAGCAATCAGAAATAACGTGTCCTTTTTTCTTGCAACATGTACACGTCGGAAGAGACAAGGATCTAGAATCAAACTTCTCTGAAGTTTGATTTTTGAAAGTTGTGCTAGTTTGAGTTTGAAAAGGGCTGGTATTAGGCTGAAATACTTTTCTGCCAGAAGACTGTTGAGTAGAAGTCTTGTTAACAAAATTAACTTTATGTGTCAAAAAATATTCGTCAGCAGCTCGAGCAGCGTTCTCCAAGGTTTTAATCCTATGCTCATCAAGATAAGATTTAACGTCACTATGGACACAGTTTTTGAACTCTTCAATTAATATCATTTGCTTGAGATTTTGATAACCTTGTTCGACTTTCTTGGCTAAGTACCATCTATCAAACAACTGCTCTTTTTCTCTAGCAAATTCGACATGAGTTTGTCCAGCTTCTTTTCTGTAATTTCTGAATTTTTGCCGATAAGCTTCAGGGACTAACTCTTAACCCCTTAGAATGCATTCTTTAACCACATCATAGTCACCACTTTGGTGAACAGACAGTGAAGTGTAAATCTCACTAGCCTTACCAGTGAGTAAACATTGCAATAAATGAGTCCAATGCTCCCTTGGCCACTTTAAATTTTCTACAACTTTTTCAAAACGAATGAAGTATTTGTCTACTTCTTTTTCTCTGAAAGGGGGCACTAATCTAATATTCATCGTTAAATCAAAACTTAAATTTGGATTTGAAGTATGAAGGTATTTTTCACTTGCCAGCTCTATTTCTTTCATTTTACATTGATATTCCCTTTCTCTCTCTCTCTCTCTCTCTCTCTCTCTCTCTCTCTCTCTCTCTCTCTCTCTCTCTCTCTCTCTCTCTCTCTCTCTCTCTCTCTCTCTCTCTCTCTCTCTCTCTCTCTCTCTCTCTCTCTCTCTCTCTCTCTCTCTCTCTCTCTCTCTCTTGATCAATTTATTTTTCTTGTAACCGAATGTGCATCTGAATTTTTTGTGATTCAAATTGTCTTTCTTTCTTCTCTTTGTCATATTGTAATTGTTTTTCTTTCTCCCTTTCCTGTCTCTCTCTCCTCTTTGTCATATTGTAATTGTTTTTCTTTCTCCCTTTTTTGTCTCTCTCTCCCCTTTTTCATGTTGTAATTGTCTTTCTATCTCCTCTTTGTCATGTTGTAATTGCCTTTCTTTCTCCCTTTCCTGAAATTCCAGCTTCTTGAACTCTAATTCCATCTTGAATTTTAATTCTAATTTCTTTATTTTAATGTCAGAGTGAGTCTGATGCAGACTTACTCAAATCAAAGCACTTTTTTTTCCAAAACATTCTTTTCTACCAAATATTGGACCAAAATCTTTTTGATATCTTGTTTCGTTAAAGAAGCCTTGACTTCAGAAAGATCATATTTTCTGGCAAGTTGAATCAACTCATCTTTTTTGAAAAGATCTCATTGCTCCTGAGTAGGATTAGAAAGAAATATTTCTACACTTTATATGTCATTTTAATACAAGCCTGTCAATCTCACTAAAGATTTTTTAAAAATTTCAAAAACTAGGGTAATTCAAATTTAAAATGGAAGTTTTCTGAACAAATTTCTAGCCAAATTCCAATTGATCCCAATTTCGGACGAGCTCCCAATTTCTATGTTACGTGCTTAGGCTCGAATAAACAGTAACATAGAAAGAGTGAAAATAACAAGCTTGTAAAAACGTAATAAACAATTTATTGAGCACAAATATTTTCCAGAAAAGAAAAATAAACTTACGTTTTCAAGAATCAATTCCAAAATTAATCCAAAAATAATTCAAAATATTATCCACTAGAGAAATTGCAAAAGTCCTGGTAATACAATGTCCAAATAATTCCAAGTTCGAATCTTAGTGAAGTATCCAAGATGGAAGACGATGTCACGTGATGAAGTCAGTTCTTCGTAATAAAATTCTATAAGCACAATTCTTTTCCAGATAAATAACAAAATAAATCCTCTTGATCCAAACGAATTGAAATAATTTCCAATACAAGGTAATTGAAAATAACTCAAAACGACACAACTTAATATTCTAACAGTCTAAGTTCTACTAAATAGTTCGCTCCAAAACATAATTTATATACCTGTTTTAATTAAATAAGAAAGGGGTCAGATGATCTAGAATCTTTTAGAACAAACTGACGTTCACAAAATCACGTACACACCGTATGACCCAACTGAAAATAGAAAGATGTTTATAACAAAATTCCATAATGTCCTTGGAACCAACCAATCATTTTAAAAGCTTGTTTACAACTCTGAAGCCAGGTCAGAAATGAGGTTAACACCTGGTGTTTAATTTTAAGAGTACATGTCATCCCATTTTCAAAAATAATATCTCCCAATGAATGAATCTTAAACTTAAAATGTCAAATTTGAATCCGACAAACAAACAATTAAAATAAAAAATAAATGACCCAAATCAAATACACGTAACATTGAGAAAGCTATAATAAATCATGGGGAAAGCTATAATAAAGTACATTGAAAGTTATAATAAAGAATTGGAAAAGTTATAATAAAGCATTGGGTAAGTTACAGTGTAGCAAAGTGAAAGTTATAATAAAGCATTGTGAAAGTTATAATAAAGCATTGGATAAGTTATAACAAAGCATTGGGTAAATTATAATAAAGAATTCTGAAAGTTATAATAAAGCATTGGGAAAGTTATAATAAAGCATTGGGTAAGTTACAGTGTAGCACAGTGAAAGTTATAATAAAGCATTGTGAAAGTTATAATAAAGCATTGGATAAGTTATAACAAAGCATTGGGTAAATTATAATAAAGAATTGTGAAAGTTATAATAAAGCATTGGGAAAGTTATAATAAAGCATTGGCAAAGTTATAATGTAGCGAAGTGAAAGTTATAATAAAGCATTATGAAAGTTATAATAAAGAATTGTGAAAGTTATAATAAAGCATTGGCAAAGTTATAATAAAGTATTGTGAAAGTTATAATAAAGTATTGTGAAAGTTATAATAAAGCATTGTGAAAGTTATAATAAAGCATTGTGAAAGTTATAATAAAGCATTGTGAAAGTTATAATAAAGCATTGGCAAAGTTATAATAAAGTATTGTGAAAGTTATAATAAAGCATTGGAAAGGTATAATAAAGTACAGTGAAAGTTATAATAAAGCATTGGAAAAGTAAAAATAAAGTATTGTGAAAGTTATAATAAAGCATTGGGAAAGGTATAATAAAGTACAGTGAAAGTTATAATAAAGCATTGTGAAAGTTATAATAAAGCATTGTGAAAGTTATAATAAAGCATTGTGAAAGTTATAATAAAGCATTGGCAAAGATATAATAAAGTAATGTGAAAGTTATAATAAAGCATTGGGAAAGGTATAATAAAGTACAGTGAAAGTTATAATAAAGCATTGGAAAAGTTATAATAAAGTACAGTGAAAGTAATAATAAAGCATTGGAAAAGTTATAATAAAGCATTGGGTATGTTATAATAAAGCATTGGGAGAGATATAATAAAGCATTGGAAAAGTTATAATAAAGCATTGGGAAAGGTATAATAAAGTACAGTGAAAGTTATAATAAAGTACAGTGAAAGTTAAAATAAAGTATTGTGAAAGTTATAATAAAGCAATGTGAAAGTTATAATAAAGTATTGGCAAAGTTATAATAAAGCATTGGGTAAGTTACAATGTAGCGCAGTGAAAATTATAATAAAGCATTGTGAAAGTTATAATAAAGCACTGGGAAAGGTATAATAAAGTACAGTGAAAGTTATAATAAAGCATTGGAAAAGTTATAATAAAGCATTGGGTAAGTTACAATGTAGCGCAGTGAAAATTATAATAAAGCATCGGGAATGTTATAATAAAGCATTGGGTATGTTATAATAAAGCATTGGGAAATTTATGATAAAGCATTGTGAAAGTTAGAAATAGAGCATTAGGAAAGTTAAAATAAAACGTTGGGAAATTTGTAATAAAGAATTCGGAAAGGTATAATAAAGCATTGCGAAAGTTATTATAAAGCATTGTGAAAGTTATAATAAAGTATTGGGTATGTTATAATAAATCATTGGGCAAGATATAATAAAGAATTGGGTAAGTTATAATAAAGCATTGTGAAAGTTATAATATATTATTGTGAAAGTTATAATAAAGTATTGTGAAAGTTATAATAAAGTATTGTGAAAGTTATAATAAAGTATTGTGAAAGTTATAATAAAGCATTGGGTAAGTTATAATAAAGAATTGGGAAAATTACAATGTAGCACAGTGAAATTTATAATGAAGTATTGGGAAAGTTACAATGTAGCACAGTGAAAGTAATAATAAAGTATTGGGAAAGTTATAATAAAGCATTGTGAAAGTTATAATAAAGCATTGTGAAAGTTATATTAAAGAATTGGAAAAGTTATCATAAAGTATTGTGAAAGTTATAATAAAGCATTGTGAAAGTTACATTAAAGCATTGGAAAAGTTATAATAAAGTATTGGATAAGTTATAATAAAGTATTGGGAAAGTTACAATGTAGTGCAGTGAAAGTTATAATAAAGTATTGTGAAAGGTATAATAAAGCATTGTGAAAGTTATAATAAAGTATTTTGAAAGTTATAATAAAGCATTGGGAAAGTTACAATGTAGCACAGTGAAAGTTATAATAAAGTATTTTGAAAGTTATAATAAAGCATTGGGAAAGTTACAATGTAGCGCAGTGAAAGTTATAATAAAGTATTATGAAAGTTAAAATAAAGCATTGTGAAAGTTATAATAAAGTATTGTGAAATTTATAATAAAGCATTGGGAAAGTTATAATAAAGTATTGTGAAAGTTATAATAAAGTATTCTGAAAGTTATAAGAAAGCATTGGGAAAGTTATAATAAAGTATTGGGAAATTTGCAATGTAGCACAGTGAAAGTTATAATCAAGCATTGTGAAAGTTATAATAAAGCATTGGGAAAGTTACAATGTAGCACAGTGAAAGTTATAATAAAGTATTGGTAAAGTTACAATGTAGCACAGTGAAAGTTATAATAAAGTATTGGGAAAGTTATAATAAAGCATTGTGAAAGTTATAATAAAGCATTGTGAAAGTTACAATAAAGCATTGTGAAAGTTATAACAAAGCATTGTGAAAGTTATAATAAAGCATTGTGAAAGTTATAACAAAGTATTGTGAAAGTCATAAGAAAGCATTGTGAAAGTTATAATAAAGTATTGGCAAAGATATAATTAAGCATTGTGAAAGTTATAATAAAGCATTGTGAAAGTCATAATAAAGCATTGTGAAAGTTATAATAAGGTACAGTGAAAGTTAAAATAAAGTATTCTGAAAGGGCAAAGTTATAATAAAGCAATGGAAAAGTTATACTAAACCATTGTGAAAGTTATAATAAAATTCAGTGAAAGTTATAATAAAGCATTGTGAAAGTTATAATAAAGCATTGTGAAAGTTATAATAAAGTATTGGGAAAGTTATAATAAAGCATTGGGTAAGTTATAATAAAGTATTGGGAAAGTTATAATAAAGCATTGGGTAAGTTATAATAAAGGATTGTGAAAGTTATAATAAAGCATTGTGAAAGTTATAATAAAGCATTGTGAAAGTGATAAGAAAGCATTGTGAAAGTTATAATAAAGTATTGGCAAAGTTATAATAAAGCATTGTGAAAGTCATAACAAAGCATAGTGAAAATTATAATAAAGGATTGAGAAAGTTATAAGAAAGCATTGGGTATGTTATAATAAAGCACTGTGAAAGTTATAATAAAGCATTGTGAAAGTTATAATAAAGCATTGGGTAAGTTATAATAAAGCATTGGGTAAGTTATAATAAAGAATTGTGAAAGTCATAATAAAGCAGTGTGAAAGTTATAATAAAGCAATGGGTAAGTTTTAATAAAGCATTGGGAAAGTTATGATAAAGCATTGGGAAAGTCATAATAAAGTATTGTGAAAGTTATAATCAAGCAATGGGAAAGTTATAATAAAGCATTGTGAAAGTTGTAATAAAGCATTGTGAAAGTTATAATAAAGCATTGTGAAAGTTATAATAAAGCATTGTGAAAGTTATAATAAAGCATTGTGAAAGTTATAATAAAGTATTTGCAAAGTTATAATAAAGCATTGTGAAAGTCATAATAAAGCATTGTGAAAGTTATAATAAAGTATTGTGAAAGTTATAATAAAGAATTGGGTATGTTATAATAAAGCATTGTGAAAGTTATAACAAAGCATTGTGAAAGTTATAATAAAGCATTGTGAAAGTTATAATAAATCATTGGGAAAGTTATAATAAAGCATTGTGAAAGTTATAATAAAGCATTGGGTAAGTTATAATAAAGCATTGTGAAAGTTATAATAAAGTATTGTGAAAGTTATAATAAAGTATTGTGAAAGTTATAATGAAGCATTGTGAAAGTTATAACAAAGCATTGTGAAAGTTATAATAAAGCATTGTGAAAGTTATAATAAAGCATTGGGAAAGTTATAATAAAGCATTGTGCAAGTTGTAATAAAGCAATGCGGAAGTTATAATAAAGTATTGGCAAAGTTATAATAAAGAATTGGGTAAGTTACAATGTAGCGCAGTGAAAATTATAATAAAGCATTGTGAAAGTTATAATAAAGCATTGTGAAAGTTATAATAAAGCATTGTGACAGTTATAATAGAGCATTGTCAAAGTTATAATAAAGCTTTAGGAAAGGTATAATAAAGTACAGTAAAAGTTATATTAAAGCATTGGAAAAGTTATAATAAAGCATTGGGTAAGTTACAATGTAGCACAGTGAAAATTATAATAAAGCATTAGGAACATTATAATAAAGCATTGGGTATGTTTTAATAAAGCATTGGGAAATTCATGATAAAGCATTGTGAAAGTTAGAAATAGAGCATTAGGAAAGTTAAAATAAAACGTTGGGAAATTCGTATTAAAGAATTCGGAAAGGTATAATAAAGCATTGGGAAAGTTATAATAAAGCATTGGGAAAGTTATTATAAAGCATTGTGAAAGTTATAATAAAGTATTGGGTATGTTATAATAAATTATTGGGCAAGTTATCATAAAGAATTGGGTAAGTTATAATAAAGCATTGTGAAAGTTATAATAAAGCATTGGGAAAGTTATAATAAAGATTTGGGAAAGTTATAATAAAGCATTGTGAAAGTTATAATAAAGTATTGTGAAAGTTATAATAAAGCATTGGGTAATTTATAATAAAGCATTGGGAAATTTACAATGTAACACAGTGAAAGTTATAATGAAGTATTGGGAAAGTTACAAAGTAGCACAGTGAAAGTTATAATAAAGTATTGGGAAAGTTATAATAAAGCATTGTGAAAGTTATAATAAAGCATTCTGAAAGTTATATTAAAGCATTGGAAAAGTTATAATAAAGTATTGTGAAAGTTATAATAAAGCATTGTGAAAGTTATATTAAAGCATTGGAAAAGTTATAATAAAGTATTGGATAAGTTATAATAAAGTATTGGGAAAGTTACAATGTAGCGCAGTGAAAGTTATAATAAAGTATTCTGAAAGTTTTAATAAAGCATTGTGAAAGTTATAATAAAGTATTTTGAAAGTTATAATAAAGCATTGGGAAAGTTACAATGTAGCCCAGTGAAAGTTATAATAAAGTATTGTGAAAGTTAAAATAAAGTATTTTGAAAGTTATAATAAAGCATTGGGAAAGTTACAATGTAGCACAGTGAAAGTTATAATAAAGTATTGTGAAAGTTATAATAAAGCATTGTGAAAGTTATAATTAAGCATTGTGAAAGTTATAATAAAGTATTGTGAAAGTTATAATAAAGAATTGGATAAGTTATAATACAGTATTGTGAAAGTTATAATAAAGCATTGTGAAAATTATAATAAAGTATTGGGAAAGTTATAAAAAAGCATTGGGAAAGTCGCAATGTAGCACAGTGAAAGTTATAATAAAGCATTGTGAAAGATATAATAAAGCATTGTGAAAGTTACAATAAAGTGCATTGAATGTTATAATAAAGCATTGTGAAAATTATAATAGAGTATTGTGAAAGTTATAATAAAGCATTGTGAAAGTTATAATAAAGCATTGTGAAAGTTATAATAAAGTATTGTGAAAGTTATAATAAAGCATTGTGAAAGTTATAATAAAGCATTGTGAAAGTTATAATAAAGCATTGGCAAAGTTATAATAAAGCATTGTGAATGTTATAACAATGTATTGGGAAAGTTACAATGTAGCACACTGAAAGTTACAATGTACACAGTGAAAGTTATAATAAAGTGCAGTGAAAGTTATAATAAAGTACAGTGAAAGTTATAATAAAGTATTGTGAAAGTTATAATATAGTATTGTGAAAGTTATAATAAAGATTTGTGAAAGTTATAATAAAGTATTGTGAAAGTTATAATAAAGCATTGTGAAAGTGATAATAAAGCATTGTGAAAGTTATAACAATGTATTGGGAAAGTTACAATGTAGCACAGGGAAAGTTATAATAAAGTGCAGTGAAGGTTATAATAAAGCATTGTGAAAGTTATAATAAAGCATTGTGAAAGTTATAATAAAGTATTAGGAAAGTTATAATAAAGCATTGGGTAAGTTATAATAAAGTATTGGGTAAGTTATAATAAAGCATTGGGTAAGTTATAATAAAGGATTGTGAAAGTTATAATAAAGCATTGTGAAAGTTATAATAAAGCATTGTGAAAGTTATAAGAAAGCATTGGGAAAATTATAATAAAGCATTGTGAAAGTTATAATAAAGTATTGGCAAAGTTATAATAAAGCATTGTGAAAGTCATAATAAAGCATTGTGAAAATTATAATAAAGTATTGTGAAAGTTATAAGAAAGCATTGGGTATGTTATAATAAAGCACTGTGAAAGTTATAACAAAGCATTGTGAAAGTTATAATAAAGCATTGTGAAAGTTATAATAAAGCATTGGGTAAGTTATAATAAAGCATTGGGTAAGTTATAATAAAGAATTGTGAAAGTCATAATAAAGCAGTGTGAAAGTTATAATAAAGCATTGGGTAAGTTATAATAAAGCATTGGGAAAGTTATAATAAAGCATTGGGAAAGTTATAATAAAGTATTGGGAAAGTTATAATCAAGCATTGGGAAAGTTATAATAAAGCATTTTGAAAGTTGTAATAAAGCATCGTGAATAATAAAGCAATGTGAAAGTTATAATAAAGTAATGTGAAAGTTATAATAAAGTGCAGTGAAAGTTATAATAAAGTATTGTGAAAGTTATAATATAGTATTGTGAAAGTTATAATAAAGATTTGTGAAAGTTATAATAAAGTATTGTGAAAGTTATAATAAAGCATTGTGAAAGTGATAATAAAGCATTGTGAAAGTTATAACAATGTATTGGGAAAGTTACAATGTAGCACAGTGAAAGTTATAATAAAGTGGAGTGAAAGTTATAATAAAGTACAGTGAAAGTTATAATAAAGCATTGTGAAAGTTATAATAAAGTATTGTGAAAGTTATAATAAAGAATTGGGTAAGTTATAATAAAGCATTGTGAAAGTTATAATAAAGCATTGGGAAAGTTATAATAAAGAATTTGGAAAGGTATAATAAAGCATTGTGAAAGGTATAATAAAAAATTGTGAAAGTTATAATAAATCATTGTGAAAGTTATAATATAGTATTGTGAAAGTTATAATAAAGCATTGTGAAAGTTATAATAAAGCATTGTGAAAGTTATAACAAAGCATTGGGTAAGTTACAATGTAGCACAGTGAAAATTATAATAAAGCATTGGGAACATTATAATAAAGCATTGGGTAAGTTATAATAAAGCATTGGGAAATTTACAATGTAGCACACTGAAAGTTATAATGAAGTATTGGGAAAGTAACAATGTAGCACAGTGAAAGTTATAATAAAGTATTGGGAAAGTTATAATAAAGCATTGTGAAAGTTATAATAAAGTATTGTGAAAGTTAAATAAAGAATTGGGTAAGTTATAATAAAGCATTGTGAAAGTTATAATAAAGCATTGTGAAAGTTATAATAAAGCATTGGGAAAGTTATAATAAAGAATTGGGAAAGTTATAATAAAGCATTGTGAAAGTTATAATAAAGTATTGTGAAAGTTATAATAAAGCATTGGGGAAGTTATAATAAAGCATTGGGAAATTTACAATGTAACACAGTGAAAGTTATAATGAAGTATTGGGAAAGTTACAAAGTAGCACAGTGAAAGTTATAATAAAGTATTGGGAAAGTTATAATAAAGCATTGTGAAAGTTATAATAAAGCATTCTGAAAGTTATATTAAAGCATTGGAAAAGTTATAATAAAGTATTGTGAAAGTTATAATAAAGCATTGTGAAAGTTATATTAAAGCATTGGAAAAGTTATAATAAAGTATTGGATAAGTTATAATAAAGTATTGGGAAAGTTACAATGTAGCGCAGTGAAAGTTATAATAAAGTATTCTGAAAGTTTTTATAAAGCATTGTGAAAGTTATAATAAAGTATTTTGAAAGTTATAATAAAGCATTGGGAAAGTTACAATGTAGCCCAGTGAAAGTTATAATAAAGTATTGTGAAAGTTAAAATAAAGTATTTTGAAAGTTATAATAAAGCATTGGGAAAGTTACAATGTAGCACAGTGAAAGTTATAATAAAGTATTGTGAAAGTTATAATAAAGCATTGTGAAAGTTATAATTAAGCATTGTGAAAGTTATAATAAAGTATTCTGAAAGTTATAATAAAGAATTGGATAAGTTATAATAAAGTATTGTGAAAGTTATAATAAAGCATTGTGAAAATTATAATAAAGTATTGGGAAAGTTATAAAAAAACATTGTGAAAGTCGCAATGTAGCACAGTGAAAGTTATAATAAAGCATTGTGAAAGATATAATAAAGCATTGTGAAAGTTACAATAAAGTGCAGTGAACGTTATAATAAAGCATTGTGAAAATTATAATAGAGTATTGTGAAAGTTATAATAAAGCATTGTGAAAGTTATAATAAAGCATTGTGAAAGTTATAATAAAGCATTGTGAAAGTTATAATAAAGCATTGTGAAAGTTATAATAAAGCATTGTGAAAGTTATAATAAAGCATTGGCAAAGTTATAATAAAGCATTGTGAATGTTATAACAATGTATTGGGAAAGTTACAATGTAGCACACTGAAACTTACAATGTACACAGTGAAAGTTATAATAAAGTGCAGTGAAAGTTATAATAAAGTACAGTGAAAGTTATAATAAAGTATTGTGAAAGTTATAATATAGTATTGTGAAAGTTATAATAAAGATTTGTGAAAGTTATAATAAAGTATTGTGAAAGTTATAATAAAGCATTGTGAAAGTGATAATAAAGCATTGTGAAAGTTATAACAATGTATTGGGAAAGTTACAATGTAGCACAGTGAAAGTTATAATAAAGTATTGTGAAAGTTATAATAAAGTGCAGTGAAAGTTATAATAAAGCATTATGAAAGTTATAATAAAGCATTGTGAAAGTTATAATAAAGTATTAGGAAAGTTATAATAAAGCATTGGGTAAGTTATAATAAAGTATTGGGTAAGTTATAATAAAGCATTGGGTAAGTTATAATAAAGGATTGTGAAAGTTATAATAAAGCATTGTGAAAGTTATAATAAAGCATTGTGAAAGTTATAAGAAAGCATTGTGAAAAATATAATGAAGCATTGTGAAAGTTATAATAAAGTATTGGCAAAGTTATAATAAAGCATTGTGAAAGTCATAATAAAGCATTGTGAAAATTATAATAAAGTATTGTGAAAGTTATAAGAAAGCATTGGGTATGTTATAATAAAGCATTGTGAAAGTTATAACAAAGCATTGTGAAAGTTATAATAAAGCATTGTGAAAGTTATAATAAAGCATTGGGTACATTATAATAAAGCATTGGGTAAGTTATAATAAAGAATTGTGAAAGTCATAATAAAGCAGTGTGAAAGTTATAATAAAGCATTGGGTAAGTTATAATAAAGCATTGGGAAAGTTATAATAAAGCATTGGGAAAGTTATAATAAAGTATTGTGAAAGTTATAATCAAGCATTGGGAAAGTTATAATAAAGCATTGTGAAAGTTGTAATAAAGCATCGTGAATAATAAAGCAATGTGAAAGTTATAATAAAGTAATGTGAAAGTTATAATAAAGTGCAGTGAAAGTTATAATAAAGTATTGTGAAAGTTATAATATAGTATTGTGAAAGTTATAATAAAGATTTGTAAAAGTTATAATAAAGTATTGTGAAAGTTATAATAAAGCATTGTGAAAGTGATAATAAAGCATTGTGAAAGTTATAACAATGTATTGGGAAAGTTACAATGTAGCACAGTGAAAGTTATAATAAAGTGGAGTGAAAGTTATAATAAAGTACAGTGAAAGTTATAATAAAGCATTGTGAAAGTTATAATAAAGTATTGTGAAAGTTATAATAAAGAATTGGGTAAGTTATAATAAAGCATTGTGAAAGTTATAATAAAGCATTGTGAAAGTTATAATAAAGCATTGGGAAAGTTATAATAAAGAATTCGGAAAGGTATAATAAAGCATTGTGAAAGTTATAATAAAAAATTGTGAAAGTTATAATAAATCATTGTGGAAGTTATAATAAAGTATTGTGAAAGTTATAATAAAGCATTGTGAAAGTTATAATAAAGCATTGTGAAAGTTATAACAAATCATTGGGTAAGTTACAATGTAGCACAGTGAAAATTATAATAAAGCATTGGGAACGTTATAATAAAGCATTGGGTAAGTTATAATAAAGCATTGGGAAATTTACAATGTAGCACAGTGAAAGTTATAATGAAGTATTGGGAAAGTAACAATGTAGCACAGTGAAAGTTATAATAAAGTATTGGGAAAGTTATAATAAAGCATTGTGAAAGTTATAATAAAGCATTCTGAAAGTTATATTAAAGCATTGGAAAAGTTAAAATAAAGTATTGTGAAAGTTATAATAAAGCATTGTGAAAGTTATATTAAAGCATTGGAAAAGTTATAATAAAGAATTGGATAAGTTATAATAAAGTATTGGGAAAGTTACAATGTAGCGCAGTGAAAGTTATAATAAAGTATTCTGAAAGTTATAATAAAGCATTGTGAAAGTTATAATAAAGTATTTTGAAAGTTATAATAAAGCATTGTGAAAGCTACAATGTAGCGCAGTGAAAGTTATAATAAAGTATTTTGAAAGTAATAATAAAGCATTGGGAAAGTTACAATGTAGCGCAGTGAAAGTTATAATAAAGTATTGTGAAAGTTAAAATAAAGCAATGTGAAAGTTATAATAAAGTATTGTGAAACTTATAATCAAGCATTGGGAAAGTTATAATAAAGTATTGTGAAAGTTATAATAAAGTATTGTGAAAGTTATAATAAAGTATTGGGAAAGTTATAATAAAGTATTCTGAAAGTTATAAGAAAGCATTGAGAAAGTTATAATAAAGTATTGGGAAATTTGCAATGTAGCACAGTGAAAGTTATAATAAAGCATTGAGAAAGTTATAATAAAGTATTGTGAAAGTTATAATAAAGTATTGTGAAAGTTATAATAAAGCATTGGGAAAGTTTTGCTAAAGTATTCTGAAAGTTATAACAAAGCATTGAGAAAGTTATAATAAAGTATTGGGATATTTGCAATGTAGCACAGTGAAAGTCATAATAAAGCATTGTGAAAGTTATAATAAAGCATTGGGAAAGTTACAATGTAGCACAGTGAAAGTTATAATAAAGTATTGTGAGAGTTATAATAAAGCATTGTGAAAGTTATAATAAAGCATTGTGAAAGTTATAACAAAGCATTGTGAAAGTTATAATAAAGTATTGGCAAAGTTATAATAAAGCATTGGGAAAGATATAATAAAGCATTGTGAAAGTTATAATAAAGCATTGTGAAAGTTATAATAAAGTATTGGCAAAGTTATAATAAAGCATTGTGAAAGTTATAATAAAGCATTGGGAAAGTTACAATGTAGCACAGTGAAAGTCATAATAAAGCATTGTGAAAGTTATAATAAAGCATTGGGAAAGTTACAATGTAGCACAGTGAAAGTTATAATAAAGTATTGTGAGAGTTATAATAAAGCATTGTGAAAGTTATAATAAAGCATTGTGAAAGTTATAACAAAGCATTGTGAAAGTTATAATAAAGTATTGGCAAAGTTATAATAAAGCATTGGGAAAGTTATAATAAAGCATTGTGAAAGTTATAATAAAGCATTGTGAAAGTTATAATAAAGTATTGGCAAAGTTATAATAAAGCATTGTGAAAGTTATAATAAAGCATTGGGAAAGTTACAATGTAGCACAGTGAAAGTTATAATAAAGTATTGTGAGAGTTATAATAAAGCATTGTGAAAGTTATAATAAAGCATTGTGAAAGTTATAACAAAGCATTGTGAAAGTTATAATAAAGTATTGGCAAAGTTATAATAAAGCATTGTGAAAGTTATAATAAAGCATTGTGAAAGTTATAATAAAGCATTGTGAAAGTTATAATAAAGCATTGTGAAAGTTATAATAAAGTATTGGCAAAGTTATAATAAAGCATTGGGAAAGTTATAATAAAGCATTGTGAAAGTTATAATAAAGCATTGTGAGAGTTATAATAAAGCATTGTGAAAGTTATAATAAAGTATTGTGAAAGTTATAACAAAGCATTGTGAAAGTTATAATAAAGAATTGGCAAAGTTATAATAAAGCATTGGGAAAGTTATAATATTGCATTGTGAAAGTTATAATAAAGCATTGTGAAAGTCATAATAAAGCATTGTGAAAGTTATAATAAAGTATTGGCAAAGTTATAATAAAGCATTGTGAAAGTTATAATAAAGCATTGTGAAAGTTATAATAAAGTATTGGCAAAGTTATAATAAAGCATTGGGAAAGTTATAATAAAGCATTGTGAAAGTTATAATAAAGCATTGTGAAAGTTATAATAAAGCATTGTGAAAGTTATAATAAAGTATTGGCAAAGTTATAATAAAGCATTGTGAAAGTTATAACAAAGCATTGTGAAAGTTATAATAAAGTATTGGCAAAGTTATAATAAAGCATTGTGAAAGTTATAATAAAGCATTGTGAAAGCTATAATAAAGCATTGTGAAAGTCATAATAAAGCATTGTGAAAGTTATAATAAATCATTGTGAAAGTTATAATAAAGCATTGTGAAAGTTATAATAAAGCATTGTGAAAGTCATAATAAAGCATTGTGAAAGTCATAATAAAGCATTGTGAAAGGTATAATAAAGCATTGTGAAAGTAATAATAAAGCATAGTGAAAGTTACAATAAAGCATTGGAAAAGTTATAATACAGTATTGTATAAGTTATAATAAAGTATTGGGAAAGTTACAATGTAGTGCAGTGAAAGTTATAATAAAGTATTGTGAAAGTTATAATATATTATTGTGAAAGTTATAATAAAGTATTGTGAAAGTTATAATAAAGTATTGTGAAAGTTATAATAAAGTATTGTGAAAGTTATAATAAAGCATTGGGTAAGTTATAATAAAGAATTGGGAAAATTACAATCTAGCACAGTGAAATTTATAATGAAGTATTGGGAAAGTTACAATGTAGCACAGTGAAAGTTATAATAAAGTATTGTGAAAGTTATAATAAAGCATTGTGAAAGTTATATTAAAGCATTGGGAAAGTTATCATAAAGTATTGTGAAAGTTATAATAAAGCATTGTGAAAGTTAGATTAAAGCATTGGAAAAGTTATAATAAAGTATTGGATAAGTTATAATAAAGTATTGGGAAAGTTACAATGTAGTGCAGTGAAAGTTATAATAAAGTATTGTGAAAGGTATAATAAAGCATTGTGAAAGTTATGATAAAGTATTTTGAAAGTTATAATAAAGCATTGGGAAAGTTACAATGTAGCACAGTGAAAGTTATAATAAAGTATTTTGAAAGTTATAATAAAGCATTGGGAATGTTACAATGTAGCGCAGTGAAAGTTATAATAAAGTATTATGAAAGTTAAAATAAAGCATTGTGAAAGTTATAATAAAGTATTGTGAAATTTATAATAAAGCATTGGGAAAGTTATAATAAAGTATTGTGAAAGTTATAATAAAGTATTCTGAAAGTTATAATCAAGCATTGTGAAAGTTATAATAAAGTATTGGGAAATTTGCAATGTAGCACAGTGAAAGTTATAATCAAGCATTGTGAAAGTTATAATAAAGCATTAGGAAAGTTACAATGTAGCACAGTGAAAGTTATAATAAAGTATTGGTAAAGTTACAATGTAGCACAGTGAAAGTTATAATAAAGTATTGGGAAAGTTATAATAAAGCATTGTGAATGTTATAATAAAGCATTGTGAAAGTTATAATAAAGCATTGTGAAAGTTATAACAAAGCATTGTGAAAGTTATAATAAAGCATTTTGAAAGTTATAACAAAGTATTGTGAAAGTCATAAGAAAGCATTGTGAAAGTTATAATAAAGTATTGGCAAAGTTATAATAAAGCATTGTGAAAGTTATAGTAAAGCATTGTGAAAGTCATAATAAAGCATTGTGAAAGTTATAATAAGGTACAGTGAAAGTTAAAATAAAGTATTCTGAAAGGGCAAAGTTATAATAAAGCATTGGAAAAGTTATACTAAACCATTGTGAAAGTTATAATAAAATTCAGTGAAAGTTATAATAAAGCATTGTGAAAGTTATAATAAAGCATTGTGAAAGTTATAATAAAATATTGGGAAAGTTATAATAAAGCATTGGGTAAGTTATAATAAATCATTGTGAAAGTTATAATAAAGCATTGTGAAAGTTATAATAAAGCATTGTGAAAGTTATAATAAAATTCAGTGAAAGTTATAATAAAGCATTGTGAAAGTTATAATAAAGCATTGTGAAAGTTATAATAAAGTATTGGGAAAGTTATAATAAACCATTGTGAAAGTTATAATAAAATTCAGTGAAAGTTATAATAAAGCATTGTGAAAGTTATAATAAAGCATTGTGAAAGTTATAATAAAGTATTGGGAAAGTTATAATAAAGCATTGGGTAAGTTATAATAAAGTATTGGGTAAGTTATAATAAAGCATTGGGTAAGTTATAATAAAGGATTGTGAAAGTTATAATAAAGCATTTTGAAAGTTATAATAAAGTATTGTGAAAGTTATAATCATGCATTGGGAAAGTTATAATAAAGCATTGTGAAAGTTGTAGTAAAGCATTGTGAAAGTTATAATAAAGCATTGTGAAAGTTATAATAAAGCATTGTGAAAGTCATAATAAAGCATTGTGAAAGTTATAATAAGGTACAGTGAAAGTTAAAATAAAGTATTCTGAAAGGGCAAAGTTATAATAAAGCAATGGAAAAGTTATACTAAACCATTGTGAAAGTTATAATAAAATTCAGTGAAAGTTATAATAAAGCATTGTGAAAGTTATAATAAAGTATTGGGAAAGTTATAATAAAGCATTGGGTAAGTTATAGTAAAGTATTGGGTAAGTTATAATAAAGCATTGGGTAAGTTATAATAAAGGATTGTGAAAGTTATAATAAAGCATTGTGAAAGTTATAATAAAGCATTGTGAAAGTTATAAGAAAGCATTGTGAAAGTTATAATAAAGTATTGGCAAAGTTATAATAAAGCATTGTGAAAGTCATAATAAAGCATAGTGAAAATTATAATAAAGTATTGTGAAAGTTATAAGAAAGCATTGGGTATGTTATAATAAAGCACTGTGAAAGTTATAACAAAGCATTGTGAAAGTTATAATAAAGCATTGTGAAAGTTATAATAAAGCATTGGGTAAGTTATAATAAAGCATTGGGTAAGTTATAATAAAGAATTGTGAAAGTCATAATAAAGCAGTGTGAAAGTTATAATAAAGCATTGGGTAAGTCATAATAAAGCATTGGGAAAGTTATATTAAAGCATTGGGAAAGTTATAATAAAGTATTGTGAAAGTTATAATCATGCATTGGGAAAGTTATAATAAAGCATTGTGAAAGTTGTAATAAAGCATTGTGAAAGTTATAATAAAGCATTGTGAAAGTTATAATAAAGCATTGTGAAAGTTATAATAAAGCATTGTGAAAGTTATAATAAAGTATTTGCAAAGTTATAGTAAAGCATTGTGAAAGTCATAATAAAGCATTGTGAAAGTTATAATAAAGAATTGTGAAAGTTATAATAAAGCATTGTGAAAGTTATAATAAATCATTGGGAAAGTTATAGTAAAGCATTGTGAAAGTTATAATAAAGCATTGTGAAAGTCATAATAATGCATTGTGAAAGTTATAATAAAGTATTGTGAAAGTTATAATAAAGAATTGGGTATGTTATAATAAAGCATTGTGAAAGTTATAACAAAGCATTGTGAAAGTTATAATAAAGCATTGTGAAAGTTATAATAAATCATTGGGAAAGTTATAATAAAGCATTGTGAAAGTTATAATAAAGCATTGGGTAAGTTATAATAAAGCATTGTGAAAGTTATATTAAAGTATTGTGAAAGTTATAATAAAGTTTTGTGAAAGTTATAATAAAGCATTGTGAAAGTTATAACAAAGCATTGTGAAAGTTATAATAAAGCATTGTGAAAGTTATAATAAAGCATTGGGAAAGTTATAATAAAGCATTGTGCAAGTTGTAATAAAGCAATGCGAAAGTTATAATAAAGTATTGGCAAAGTTATAATACAGAATTGGGTAAGTTACAATGTAGCGCAGTGAAAATTATAATAAAGCATTGTGAAAGTTATAATAAAGCATTGTGAAAGTTATTATAAAGCATTGTGAGAGTTATAATAGAGCATTGTCAAAGTTATAATAAAGCTTAAGGAAAGGTATAGCAGCTGAGAGGGTGAACCCTACAACCTTTTTAGACAAAATAAGGCTTCCTACGAGAGGGTGAACAGACCACGTTTTCAAGCATTAATAAGGCTTCCTACGAAATCTCATTTAACCAAAAAAAAAAAAAAATATCTCCATTTAGCAAACGGAGACTTTACGATTTTTTAATCAATTTTGGTCACAACGTTGTTGTCGTTCACCCTCTCTGCTGCTGGAACTTTCAGTTCTGGTTAACAAAAATAATAAATGATTTCAACCGAATATTTGATCGAGTCTTTAGGACGAAAATCATTTATGATGGAAGTCCTTAGGACTTTACAAACAAACTAATCGCTAACACCTCCTCTTGTAGATCAATTAAATTATTTGACTGGTCGGTGAGTCGGAAATTAATTTTCGTTAACGAATTATTATGGCATCGCATGTAGACAGGATTAATTGGGTTTTCAATAATTAGGAATCCTGGAGGAGCTGTTGGTGCAAACGAATAAAGAATATATCCCTGCTGAGCTTGATTTGATTGCTCTAGATTAATTTGATAGCTTCCTTCAATTGCATCACATACTAAATTGAGCGCAATCACCGTTGAAATATTCACATTATGAGGGGCAATATGCCTACCGCCACCATCTGGATCATTATTATACCTGAGGAGGACAGTTGAATCTGGATTTTGTAGCGCCTTGATATCGGTTTTAACAATTCTTGCTAGTTCATCAGCGTTGTATTTGGGAAACTTGAAATTACGCAGATTGTCTTCTGTGGTATTGTAATCGGGTAGGAATCGTTGTTTATTGTCGCTGTTGTCATTAATTATTGTTTGAATAGTTAGTTCATAGATATATTTCAGTCAGATATAAGTTGATTTATTATTTCAACATGTTTTTGCGATTTTGTTTTCCGTAGTTGTTCTAGTTGTGTTTCATATAATTGTTTAATTTCATTAAAATAACCACGGACGTCAGTTAGCGTAAATGAAATAGTAACAGATGAGTCGGTTGTTCTTTTAATGATAAAATCCCATTGCAATGTGTCTTTGTTGGTAAATATAAATCTATCGGCGATTCTTCCTTTTCTTATATCAGATAAATTATCTCGATAACTGGGATTGATTTCATGATATGATTGTACGTCCGTGGTTAAGTCGGTGGCGGATTTTTCCGGTGGTTTTTCAGGCCATCCTAACACTGTTCTTAACGAGCTGTTATAGATATCTACAATGTATCCCTCTGTGCTTATTTCGATCGACGACGAGAGCGTCGGTTGATGAAGATTAATAGCTATTTTTGATTCTTTTCCAGTGATTGATTTTATTCTACGCTGAATTTCAGCATTGATTTGCTTAATTTGGTACGACCCAGTTGGTAACGAAACAGTTTCCCACTCTGGAGTACCATCGGGTTTATTCTTATACGAGAACACCAGTGCGTTATTCGGTTGCTGACCGCCAAATGCAACCGATCTGATATTAGGACAGCTATGATATACTCGTAATTTTGCCAGCGCGATCTCGCGCACTGGAATCGGAGAAGGGAAGTTCACACTAAATTGTGGGGTTGTTGATGTTATTGATATCATGCTTGTTCGTATCGGAGTGGTATTCTCCGCGATTCGTTGAAGCAGTTGCAATTCGTTGAATTGTAGTGACATTATTGTTAACGCTGTCTTCAATTTCCAATTTCAACATCGCGGAGTTATACAACTGGGTCATCCTGGAAAATTCAACATCGGATATGAACGAATTATCTATTGATAGCGAGATCAACTCGGATAATTTCGAGTACGCGTCAAATACCACCCGGTACCGAGCTGTATAATCACTGAGTTTTTTCTGAGAACACGATGATATTTTTTTAGTTATCGCGGTGGCGACTGCAGCAATTGTTGTTGCCGCGGAGATAGCAATTGAAACTGCAATCGGAGCCATCATGGTCACCGTCGACAAAATAACTCCTGCGCTGGCCATCACACCGGACACCGAGTACACAGTTACATCGATGGCGGTAATTCTTCTGCGGTTTTTTTTCATTTTTTCACGATAGCGCTCAGAAAGTGATTTCAAGTTCGCGGAAAACTCTTTTACGGTATCGAATCGATATTGCGACGATGACGAAGTCATTGTTGTTATTTTAAACCTGATAGTGTTTTCAATTATCCTATTATTGAAGTGGTTTTAGGATCGGATGGGGGGATACCGGATACAAATTCTATTATCCAGGGTAGTGACTCCCTAATCACAGACTCGTCGGAATTGTTTATAGTAATCGTAAGCGGGATTGGTATATAGGGTGGAGGTGGTGGTATTTTCTCTAGTATATACATCAATGTGTTAACACCGTTGATACCTGTGTTGCAGAATCCCAAATCAAATTTACGGTGATGTATTATTGTAAGTCGGTAGCAACCTGGTACACCAGTATGTCTGTGGCCAACATAAAGATAATTTCTGTTTCCTCGGATCCAATCAAAAGTTCCACTATCAACCGTGTACACGATGTTATTAACGGCGCTTACACTATGTGGAATTTTTACCTTATTGATAGCCGCGATAATTTCAGCGAGAGTCATGACTGCCACAAGTGGGTTTCCAAAGAACTTACCAACAATGTCGTTGACTGGTTTTTGATCTCCCTTTAGTTTAATAATATCGTCAATGACGTCGGAATAGGTTTTATCGATTTCAGTATATTTCATCAACGTTTTATTGCGACGACTAAAAAATGAAACCAAAAGGAGGTCGGATCCAAAACCTTTTCGGACTAGATAATCCCCCTCAAGTTGAGAATATGTCGTAGTGATATTGTAACTTTTAGAACCCTCAAAGAAATTTTTAGCCATTTCACTGGTGGGTTTTTGTTCGTCAATAGCGCTTTTAATTTCCGCGAGAGTCATGCCTGTCAATGATGTGGTTTCAGAAACAGGTGTTCTCCCTAAAAATTTATCCACGATGGTATTAAGTGTTGTTTGTTTCACCATAAACATATTAATATCTTTGAGAGTCATTGTAGATGTAGCTGGGACACCAAAGAAACTATTAGCGATGTAGGCATTGTGAGTATGCTTGCCGATAAACTCGCTAATTTCAGCGAGAGTCATGCCAGCCACAAGTGGGGTTCCAAAAAACTTAACAACTACGTCGTTTGTGAGTTTTTGTACCTTCTCAAAATCTTCGCTTACTTTAAAAATCTCGAGATAATTTGCCTTGATTTCTGAAGCAGTCATCATCCTTCCAGCTTCCTTGTTAGCGAAGAATGAATTCAACAAGTCTTTAATTTCAGCTAGAGTCATGCCAACCACAAGCGGGGTTCCAAAGAATTTATGTACGACATTTTTGCGAAAATTATTATAACCTCGTATATGATCATCCAGCTCACGGCCGTGGGTGGCAATCGTGTTGTCGTGGGTGGCAATCGTGTTGTCGTGGGCGGCAATCTTGTCGGTGATCGTAGAAATAAGATTACCAGGTTTAAGTCGTCCACCGTTGGAATACAGCGCAATAGAGTTTTCAGCGGCATCGCTCTGCCGTATCAAAATGTCATTCACGGATATATTATTGCTTTTCAATTTACCCTGGCGATCTTGAAATACAACTAATTCGTTCGGGTCAACATCTATTAAATTTAACATCTCAGCGATTTCATCTTCAATTATTTTTTTTACATCCTCGATAGAACCCGCAGATGTTTCCTCGGTGGGTTCCAACATTGACAGAGATTGTCCCCAAATATCAATCATTATTGTTAGCGTAACTTGTGTTTTCAATTTATTGATCCTTGTAATTTCCCACTCGTGTATTCGTTTACAACCAGATGAGGTGGTTTCCACGGAGATCCAAAGGATTTTAATGAAATCTCCGCGAGGACATTTAATACTTCACGGCCGCATATCGGTGGATCATTTAATTGTTGTGTTGGCAGCGTGGAATAAAAAATCGGAAACTTTTTGAGTTTCATCGAAGAATTTATATACCGCATAAACTCGCTTGGTGGAGCTAACCCATATGAATCGAAATAGACAATCCCACGTGGATCAATCGCGTATGCAACCCAGTGAGTTCCCGATCCGCTGCTGTTATCAAGATTGATGATACCGGTTTCAACGTTATTTGGTTTTCTCGGTAATTGATCTCTCATAAAAACCCCTCTGAAGTTTTTTATCTCTAGTTTTTTAGCAGCATCAATTAAATCAAAATTGGACATAGGAAGCATAGGTTCCTCAACAATTGGGCTTTCAATTAAACCGTTCCTGGTATTCTTAGACCCGATCCGTTCACGGATCTCCCGCTGTACCATGAATACGGGGTTGCTGGTAGGTACAACCCTTTTCCCATTTTTTTTATATCCTTTCCCAGTTGCCTTTTTCAACGCCATCCCTGCTGCGGTCCCAACGGCTCCCAACGCTGCCGCTTTCGCCACCGCTGGGGCAGCCGCTGCAATCAATGCTGGTATTGCAGCTAACAATGGAAATATACCACCTGATTTTATCATGTTGGCGACTGCAGCTTTCGAAAATTCTATTTGAACCCCTTTCTTATTCTTTAGCGCATCATTGAAATGTTTTATTTGACGATCCGTCAGTGATATTTTATGTGTACCGCCGGACATCTGCGCTGGTTTTAACGTTATTGTTGTTCCACATTCTTTAGCGGATTTTGATCGCAATTTCTTGACCTGACCATCAGTCAGATTGACACTAACAACACTATATGTCATTTTATTGTAAAACACATTTATGCTTTCAATTGATCTAATTGGAAACTCTTCAAGTTTCATTTACATATTTTTGAAAATCATAGATTTTCCACTGGTGCATCAACTACTCTCATTCGTCCACCAACCCCTTCTAACAACATTGATTTGTCGCTGAGAATGACAGCAACCGCTCTATAATCAACACCACCAGGATCTATACGAGCCCTAAAATGTATGTCAACAACGGATTGTCTCATTAAATCAAGATGTTCCAGCGAAAAGTAATAAATCGGATACAAGTTCTTAAAATCGAGTTGCGATATTTGCAAACCGGTATCAACATTTTGATCACGACCCATATATGAAAGCATCCGATGATACACACGTGCTATTTGGTTGTTTCCGTAATTAAGCTGTATATCCTCAGATGGTTCTTGTTGTCCGTTTATTCTCAGTGAAACCTCACTTACCCCTAACCGATCAAATATCATATGACTGCGTTCTTGGGAACCTAATCGATTCCTATTCTGCAGCGCTATAAATATATGACGTGGAGCTGAAACGCCTTGTTTGGCTGCTAAGTACCATGTAAATGTACCATTTACATCATCCTCTTTATAGCATCAGTCGTTGTTGTTAGCCAACTTATCAATGATTTGCCACCTGTGTCCATAAATGAAAGTAGCCGCTCTTCTCTGGTAATTGATGGGGTCATTACTGGCATCCACAATACTATTTTACTCAAAACAACTTTACCTTCATCGGCACCAATACGCCAAATTGCATCATTGTCATTGCCTTTTCGTACTAACGCGATTGTGTGTTTGGCTCCATAGATGACTTTTCTGACATTTCTGCAGAATCCAAATATGTGATGGAGTGGAATCGCACATGAAAAATATCGCTGCTGTCCTTGCAATGCTAATTTTCGTGTTGCAAACCCTAGATTGAAATTATCATTAACGCCTTTTATAATATCAAACGCAGCTCCGGGTCTAGCTCGACGTTCTGGATTAGCTGCTTCTTGTTGATCGGCTTCTGCATTATCTCTTGCTGTTAACACTTTAATGTATTGAAGGTGGTCAGCGTTATCAGTAGTATCTTTTGCAAACATCATAGACGGACCAGCCGATCTTGTATAATCATCGGAGTATCTTGCTAGCCCGATTATTGTTGTTGCTACATCAACCTCGCGGTCTATTGATTCAATTTCTTTTCCATCAATGAGATATCTTGCACTTTCAAATAACGCCATTATACCATTGTTGACGAAACCAACTCGGATATTTGGATCATTTGCATATGGTGGATCATTATGAGCAGCATCGTTTGTTACGAGTTTTCCCTCGATTTCAATAAATGCTTCACATGGCAAAAAGTATTTACTGGTATCTTGAACTTGAAGTTCAATTCGCGATCGTAGGTCGGGTTGTATTGCATGATAGGAATAAAATTGATAATCGCGGACGGAATTGTCCTTGGGTACTGGGGCTTCTATATCAAGAGCGGGATCAGCCTGTTGTTTAAACATTTTATTAAAATACTAGTGTTTTCAATTGTGAAACTCTTTGTAATCATCGTCGTTGAAAATTCTTCGAATTTCTTTTTTGTTTCAAACCACTTCCTGCTATCGCGTTCATGATAGCGCTATCTGTTACCGGTGAAGCCGGAGTCACCGAAGCAGCCAACGACGCTAGTTTTTCTTCCACTGCGCTATTTATTGCTTTGCTGATTTTTGCAGGCATCACTGTAGTTGATGGCAGCACTAATGACGAAGTCATTCCTGGTTTCTTTCGCACCAATGATGCTATTTTATCTTTCGCGGCAGAAAATGCCTTTCCGGCAAGATTTCCAACGAAATTGGTTCCCTTATCACGAATAATATCAATGGCTTTCATTGATAATTGTTTAGCTAACGGCGCCACTTTTGGAGCCATTCTTGTAAATAACCCCGCAATGGTATTGCCGAAACCATCTCCGTAATATGCTCTATAAACAGGCAATCGTGAGTTCACCACGTAGACGCTTACGGGTTTATCATGGTTGTAGTGTATAATCATCTTGTTATAAAACTAGTAGTTTTTCAATTAGTTATCAATCGCTTACATCCATAGGATTTTCATCATAACGTAGGGCGTCTCTGTGATTTTCAACTAATTCAGCAATGAGTTCTCGATATACATTAATGTCCATGATACCGCCGGCAAATAATCGTCTACAGATATCAGCTGCTTCATTAATTACTTCCGGTGAGTTATTTCCGGCTCGTTTCCCTCCGATGAGAACCTCTAACCGTGATATATCACTGAGAATGTTACCAGGGCATGTCACGGTAGAGTCAAAGACTCCAGCGTTGAAATCCAAAGGATTTTTAATCGAATATCCTTTTCCGCTTGTTTTCTTAGAACCGGCTTCTGCTTTTATGTCTATTTCTTCCGGGATTGGATCCTCCATATAACGTGGTGGTTGTGGACCGCCCTTAACCGCAGCTAGAAATTTATCAAAACCAGGGTGCTGCAACGCTCTGATTCTACTCCCGCCGTGTTTTGCTAGATATATTTTTGATGCCCAATCCCTTCTGGTTTTTATAAAATCTTCAAACCCATATTTTAATAAAGTCTCTCTTTTACCCTTTGGAAAATTGTATCTAGCAAAATCAGCTAATTCGGAATCAGTACCGAGTCTTTCAATTCTATTTAATGCTACGACTGTAAATATATTTCTAGGTGAATAGTCTCTTTCTGCAGCTGCACCTTGTTGTTCTTCTTCGCGTTCTTCAATTTCGCGTTGAGTTTTTATATCACTGGATAGCTGTTGTATCCCTGCGCGTGTTTGTTCGGTCTCTGCTGCAATTTTTTCAAGCACACCAAGAACAGGCACTTCTCGTCGCTTGCCTTCCTCAGGAATATCTCCAAATATCGCTCGTTCAGTTGCTGTTTTCACATCTTTGGTCGCACTTGTTATCGGAGTAAACAGTTGTTCACTTGACACAGAAAAGTCAGTCTGCGCTTGTTGTCGTTGTTGAAGTTTCTCACGAAGTCTGTCTCGAACCGGTATAAACTTTTTAATTGCTGCTAAACGCTCTCGGGCTAATTTAGTTGTAAGTGATTCACCTACCATATATTGTTTGTGAACTAATTTTTCAAATGTGAAACTATCACAATTAAAAGATAAGTTATTAAATAATGTACCATCAAGCTAACGTATCCATCTTCGACAGGGTTAAACTGTACGACGCTATCCGCGAGTCTTTCAGAAATAACATCGCTGGGGGTTTCAGAATTGTAATATCTGAGAACGGAAATGAACAATTTGTGTTAACGACGCGGCAACAAGAACAATTACGTGAAAATGGAGGCGTCGCGGTGATTACTTGCTACTACAACCAGATCATCCATTATGCACATAACTGCATGGGCAAGTCCAGACTGATGAGTATTCTCTCAGGAGAAAATCCTATGTAGTTACAAAAAACGCTAAAAAAAAAATAAATTATTTAAATTATTTACGAAAGCCTATTTTTTTTTTTTTTAGTAACACCCACGTGGTTAAGATACTGGTTTTTCCTCGTTTAACATTTTTCTAAGATCACGAACTTTAGAACCAATTTCAGCTCGTTTTTGATATTCTTGGCCGAGCTTTTGACGTATTGCTTCAACGGTGCTAAATAGCGTTATGAATACATTAATGTCGTTACCGTACAAACAAGCATTGATGGATTTTTGAATTCCTTTCACGAGCCTGTACATCTTGGGTAAAACATAACGACCCTTGCTAGACTGATATTCAGTATCTTCATATTCCGAGGTAATCCTGTCACAGTCGAGACTTTCAGATAATAATACCCCTTTATTATTTAAATTTGAGATTTCAGCAATTATAGCATTTACATCATTGATATCCATATTTTTATAGTATACTGTATCTCTAATTATTAAAAAAAAACAAAAAAAACACTCATTTGGCAATCTCGCTGGCGCCCTATGACGTCAGAGAGACCCAGAGGTTACATATACGACAAAACATCTTTGGAACTCCTTGGTTGCCTTCACATCCAAGTAAGCCCTATGACGTCAGAGAGACCCAGAGGTTACATATACGACAACACATCTTTGGAACTCCTTGGTTGCCTTCACATCCAAGTAAGCCCAAGGGGACCCGAAACATACATCTCCGGCGGGAGGCCTAAGGTGGCAAACGCCATCTTAGACCGCCCAGAAGATATGCTTGGGGTGACGTCACAACATGTACTTAATTAAGGATGGATATATTCAATGAAACGATGATAGAATTTGTGATGTAATGATGTGGGCGTGGTAAACCAAACCAACATGGCAACCCATGAAATCGAATTCATGGTTGCATGAGTTAGAAAAAACACCAACCCACGCTACCGAGAATGCGATAGCATGAGTTACAATGTTGGTTTGGCTGAGGGGGTCCGCCCCCCCCCCCCCAATTAATAGAAAAAACATCTTCCGTTTCGCCATCAAATAATGTATCTGCTATGGGGACCGAACACGTAGTTGATAGATCTATGTTTACAAGACAAACACGATACCATTACACCACGGAATGGTCATACAGAATAGAGATCTTTTAATATATATATCTTCTGATATACTTAACAATAAGAGATTTTTAAAATAGACAATTTTATGCTGCAACAATGAGAAATATTTTAAACAAAATAATACAGTTGTTAAATAAAACAGCGTTTTTACTCTGTTATAATTCTCTAGATAAAATACATTATCAATTAGATCACAAAGAGCTGTATACAAGGAATTTTAACCACGCCCACCTACTTCAATGAATAGAAAACACTCGCGTTCCGGCTGAGCGAACATAGGTAATGCGTTAGATTATAAAGAATTTTTGTACTGAAAGAACGAGTTAGCTGTCTGCTTTACTGCTAGTCCACCCACCCCCACACATGAGATATGTAGATAAATAAAAATACAACTATTTAAATAATGCAGTTTTAGCCCACAAGCGACAATAAAAAGTTTTATTCTCTATCGAAACTCATGTATTATATCTCCATTACAGTCACGTGGGCGCGCCTAGTCAAGGTATACAGGTAATATAGCAGGCGACAAATTCCTTTGACGTCATAATACAAGGGAACTTAGTAGGTAGAGTGTGAATTGCAGTGGATTTATCCATAAAGGATTTATCTCCCTTAAATAGTTTCAGGTGTATACGAATTTTATTTTATGACCATTTTTTTTAGACAGAGATGTTTTAATTAAATTTTCTGCAACAAATCGAATTGAAGGCATGCAAATGTCAAAGTATCTACTGGCTTCGTTTATCGAATGAAAGATTCTCTCCTTGCTGGTTTCTAAATCAAACGATTTCACACCCTTGGGGTGTTTTGCGTATTTGCCGGTTCCACCTAATTTTGAATTCAGACTTTGTGAGACGGCTTGAAGATTCTCAAGACAATTATCAGTCTTCACGCCATTTATGTTATCAATCACAAATCCGTCTTTGATTAATCCGTTATGACATTCAAAAATAATTCTGTGACAGAGATATGTTTTATTTCTAGCACTAAACAACAAATACCCCATATTATTTAGATATCCAACCGGGTTTTTTAGTCTGCGGTGCCTGACAACACCATCACTGGAGGCTTCGTAATTAACAAGCACTGGATGAGGTCTGAAATCTTGGCTCATTTGTATAATAATACTACTTGTCTAATTTATTATTTGCTTTAATTATAAGTCTATCAATGTAGTCTTGAGGGGTTTTGATGATTTTGTCCTTGATTTTATCAAGGACGTCAGGGTCAATGATTCGTTTGTCATAGTAGCGTTTTAGTTCCCTGTATCGTTTACCCCCACAAGCAAGACACAACTGCGATTTTCCTCTAACGCCCACCCCACATTGGAGGCATGGGAGAGGGCCAAAACTTCCTCGCCTAGCGCTTTGTAAATGATACCCACAGAATTCGCTTCTGCATGATTTGTTACACGGGGTTGTTGATCCAATCATTAGCCACTTGCAGTGATTCATTATACTATATTTTTCCATTTAAATACTTGTTTTAATTATAACATGGAGGAATTCAAAAGATTATCGAAAATTAAGCCTTGGAGAAATACTAAATTCATTGATTATAACATGGAAGAGTTCAAGAGATTATCCAAAATTAAGCCTTGGAGAAATACTAAATTCAATCTCGATGAGGAGTTCAACAGATTATCGAAAATTAAGCCTTGGAGAAATACTAAATTCAATCTCGATAGAGTCTCTGATACACCAAAACGTCTAATCGGTGATAGAACTATACTCGGTAAAATCAGGGAGTGTTTTAATGAATTCTACCGAGACGGTGCAGCATACTGTTGGTCGACATTTCGAATTATTGATGAAGATGTCAATGTACCCATCATCGATGCTACTATGAACGATAAAAGAGCAGCTGAGATAATTTCACACCTTGGCCCGCCAAGGAGCTGGAAATCCAAAGGGGAAATTCAAAGATGGAAATCCAAAGGTAAATTGCAAAGCAATTCCCAAACAAGGAAAATCAAAGATGGAAATCTAAAGGTAAATTGCAAAGCAATTCCCAAACAAAGCAATTCCCATCAGAAGTATTTTTTCAGAATAAAATTCATTATCGAAGTCGAAGGCAAATGGATTATTAGGGATAAATTTGAACCAATCCTAAAGGATAAAAAGACTGTCATTGTAAGTAGAGATTCCAAACCGGGAATTCTAACTGGAATTGACAAACCATACTACGAGAGATCTTATCCTGTAACAGCAATCGTTTATGGAATATATCCGTTAAATGATAAACCAGATATCGCAAAACTAGCTCCTATGAAATATTCACCGTTGACTTCGTGAAGGCTCAATTGTGTAGCAACACGGGTAATGGAACACTTCACAAATGCATCCCGAGGAAATAAACTAACTGATCTGCGACGTAGGAAAATAACCGAATGGGAACTGACAGTGAAACAGCACGGTGCAAAGATTTCTGATATAGCTAAATTAGAAACATCATTAAGATTCCCAATAACCGTTATGACGATAACCGGAGAAGTATTATACGAACCGAAATATAACAAAAATGGAGCGCCAATACAAATTATTGATCATAACAAACACGCGTGGACACCTGCAGTAACAATATTTCCACGAGATAGAACCGTGAAATATATCCCCCCAGAATTCGTCGGGGATGTTTTTTATAATGAGAAATTATTCGATGCTATTCACACGCTGTGTAAAGATGATCCTGTGTCAGTGTGGTTACTTAGAAGTGATGAAGATCCAGAAATAGGATTTGATCAATTTGTAAGACCAAATGGTGAATTATATCGCGTTGAAGAGTTAGATACTAGAATGAGAAAAATTGCTAATGATTTTTCACCAGAGAGTTCCCATGAAAAACTACTCACGGATAGTTTTACTATTCCATCAGTGGTAGCTCACTTCGCAAGAGAAAAAAACTCATCGCGTCCAACACGAAGTGATTTTCTCGAAGATGTTAAATTGAGTTGCATCGAATATTCCCATGGAGGGCTGTGGAATACAAAATATCATCGTGGCGGTATGATTTCAATTGATATATCCGCGTGTTATCCTGGAAGTTTCCTCGGGTATGGAGAATGTAGTAACTATTTTAAACGATTTGGACACCCCACGCATGAAATGACTCGTGTTGCGATTAATGGTCCATTGCCTGATTTTGATTTAACTGGATTCGCTCGTGTGATATCATTCGAATTCGCTACAGGGTTGCATCCGTGTAGTTATGTTTGGCTCGGTAGACATATATCTGAAAAGGCTTGGATGCCAATAGTGTTACTACGATATATGATTGATTGTGGTATGCTAATATCGCTGATTGTTTCCGAAGCTATTATATGATATCGAGCTCAGAAAGAAGTTTGGCTACCACAACCCGATCTAGATCGTATAATTAGCGAACAGCGAAAACAGTTTCCAGATTTCAATGAAGAACAAATCATGAATTGGTCTAAGAAGTTATTTGAAATTAAGAAAGAACAAGCAAAAGATTTTGGACGAAGAATAATCGGTAAATTTACCCAGGGTGGAAGATACGACAATGCAAAATATTCCTCGCGGTTGATCATAGACATCGCTGAATACGATTTTATTGTAACGGATTTAACGAAACAGGGAAAACTTGTAAATCGTAAAGACGCTTTCCTATCCGATGGAAGACGATTAGGTACAATTGTTACCTATTGTGATGGATATATTAAACAATATACGCATTTGAGAAGTTCTATGCTAGCTTATGCTTCTATCAATTTATTTTCGATGATAAATAGATTTCCTAATACCGCAGTTAGAGTAGCCACTGATTCTATTTATATCCACGAGAAATACAAATCAGATATAGCTAAATTCACATCCCAGGAGGCAAATTGGGGATGTTGGCGATTTAAAAAGGAAACACTACATGAGTATTGTGAATCCGCAGATGTTACCATGGATGAAAAGTACTTAAAGTGTGATGAGATTCAATCCGAATTTTCTAATGCACCACCGGTATCTGATCCAGTATGTAGATACAAGACAGTTTATTTAAACGGTTGTGGTGGGTCAGGAAAGACAACTCGTGCAATTGAATTATTTCGTCGGTCAACCATGATTGTGTTAACACCAACTCACAGACTCGCCAGAGAGATGAAACAACGAGGGGTAAATGCCTGTACTTATCATAGTTTCTTTCGATGGAAAGGCGATGAATGGACTCCTGAGCGTATGGGTGATAAATTCATTCCTGAAATCATAATTTGGGATGAAATATGCACAGTGTCATTAGATGTATTACAAACATTTCTCGAGTGGTTGTTAAACAAAAACACAAAAGTCGTCATGTGCGGTGATCACGGCCAACCACCACCATTTGTCGGTGCATCTCCACATGAATGGCTAAAGGGTTTTGTAGACTACTATGAAGAAATTACCACTGATTATAGATCACTTGATGAACGATTACGAGAATTCAAAGCGCTAATTAGACTACAACCGGACAGAATCCAATGCGAAATAGCGCGTGAAATAATTTCAGAAACTCCATTAAAAGATTTTTGGGAAACGTGGAGACCAAACGATTTGATAATTGCAAGTAGAAAAATAGTCAGAGACACACTTCAGATGAAGTTATTTAAATTGCATAAAGAAAAATTTGCAACACTTCCTGTGCCACTTTGTTATAGGCCTTCGGATACACGAAAACAGAACATTGAAGTTGATATTCCAGGACAACGTGAAAAACAAATTCTCGTATTAAATGATATTGTGCTGGTTGATATCAGCGTCGTCGAAAATGCATTGCGTGCTGATAAATCCCCATGGACGTTAGGTTACGCAGCGACGATACATTCTTCACAGGGATTGACTATATCGGATACAATTGTTTGGATGGTAGATAATCGCATCGAATGGTCAAATTTAGTCTATCTCGCAGTATCCAGAGTACGAAGAATAAATCAGCTTCGAAGAGTTGTCCTGACAGAGTCAGGCGATGATGAAATCATTGGTGACGATAATAACACTACAATCAGCGCCGACAACGTCAAGGATATAATCAGAAAAAAACTCTCTGGTTATAAACAACAGGATAAAAAAAATAATAGAGAATTTGACATTGATGCTGAATTAATAATTACGCTGAAACAACAACAGAATAATCACTGCGCGAGTTGCAATTGTATAATGCGTTGGCAGTATTCGGATAAAGATCCTCGCCAATTTACCGTAGACAGAAAAAATAACAGTCTCGGTCATGTCAGAAACAATGTGATGTTGACTTGTCTTGAGTGCAACAGACGCAGAGGTGCAAGCACCTTAGGTGCTAGTTAAGACCACGCGGTGGTAATTGAGTATCCTCGGGGATTACCTGTAGTTGTTGTCGAGTAAATCCTCGCTGAGGAGCAGTTGAATCCAGTTTATAGATTGCTGGTCTACCCGTAGATCGTGTTATAGTAGATATCTTGTGTGCAGTAACACTCCAAATAGGATCGGTAGCTCTTTTTTTACCACCCTCAAGCTCTCCTGGTTCGTATAAGTACCTTACAGTGACATTACTACCAAGAATTGGTTCTTTGAAATCTTTTTGTGAAATTCCTTGGATTTCCATTTTTGGTATAGACGCTTTCTTAATCGCGTTGACAGGTTTCATGTTAATTGTTCGAGTAATCTCGTTATTGAGCGCGGTAATCACAGCTGGTAATCTCTTAACCCATTCACGGGATCTTTTATCCTGAATAAACTCCTTCGCGTATTGATATCCAAATAACCGTTCAGCAAGAGTCCGATTAAATCGTTCAACAATTGCCTGATCGCGATGTAGCGCAGTATGCCCTCGTCGTATGGTGACATTGTGATGTTTCATCGCTGATAAAACATCGCCTTGAAATTCCTTACCAGGATCAACCTGCAATAGATTTGGCCAGCGTAGTGGGCCTCGTCGATAAATCCTTTCAAATGCAGAAGCAACTTCAGGTGATGATTTTGTTTTTAACGGTTCTGCTTGTTTGTATCGACTCGCAACGTCAACTACGGTTAGCGCGTATTTGTAACCGTTGTCATGTGGTAAAAACAATAAATCAGCTTGATGAACTTCATTGGGTCCGGTAACATCAAAATGCGAGAAATTGATTTGTTTAGGCGGTGGTAGATAAATTTGCCATAGTGCCTGTTTGGATAACCAATTAGCCGCAGTGGCCTTTTTCACTTTTGCGGCGCTGGCGAGTTTATTGATTGCTGCCTTGCCTCTCCAGTATCCTCTTGGGGAATAATAAATTGATTCCATATTATTAATTACCGGCACCTAACATCAATTTACCTTTCATAGCCGATTTTATCAAAAATGAAGCTAATTTTTCTTTGAAGGATTTATCAGGAATAGCATTTAATGCATGAATTAATTTCACATCCGCGAGATGCCTGTGTTGCAGATTATTGCTTTTATAAGCAACATCATGAAGGTGACACGCCTTATCAATAGCGTTTATTGGTTCTTCACCACGTCGAGGTTGATTTTGATCATCAAGTCTGATATCTAATCGTGTTCCGGGACCACAGTAGCTATATCCTGGAAGGTGCTTTTCTCCCGGGTACTTTGCCCATGGGGTTCCAGGGAGCTTTGCAAATTTGGCTGCGATATCACCTCCTCGTTTTTTTTTAAATCATTTCCTGCAGATCTCATAGACACAAATCTAAATTTCTTTGTACCACATTGCACGCATTTACCAGAAAGCGCTGATCGGTTATTTTTAGTTGTAATCGTCGTCACGTCATCTGTGCCAGTACGCGTTTTACACTTCACACAATATAGATCCATAATTTATGTATAGAAATATGGATATACTTGATTTTTCAGCGACTAAAGCAAGAGAACCGGTTAAGCATCATGCAGCGCTACCAAACTCTATCCGCGCAATTATAATCGGGCCATCTGGATCCGGTAAAACGCAATTGTTGCTCAATTTAATAATGAGATGGATGAAATGGGATAAGTTGTATTTAGTTGCTCCTAGCGTAGATGATCAACGATGCTATGAAGTGCTAAAAGATTTTAATGAAAACGCTTCAGAAATTAAGGGTGAGAACGCCATTGAATTTATCACAGATATTGACGAGGCACCATCCGTGGATGACCTTGATGGGAACATTAACAATTTAGTCGTATACGACGATGTGATGTTAGACAATCAAAAAAACCCAGCTAGGATCTTTTCCAGAGGCAGGCATAAAAACACTGACGTGATATATGTCACTCAACGCTACACTCAGATTCCAAAAGTGATCAGAGATAACTGTAATATTCTTGCTGTGTTTAACGGCGTTGATACACATACGTTACGAAATATTTGGCAGACATGGTGTTCCGATATGGACTTCAATCAATTTAAAAATTTCTTTAGTAACGCTCAGTCAACCCCGCATGGATTTATAACAATAAATTTACATGATCCTCGGACACGATATCGTATCGGACTCGATCAAATATTCGGTTGAAATCATTTATTATTTTTGTTAACCAGAACTGAAAGTTCCAGCAGCAGAGAGGGTGAACGACAACAACGTTGTGACCAAAATTGACTAAAAAATCGTAAAGTCTCCGTTTGCTAAATGGAGACATTTTTTTTTTTGGTTAAATGAGATTTCGTAGGAACCCTTATTTCTGCTTGAAAACGTGGTCTGTTCACCCTCTCGTAGGAAGCCTTATTTTGTCTAAAAAGGTTGTAGGGTTCACCCTCTCTGCTGCTGGTATAATAAAGTACAGTAAAAGTTATATTAAAGCATTGGAAAAGTTATAATAAAGCATTGGGTAAGTTACAATGTAGCACAGTGAAAATTATAATAAAGCATTAGGAACATTATAATAAAGAATTGGGTATGTTTTAATAAAGCATTGGGAAATTCATGATAAAGCATTGTGAAAGTTAGAAATAGAGCATTAGGAAAGTTAAAATAAAACGTTGGGAAATTCCTAATAAAGAATTCGGAAAGGTATAATAAAGCATTGGGAAAGTTATAATAAAGCATTGGGAAAGTTATTATAAAGCATTGTGAAAGTTATAATAAAGTATTGGGTATGTTATAATAAATTATTGGGCAAGTTATGATAAAGAATTGGGTAAGTTATAATAAAGCATTGTGAAAGTTATAATAAAGCATTGTGAAAGTTATAATAAAGTATTGTGAAAGTTATAATAAAGAATTGGGTAAGTTATAATAAAGCATTGTGAAAGTTATAATAAAGTATTGTGAAAGTTATAATAAAGCATTGGGAAAGTTATAATAAAGAATTGGGAAAGTTATAATAAAGCATTGTGAAAGTTATATTAAAGTATTGTGAAAGTTATAATAAAGCATTGGGTAAGTTATAATAAAGCATTGGGAAATTTACAATGTAGCACAGTGAAAGTTATAATGAAGTATTGGGAAAGTTACAAAGTAGCACAGTGAAAGTTATAATAAAGTATTGGGAAAGTTATAATAAAGCATTGTGAAAGTTATAATAAAGCATTCTGAAAGTTATATTAAAGCATTGGAAAAGTTATAATAAAGTATTGTGAAAGTTATAATAAAGCATTGTGAAAGTTATATTAAAGCATTGGAAAAGTTATAATAAAGTATTGGATAAGTTATAATAAAGTATTGGGAAAGTTACAATGTAGCGCAGTGAAAGTTATAATAAAGTATTCTGAAAGTTTTAATAAAGCATTGTGAAAGTTATAATAAAGTATTTTGAAAGTTATAATAAAGCATTGGGAAAGTTACAATGAAGCCCAGTGAAAGTTATAATAAAGTATTGTGAAAGTTAAAATAAAGTATTTTGAAAGTTATAATAAAGAATTGGGAAAGTTACAATGTAGCACAGTGAAAGTTATAATAAAGTATTGTGAAAGTTATAATAAAGCATTGTGAAAGTTATAATTAAGCATTGTGAAAGTTATAATAAAGTATTGTGAAAGTTATAATAAAGAATTGGATAAGTTATAATAAAGTATTGTGAAAGTTATAATAAAGCATTGTGAAAATTATAATAAAGCACTGGGAAAGTTATAATAAAGCATTGTGAAAGTTATAATAAAGCATTGTGAAAGTTATAATAAAGTATTGGCAAAGTTATAATAAAGCATTGGGAAAGTTATAATAAAGCATTGTGAAAGTTATAACAAAGCATTGTGAAAGTCATAATAAAGCATTGTGAAAGTTATAATAAAGTATTGGCAAAGTTATAATAAAGCATTGTGAAAGTTATAACAAAGCATTGTGAAAGTTATAATAAAGCACTGGCAAAGTTATAATAAAGCATTGTGAATGTTATAACAATGTATTGGGAAAGTTACAATGTAGCACACTGAAAGTTACAATGTACACAGTGAAAGTTATAATAAAGTGCAGTGAAAGTTATAATAAAGTACAGTGAAAGTTATAATAAAGTATTGTGAAAGTTATAATATAGTATTGTGAAAGTTATAATAAAGATTTGTGAAAGTTATAATAAAGTATTGTGAAAGTTATAATAAAGCAGTGTGAAAGTGATAATAAAGCATTGTGAAAGTTATAACAATGTATTGGGAAAGTTACAATGTAGCACAGTGAAAGTTATAATAAAGTGCAGTGAAAGTTATAATAAAGCATTGTGAAAGTTATAATAAAGCATTGTGAAAGTTATAATAAAGTATTAGGAAAGTTATAATAAAGCATTGGGTAAGTTATAATAAAGCATTGGGTAAGATATAATAAAGGATTGTGAAAGTTATAATAAAGCATTGTGAAAGTTATAATAAAGCATTGTGAAAGTTATAAGAAAGCATTGTGAAAATTATAATAAAGCATTGTGAAAGTTATAATAAAGTATTGGCAAAGTTATAATAAAGCATTGTGAAAGTCATAATAAAGCATTGTAAAAATTATAATAAAGTATTGTGAAAGTTATAAGAAAGCATTGGGTATGTTATAATAAAGCACTGTGAAAGTTATAACAAAGCATTGTGAAAGTTATAATAAAGCATTGTGAAGTTATAATAAAGCATTGGGTAGGTTATAATAAAGCATTGGGTAAGTTATAATAAAGAATTGTGAAAGTTATAATAAAGCATCGGGAAAGTTATAATAAAGTATTGTGAAAGTTATAATCAAGCATTGGGAAAGTTATAATAAAGCATTGTGAAAGTTGTAATAAAGCATCATGAATAATAAAGCAATGTGAAAGTTATAATAAAGTAATGTGAAAGTTATAATAAAGTGCAGTGAAAGTTATAATAAAGTATTGTGAAAGTTATAATATAGTATTGTGAAAGTTATAATAAACATTTGTGAAAGTTATAATAAAGTATTGTGAAAGTTATAATAAAGCATTGTGAAAGTGATAATAAAGCATTGTGAAAGTTATAACAATGTATTGGGAAAGTTACAATGTAGCACAGTGAAAGTTATAATAAAGTGGAGTGAAAGTTATAATAAAGTACAGTGAAAGTTATAATAAAGTATTGTGAAAGTTATAATAAAGTATTGTGAAAGTTATAATAAAGAATTGGGTAAGTTATAATAAAGCATTGTGAAAGTTATAATAAAGCATTGTGAAAGTTATAATAAAGCATTGGGAAAGTTATAATAAAGAATTCGGAAAGGTATAATAAAGCATTGTGAAAGTTATAATAAAGTATTGTGAAAGTTATAATAAAGCATTGTGAAAGTTATAATAAAGCATTGTGAAAGTTATAACAAAGCATTGGGTAAGTTACAATGTAGCACAGTGAAAATTATAATAAAGCTTTGGGAACGTTATAATAAAGCATTGGGTAAGTTATAATAAAGCATTGGGAAATTTACAATGTAGCACAGTGAAAGTTATAATGAAGTATTGGGAAAGTTACAATGTAGCACAGTGAAAGTTATAATAAAGTGTTGGGAAAGTTATAATAAAGCATTGTGAAAGTTATAATAAAGCATTCTGAAAGTTATATTAAAGCATTGGAAAAGTTATAATAAAGTATTGTGAAAGTTATAATAAAGCATTGTGAAAGTTATATTAAAGCATTGGAAAAGTTATAATAAAGAATTGGATAAGTTATAATAAAGTATTGGGAAAGTTACAATGTAGCGCAGTGAAAGTTATAATAAAGTATTCTGAAAGTTATAATAAAGCATTGTGAAAGTTATAATAAAGTATTTTGAAAGTTATAATAAAGCATTGGGAAAGCTACAATGTAGCGCAGTGAAAGTTATAATAAAGTATTTTGAAAGTTAAAATAAAGCATTGTGAAAGTTATAATAAAATATTGTGAAACTTATAATCAAGCATTGGGAAAGTTATAATAAAGTGTTGTGAAAGTTATAATAAAGTATTGTGAAAGTTATAATAAAGTATTGGGAAAGTTATAATAAAGTATTCTGAAAGTTATAAGAAAGAATTGAGAAAGTTATAATAAAGTATTGGGAAATTTGCAATGTAACACAGTGAAAGTTATAAAAAAGCAATGTGAAAGTTATAATAAAGTATTGTGAAAGTTATAATAAAGTATTGTGAAAGTTATAATAAAGCATTGGGAAAGTTATGCTAAAGTATTCTGAAAGTTAAAGAAAGCATTGAGAAAGTTATAATAAAGTATTGGGATATTTGCAATGTAGCACAGTGAAAGTTATAATAAAGCATTGTGAAAGTTATAATAAAGCATTGGGAAAGTTACAATGTAGCACAGTGAAAGTTATAATAAAGTATTGTGAGAGTTATAATAAAGCATTGTGAAAGTTATAATAAAGCATTGTGAAAGTTATAACAAAGCATTGTGAAAGTTATAATAAAGTATTGGCAAAGTTATAATAAAGCATTGGGAAAGTTATAATAAAGCATTGTGAAAGTTATAATAAAGCATTCTGAAAGTTATAATAAAGTATTGGCAAAGTTATAATAAAGCATTGTGAGAGTTATAATAAAGCATTGTGAAAGTTATAATAAAGTATTGTGAAAGTTATAACAAAGCATTGTGAAAGTTATAATAAAGTATTGGCAAAGTTATAATAAAGCATTGGGAAAGTTATAATAATGCATTGTGAAAGTTATAATAAAGCATTGTGAAAGTCATAATAAAGCATTGTGAAAGTTATAATAAAGTATTGGCAAAGTTATAATAAAGCATTGTGAAAGTTATAATAAAGCATTGTGAAAGTTATAATAAAGTATTGGCAAAGTTATAATAAAGCATTGGGAAAGTTATAATAAAGCATTGTGAAAGTTATAACAAAGCATTGTGAAAGTCATAATAAAGCATTGTGAAAGTTATAATAAAGTATTGGCAAAGTTATAATAAAGCATTGTGAAAGTTATAACAAAGCATTGTGAAAGTTATAATAAAGTATTGGCAAAGTTATAATAAAGCATTGTGAAAGTTATAATAAAGCATTGTGAAAGTCATAATAAAGCATTGTGAAAGTTATAATAAAGCATTGTGAAAGTGTAATAGAGCATTGTGAAAGTTATAATAAAGCATTGGGTAAGTTATAATAAAGTATTGAGAAAGTTATAATAAAGTATTGTATTAGTTATAATAAATAATTGGAAAAGTTATAATAAAGCATTGTGAAAGTTATAATAAAGCATTGTGAAAGTTATAATAAAGTATTGTGAAAGTTATAAAAAAGTATTGTGAAAGTTATAATAAAGCATTGTGAAAGCTATAAGAAAGCATTGTGAAAGTTATAATAAAGCATTGTGAAAGTTATAATAAAGCATTGGGAAAGTTATAATAAAGCATTGTGAAAGTTATAATAAAGTATTGTGAAAGTTGTAATAAAGCATTGTGAAAGTTATAATAAAGTATTGTGAAAGTCATAAAAAACCATTGTGAAAGTTATAATAAATCATTGTGAAAGTTATAATAAAGCATTGGGTAAGTTATGATAAAGCATTGGGAAAGTTATAATAAAGTATTGGCAAAGTTATAATAAAGCATTGGGAAAGTTATAATAAAGCATTGTGAAAGTTATAATAAAGCATTGTTAAAGTCATAATAAAGCACTGTGAAAGTTATAATAAAGCATTGTGAAAGTTATAATAGAGCATTGTGAAAGTTATAATAAAGCATTGGGTAAGTTATAATAAAGTATTGAGAAAGTTATAATAAAGTATTGTGAAAGTTATAATAAAGTATTGTATTAGTTATAATAAATCATTGGAAAAGTTATAATAAAGCATTGTGAAAGTTATAATAAAGCATTGTGAAAGTTATAATAAAGTGTTGTGAAAGTTATAATAAAGTATTGTGAAAGTTATAATAAAGCATTGTGAAAGCTATAAGAAAGCATTGTGAAAGTTATAATAAAGCATTGTGAAAGTTATAATAAAGCATTGTGAAAGTTATAATAAAGCATTGTGAAAGTTATTATAAAGTATTGTGAAAGTTATAATAAAGTATTGTGAAAGTTATAATAAAGCATTGTGAAAGCTATAAGAAAGCATTGTGAAAGTTATAATAAAGCATTGTGAAAGTTATAATAAAGCATTGGGAAAGTTATAATAAAGCATTGTGAAAGTTATAATAAAGTATCGTGAAAGTTGTAATAAAGCATTGTGAAAGTTATAATAAAGTATTGTGAAAGTCATAACAAACCATTGTGAAAGTTATAATAAATCATTGTGAAAGTTATAATAAAGCATTGGGTAAGTTATAATAAAGCATTGGGAAAGTTATAATAAAGTATTGGCAAAGTTATAATAAAGAAATGGGAAAGTTATAATAAAGCATTGTGAAAGTTATAATAAAGCATTGTGAAAGTCATAATAAAGCACTGTGAAAGTTATAACAAATCATTGTGAAAGTCATAAGAAAGCATTGTGAAAGTTATAATAAAGCATAGGGAAAGTTATAATAAAGCATTGTGAAAGTTATAATAAAGTATTGTGAAAGTTATAATAAAGCATTGGGAAAGTTATAATAAAGCATTGTGAAAGTTATAATAAAGCATTGTGAAGGTCATAATAAAGCATTGTGAAAGTTATAACAAAGCATTGTGAAAGGCATAAGAAAGCATTGTGAAAGTTATAATAAAGCATTGTGAAAGTCATAATAAAGCATTGTGAAAGTTATAATAAAGCATTGTGAAAGTTATACTAAAGCATTGGGAAAGTCATAATAAAGCATTGTGAAAGTTATAATAAAGCATTGGGAAAGTTATAATAAAGCATTGTGAAAGTTATAATAAAGTATTGGCAAAGTTATAATAAAGCATTGTGAGTGTTATAATAAAGCATTGTGAAAGTTATAATAAAGCATTGTGGATGTTATAACAAAGCATTGTGAAAGTCATAAGAAAGCATTGTGAAAGTTATAATAACGTATTGGCAAAGTTATAATAAAGCATTGTGAAAGTTATAATAAAGCATTGTGAAAGTCATAATAAAGCATTGTGAAAGTTATAATAAACTACAGTGAAAGTTAAAATAAAGTATTCTGAAAGGGCAAAGTTATAATAAAGCATTGGAAAAGTTATACTAAACCATTGTGAAAGTTATAATAAAGTTCAGTGAAAATTATAATAAAGCATTGTGAAAGTTATAATAAAGCATTGTGAAAGTTATAATAAAGTATTGGGAAAGTTATAATAAAGCATTGTGAAAGTTATAATAAAGCATTGTGAAAGTCATAATAAAGCATTGTGAAAGTTATAATAAAGCATTGTGAAAGTTATAGTAGAGCATAGTGAAAGTTATAATAAAGCATTGGGTAAGTTATAATAAAGTATTGAGAAAGTTATAATAAAGTATTGTGAAAGTTATAATAAATCATTGGGAAAGTTATAATAAAGCATTGTGAAAGTTATAATAAAGCATTGTGAAAGTTATAATAGAGCATTGTGAAAGTTATAATAAAGCATTGGGAAAGTTATAATAAAGTATTTAGAAAGTTAAAATAAAGTATTGTGAAAGTTATAATAAAGCATTGTGAATGTTTTAACAATGTATTGGGAAAGTTACAATGTAGCACAGTGAAAGTTACAATGTAGCACAGTGAAAGTTATAATAAAGTACAATGAATGTTATAATAAAGTATTGTGAAAGTTATAATATAGTATTCTGAAAGTTATAATAAAGATTTGTGAAAGTTATAATAAAGTATTGTGAAAGCTATAATAGCGCATTGTGAAAGTTATAATAAAGTATTCTGAAAGTTATAATAAAGCATTGGGTAAGTTATAATAAAGTTTTGTGAAAGTTATAATAAAGCATTGTGTAAGCTATAACAAAGCATTGTGAAAGTTATAAAAAAGCATTGTGAAAGTTATTATAAAGCATTGGGAAAGTTATAATAAAGCATTGTGAAAGTTATAATAAAGCATTGTGAAAGTCATAATAAAGCATTGTGAAAGTTATAATAAAGTATTCTGAAAGTTATAATAAAGCATTGGGTAAGTTATAATAAAGTTTTGTGAAAGTTATAATAAAGCATTGTGTAAGCTATAACAAAGCATTGTGAAAGTTATAAAAAAGCATTGTGAAAGTTATTATAAAGCATTGGGAAAGTTATAATAAAGCATTGTGAAAGTTATAATAAAGCATTGTGAAAGTCATAATAAAGCATTGGGAAAGTTATAACAAAGCATTGTGAAAGTCATAAGAAAGCATTGTGAAAGTTATAATAAAGCATTGTGAAAGTTATTATAAAGCATTGGGAAAGTTATAATAAAGCATTGTGAAAGTTATAATAAAGTATTGTGAAAGTTGTAATAAAAGATTGTGAAAGTTATAATAAAGTATTGTGAAAGTCTTAATAAAGCATTGTGAAAGTTATAATAAATCATTGTGAAAGTTATAATAAAGCATTGTGAAAGTTATAATAAAGCATTGTGAAAGTTATAATAAAGTATTGGCCAAGTTATAATAAAGCATTGTGAGAGTTATAATAAAGCATTGTGAAAGTTATAATAAAGCATTGTGAAAGTTATAACAAAGCATTGTGAAAGTCATAAGAAAGCATTGTGAAAGTTACAATAAAGTTTTGGCAAAGTTATAATAAAGCATTGTGAAAGTTATAATAAGGGATTGTGAAAGTCATTATAAAGCATTGTGAAAGTTATAATAAAGTACAGTGAAAGTTAAAATAAAGTATTCTGAAAGGGCAAAGTTATAATAAAGCAATGGAAAAGTTATACTAAACCATTGTGAAAGTTATAATAAAGTTCAGTGAAAATTATAATAAAGCATTGTGAAAGTTATAATAAAGCATTGTGAAAGTTATAATAAAGTATTGGGAAAGTTATAATAAAGCATTGGGTAAGTTATAAGAAAGTATTGGGTAAGTTATAATAAAGGATTGTGAAAATTATAATAAAGCATTGGCAAAGTTATAATAAAGCATTGTGAAAGTTATAATAAAGCATTGTGAATGTTATAACAATGTTTTGGGAAAGTTACAATGTAGCACAGTGAATGTTACAATGTAGCACAGTGAAAGTCATAATAAAGTACAGTGAAAGTGATAATAAAGTATTGTGAAAGTTATAATATAGTATTGTGAAAGTTATAATAAAGATTTGTGAAAGTTATAATAAAGTATTGTGAAAGCTATAATAGAGCATTGTGAAAGTTATAATAAAGCATTGTGAAAGTTATAATAAAGCATTGTGAAAGTTATATTAAAGTATTCTGAAAGTTATAATAAAGCATTGGGTAAGTTATAATAAAGTTTTGTGAAAGTTATAATAAAGCATTGTGTAAGCTATAACAAAGCATTGTGAAAGTTATAAAAAAGCATTGTGAAAGATATTATAAAACATTGGGAAAGTTATAATAAAGCATTGTGAAAGTTATAATAAAGTATTGTGAAAGTTGTAATAAAGCATTGTGAAAGTTATAATAAATTATTGTGAAAGTCATAATAAAGCATTGTGAAAGTTATAATAAATCATTGTGAAAGTTATTATAAAGCATTGGGAAAGTTATAATAAAGCATTGTGAAAGTTATAATAAAGTATTGTGAAAGTTGTAATAAAACATTGTGAAAGTTATAATAAAGTATTGTAAAAGTCATAATAAAGCATTGTGAAAGTTATAATAAATCATTGTGAAAGTTATAATAAAGCATTGTAAAAGTTATAATAAAGCATTGTGAAAGTTATAATAAAGCATTGTGAAAGTTATAATAAAGTATTGGCAAAGTTATAATAAAGCATTGTGAGAGTTATAATAAAGCATTTTGAAAGTTATAATAAAGCATTGTGAAAGTTATAACAAAGCATTGTGAAAGTCATAAGAAATCATTGTGAAAGGTATAATAAAGTTTTGGCAAAGTTATAATAAAGCATTGTGAAAGTTATAATAAATGATTGTGAAAGTCATTATAAAGCATTGTGAAAGTTATAATAAAGTACAGTGAAAGTTAAAATAAAGTATTCTGAAAGGGCAAAGTTATAATAAAGCAATGGAAAAGTTATACTAAACCATTGTGAAAGTTATAATAAAGCATTGGAAAAGTTATAATAAAGTATTCTGAAAGTTATAATAAAGCATTGGGTAAGTTATAATAAAGTTTTGTGAAAGTTATAATAAAGCATTGTGTAAGCTATAACAAAGCATTGTGAAAGTTATAAAAAAGCATTGTGAAAGTTATTATAAAGCATTGGGAAAGTTATAATAAAGCATTGTGAAAGTTATAATAAAGCATTGTGAAAGTTATAATAGAGCATTGTGAAAGTTATAATAAAGCATTGGGTAAGTTATAATAAAGTATTGAGAAAGTTATAATAAAGTATTGTGAAAGTTATAATAAATCATTGGGAAAGTTATAATAAAGCATTGTGAAAGTTATAATAAAGCATTGGGTAAGTTATAATAAAGCATTGTGAAAGTTATAATAAAGCATTGTGAAAGTTATAATAAAGTATTGTGAAAGTTATAATAAAGTATTGTGAAAGTTATAATAAAGCATTGTGAAAGCTATAACAAAGCATTGTGAAAGTAATAATAAACCATTGTGAAAGTTATAATAAAGCATTGGGAAAGTTATAATAAAGCATTGTGAAAGTTTTAATACAGTATTGTGAAAGTTGTAATAAAGCATTGTGAATGTTATAATAAAGTATTGTGAAAGTCATAATAAAGCATTGTGAAAGTTATAATAAATCATTGTGAAATTTATAATAAAGCATTGGTTAAGTTATAATAAAGCATTGGGAAAGTTATAATAAATCATTGGGAAAGTTATAATAAAGCATTGTGAAAGCTATAATAAAGCATTGTGACAGTTATAATAGAGCATTGTCAAAGTTATAATAAAGCATTGGGAAAAGTATAATAAAGTACAGTAAAAGTTATATTAAAGCATTGGAAAAGTTATAATAAAGCATTGGGTACGTTACAATGTAGCACAGTGAAAGTTATAATAAAGCATTGTGAAAGTTATAATAAAGCATTGTGAAAGTCATAATAAAGCATTGTGAAAGTTATAATAAATCATTGTGAAAGTTATAATAAAGCATTGTGAAAGTTATAATAAACATTGTGAAAGTCATAATAAAGCATTGTGAAAGTTATAATAAAGCATTGTGAAAGTCATTATAAAGCATTGTGAAAGTTTTAATAAATCATTGTGAAAGTTATAATAAAGCATTGGGAAAGTTATAATAAAGCATTGTGAAAGTTATAATAAAGCATTATGAAAGTCATAATAAAGCATTGTGAAAGTTATAATAAAGTATTGTGAAAGTTATAATAAAGTATTGGCAAAGTTATAATAAAGCATTGTGAAAGTTATAATAAAGTATTGAGAAAGTTATAATAAAGTGTTGCGAAAGTTATAATAAAGTATTCAGAAAGTTATAATAAAGCATTGTGAAAGTTATAATAAAGTATTGGGAAACTTACAATGTAGCGCAGTGAAAGTTATAATAAAGCATTGTGAAAGTTATAATAAAGTATTGTGAAAGTTATAATAAAGTATTGTGAAAGTTATAATAAAGTATTGTGAAAGTTATAATAAAGCATTGTGAAAGCTATAACAAAGCATTGTGAAAGTAATAATAAACCATTGTGAAAGTTATAATAAAGCATTGGGAAAGTTATAATAAAGCATTGTGAAAGTTTTAATACAGTATTGTGAAAGTTGTAATAAAGCATTGTGAATGTTATAATAAAGTATTGTGAAAGTCATAATAAAGCATTGTGAAAGTTATAATAAATCATTGTGAAATTTATAATAAAGCATTGGTTAAGTTATAATAAAGCATTGGGAAAGTTATAATAAATCATTGGGAAAGTTATAATAAAGCATTGTGAAAGCTATAATAAAGCATTGTGACAGTTATAATAGAGCATTGTCAAAGTTATAATAAAGCATTGGGAAAAGTATAATAAAGTACAGTAAAAGTTATATTAAAGCATTGGAAAAGTTATAATAAAGCATTGGGTACGTTACAATGTAGCACAGTGAAAGTTATAATAAAGCATTGTGAAAGTTATAATAAAGCATTGTGAAAGTCATAATAAAGCATTGTGAAAGTTATAATAAATCATTGTGAAAGTTATAATAAAGCATTGTGAAAGTTATAATAAACATTGTGAAAGTCATAATAAAGCATTGTGAAAGTTATAATAAAGCATTGTGAAAGTCATTATAAAGCATTGTGAAAGTTTTAATAAATCATTGTGAAAGTTATAATAAAGCATTGGGAAAGTTATAATAAAGCATTGTGAAAGTTATAATAAAGCATTATGAAAGTCATAATAAAGCATTGTGAAAGTTATAATAAAGTATTGTGAAAGTTATAATAAAGTATTGGCAAAGTTATAATAAAGCATTGTGAAAGTTATAATAAAGTATTGAGAAAGTTATAATAAAGTGTTGCGAAAGTTATAATAAAGTATTGCGAAAGTTATAATAAAGCATTGTGAAAGTTATAATAAAGTATTCAGAAAGTTATAATAAAGCATTGTGAAAGTTATAATAAAGTATTGGGAAACTTACAATGTAGCGCAGTGAAAGTTATAATAAAGCATTGTGAAAGTTATAATAAAGTATTGTGAAAGTTATAATAAAGAAATGGGAAAGTGATAATAAAGCATTGTGAAAGTTGTAATAAAGCATTGTGAAAGTTATAATAAAGAAATGGGAAAGTTATAATAAAGCATTTGGAAAGTTACAGTGAAGCATTGGGAAAGTTACAATGTAGCACAGTGAAAGTTCAAATCGAGCAAAATGAAAGTTACAATGTAGAACAGTCAAAGAAAAAATGAAACTCATGAACAGTTACAATCTAGCAGACAAATTTGCAATGTAGCACAGTGCAAGTTACAATGTAGCACGGTGCAAGTTACAATGTAGCACAGTGAAAGTTACATCATATGCTACGATGCAGGTGTTGTTGTTGTTGTTGTAGGGTTTAACGCCATTTTTTCAGCACACAAATAGGCTATATATGACGGCCAGTATTAAAGGTGGAGGAAGAATCTGGGGAAACCCCTTGGAAAGAGCCACCGACCCACGAGAAGCTACTGGCAAGCTTTCTCACATACCCACATTGGCTGAATCTGAGGCTAGAACCCAAGCAAACAGAGGTGAGATGGCAGTGTTAGACCACTCGGCAACTCCGGGCCCCACGATGTAAGTGTAATATGTTGCCCTATTTGGATTTCACAGTGATGACGCATCATGACAACATATTGTATTATTACATTACTGAATAGAATGACAATTGTTTTAGCTCTAACTTATCACATAACTCTATATATGGATACAGTATACACGGAACATAGGTGTATAGGTGTGTGTGTGTGTGTGTGTGTGTGTGTGTGTGTGAGAGAGAGAGAGAGAGAGAGAGAGAGAGAGAGAGAGAGAGAGAGAGAGAGAGAGAGAGAGAGAGAGAGGGCTTTACTTGGACGATCTCATTCTAACTGTAGTGGCAAGACTGCTAAGACTTGTTTCACAACTGAAGTCGTTTTTATAGTACTGACAGACTAATTGTTGATAACCAACATTTGGTGATCGAGAACCAATATTTGACAACCTAATCAAAAGCAGGATAACCATTCAACACACACACACACACACACACACACACACACACACACTAGAATAGATCAAGCATCAACATGTAATATTTTAATGTGGATGTATTACAGCGAGCAGCAGCTGTTTTGACTATGACAGAAATTTAAAAGAGTTACCTTTTGTTACAATATTGTTGAGGCATTTTCATCACTGTGGATCACAATGTGAATTGTATTTCTGTTAAATTCTTGCGACTTTACATGTAGCTAATTAAAAGAAGAAAATTAAACAATATCCTTACACTTTTCTTGTTAAAAAATATCCAAATTATTAAAAGAGACAGCTTAAATTATTGCCTTAGGGTTCAATGCATCAATAATTTCTTGGCACGAAATTATAAAAATAGTTTTAAAATAAAATAAGGACTTAAATAAAGAACTATTAATTTAGAGCTGATGGTAGATTCCTGATCTTTTCTATTTATCTATTACGAAGTGATATCATTTAAGGTTTAACAAAATTATATCGCATGATAACATCGGTAAATTCCCGTCCGATATCTATAACGTTTAATCAATTTACTCCACTATCATACGTGTTTTATTTTGTGCCTACCTGCTTATCACGAGCGCAAACACATACACTATATATATATATATATATATATATATATATATATATATATATATATATATATATATATATATATATATATATATATATATATATATATATATATATATGACTTATCGAGTGACTTCGTGACTATTATCTATAACGAAAGAGAAATGCATTGGTAGCGACCTTAGGTGGAAATAAACCGTAATAACTCGGCCATCTATTTTCATCAAGCACTCGGGTGGACGTTATCCGAATGATCAGAGGTCGAATTGTGGCGTATCCAGATACAGAGCTATGCACCTGGGATTGACGTATTGGCTGTGATGTTAATGTCATGAGTGTAATCGAATCAACATTGTTTTCTTTTTCTTAGTTTGAGTTCCCTTAGGTGAGAGAGAGGTATGATGAACACGCGTTTACCTAATGGTGTTATATCACACCTGATAAAAGGGATGTGATGGACACAGTTGTAGAGGTATATATGGGGGTGGAGTGCTTTGGCAATGCATAGGAACAGCGTTCCCTTAATTTTTTGCACGCGTTCACTTACATTTATTTTAACGATCGCACTTGTCTCCTCTTCCAAACGAGTAATAAACATCCGCTCACTTTATTGCATTCTCTCATTTCTTTAACACTACAGCAGTGGGTGTATATGTTCTAGTATACATTATTGTAAATCAGATTGAATACACACTGACTAGATGATGTCCACTCAGAAAACAGATAACTTTATTAGTAGAACAAACCTTCTGATCGTAAGTGTGGGGATTACATTTCCATGCTGGAAAAATGGCGAAAGGTGATTGAATATGTTTGAGTTTTAGAATGGCATATAGAGATCTCAGCACAAATTTAAGTTAAAAAGGACTCCAAAAATATATCTAGGTGGGTGTATTTTGTGGAGAAGTGCGTCGACCAGACGTATAGAGGGGCAAACACGTTTAAATATAATGACAGATGTATAGAATAAAATACCGTTATGGATAGATACATGGATGGATGAATAGGCTGATTGATCCATGGATAGTTTTTCTGTGTAAAAAATAGATATTATCTTCGATAAGAGCTGTAATATCGACTTCTTAACCTCTTAGCGATGTTACTAAGAAGTAGACACGGAAGTGAGAAGTGAAGCAGGGTACAACGGAAACAAAATCATAACATGGAAACAATCGATACAAATGTCTAACATGGGTACATTGCATACAAAAGTGTAACATGGGTATATTTTGAGTCAAAACAATTTAAATAGAAAGAGGGACATTTCGCGAGAATTAATATGTTCGTGAATGCATTCTGGTGGCATTAAGCGTTATATTCCGTACTTACCCGAATGCAATTCAGTGATTACACATATATACTGTTATACGGTATTTAATATGAAGTTTGCTGTATGCATCTAAATAATTTCTCCGTAGAAGAATTCCTTCAACCTAGCTATGTTTGTAATTGTTGCTTGTTTCTTTTAGAAATTATGGATAGGTAATGTTTTTTTTTGGCACGAAGGGTCATAATCACTCATGGCTATAATTTAACGTGTTTCAGCCAATAAAAATGGACCTTAAGAAAACGTTGATCGTACAGATACAAGTGTTTAATACGGTTATATCCTATTTACGTCAAATCAGTTTCGTCAGTATATTTATTCACATATGATCTCTCGACTGATGTTGACACACAAATAGGTGGTCAGATAAGATAGGTTTACACATAGGCAAGCTTATTTGAAGCACAGATTAAGGTAAGACACTCTTTGTGTAATAATGTTTTTAAATTATTCATAATTCTAGCTTGCCATGTTTAATGGTGCTTCAAGATTAATGTTTGATACTATCTACTCTGTATGGTTTACATGTTGTTTGATTTTGAAGTTTTTATTTTGGTAAACTTGATACACACAAACGGTGATAAATAAGGGTACATATGCAATACACAACTATTCTCTAAGTCTACATGCTTGCACTTCACAGAAAAGAAAATGTTACTTTTTTAAAAGTCAAGAATTTGAAGTATAAATGTTTTTTTTTTAACAGGTCTAATACCCAATTTTCTATAATGTTCATATATAAATTTTCTTTTGCATGTCATTTTTAAAAGAAATAATTGTTGGTTTTTAGGTTAATCCTAACCCCACTCTCTAAAGGCAATTAAATTCGTACCGTCAGTTTCAGACTCTATGTGTAATAGAACGGCAAAATCGTGTCCATAATTGTGGATATTGTCATCAAATCAGTTCTCTTCACCACTCGCAACGTTACCACATAATAGTAGAACCCTCTGACCCTCTCCCCCCCCCCCCCATGCACAAATGATTACATATATCATGGTCTTTTGTGTCAAATGCTGCAGAAAAATCAAGGAGGATGAGAACTGTAATCGTTCCGCTATCCAAAAGCAGTTTGAATGTCATTAACTACTTTCAGAATTCCCCGGTTGAGTAAGAGGTATTAATAACATCAGTTAGTGAAGGCAATATTAGATTTAAGCACTCAAGCAGCAGTGTTGCTGGAACTGGATCAAGTTCACATGACCTTTGTGGACTCTTCATCACGATTTTCTGTACTAAATCCATAGAGACAAGTTCAAATGTTGCTATCGGTTGTCGCTGAAATTCTGTAACGCATCTGTATGGTGACGAAGAGTCAATTGAAATGTTGTTGTCAAGCTTATCTCTAATGGTTTGTACCTTGTCACGGAAGAAATTTGCAAACAGGTCCGGAAAGTCTAAAGGAGAGTAAACAGTTGGAAGTATTATACATTTGTTACTTGACATTAGTTTGTTAGTAATCTCGAAGAGATCTTTGCAGCTGGAACTATATGTGACCTTAGTACTATAGTGGGATAGTTTGGCTAAATGGACTATATTTGTGACGTTTGTCTTAGCGGCGTCATAAATTTGTTTATGAATAGTGAGTCTGGTAGAAAGCCAAAGCCTCTCCGCTTTACGGTGGGTTCTTTTAGCAGTGCGAAGCTGGTCCCTAACACTGCTATACCAAGGAGAACACTTTTTAATTGATATTCTACACTTGGTGGTTGGGACATTTTCAAGCAACGAACGCAGGCAGTTATGGAGTTGTTCTGTTGTAGGAGGTAAGCAAAGTTGTTAGTATTGCTCGGATGTCATTCATCAGTTTGGTTCTATTTATCACACGGAGGTTTCTCTTAGTACTAAATAAAGGTGGAGGGTTAGGGACTGATACCTCCAGATGGCATATGTTGCTGTGGTGATCTGATGCAAGTTCGTGGAATACAAGGGTGGACCGTAGCATATTATCATCAGGTCTATGCAGAATCCAGTGACCATGTTTATGGGTGGGCTGGTTAACTGACTGTTTACAGTTTAAAACATGAATGGAATCTAGGAGTTTTTATATGTATGGGTTTCCAGGACAGTGAAGATGAATGTTGATATCTTCAAAAATAATCAAGTTGCCACCCATCGAATTTCCATACTTCAGAAGATTCTGGAACTGCTCCAAAAGGAGAGATGCAGTTAGCTTGTTTTTGTTACTAGGAGGAGGGCCGTCGAGGCAGAAAAAATGAACTGACCTTTACTCTAGTATGAGTGTTGTTTGGACTAGTTCAAACTCTGTGTGGCAGAAATTGACTTCTTTTGCGATGACGACAATTCCACCTCTGCGACAGTGGCGGGCGTACGACTTGATTGAGTAACCGGTTGAGTGTTAGACCCGCTCACTTGGTGTAAATCCTTTATTTCTTAGAACCTGTTTCAAACGCCCCTAACTACGTTAATTTAAAGGGGTGTGGTTGTCTACACGTGTCTTCTTTTAAGACACACTGCTACCATGTCGCCCTCATGAAATCTCTGATTACAAGAGAGAGAGAGAGAGAGAGAGAGAGAGACAGAGACAGAGACAGAGAGAGAGAGAGAGAGAGAGAGAGAGAGAGAGCATGTAAAATTTGTGAATTTCTATGGAATAAATTGTACGTAAATATGTGTGGAATAAACGTACATGTATCTAACCTATTATATTAAGCGTAACATTGGAGTAATATAATACTTTTTTTTTATAGCATGTGCGCTTTTATCATAATATATAATAAGCTCATGTTCGGACTTGGATTGTAGACCATGTTTGAAAACAATGAGAAACAATTTTTAGCAATTCATTTTTTCTCCTTATTTGTTTCCATAATTAGTAAACCTTTTCAGTATATTATAGAGAAAATAGTATGGGTTAATGTATGTATATTTGAAGATAACTTAGCGAGGGCGTATCTTTTGGAAGGACAGACAGACGTACACGCAGACAAACAGAAAATGGGCACAAAGAGAAAAAAGGACATATAAAGGAAACAGTCGAAGTAAATGCATGAGTCTTGTGTTCTTGGCATAAAATGGATGCAGTTAAAGTTTAGTTACCGGTCTATTTATTATCTGAAAGATTCATTTCTCAATATTTCAAAGAAAATATAAAACAATGAACAATAACCACGATTAGGATTGTAAGAGAGCATGAGAGCGAGCGAGCCAAGATACTGTATTGAGGCTACACGTTATCCTGTGAGAATTAATATTAATAAGTAACAAGAAGACCCGGTTTTCCAAACCGTGAGTACACAATGTACACGAATAGGTACTCTGTTAAACAGATCTTAAGTTTTGCACTATATTTTTTTACAAAACGTTAACACCTTTTAAGCAATTGCTGCATTTCTTCATAATATATTTCCACTTTTAGTGGAAATTATCAAAACGTAACAGTGATATGGGTTGTATATTTGACACGGTGAGTAAGGTAAGGCTAGGTATGTCAAATAGTGAACAAATGATTTGACATGGAGTTTGTTTTTATCGTGAGGATAGCAGGTGACGCAGTGATTGAATAATATATTGATTGGTGTTTATCAGTTATGATGTATTGTCGTGCCCGTCCAAAGAGACAAAGATATATCACAGAGTCCAACAGAGGTTAGGATTCGAAATCGCAATTGTTCGTCGCGTGTGCTGCTTGCTAACCATTGAGCCTTCCACCTCATCATGATACACAGGACACATCAACGATTATTACTGCTATTGTAACTTGGCTGGGTTTTACTCTTTTAAATTCGTACAACAACTCATTGAACAGAAAACACACACACGTGTGCGAATGTTGTCCTGCATCCCATAATTGAAGGGATCGCTATGTTTGCAGACACTCTTGGTGTCATTATCTGTGCATCACATGTATTGCGGGATCCTTATGTTTGCATGCACTCTTGGCCCGTTTAATAAGGGATATTTATGTCTAAACACAGTCTTGGGGCATTTGCAGTGTATCCCATGTATTAAGCGATCTTTATGTTTGCACATACTCTTGGGGCACATGCCGTGTATCCCATGTTTTGTACATACTCTTGGGGTCATTTGCTGTGTATCCAATACATTAAGGGATCGTTATGTTAACACACAGTCTTGGGGTAGTTTTACGTGTTTCCCATATATTAAGGGATCTGTATATTTGCCTACAGTCTTGGGGTCATTTGACGCGTATTCCATGTTGTGTACACACTCTTGGAGCATTTGCCGTGTATCCCATTTTTTGTATTATATCTTGGGTTACTTTGACGTTTATCCCATGTTTTGTACACACTCTAGGGTTCATTTGTTGTCGCATTGCTCTACGGATCTTTTCTTAACTCGTACTAGCTAAAGATGAGGAGTGAATATCTAAAATATTTCTTTTATATGGAACTGACCATACTGCCCTTCCGTTTTACATATATCATTTTTATTCTGGTTTATGACATAGAGATGCGTTTATTCGGACCCTTGAATTAATATTGTTCTTATTTTATTTAAGAGTATTTTCTGTAGATTGATGAAGATCAGTTTAATTAGCAGCTGATGAGAAGCAGTTCATGTTCCAAGGATCACAGACCTGTAGCAACCATCTATTAGGGTGTAACGATACGTTCTCCAAGAATGACAATTTTTTTTCTTCATCTCTGTAAAGACATGAGTTCACGTTAATTACGAATGACGGCACTTAATGAGAATAGTTCATGATGTTAGGGCACTTAATGAGAATAGTTCAGGATGTTAGGGCACTTACTGTCGACAGTGCTGGAGACTAGGATAAAACAATATAAAAAGGAAATACAGGATATCTACAGACGATAGTAAAGGATGCTAGGATTACTACAGACGAGTGTATTTTCTGACGATAATTCGGATAATTACTTAAAAGCCATAGGCTGGATAACTAAAGAAGATGGTACAGGAAGTAGTAGTAACTACTGGCGATAGTGCAAGATGACTAATAGATGGGATGACGATAATAAGACTAGCTCACTATAAGCTACCGTATATATTAATGTTGATAGTAATATAAGTCACGATAACGTTTAAAGATAAGGCATGAAGCCAGGGTAATTACTACTACAGCAACGTTTAAAGACAGGGCATGAAGCCAGGATAATTACTACTACGGTAACATCTAAAGACAGGGCATGAAGCCAGGGTAATTACTTAAAGATAGGTCACGAAGCCAGGGTAATTACTACTACGGTAACTTTCAAAGACAGGGCATGCAGTTATGGTAATTACTACTACGGTAACGTTAAAGATAGGACATGAAGTCAGGGTAATTACTACTACGGTGGTAACGTTTAAAGAGAAGGCATGAAGTTAGGGTAATTACTACTACGGTAACGTTTAAAGATAGGGCATGAATCCAGGGTAATTACTTCTACGGTTCAGCAGGCCATGAGTACTAAGGATGATCTTGTAGGAGACCACGGTAATTAATGCAGGATGCCAGTATACTTACAGAGTAGAGAATGCCAGGTTAACTCCTGACGTTAGTACAGCCAGTTTAACTCCTGATAATTGTTCAGAACGCCAGGGTACTTACTGACGACAATACGTTTGACTCGTACACCGGGCAATAATTAATGATAATATAATTTGACAATATCAGCTTAAGGGGAGCGTTAAAACAGTTATCGAATTTTGTTATTATTTCAGAACCGTCGTCTACAGTAGAAAAGATACATGTGGAATGATGACAAGATTGCTTTACCTTTGGACATTCTTCCAATGTGTCACTGTCCTCATAGCGGCTTCTTCAGAAAACGGTATGAAGATTATCTTAGAAACTGAAGAAAAAAAAACCCCAACAGTTATAAGTTACCAGTAAATGTCGGTAGTAAGCAACTACCTTATGATAATTATTAAACAGCTATTACTAAATGATTACTACATTATGTAAATGATGTAATAAAATTGCTTTACCTTATGATAATTATTAAACAGCTATTACTAAATGATTACTACATTATGTAAATGATGTTATAAAATTGCTTTACCTTATGATAATTATTAAACAGCTATTACTAAATGATTACTACATTATGTAAATGATGTTATAAAATTGCTTTACCTTATGATAATTATTAAACAGCTATTACTAAATGATTACTACATTATGTAAATGATGTTATAAAATTGCTTTACCTTATGATAATTATTAAACAGCTATTACTAAATGATTACCACATTATGTAAATGATGTAATAAAATTGCTGTACCTTATGATAATTATTAAACAGCTATTACTAAATGATTACCACATTATGTAACTGATGTAATAAAATTGCTTTACCTTATGATAATTATTAAACAGCTATTACTAAATGATTACCACATTATGTAAATGATGTAATAAAATTACTTTACCTTATGATAATTATTAAACAGCTATTACTTAATGATTACCACATTTTGTAAATGATGTTATAAAATTGCTTTACCTTATGATAATTATTAAACAGCTATTACTAAATGATTACTACATTATGTAAATGATGTTATCAAATTGCTTTACTTTATGATAATTATTAAACAGCTATTACTAAATGATTACCACATTATGTAAATGATGTAATAAAATTGCTTTACCTTATGATAATTATTAAACAGCTATTACTAAATGATTACTACATTATGTAAGTGATGTAATAAAATTGCTTTAGAGAAACTGACATTAAGCAATTAATAACTGATATATCCGACATGCCCATATATTGCTGACTATGACGGAAATGCAGAAGCTCGCCCTGCTTGCCCTGTTGTCTACCATTGTTACTATGCAACATAATTCATGTCAGCATGCGGAAGTCGGTTGAACAATGTAAAGTAATATACGGTGCGTTTAGATGATACAGTCGGTAGTGATTTGCAAGATCTACCTAAACACTGAACACAATATATTTTTGTCCAACATTACATTTTGTATGCCATAGTGATCTGAAACGGACTCTTACATGATCTAGTGACTTCAAGTTGATAAAAACAGTTTTTTAAACGACTGCTTTGTAGTTACCTTGCATAAAACCAGTTTCATTCAACTTTATAAATCGTTAAAGTGTCAGCCTAGACACGCATTCAATAGCTGTGATAATATGAATAGCAATATATTAAACAGAATAAAACCAACTTCCATGAAAATTATTTATTCTTGTTTCTAGATAACGAAATGCAGTATTATGAGTACACGTTGGATGCAGATGGCCGTTACCTTGAGGGTCGAATACCAGATGATGCGCAACAAGGGAGCAGGGTTCCTGTGATCGAGGGAAATATTGAAGGGGAGAAGCTATCAAACCCAGTAACGAACCTAAAGATAATCATAAAGGAAAATATAAATGTACGCTGCTGCTTGTATTGTACTTACTTCTTCATATATATATATATATATATATATATATATATATATATATATATATATATATATATATATATATATATATATATATATATATATATATATATATATATATATATATATATATGCATAGTAAATTACTTGCATAATTACTTACCTTCATGACGTACTGAACTGTTAGCATATTTGGACATATTTTCTGGGAAGAAGTGATATATCACGTGCATTGTATCACAGCTGAAGATACCGCAACCGGTAAACAGTGATGATGTACTCAGGTTGATGTCTCTATCTATGTATTAATACAACAAATTAAGAAACGAAAGGTGTGCACCTGTTTCTATAGTTGTTGTTGTTGCTATTATTATTATTATTTAGTAGTATTTTTGGCTTCTCTTTACTCCTGGAATCAGACCACGTTTCGTGGCCTGAGATGTCACGGTCAGCATCCATCATATACGCTGTTCGGAATGATAATGCTTTCTATAGTTTGTCTGGAATTAAACTCTATTTCGAGCGATTTTTTTTTTACCTTGCTTGCTAATGCTTAATAATTTAATTGGTCTTTGATTTTTCCAAACCTTTGTAAGTTCTTAAGCCATGTCACTCTTCTGACTCTTAGACTACTGAGTCAGATTTGCCAGATATTGCCGTGTATATGATTTAGATTAGGTCTTTCTATTTGTCAGCCAGTATAGAACTGGCTTCCGTGCAGTATCCTGATACTAAACTGGGTTTTGAAATCTAACAGACTTTTCAATTTTGCTGTTAGCGATTGTAGTCGCTGTCTTGTGATAGTACCACCTGTTTTTGTGCACTCAAGCCCGACTGTCTTTGCTGATGGTTAAAGTCGGAGCTTCGTTTGTTGTGCCGAAACTCACATTGTGCTAGGTTACTTCACTCATTCGCATTCTTACATTGCATATTCTGCACAATGGCTCAACGTCTTAATTTTGTTCATTTGCATTCATCTTGTAGACCACGAGTGCCTAGAAAACCTGCCAATATAATTCGTCTGTTTCGTTCTTTAGTTCGTCAGTTAAAACTATTCTCATGTGTCCAAAACGAACTAGTGCTATGTTTCCCTTATCAGTTACCAGTGCGTTCGTTTTCTGTTTGAGAAGATTTTCCTCCTGGACTAAATCCAGGAATTCCTCATCAGTGTATCTGATATACTTGTATGGTCTTCTCGGTTTTGTCTATGTACAGCATTTAAAATATTTTACCTGGGATGAACAGTCCATTTTCTTGATGGTTCTTACTTATGAAAGAGATTTAAAGGTTAAAAGGCTTCATTTTTCCAGAAATGGATAATATATTTCCTCATATGCTATTGGTTATTAACGACATTTAAAGATTACAAGGCCTCTTCCCTCTGTTTTGCCAGGAATTAATAGTTTATTTCCTAGTTTGTTCTTAGTTGCATTGAATCACGAATATTCAGTGGCTTTTTAATTGTTCTAAACACGTCTTCTAACAGGTTTTGATCGAATACAGGATCCCGATGTGTACGAGATGACGAAGACTGCCTTGATATTGATGGCCATAACTGTGTCGCTATCATTTGGATTGGAGACCAGTACTTTGTACAGCCTCCATGTGTCCTATTATCTTATTGTACTCTTTATCTCTTCAATTCTAATTGTATCTGCCAAACGAAAAATCCTTGATACATGTATTTGTAGTCTTGATCCTTCCCTTCTTCAATCTAAGTTTGCCTGGTAATTTTTTAACTTCTGCCTTTTATTGTTTTGTCGATTTTAGAGTGGTGTGTAATCCTTAATTTGTTAGAGCCTGTTTCAAATTAATCTCGCATTGTCAACTTTAGATAATCCACGAACTGTAGGTATTGGCGAGTTCTTTCCTGATTTGGCAAACCTTCACTACGTTTACTCAGAAAAATGAGTGTAATCGGGATCATCATCTGTAAAAACAAAAGCCTTCTGAAGACACCCTTTTTGATCATGACATCCCCATAAAAATGCCCTGTGAGTTACATTCTTGTTTGTTTCTCTTGAATTACTTATTGTGCTTGGACTGTTTTACTATGTGTTCTTACCTTTTTGAAATTTTCTTATATTGTATTCGAAGTTGTATATATGTTGTAATACTACTACTACTACTACTACTACTTATTATTTTTATTATTATTATTATTATTATTATTATTATTATTATTATTATTATTATTATTATTATTGCACGAAATCAGACATCTGTGATAATGAACACATATACTGTTCGCATCAAAGAGGCTAATCTCTCAGTCGAGTCTTATCCGTGCATTCTTGTTCATTTTCTTCTTATTTTATTTTATTTTTATTTTATGAAAGACTTTGTATATTCTATAGAGAAAGACAGTAAAGTCAAACAATGGTGCCAGTAGCACCGGAAAAGACTCCCTATCAAAGGTTACCACCAGTCCATTACAAAAGTCGAAGACTTCTACGACATCAACTTCTTACGTCGTGCCTACCGCGAAAACTCGGAGATCTACATCTTTGGAAACGAGAGAGGTAACCCATGACGGCATTTCGTTTTCAATCACGTCAACCACTACCATATCGAGTGATGTAAGAGAGACTTTTACAACAGGAAAACGCAACACTTCACAATTATTTGGTTCAATGTTAACAGCGACTGGAAATGTCGAAGTTTCATCGAATTACAATAGTAAGATAAATATTTTGTTTATCGCTTTCTTTCCTAGTCATAGAGATCCATGCTGAAGTAGTTTTACTAGGGGTGATCACACATAATTCAATACCGTTGTTTGATTATATAGCTAGTTAGTTACTTATTTGTTTATTTGCTTTTCCAATAAGTTAATAAATGTGGGATTAATACATACTACGCATAAGGTGAACATTGTTTTAAATACCAAATTTAATATTAAATAAATCAAACACCGTCAGCTATATTAGTAGATTGTACAATATCTCGTGATATATAAAGTGAGCACCATCAGCTATAGTAGACGATTGTGTAATATCTCGTGAGTTAAGCGAAAACTATCAGCTGTAATATTAGATTGTACAATATCTCGTGAGATATTCTAAATTTATAGCATTGCTTTCACGATGAGAACAAAAACGATGGCATAATCATTGAAAGGAAAATGAATGCATATAATTAAATTATCCGTATATTTAAAGTATGCGAATATATTTAACATTATCTTAAATTAGTAAGTAAAAACTCGAAGCCTTTCTTTTGCACTCGAAAATGCCTACTCGTTTGCGCTTTTGATGCGTGTGTATTATTAGTCAATAAGTCCATTATTGGAACACATCGATGTCATTATTCGAGATCAGTTGTTTGAAGCACACCCGCAACACAGAGACCGACAGTTTCATATATTTTATCTTTAACGTGCCATACCTAAAGATATAACCGATGACGTAGAAAATACGTGAACAGCAACCATAATCTTATACTTGTGGACAAAATTGGACAATCATATCTTTAACCTACAACCTTGTCAACAGATTTATCAAGCGATTGCTCGCTGCACTTTAAAATAAGATGATCCTTGATATGAAATGAACAACTTGTAACTCCATATTCAGGATAAATACTGATAAGTTATTATATTATTTTGATTTAGCCATATGAAGTATATATAGTCTTGTATAAGAGAATATGCACTTGGAAACTAATCTGGTGCTAACGATTTTGAACGAAAGACGTAAAATTTCGGATTAATAATAGAGTGTAAGCTAAAACATTTTCATGATTATATATATATATATATATATATATATATATATATATATATATATATATATATATATATATATATATATATATATATATATATATATATATGTACCCATTTGTTTAATCGAATACACTATAACTCATTAACGGCGCCTGAAGAATATATAGTCTGACAAGATTATAACTTTAGGCCTTCATATTTTGTAGGCCTTCCTTTAGGCCCTGCATTCTATAATCTAGTAAGAGCTGAGCTATGGGTCTCAAATTATGTAACAGGAACGAATTGAAAGTAACAATCTGAGTAAATTTCAGCAAACATTCTAAGTTACAACCTGAACATGTAAGAGGAAGTTACAGTATTGTGAATCAAAACCCTCATCCCAATCTTAAAAATCCTGTCAAATGTCCAAAGGTAGAATGTTCCGAATAAATTCCAATTGTCTTTAATGTCTTGATGTATCACCATTCGATAACATTCTGATTTTGCAAGCAAGGTCAGGCATTGAAATTCAGAGTTTAATGAACATAATAGAAACATGATCAAAGTCAGGCGGTCAAAACACCACCTTTAATAATAATTAAAAAAAAAACAGTTTTCTTGCCAAATCGTTTGACAAAACACTCTAAGGAAACTCATGTTTGGGCATGCACATACACACAGAATCAACGACTGACTCCAACATTAACATGAAATTACATTACATTGAAAAGTTGTACTGAAACTCGAAAACAGCTGCAGGTAGGCTGAACAGACCATTAGATCGACGATTTTGATAACACCAAATATATTTATGGACAGACGCCCCATTAGGCCTGATATTGGGACGGTGTAGGCTCAATAGTCAGTCCACACCTCCTCCAAGTCGGTGTTTTTGCGTAGACTAATGCGCTGTTCAGCCTATTAAAAAGAAAAATGTCTCGCTTGTGTGTGTGTGTGTGTGTGTGTGTGTGTGTGTGTGTGTGTGTGTGTGTGTTAAACAAATGCTAGTTGTAGCGGCGATATGTCTCTCAACCAAACATTTTATCGATACCAGTGAAATCTCGTGAGCGAAGATCATGTATATTGATTCTAACAAACCCATGTGGCTCCCTCTGTGCATGTGCAAATAAGCTTTTTAAATCTAACTATATCCATGTTCTCCTGAACATCAAACTGATGAATATTTCGCAGCGTGTGCGTATCAGTGTCATTGAAGACAATCAAAATATTGCAGTTATCTATGATGCCTTTAGGAATCTGAATGTATCATTATGACATGATTAAGTCGGTGGTTCTATGTCTGCCACCGGGCTGGATTTGTCTGTTTGTCGAGCCTGACGTCGTTGTACACTACTAGATTGTTAATAATACCATCAAGATCGTCGACCGACGAAGCATCATTGATGTTAGTGATAAAATAATATCATCGTCATTCAAGTCCTTTGCACTTGCATTGGATTCCTTAAGAACACTATAACAGCGCTGATCATCCACGGATGGTGCCAATAAATATAATATGTTAAACTTGAACCATCTCATTATCAGGTTAAGTAACAACTGTTTCACCAGACTTCGGTTTGATGTCAATATGCGATTATTGCGTCACCCAATGTGAGCGATAACAATATCGTCGCATCAAGAATATATCTCAGTAGCACTATTAGAGCCGAACCACGTTTATTCTTCGCGCAGAAGTCCATATGTACATATATATTGGCACCTCGACAAAAGAGCGCACGACAAAAAAGCGCAGACAAAAGAGCGCAGACAAATGAGCACAAGACAAAGGAGCTCAATACCAAAAGAGCGCCGTCGAAAGAGCGCAAGGCAAAATAGCGCAAATAATTTTAGCAATTGAAAGTCTTAAATGCTTAAAATGAAGTGTATTATAATTTAAGTTAGAAATCACTTCTGCATAAATTAGTTAAATGTTTAACAAAATTATAATCATTACATAAAATGACTTAAAAGTAATTAATAGCACTGTATTCCCCTTCTGTGACTCAATTGTTTCCATATAAAATTTGTACAACTATTATACTGTAATTTTGTAAATGTTGTAAAACTGCAGAGCATGGTGAATTTAAAAAGGAATTTGTAACTATATATACACGTCCAACAGATTCTTTAATTGCTAGTCTGTTTTTACCAACGTATATTGATCAATGCTTTCATCGTTTGAATACTTCTCTATATAACCATTTGATCTCTTATACTTGATAGTATAGTTGCAAACATATTTCTTTTGCTCAATAATGTTTGAAAACTATTCTACGTGATCTCCACTCTACTTGTTAGTATAATTAAATCGGCGCTCTTTTGTCGACGCTCTTTTGGTATTGATCTCTTTCGTCTTGCTCTCATTTGTCGGCGCGTTTTTGTCGTACGCTCTTTCGTCGGGTCACATTATCTATTGATTTGGTTCGTTCAAATTCTGGGCAATACAAATAACGATGACTGGATGAATATTCTCAGAAAATTCGAATAATAAAACCTTGAGAAATCCAGTTAAATCGTAATTCAGCGGTGGTGGACCATTTATCGCACTTCGAATCATGTCATGTATTGGATGCCCAAATCCCTCAAAAATACCGCCTACATTCGAAGAAAGCTTCCGGGATTAACACACGGCTATATTAATTGAGATGACATTTGTGTAGTAATATTCCAGAAACCTCCATGTCCATTTTTAGCACAGCGTTAAATATCTTGAATAATTTCTTGAGGTGATGGTCGCCATGATTTTTTCTGTCGACATAAGTGTGCAGCCACGGATGAGATAGTAACACAATTATTCAGCAATTGTTTTACTAGATCTGTGTCGTCTGTGTATTTTAGTGCAACCTTGGCTATTTGATTATGAAAAGGTTAAGTACAATAAAGTTCACCAGATGGTAGCACGAATTGATCAAATCCATAATTATTGCTGGATTGCAAGCAGTGGGACTGTTCACAGTCCCCACTCTCAAACAACCAGACTGACACAAGTCGCGGTTACTGCGGTCACGGGATATTCGCGTTCATAATATGGTCTGTCGGTACCAGTCAGCAACCCTGGTCTAGAATTTTTATCTAACGTGACAACGACTTGATGTCTTGTGATTTTATTGGCAGGATCATTTATCACCGATATTCCAAGTTATGCCAGCGTAAACGTTATCACCATTGCCAGCGATGGCAACGTCACCGACGGCAAGATAAATCTTATTCTGAAAAGATAGATACGCTATCTTATCCGCCAGCGTCTAGATAATAGAACATAGTGGATGATCGCTCGTCGTTCATCGTAGTATCAATGAAAATATCATTTTGCTTAAATCTGAACGTTTACCACATATGGATTGCATCATCACTCTTGAACACGGTTTTGGCCCTATGGATATCATTAAATAATTCTAAATTTGGTCCTCGCGGATCGACCCGACATTTAGGTAATCTGTCAAGATCGCACATGGAGCATAAAGGCTTGATCCCAGATAACCTTGCAAACTCATCTATTATATCATTAGGGCAAATACATCTTTAAATTAAATGTCACCATAGATTAAAATATAATGACTTTACCAGCAAAGAATATTAACAAAGGGTTGATGATAGAAGAAACAACCCCGTGCTCGAAACCGTGTTTTTCCAATCTATGTGGGTAGCATCAACAGTGTTAAGCGCGGTAGTTTAAGACCAAAACCATGTGTGAAATGTGGTATTGGTGTCAGAGGAAAAACATAACTTTGCGTAGCGTGTAATGGCATAATTACAGGGCTTTGAAACGGTATTATGATAAAATAAATTATGATCAGGCTTCTAGCAGTAGCCAGGCCACTATTGGTTGGACGATTATTGATCCAATAAATGCCGTTAAAGACTATATTAGTAGAGCTTCTAAGTGTTCAGATTGCAGAGCCATAAAATGTTTTTCTAATAAAATACAGTTAAAAGTTAGCCAGATGATATATATTATACAAATGGATGAAGGAAACACAGTCGAAGAATTCTGAACGCATCCACTATTAAGATATATGACTTCTTGCGATCTGGTGTAACTAGGAACTGTCGAAAAGAAAACCACTTAGTTTTCTTACTAATACCAGCTGTAGCTTGATCACTGTTAAAACGCGGGATAGTTCGGAAAAAAAATTAGTCGCATTGATTTATTTATGAATGTTTTAATGGCTTGATCGGCGGTGGTCTTGTCATCAACCACATTGACGGCGATACACGTAATTTTCATTTTTACATAATCTTAAAACTAGTAAGAATTGGCTTGCATGGCTTCAGTACGATGATATTGTAGAAGGCAAAGACAATTTGGCATTGTCGAATAATATTCAGCAAATCGCTAGCGACGAGAAGGACTATAAAAAAGCACAACTTGTGTGAAAACAGTGTAAAAATATTTTTCGTGCTTGTGACAAGCTCACAGCCAAATAGAGTTTCCATCAATCTAATGCATATTTTAATATGTCGCAGAAGACTATTATCAAAAGTAGTACAATTATGTATTTAAGGGTGAAATACCTTCAGGTACTAAAGCTCCTAAACTAAACAGTACAACAAATCTCTTCAAGCGAAACTCACAAATTTTACAACCGTGTTTGAGAGAGAACACGACAACACGTTCTATTTTTTGTCTGTCTGCGTTTCTCTTTGTAGATAGGCGCACACAATTAGGATGCAAGTTCCTTCATGACGTGTGCTTGCATTTGGTGGTTTTTAATCGGTACAAGTTTGAATCACACCAACGAATAAAGAAAATTATTTATTATTTAAAAAGGAGAAAGGTGGCCTTTGTGAGCATAATTTGAAATACAGCTTTGTGAAATGCTCATTGGCGTCAATTATTTAACATGGGAATACATAGTTCTCGGGGAAGTCAGGCTGCTTAGCTCGTCCTCTGGACCTGCTAGAATGTCGTCTGATGATCTAGGGGTTCACAAGGGGGTAGAATCAACTGATAAAGTAACGCTTATCAGTACTAAAGCCAGTTGGACGTAAATAATATACGAGCACCATCAGCTTACTGCAAGCAATATGCCCTACCCCGGGAAATACTTGCCAATTGGCACCACCTTGGCCTAGTCATCTCCTTGTGTGCTGGCACATTATAACGTGAAACGTTGCATCATTTATATTAAAGAAATAATTTACTACATAATGAATTACGTATTAATGAGATTTTTTTCTGCGATAGAATAATTACGTAATACAGGTATACAACTAACTCACCAACTCAATGCTGAAAAAAATCACACATGATTTTTAAACATAATAAGAACGAAAATCCGAAGCAAGATACACACTCCCATCCGAGCACAGATTCATTAAAATTAATACAGATGGCATTGAGACTGTCTCATACTATTGTGACAATGTTATCGATATCGCACAATTAATTCATTAATTCGTTCCACTCGCAACGGCAATGAAAAACTTAGATTGGAGCTGTTTCAGCAGATGAAACAAAAATGATTTGTGGGTATGCGTGTAAGACAGTTAAAGAAATTTTATGTCGGATCATACTGGTGAATCTGAGTCTGCGTTAGACTATGAACGGTCCGATCGTGACATGGAGAATTCTGCGTGAGTCTATTTACGAGGTACCGTTTGAGGTACAGAATAATAAAAATAAAATAGTGTGAACAATAAAATATCCATGTGGATAAAACACCGTATCGTGGATCGTTGGACCGTTCCGGTTTAACGCTCTCCAAGTAAAGCAAGTGCGTCTAGACCGCATAGTCTGTGGTGGTAAAGTTGAATACCAGATGAAATCGCTTTTGATACTCCTGCTATACTTTTAAAATGTCTTTGGTGGTGCCAATCCACTTTAATCAAAATAAGCAACACAACGTACAACAACAGCATATACAATCCAGTTAGTAGCTGGACCAGAATTGTCATCTAGATTAATGATACCAGTTTTTATGCTATTTGATTGGTTTGGTATATTGATTTCGCACTGAAAGCTCTCACAAGTCTTTTATGTTTAATCGACGACTAACATCAACTAAATGAATATTAGACATTGTAAGTACTAGCAAAGTTTCTTGGTAGACCCATACCACGACAGTACCTGGCATTCTTAGACCTCATCCCCGCTTTCTTTATGTTGATATCTTTAGGCGTGTCCTGTCGTTGTCTTTAATCCCGGCTCGGCAATAGATCATACAGCACCATGTGCATCTGCTGATTCAACAAAACTACAAAAAGTGGAAATATACCACCTGTTTTTCCTAAGTCTTCGATGGCACCCACAGAAAAATCAAGCCATGGATAATTTATTTGGTCCTTCAACACCGTTGATTTAAGTGATATTTTACTCCAGAAATCGTGTTTGATGCCGATTTTAACTTTTTAATCTGACACGGGATCAGAGTGCCATTATATTAATAATATATTATATTATTATTATATTATATTATATTAATAATATGACCTTTATATAACATCGTGAACGATCAAATTGTTTCGCAAGGATTGCTTGCGATTCGACTACATATTTTCAAATGGTGCATCAATGATTTTAATTCGTCCCCCAATGCCTTCTAGCACCATTGTTTTGTCTCTCAGTATAACAGTGATTGCTCTGTAATTAGCAATAACATAGTCGTGCTCAGACGTGTATATCGACAACAGATTGCCAAAACAAATTCAAGTGTTCAGCGAGAAATAACGGATCGGATATAATGAAATCCCGCTGAGAGATCTGCAAACCAGATTCAACGTTCTGAGAACACCTCATGAATGTCATCATCCCATGATAAACATATGCAACATGATTGTTTTCAAAATTCAGTAATACTGCTTCGGATGATTCTTGATTATTCTCAGAGAAATTTCACTAATCCTGAGAGTATCAAAGATCATTGAGTTTCGCGTCTGTGAATTTACTCGGTGGTATCCTGAAATGCTATCAATATATATCGTGTGCTATCAATATATATCGTGTGCTATCAATATATATCGTGTGATATCAATATATATCGTGGGGCCGAAACCCCTTTCTCTGATGCTATCTACCATGTACATAAGCCAAATACGTTACTTGGAATGCGGTCTGTACTTAACGTTGATTTGCCGCCACTATCCATGAAAGGGAGCAGTCTTTGTTACTCAGTCAGCGATGGTGTCATTGTTGACATTCACAACGAAAGTTTAATCAGTATTACTTTATAGCATCAGCTGTATCGTCGCGTCATATTTCATCATTGCTGGTGGATTTTCTGACAAATATCAGCGTGTGTTTGGCACCAAAGATGACGTTTCTGACTTCAGTTGCAGCGTCGTTCATTAACACCTTACTGGCTCGAAGCGTTCAGTTGTATACTTCGCGAACATCATTTAGGAACCAGCGGACGGCGAATAAGCATTTAAATATGTTGTCGTGGCAACGTGAACATCTTCGAGACATGATTTAACATTTTCGAGACATGATTTAATATTCTTTACATCAATCATGCATGTAGCACTGTGGAACAACGCCATAACACCATTTAAAACAAAACCATTTCTACGTAAAAGACCATATGATGTACAATCTGCATTCAAAAGTCGACTTTTTATCTCAATGAATAACTCAGCGGGAAAGAAATATGTGCTTGTGTCTTGCACTTGTAGTACAATCCATCCACATGCGTCAGGTACACGCGAGTCATAAGAACAGTACTGATAATCACACACTGATTGATTCTGATGAACTGGTAAATCCATGTCAAATGCGTTATCACGCTTGAACATTTTATTTACATTCGTCATTGTTGAAAACGAAGTAGAGTCAGACCATATCATTCTATCAGACTTCCTGCTATATTCCTTTCTCTCGTGGCTGCTTGTTGCTGTGTCAGTGGCACATCATCTAGTTCTCTCAATCGTTCATTTGTTCATTTATTATTTTACTAACACCTGTTGGCATAACTTCGGTGTGGGCAGTTTTACTGGCTGCGGTAGGTGATGATAATAACACCTGTGAATAATCATTGAAAAATAGCCACTGCTTCATTGATGATTTCTGCGGAATTATGGTTGGCTCGTCGTCAACCAATATAACTTTCTAGTCGATCATCATCGGTTAGGATATAATTGTGACAATGTTCATTTAGACTCAGGTATGTGTTTGCTTTAATTAAATTCAGATAACCCACGAGTGCTTCTTTCGTTTGGTCTGTTTAGTCTCCATTATGTTACAATACAGAATAGCTTTATGTACAGATCTGATGCTGTACAGTATCTGGTTATATTTGATTACGTCCTATTGTCAAATGCTGACATCAATAAAATTGCTTTAAAAAATAATTACTATTATTTTTTTCTTATTACTACAGTCACTAGCTCGAACGTAACCTCATCAACAAGTATTGGAAGAAAAAGACGGGGTACCGGAAATACTGAAAACAATGAAATCAATTCTATGGCAGAGTTATTGCTGAAGGATCTGACTATAAGAGTGAGGGATACAGAGACTTTTGATGTGGACGAATTTTTTTTCATCATCGTGAATGATTCATCAAAACTGAAAGACGCTGATATGGATGAATTTTTTGTAAGTTATTTTAAAATCTCAACCAATCGTTAACAGTTTTTGGAATCTAGAAAATTGGAGTCGTGAAACAAACGCTTTGAAAACCCTGAGCACGTGACCATGCTACACTTTCATAAAATTCGACATTGTGTCGGCTTAAATTCTGGGTTTTTAAATATTGTATTACTTTGATTAGCAATACTGAAACTGTATCAGATAAAAATGTAAGATAAAGTCGTAAATCTTTAAATGATTTTTCCTGAAGAAAACTTAATTGCCTTGTTTGTAAAGAAAACTTTTGAATATCCCCATATCGGAACGATTCCTTCGTTTAAAGAATGAAGAACGCGCGCGCGCGCGTGTGTGTGTATATATAATCGAAATGTGACGTGCAATACTGTTTAACTTCTACTGGAATGACTTTACAAAAATTCTAGATGTTCTACTACTCTTCACTTTACGTCATACCATTTACTTATTCAAAGCCACCATAAAAGTACGGGCAATTATTCGTATAAACACTTATTCATCAAACATCAAAGCGCTTCCAGGTAGCAATCATATAGACATAGTATCAATGAACATTGTTAATTCGCAAACTAAAATGTCTTGAATCCCGTTCTATTTCATTCCATCACAACTCTTAATATTTTACATTTTGCTGTGCAATTTCAGGAAAAAACGTCGATGTAGTTATTTTCATACTTCTTTCAACTCTAACAATCAGAAAAATATTGAAATAGCTCTCTGTCTTTAGTAATTAATTTTCTTCCTTTTTATAAAAGATGAAATTTATTTTCACACCTGATTTTAACTTAATTTTGTTATCTAGGTGATTTTATGTGCAACCGATGGCCGCGAAGTCTCCACACCAGTTCCTTTTGTCGTTAGGATTAACCATAATGTTCAAGTGGATACATCATCCGGGTATCCGTCTGCTGCCGCAATATTTTCTGGAGCGTTACTTCTCCTAATTATCTTTTTGGCTCTTCTCATCCCATTGGTGACACGTGCCAAACGAAGATACAAAGCTGGAAAACCACTTTTTAAGTTGGGCAGTCATCCGTCATCAGCAGATCTTAAGGTAAAGCGTAAGATTCAACGGGATACGTCGGAACCCAATTGGTATGGAAACAACACATACAACTACGTGGAGGAGGTTGAGGTGGGGAAAGCTGAGTTTACAAGCACTATTAAGGACATAGAGTCACAGAGAGAAGGACATTCCGAAGTGTCCTCACATAAACACTCGGTTGCTGAATGAAACAAACGTAGAAATGAGATAATCAAGCAAACACTAAGTATAAGTGTATAATTAGTAAAACAGACCGATATATGATATACCAGTCTCATTGATCTTGAATTTTTTTTATTTTCATTATTTACTCTCGCAAATGTCTCCCTCACAATGATCGAAAAGTGACAGCTATCTATATATTTGCCAAATGCCATAACTTTTTTTGAGTTTGAAACTTATCTGAGCACTAGCTTTCCTTTCATACAACGGTCTTCTCCGTACAAATTTAAAAACATATGTTATTAATTAAAATTTGATAGAATATATTTTCATACATTACGTGTGTTCATTTTTGTTGGGTTTTCTAACAATGTAGTGACACGTTCTATAACCCCGGTATGCCTATTACCACCCATTTCATTTAAAAATCAGTGTTCCAACTATGCCTGACAACTGAATGATATGTATGTAAGTATAGTGTGTCTGGAAGTTCACACAGCCGTGAATATAATTAAAAAAAAGATTTCCCTTGCGTAAAATTTTTTAGGAAAGTGGTTAAATCCCATAAATATTACATTCAGTTCCAATCATTATTTTGTGCTTGTCAGTCATAAAATTGTGGCAAGAACAATGTCTACAAATCGCGCGCTTCACAACTGAAACAATACAGAACAGGTGATATGACCAGCATTTTGTGACAAAAAACTCTTGTCTACAGGCAAGGAATGAGGTTCGGGAGGTAGTGTTAGAAGATTATTGTCAAACTAGCGATTCGTGTTTCAGAATATGTTCTTAGATCAGTCGTTATACAGGTAAGGTTGATAGTGAAGGGGGGCTGTTTAATGTCTATGAGAAAAATCATTACAGTGCCACTGACCCCACTGAGCTGTTTAGAGTCAAATTTTTAAAATTCACTATTTGGCTGTTTAAGGTTAATGGAAATTGAACATGGGGAATATTGGGCCTGTATACGGACAAAGAAAAGTGGGGTTGCTGTATAAAGACAATACGAAAAGAACATGTGTGTTGACGTCACGGTACTGAAGATTGGTAACAATATTTTAAGGGACTGATCAGAATACGCCCTACTATTGGGATACACAAATACAGTAGAGATATAGACATTACATAAAACATTCAACACACACACACATATATATATATATATATATATATATATATATATATATATATATATATATTAATGAACATCAAAGGGCAAGGAACCTTCAACATTGACAAGCCTGTCTAGGGATAATGATGGTAGAAGGCCAAAACAACAGAGGCAGACTGACATACATATACTAATACAAGCCCGAGATTTATATAAAACGAATTACCTAGATCTGAAATTATGTTGGCGGTGTTCATAAATTTGCATAATTGTAATGATGCTAACAATAAATATAATCAACGAAAAGATCGACTTGAAAATGGATGCGACTAAACGTAAAGTTAAAATTACGAAATTGTCCAAGACTTTACAGGAGACGAAACATATCGCCGAAGATAAGGTTACATTGGTTTAGACTAACATAGATAAACATATTAACTATGGATAGTTTTAACTTGTGTGACGATCGTGGATAAACAACCATGTTTATAGCTATAACCTGTTGAATTTACTATGAAAAACCCATTATCTTTGTATAGCTACAACTTGTGGAGAAACCCAAGTCTATATTTATTGTCTCAAAATTTCCAGCTTCAATGACGCCATTGTACTAGGAGAGATGAATTTGATAGGGATAAAGGGAGCTTTATAGTGGCAAGCAAAGACCAGTATGTACACAAACATTCGCACGCACACATACACAAAAGCACACATACCGATCGTATATATGCACACACAAACATACACACACAAAGGTAGAGTGCGCGCGCAAACGCACACACACACACACACACACACACACACACACACACACACACACACACACACACGCACATAAACACAGATGGGAAGACGAAAACACAACCCCAAAATCTGTTATCCACACAGAGAGGAGAAGAAACAAAACCATCACATATAGTATCCATATACAGAATGGAGAAACCAAACCATAATATACTATAAAAAACTCAGTATCTACTATATACACACGGGAAAGAGAAAACAATCCCTAACAAAATTTACTATCCACACAGAATGGAGTGAAAACAGACCACAAATATACTATCCAAACACACACACACACACACACACACACACATAGACACAGCACAGACACATACAGACGTAGACAAAACACACACAACACACACAATAACACACACACACAGACAGACAGACATACATACTCACGGCAATAAGAAAAAACAAACCACAAATACTTTCCACACACAGAATGGAGAGAAAACAAACCGCAATATACTATAAAAATACAATATCTACTATCCGTACACTGGAAGAAGAAAGAACAAAACTCAAATATACTATCCACAAAACCAAAATATACTATCCACACAGGGGAATGAGAAGAAAAAACCCACAATAAAAATCAAATATACTATCAACACAGAGGTGAAGTGTAGAAAAAACAAACCAAAAATATACTCTCAACACAGAGGAGAAGAGCAAACACAAGCCACACATATACTAGCAACAAAGAGGTGAGGAGTAAACACAAGCCACACATATACTAGCAACAAAGAGGTGAGGAGAAAACACAAACACCAAAATATACTATTAACACAGATGGGAGGGAGCACAAGTCCCAATATCTGCTATATATCAAACGTTACGCGAATGCAGAAAACAATACACTCTACTATTCACACACACACACACACACACACACACACACACACACACACACACACACACACACACACACACGCGCGCGCGCAGGTACACAATCACATTAGTAAGGAGTGAGTATTTATAATTCCACTAATCCACACTCACAAATTGGCAATTTGAATAGTCTCTTTTCAAGAAATTTGTTAAACGTGGGGAGGGTTGTTTGTTTTTGAACTCCAGGTGCACATGGTCTTGCGCCAGAGATGCATCGCCGCGACAGTCCTGCTCCCAATTGACGTGTGTCATTGGGAACACAGAGGGTAGTTGATTTCCTTCACTATCCCTCTCGTCCATATGGGGATAGTGAACATTTGTTGTTGTTCTCTCTGTCTTCTGTGCCACACTCGGGGATGAACTGGACTCCTTGTCTCCTACGGAAAATGCACTGGTTGCGCATGTGGTTGTGGTGATGCTACTGCTTGTAGTGATGATATTGCACGTGGAGGTGTAGTAACCATTGGCTTCACCTCACAGACAGATCGAATCATCAGGTAAGGTAGGATAGAATTTTTATTTTCCTCCTAGTTTGTTTTCTCCTCCTTATTTTTCTTGGCCTCTTCGGCTATGGTTTCCATAGAGAGTTCATTTAGAATGTGCCCGGGATGCTCCAGATGCATTTGGAATTCAAGCATTTTAGTCAATATGTTGCTCATCATTTCAGTTGGTGTGACAACGATGGGTAGCCACACATTGATTGATTAATTGGATTTAAGACGTTTTCGCCCATTGGGCATTTACGTCTGTTTAATGCCCCAAAAGGGCTAATTAATTGTTTCGGGGGACGGAATAGTGCCACGTCCCCACGCATTATTGCACAATGTTATGCTAATTAATTGATATCAACCATCGGAAGCAGAAGAGGCAAAGGCGGAACGAGATTGCATTGGAAGGAAGGTGATATACCCAATAATTTAATCCCCCGAATATAATTTAGAATAATTGTCGTCCGGCATTTAAAAATAAGTGGTTGGGTAGGGACAATTGGAATGGGGTGCAGTATTAAATACTGTCAGACTTGTCTATTTCCCGGAAATATAATAGTATCAGTTCTGCAGTTAGGTTGGGATTAGGGTTTGTGATACTAAGAAATGATGGGTAGGTTGTGCTCGAGCCTATTTTAATAAGAGAGCTTGCAAGTTTATTTCTTGCTACTCTATATGCTGGGCACACATTAAAAACATGTGATAGATCTTCTAATTGATTGCAAGATTGGCAAGAAGTATTTCTTCCAGGGTTGGATTTACTGTATTTGCCCATACTTCCGGCTAGTAGAGTTTTTCCTGTTTTGATGCGATTGAAGATTCTTTCGAGATGTTTATGTTTAATCTCTGCTCCAATAATATTCCTGGATACTTGGTTTTGGATAGAGTATAGTTTACGTCCTTTCTGGCTTGAATCCCATTGTTGTTGCCATTTTGACATGATTCTTTTGGTAATGACATTATATAATTCTGTTACCGAGTACTCTATATATTCAATTTCCACGTTGTTGAGGCTATTTTTTGCAGCACGGTCAGCTTGATCGTTTCCAAATAGATCTATATGAGATGGGACCCACATAAATTCAATTGTTTGGTTAAAGTTAGCAAGATCATTGACAGTTAGCCTAGTTAGCTTTTGATAGTTGCCACGCCCTTTTGAACATCCAGATTCAAGTGTTTTTAGGACACTTAAAGAATCACTGATGATGAGTGATTTGGGAAATTTATTAATTTTGATTAGATTCAGTGCCTCTAAGATAGCCCAAAATTCCGTGGTGTAGATGGTAGCCACACTGACGAGCGTTTCCTTTTATGTGTCAGGCATGGACGTGAAGGAAAACAACCCCTGGTATAAAAGGAGCTTACATTAACCATACAATTACTCCTAAAACACGGAACACGCAGACCTAAAAGAATAATTCTTTTTCTTTGTACCTACAAACAAAAACTGCAAACAAACACATACTATTTGACAAGTTACCGAAAAAAGTGCTTAAAGACATACTTCTAACAAAATCAAACAAACGAAGTGCTTGTAGACACACTTCTTTTTATTTACTTACTAACATACAATTGGCAATTAAATTAGTACATCTTTTCTAGAGTATTTGGATATCCCTGAAAAGGGTTGCTTTTGTGGACGAGGAGTTCTGACAAACTTTTATGGTCTAAGATTGCGACCCCGTCTGGGGGCAGGTGTTTCAAGGGTAGGGTCTGCTTCTTCGCAAAGAGAATGAAAACACTTTCGTGTCGACACGACATTCCAAAACTCATCTGTCTGATTCCTGCTGTTGTTACTGCTGATGTTCCTGCTGCTACCTTTCAGTTCTCTCACCTGTTTCTAAAGTCCTTACTTCTACGTCTATTCTTCTGTCTCCTGCTTTAATTCCCTCTCTGAGGTGCTATTCTATTAGATCTTTTGTCACCTTCAACATTATGACAATCTTTATGTTTTCACGTGTAGGTATCAGGCTTTGCCTGAACACGATGCAAGTTCACGTTTACTTCACTAAGCGTGGCGTGTATTGAACACCACCTCGTATGTGGATGAGTCAACAATGAGTGGTCAGACTGGAGACTGTTTCGCTTTATAGCGCAACCGCGATAAAAAACATTCCTACGATTTTTTGTTGGGTCGGCACGTTAATTGTAGAGTGAGGGATAGAGAGAAGTCAGAAAGCAACGACATGGATGAACATTTGAAAACAAACGACGGAGACAACTTTTCAGAACACATCATTTGTATTCAATAATCTAACATTAAATCAACCAACAATTAACAATAAACAAACACATTTTCTAACAAATGATTTTTGACAAGGTTGACAACGTTGACACGTGAAGCTAGACTTCCACCGATGAAAGTCATTGGGCCATTATTGTGCACTACGTCATCTTGCAAAATACAAAAAAATAACCATGGTGGTCACAAAACCAAATTTTGTCATCGTTTCTAGAAAAATGACGATCCAAATAAGTCACGAAATGTTCTAAAGAATATATAAGACTGCCTTGATGCAGCAAATATACACAATATTGTCCACGCATCATAATATAATTTGTTCTTTGTAATTTCACATTATTGAACCGTATCCTCTGAGCATTTCTTGTCAAAACGTCAATGACGTCTTCCAAAGGTGGCAATCTATACGAACCAAAATACTCCACAAATCCCTCTTTAGGAAAGGAGATGGCTACCCAGTGGGTTTCATCCGTATATATGACATAAGCTCGATGGTCTTGGGGTTTGCGATGAGGTAGTTCATCTTTAGCACACACCACATGATTCCAAGGAGCAGTGTATAGACTCTGGTTCAAAAGATAATAAAGTTCACAGGTATCCATGTTTTGTTTTATTTTGCATGTAATGAGAAGTCATCAATTCAATCTTGACTTTGTGCTTGAAATGGTCTGACAAGTAACCGTTTCTTCGCTTCGTCTCCGCACACTGAGCCAGGAGAACGTCGATGTGATTTCACGAGCTATCAGTGGAGGAGAGGAATGATCACGCAAGTCTTAATACCACTGATGCAACACTGCTTTCTCCGAGATGAGACTACTAGCTCCTGTCCATTAGACGACTGGGCAGAAAAGCATCCCGATGACAAGGTTCCACATTTTCCTAGTGTCGGTCCTACAAATTATGAGAATGAGACTGAAGGGAAGTCATGTGGCGCTGTGTGAGACAGACCCAACGTGTCCGAGATTTTTTTTATATAGACTGTTATATGTTAATAATTCGACAAGGGGACGTGTGCACGACAGGCACCAGTCATAAAACATGAAACAGTATAAATAGTCATAGTGAAGGCGATTGTAACCTCTGACACGAAGACCGACAAGACAAAAGGTTTTATACTTTTTAAGGACATGTTTATTGCAGACTAAAATGGCACAACACGAAAAACAATAATACATAAAAGCCAAATGTTTAAGCATATAGATAAAATACATATCAAATCGATCAAAGTGGAATATAAACAAGTCACTGTACAGCAAACTAATTCTTAAACAACATGGTTTGCCTCTTGAATGACTACTGTCCCAATTAAGGAACATAGTGACATGCGGAGACTATCGATCATGTTTTAGGTACAAAAGTCTATGAACTTTTTTAAAGTTGTGTTTAGTTCTGATATTGGATTGTAAAATTTGTACTAAAATAGACCAGAGAGAAAAAAGTAAGTGTGTCTTGTTTTTATTTTTTTTAAAGAATATACTTACGCTTTCATACACGTTAATTATGGGGTAAAAGGTAATTTTAAGGTTGAATTGATTTTGGCAAAATTAATAATATCTATGTTCGAAAGAAGTGAGTGGCTCTTGAAAGGACTGTTGAGTGTCTTCTCTTCTTGAAAAACACAAACTCAGGAACGGGACTAATCTGCTTTAACTGTCTTAAGCCTTTCCTTCGGCCAAGGCCTACTTCTGGACTGGCTCGTACTTGGTAGAAATCACTGGGGGCGGCAACTCATGCGTAGTAACGGGTTTTGGGTGTTTGGCACGGGAAGGTCTTTCCCTCTTGGGTGGTATTAAAGAGGTCTGATACATTTTCTTCATACTCATTAACTCAGTCAAACCGTCTAAGAGTACCGTCACCGTTCGACATTTACTGTCCTCCTTCTCTCCTAGATCGTTTTTATTTACTGCTGCTTCTTCTTCCTGTCGTTTCCTTCTTCCTATCTCTTCTTCTTCTTGTTGCTTTTGAAGGATAAAAGCTTGTTCTGCTTCTGTCTGTTGTTGTAAAAATGTATCCAATTCTATTTATGTCTGTTTAAGTTCCTCGACGTGTGTTAATGAAGGAGATAGCGGCAAAAGCACTGAATATATAGGGGTTATGGCCTTTAAAATGTAGTAATTTGACTTTCTGCAGTCAAGATAAAATTATCGCATCACTGTGTAAAGAAAGGAAAAGAAAAGAAGAGATATAAAAGTGATTTATCGCCTCGCACAGTAGTTAAAAAAAGTTTTGGTTAAAATTCATGCAAGTGATTTTGAAGATGACATGAGTGAGCCAGAATCGAGACCCAAAGAATCGACGTCCAAGCAAAGTTCACCAGTAAACACTGAAAAGTACTATCACATTCGTGAGATGGAAAAGCGTTTCTCTAGACATTTTTATTTACTACAGCTTACATGTGCGCGGTGAAGTTTAAAGGTTTCCAACCTACCTTTGGAGGATGCAGAGGCGATCGTTCCCAAGGTGTGGTATTCTTTGTTAACTACACGGAAACAGCAATATCAAACCAAAGAAGGCCATCGTTTAAGACTTTCCATTCATCACGACAGTTTGAAGTCTAACGTTTGAATCCAGTTTGGCAGTCCAATAGAACTTATACATTTCAAAGTCTTCGACAAGCTTCAACACCTGCAACAATGAAATGACACGTAAGCGACACTGTTTATGACCCACGTTTCTCTTCTCTCTTCCACAACATACAGGAGGCAAAAGGGTGTTTGTGGTTGACAACCTTCGCAACACCAAAATGAGTCTCGTCCGAATTAACAACCCGTACCAGTATCGCCTAATTCCTAGTATTCGGTTATTACTGTGTGAAATATGACTATGGCTATAACAATCGAGAGCAACACAAGCCTTGTGGATAGAAATCTGAAGGACTTTTAGCCACTATACTCGGCCTGGACGAATGAAAAGAGCGAGTACAATGCCCAGCTTGTCAGCGCATTTTTGTCAGCCCTACCAGTTACCAACAACATTTGAATTGACAACGAGAAAGGAGAAGAAATCAAATACATGGACGTGTGTTTGCTGTATCCTTACGTGTGCAAAAATCGTCACTTTCCTGAAAGGCACCCGCAATTGATGGCGAAACACATTGACCTGGACAACAATCGACACTACGAAGGATCAAGTGCAAAGTCTTACCTCCCACAGACTTGTACCATCACGTTTTACCGAAACATTGCCAAGTGAAACTGATGTTTCCTTTGTGGCGAACTTGTGCCGAAACGTGCAACCAAGACCAACCTTGTCTTCACACCCAGGAAGTACGCGCCTTGACAGGACCGTGGGCCAGCGTGGAATTGTTCAAAGCTCTGAACCTGTGATACCAACTGTTAGAAGTGTACGAAATTTACCACCTTTCCAAGACACAAAAGTACCAAAAGTGTGTTTTGAAACAAACATTCTCTGTCGTTTTCAAAGTTTTATCCGTATCCATACTCTTTGATTTCTCTCTATCCCTCACCTAACGTTAACTTTCCGACCCAACAAAGAATATCTAGGGATGTTTTCTATGGCGTCCTCGCTGAAACCATATAAAGAGAAACAGTCTCGAGTCTGACCATAACTCAATCAAAAGGTCTAAACCAACAGACAAGATGGCACATTTCAATAACCTAAGCTGTCATCCTAGGTTGTACAATCTAATTTATTAGACTCCTCAAATAAAAGCAGCAGAGTCTTTCAAAATCGATAGGGAAAATGTAGACCAGATAGCCTGGAGTATGAAAGCAAAATTGACTGGCCTGGTGTATCTCTCAAAGACCCGTCTCTCCTCCTCTACCACCACCGGACACCACAATCCATACGTGTATTGCACGCCTTAACAACAGTAATATCGGCTGATCGAAGGATGAGTGAGTGCTGGGTCAAATCTCACTCACCACGGCCCTACATTCAAATCGATAGGAACTAAATAATACCTCCGATCTGATGGCCAAATTAGTGTTCATTGAACACATTAAAGCCTAGGGATACAACAGTGCTACACGCTCCGCGTGAACGAACAGCACATTAATCCAAATGTCGATCGAGTCTGACCATCCATTCTTGACCCATCCTCCTATGAAGATGTGTTCAAAACTAACTAAGCTGAACAAAGCTTACGTAAACTCAGTCTGATACCGAAACCTGGCAAAATAAAGAATGTCATTGTTGAAACTGGCCTAAGACCTAATAGAATTTTGTTTGATTAGAATTTTTAACGCAGCTTTAACAATTTTTCAGTCATATCGCTACGATCTCTTCAGTGAGGCAGTTTATTGTGATGTCTAGCACTGGGACATCATATCGCAGACATGTTGCATGATGTCCCACCCTGTCACATTATCCCGACACCAGGCAGACCTGTCCTAACACTAACCTCTTAAATGCTGAGCGCTGAGCTCGGTGCTGTAAGTACCATTTTTGTAAGTCTTTGATATGACTCGGCTAGGGATCGAACCCATGACCTCCAGCTTCCGTGGCGGACGCTCTAACCACTAGACCTTTGGAGCGGTTAAGACCTTTTCAGATAAGAAATTAAGAAGGAGAAAGAAAAACGGAAAGAGAATTACAGACTTCAGAAGCAGCAGCAGAGAGAGAGAGAGAGAGAGAGAGAGAGAGAGAGAGAGAGAGAGAGAGAGAGAGCAGCAACAATAGCAGGAACCAGACAGGATTTGTGGACTGCCTTGTCAACACGAACAATTTTTCTTCTCTTTCCGAAGAAGTCGGCCCTATCTTGTTTGTGCTTTGTTTTGCCTCCCTTATGTGTTGATAGTATATTTGTGCTTTATTTTCCCTTCCTTCTATGTGGAGAGTAGATATTGGGTTTTTTGATAGCATATTTTATGGATTGTTTTGCCTTCCCTTCATTGTGGATAGTATATCATATGTGATATGAGTGTAATGGATGTTTTCCTTCACGGCCGTGCTTGACATATATAAACTTAAGCGTCCGTCATTCGCGTCCCCACTCCAACTCTAATTATTTATTTTTTTTTTTTAAATTTTTTCCCCAAGGGTTCTAATTTGGTACGAGAACCCTTTTCAAACAATCTCTTTATCGAAATCTAACTTGATCAATTTTGACCACCGCACAAAATTAACAAGCTAAAATACCTAACAGTGACTACACTCATTTATGTCGCTAAGACATTTTAGCAATTAAATTTGTTAAGGACCTACAACATGTACACTATGTACTAGAAATATTTATTGATAGGAAAGATGAAAATTTCTATGACTATATGGATTTGATATAACTGTACAGGTGGCTTACACATTATTGTATTTGTTCTGCCTTCCTGCTTTGTCGTGACCCAACATGTTACTCTAAGGAGAGACTGCCATTTAACGCGGGTGCCGGGGAGACTGCGACAACACAGCCTAGCAACAAATACTGAGGAACAACATTTAATTAATTAGACAGTCCCAATATTCTCCATGTTCAATTTACCTTGTCGCCAGACGCTCCCCAGGGTGATTTTTAAAACCATGTCGCCAGATGTTCCTGGGTGGGTGGGTCTGTAATGTATTTTGCCACTGTCGCTAGGGTATCTCACTATACTACTGAGAAATGATTTCATGTCACGATGATTATACATGTATTTCAATGTGGGTATAAAAATCAAACTTCAAACTTAAACACTAATATATACAATATATTTCAATAGAGACTGCAAAAGCAATAAAATAGAAAAACAAATGGTGAAAAACGTCACATTAGATAATGAATATAGTTTTGTTGTATTTAAAATAAGAAATACTGACGTGGCAACAAATACTGAGGAACAACATTTAATTAATTAGACAGTCCCAATATTCTCCATGTTCAATTTACCTTGTCGCCAGACGCTCCCCAGGGTGATTTTTAAAACCATGTCGCCAGATGTTCCTGGGTGGGTGGGTCTGTAATGTATTTTGCCACTGTCGCTAGGGTATCTCACTATACTACTGAGAAATGATTTCATGTCACGATGATTATACATGTATTTCAATGTGGGTATAAAAATCAAACTTCAAACTTAAACACTAATATATACAATATATTTCAATAGAGACTGCAAAAGCAATAAAATAGAAAAACAAATGGTGAAAAACGTCACATTAGATAATGAATATAGTTCTGTTGTATTTAAAATATTTTTAAAATACTCTGGCTTATGTTACTTACAGTATCAAAGTTAAATTTCAGAAGATACTCCCCTATCGTATCGCAGAAATAATCCAAACTGATACTTTTGAAAAAGTAAGAAATAAAAAATCTAGCGGTTGTGGTGCAATTTTAAAATCGTTCAATAAAACCAAAGTATATCTGAGACATGAGGGTTATGCCTCAAATAGATTAATCTGTCCCTCTTCAAGATCTCCATTTTTTGTACTTACCATATTTAGCTTCCAGTAAAGATATATATAAAGTAAAACAAATTACCTTTGAAAAAGTGTTAAAATTTTTATGCATGTGATGCTTAAAACATTTTTGTATAATCCTTAGGTTTAAGTGCCAAATAAATAAGAAATACTGACGTGGCAACAAATACTGAGGAACAACATTTAATTAATTTTTGGTCAATTATCAGTATTATAATTTGCATCTGTCACTTAAATAGGTGTAAGCCGAAATACCTGGATAGTTTTCCTGAATTTGTGTCCCTATTATTGACATTATATTTGTATTTGCCATTTTATTATATACATCATTACATGCAAGCAGAAAACGTGAAAAGTTTACAATAATTCAAATCAGTTTCTGCCTTGACCATGAATTTTTAATTTGTCTAAAGACATTTGGAGTTCGTTTGACTTTTAAGTAAACGAGACATGCATTGAAAATTTTCTAAAGTTGGCTGCAGAAAACGTAGAGGGTATGCCCTTTGTTTTGTGTAAGTTACCCTGTTCCGTACCAATGCATCATGTTAAATGTGTAAGTTACCCTGTTCCGTACCAATGCATCATGTTAAATGTGTAAGTTACACTGTTCCGTACAATTAAATCGTTTTTATAGTGTTAACGTTTTCACAAAAATGGATTGCCTATTATGTGTAAATTATCACTTTTGAGACAATTGGATCTATTTTATGTACATGTTACCCTGTACAAATGAATCATGTTAAATTTAAAAGTTACCCTTTTCCATACAAATGGATTGTCTTTAGTTTGCAAATTAATCTGTAACAGTGCCGGATTAAACCCTCTGGAGGCCCTTAGGCAGTAAAAATGTTTGTAAACCCCCCCCCCCCCCTTCGCAAATTATGTAGTATCAATTTTATTTTGACGCGTTGTCGCGGGGCCTCTAAAACCACTTGGGGCTCATATGCCGATGCCTACTCTGCCTATCCGGCACATCTCTTTTATTTTTTTATCTGTAATCAGAAACACTACATGATGTATAACGAGTGATTACATTTTTATATGACTTCATAATAGTAATTTTGTATTTTCTATTTGTCTTACATCCTTTCTCATGCAATACAACGTCAAATGTGTACATTTATGCAGGCCCATAACTCTTTAGTTGAATTTCTTTTTTGTAGTTTAGACTAAATAAAGTTGTTTTTATTAATACTGCTTATTTTATATATCAATTCTGTCTGTCTCTCTCTCTCTCTCTCTCTCTCTCTCTCTCTCTCTCTCTCTCATCGCCTTTTTTTGAGAAAGAGCACAGGTGCTCGACGCGAGGTTGATGTTGACAAAAGAAAAACAATAATCTGAAGTTAAAACAAAATCATACAGAGTTACAAAAATAACTCACATTACCCGTTCTGATATAGGACCTTTCTATCAGACTATTTAAGAGAGAACGGCGTGTGTGTTTGGTTTGGATTTGTAACGTAGCTTGAACATTTTTTCAGCCATACCGCTTTATAAAATATCTAGCACTGGTGGAGCATCATGCCTCAGACATGTAGCATGATGCCACATTCCGTCACACTATCCTGACACCACGTCGACCAATCCTAAGACTAATCTCTTGAGGCTGAGCGCCAAGCGAGGCAGCTATTAGTACCATTTTATAAGCCCTTCGTATGACTGGGTCGGGAATCGAACCCACGACCTTTCGCATCTGATGCGGACGCTCGAACCACTAGGCCACCGGAGTGGTGTAAGAGAGAAGGTACTTAACTTCCAAATACCTGGTTCCACCCATGATCCTCAATTTCCTATTTCTAATTCCAACTTTAAAGGCACACGACCATGCTCTATGGTTTGTTTTACTCCTGAGATTAGGGGCCCCGAGTGGTCAAGTAGTCTAAAGCGCTCTCCGTTACTGATCACTGCCTGCTCACCTCAGTCTGCGTGATGTCGAGCCTCAGATTCGGCCAATGTGAGTATGTGAGAAAGCTTACCAGTAGCGTCTCGTGGGTCGGTAGTTCTTTCCGGGGGTTTTCCCTGGTTCTTCTTCCACCATTAATACTGGGTACCATGTATAGTCTATCGTGTGCTGAAACACGGCATTAAGCCATACAACAACAACAACAACTTCGCAAACATATATAGTATGATAGAGAGGGTACTTTGACAGAATGGGTCATGTGGGTAATCTGACTAATTTGTGTCACTTTGTATGATTTTTTTTCCCTTCAGATTATTGTTTTTGTCTTACGACTTCGAGCACCTGTGGCCGGGACAGCATTGCTCTCACGTAACAGCCGGTGAAAAGAACTACATATACCATGTTTGCGACTCTACGATACATCCCTTCTTTAATTACAGATCAGTTTATACTTACCATTACCTCAATTCATCTTTAGGAATCCTGTAGGAATTAAACATTGTCTTCTTCACTACAGACACATATATTGCGAACTAGTTTTCAAAACATGTACACTATGGGGCACACACGTTAACGGCGAAATATGATTGGCTCAAACGGTTATACTGTAATGTATACTCTCACTAATTTAACTCATTCAAATGATTTCTAACATGATGCGATCATGTTATTACCTAGTTTTGCCTTGGTACAAATGGTCTACATTGTTAAACGGTTATCTGATGCATGGATGTTATTTACATATAACCTTTAGAGTATTGTTGTGTATCTTTAAAGGCGGAAATAGCAGAAGGAAATCAGGGGGTCATGGTTGGAACCGAGTTTGGGAAGTTACGTACCTTTTATCTTATATAGTATTATAGGGAGGGTCCTATGTCCGAACGGGTTATTGGCGTAATATGAAGTATTTTTGTCGCTGTGTGATTTTTTTCCCCCTACGGATAATTGTTTTTCTTTTCTCGAAATCAAGCTCGCGTCAAGCACCTATGAGAAAGATTGGCTTTATTTGTACTGACCTGAAGATCTGGTTGCCTTGCTGCCATATTGCTATCTTTGTAGGTAATGTTCCTACAAGAAACTGTGTACCCACTTTCAAAATCCTTTATATCGTATATGTATACATAGTTTTCAAATTCTAAGTACCGCATAGATGTTGAATGAAACTTTCAAAGTATTAAAAGAACTATACGATATAACAGATGCCAGTTATATACAAAAAATTAATTGAACATCAGCTTTGAGCCCGTTGCGAGTCACCTAAGGGACAAGCAAAACCACTTTTTAGAAGAAACCCAATTCAACTTTAACGTTTGTGACTTGCATTTAACTTTGTATAATTACGGCTGTGCATAATTCGTATATGGTTTATTTATTCAAGCACACGGACTTTTATCAATAAAAATGAGACGGTCCACATGCAATGGCGCGTGGAGGAGTGAGGGCACATGCCCGCGTACTCAATCCTCCTTGATACGACCCCGAACTCGCCACAGAATCTGTAATCCACACCAGTCCACAAGGGCTCGTATCGTTGCTTTCGACTGACATGTCATACGTGTACTATATAATATCTACAAGGGAGGACACTTCGTTCGTTTCACGCGCGACCCATTTAAGAATAAACGCTGTTATTTCAAGTCACGTTTTACTTAGCGATATAAATTTGGTAACGATGTTTAGCTCAGACATTCGAGTTTGTTTGCGTATCCAAAGTTTAGCTTACTATCATAATTTGAAGGAATGTCAGTCCATTTACCCACGATACTGCTCGACATGGTCGTCATCGCTCCCGCTTAATATGCAATTACAACGCGCTGAATGGAATACTACATTCTCATTGGCCAACTAAAATAAGTTATAAATAAATGCATGACATAATTGTCTTTAAACCAACGAGAGGACACTATTCCATTCCGCGGGATTTCACTTACATATTAAGTGGGTGAGGTCACTGCCATGTCTAGCAATAGCGTGGGAAAATGGTCTGGCATTCCTTAACTGTATGATAGTAAGACAATCTTTGGAAAAGTCCAAAAATTTGAATGCCTGAGTTAAACATTGATACCAAATTTATTATGCTGCGCAAAACGTAGCATCAAATAACAGCGCTTATTCTTAAATAGGCCGCGCGAGAAAGGAGAGAAGTAGCCTACTTGTTAGTTATTATATGGTACATGTATGACAGGTCAAATGCAATAAACGATACGACCCCAGTGCACCTGACGCAAAATTTTCAAGTCTATACATTTTGTAGTTTAATTTCCGCTTTGGCTCAGTAAATGCGCCATTACGTTAGCCTGAGGCGATTCACCAAACACCTACAACTTGTTTTGAGGTTGTTTTTTTTTTTGTAGCCTGGTACCCTTAGTGATCTCTGATTTTTCACAGGAAATTTATAATAAGACACCGTACCAAGCCAGGTTAGTTCACTTACTGACGGAAAAGGCCGAGCGATGTTCCGCACGCTGTAATGTATGCCGAGAGATAATATTCGGAGGAAAAGGCAATATAGAAAATAAGGATTGACCGATGAGTTGCGAATTCATCAAACTATTTTTGTGTTTTCGTTCGTAACGTCAAGCGTAATCTCACAATAAGACCAATCGAACAAGTAGCCGAGATTGTCCACATATATTGAGGATACAATGCAATGTTCTTTAATTAATGCGTCCACATGCACCCGACGTATATTTTTGTGCCGCATTTATATCCAATATAATCAGAATGAGCTTTGCTTGTTCACTAGTGTAGATGGTCACCACTGAATAAAGAAGGTATTTGGCTCCTGGAATCGACTCCACGCAGAAACGTTTGACCTCATTAGACAATGTAAGTAGATAAGATTAATTTTATTTTTTAAAAAAATTTTAAAACATGAATTATCTTTGCAATCGATAGCTGTCCATTCATCCACATGGGGTTCTATCTATCTATCTATCTATCTATCTATCTATCTATCTATCTATCTATCTATCTATCTATCTATCTATCTATAGTGGTCTAGTGGTTAGAGCGTCCACCTCGGATGCTGGAGATCGTGGCCAAGTCATACCAAAGACATAAAAATGGTATTAACAGCTGCCTCACATGGCGCTCAACATTAGGAAATCATTGTTAGGACTAGTTGGCCTGGTGTCAGGTTAATGTGTCTGGGTGGGACATCACACTATATGTCTGCGGCGTGATACTCCAGTTCGAGACATCACTTAAAACTGCCACACTGCCGTCATCGTACTGATACGTAAGCGTTTTTAAAGGTACATTAAAAATCAAAATCACACCCACACCCACACATCTATCTATCTATCTATCTATCTATCTATCTATCTATCTATATATATATATATATATATATATATATATATATATATATATATATATATATCTATCTATCTATATATATATATATATATATATATATATATATATATATATATATATATATATATATATATATATATATATATCTGTTTGTGTTTTTATGTATGCATGTACATATGTGTGTGTGTGTGATTTTTATATAAAGTTTTTCTGGACTTATGACAGCATAAAGTAGAAAAATAATTTAGACCATTTATCAATTATTTGATATTGTTCTTCTTCTGTCCTTTGTAGATTTTACTGTCATTCAAACACGCAGGATAAAAAAAAAATCACTGTTTTGTGTTTAGTGTCGCTACATGGGTAATATTAACTTATTGATGGTTATTATCCATGTGTGCACATACGTCTCTCTCTCTCTCTCTCTCTCTCTCTCTCTCTCTATATATATATATATATATATATATATATATATATATATATGTGTGTGTACCTACCGCCCTACCTATCTATATATGTACCTACCTCCATACCTATTTCTCTCTACCAGGGGCCCTGAGTGGCCGAGTGGTCTAAAGCGCTCACCGTTACGGATCACTGCCGTCGCACCTCTGTCTGCGTGGGTTCGAGTCTAAGATTCGGCTAATGTAGTTATGTGAGAAATCTTGCTAGTAGCTTCTCGTGGGTCGGTGGTTCTTTCCTGGGTTCTTCCTCCACCAATAATACTGGCCGCCATGTATAGCCTATCGTGTGCTGATAAATGGCGTTAAACCCTAAAAAAAAACCCAAAGCAAACAACCTCCCTACCTATCTATCTACCTATACATATATCTGTCTGTCCGTCCATCCATCTATCTATCTATCTATCTATCTATCTGTCATGACAGAGTAATTGCATTTGTCCTACTTTAGTCATCAAGCATAGTGAATTGAACGAACTCGTCCAAGTCTCTATATAGTCGAGTAATAACAATACAAAATGCAGACAGGCGAGCGGTCAACAGCTAGGTCAAGAACGCGACAGAGCTACTGTGTCAGCACATTTTCGCTATACAGGTGATATTGTCATGTATGTATCTGTACATGTAGGCCAAAATCTATAATCTGTTTCTAGTGCTATGAAATGGTGACATTATGCCATATGCGTTGGAATATGAGTTTTACGTGGAAATGTTTGCAGAAATTATCGCAGGAACTGACTCGACCGTTACTGATGAGTACTCGGCAGATACGTGTACTAGATGACAACGTTGCAAAGATGTCCACAATATCACCTCCACCAGAATGCCTTTTCAAGCCAATGAATTTCCCCCATAAGGTACTGATGGGGCCTGGACCTTCAAACTGTTCACCACGGGTCTTAGGGGCCAGCGCATTACCCCTGTTAGGACATATGCATCCTGAATTCACGCTGGTGAGTTGTGTTTACTTGTCACTTTTCTTTACTGGTCATTTGATAACAGTGTTTTATGATGCATGAATTTAATTCATACTTTGTTACGTTAGCATTTTTAGAATATAGTGACTTGTGTGTTGCATGATTAAGGCGCAAAGAAAAAAAAAACATAGAAAAGTATGTTTTGTCAAATGACGCTAAATATTAACTTGGATAGTATAAATGACTAGGATGCCCAGCTCTGTCAGCAGGGGAGACAACTTCTGCTTGACGTGTTAATAGTCGAGGGCGATGCTTAAAAGCGCTGAACTATGGTAGAAACAAAAAATATTTTGTTGGGTTTAACTTGTTAATAAATTATTAGCTATATCAAGTCGAGGAAAGGTGAAACATGTGCCTCTCCAAATCGACGCAATGAAATCGAGCTGGTATCAATTTGACGATCTCTGGATCTAACGTTTTACTTAACTTACTGAGCTATCGCGTGGAGAAGAAGACGACGACGAAGAAGAAGGAGAAGAAGAAAGCGATGAATCAAACTATTTAAAGAAAAAGCGTTCAAGAAACATAAATTTGCTTAATTTTAGATCTAATCGTCCGAATTAAATTAACTGAGTATTGATCAAAATATAGCGAGTATTGTTGTGTGTGAGCTGTAATATGGCACTTTGAAGGTCATTTCGAGCCAAGGCAAGAAGAATAAAATACTTTGGCCAAGGACACACCACGAGGTCTGATCCATGCTGGACTGATAGTGGATATCAAATCCACATCTTTCCAGTTATGAATTTAAAGCCTTAACCACCGTGTCATCGCAGCTTCTAAACAGGATGTAGATTATACCATGATGTTTCCGCTTTATTATGTATATATTCAGATAATGGACGAGGTCAAGGCCGGAATAAAGTATATCTTTCAGACGAATAATGAATGGACAGTCTGTGTATCAGGATCAGGTAAAGGGAACTTTGGATTTTGATTACATTTATTTTTGGCACAGAATATAACAAATACTTTTGTGGTCACGTTTCCCCGTATATATATATATATATATATATATATATATATATATATATATATATATATATATATATATATATATATATATATATATATATATTAGATAGATAGAATGTTCGTAAAATAATATTTTAATGAAAGTTGAATTAAACGAGAGTAGAAGCTGAAACACAGGGTAAGGCAGGTATATAAAAATAATTTCTATGCAATAATAGCATTCAAAGATTTACTACATGAGTGTTTTAAAAATGAAAGTATAGGAAATCGGACAAAACAAATTCCGATACTAATCTTGGCACGTTATATATGTGTTGTTGTTATTTCACGCCATTTTTCAGCACAAGATAGGCTATACATGGCGGCCAGTATTAATGATGGAGGAAGAACCAGGGAGACCTCCAGAAAGAACCACCGACCCACGAGAAGCTACTGGCAAGCTTACTCACATACCCACATCGGCTAAATCTGAGACTCGAACCCATGCAGAGGGGAGGGGAGATGGCAGTGATCCATAACTGAGAGCACATTAGACCACTCGGGGCCCCTGTTATATATGTGTCTATGACAAGATAATACAGTGGTTTGTTGAGTTCCATTAGCTCAAATCTACTGTGATGATATAAGCTCGGTAACACACACACACACACATACATACACACACACACACACAAATATATATATATATATATATATATATATATATATATATATATATATATATATATATATATATATATGAATGTAGTAAATAATTCTTGCTAATCTTTGAAGTAGAGACCAGACTCGAACTTTAGTAAGATGGATTCTTGAAATATAAGCTGAGGATACAACTGAAATACTGTATTAATAAATATAACAAACTAAATAATACATTCAAACAAGTATTGCAAACTAAATAATGGATTCAAACAAGTATAACAAACAATATAATGGATTCAGACAAGTATAATCAAATAATTATATCAAAAGTTCTGCTTAGGTTGATACATTGTATACATTGCATACATTTTCCTTTCTTTGGTGTAACCACTGAAGGCTGAGTTAATTAGAGTTAAATATTGTATCGACAACAGCCACATTAATTGATTCTTTTAGATCTGCATGAATGCAGGCAAAAAAACCGATGAAATTTTTCAAGTATATTCAAAATAAAACAGTAAATCAATCGATTATCGAAAAATAATAAAACTGGAGCTTTTGCGCTCATTTTTGATATCATTCAAAAATAACTTTGAAACTTTCAAGGTCGTTATAAAATGTTCATAAACCAGTTGCTATACATGAAAAGTGTTCAACGACCTAATATATTGAAGTGCCGTATTTGTTTAAAAAAATTATTCGAATAAATTTACATAGCGGAGATAATGTTTTTAATTTGTCTTCACAAAAATTTACTGCTTTTGATATTTGCTAGCATGAATTTTTAAAGAATTCAGGGTGGACTAGTGTCGATGGCAACATTCAATTCCCAAGGTTAAAAACCAATGCTTATAAGTAGATGGAGATGTCTAAATATTCCTGTTCCTTCCATTATTGCAACATTGTTACCAATATTCAGTGTGTATGTGTGTGTGTGTGTGTGTGTGTGTGTGTATGTGTGTGTGCGCGCGCGCGTACGTACGTACCTACCTAGCTATCTATCTACCTATTGAAAGGTCACGCTGCCATGGAAACTGCATGTCTGAATCTTTTGGAGCCCGGGGATACGGCTTTGGTGGGAATTAACGGATTTTGGGGAGAGAGGTTTGCAGATATGGTGGACAGGCAGGGTAAGTGATAGATATTTATTCCAATCCAATGTTTTGCATATTCGTTCCATCAGATGCATTTTTCTTGTACTCCGGTTATTGTAGACTTTGCGACTTTGTCAGTAAAACATGTAGCACCACATATACGGTCATGAGCATTCCAAAGTGCAGTTATTGACAAATGAGAAGACGATGATTATTTTTAGTATTATCTTGCATATTGTAAGAACACAAATGATGAAAACTGTACTTGTTAGAAATGTTCGACGAATGAGATGAAAATCACAGAGGAAAATACCCCAAAATACATAAGAAAAATACGGACCTTGCATATTTACAGTTATACACGGCGACCAGCATTAATGGTGGCGGAAGAACCTGGGACCCCCCCCCCCCCCCCCAGATAGAACCACCGACCCACGAAAAGCTACTGGCAAGCTTTCTCACATTCCCACATTGGCCGAATCTGACACTGGAACCCACGCAGACAGGTGAGATGGCAGTGATCCGTAACTGAGAGGGCTTTAGACCACTCAGCCCCCCCCCCCCCCGTGATAAAGAGACATTAGGTGTTATTATAATCATTTGTGACGACCTTAATAAATTCACTTAAGCGAAATGTTCTGTATAGTTATGCTCCTCTTGTGCCTCGCAAAATGTTATGTTCGTTATTACTAGGAATTCGTCATGCTGATGTTTTGTGTAGGTAGAGGTCCTGCCGGTATCTCTCCCTTTCTCTGTTTGTGATTGTCTCAGTTTCATCTCACTCTGATATAATCAGGAATTTAATGTTAATTTACTATTACCATAATTTTTACTTTCATATCGCGCGTGAAGCCCTCATTAACTCTCAATTTTGCATAAAATAATGATCTAGATTTTTGTTGGATTTCATTTAGGTGGAGGTGGTAGTGATATTAACTGTTTAGTAAGTTTCAGTTATGTGCCCTTAGGTTTTAAAAACAGTTTCAAGTAAAGAATGTTTCATTTTGTTTTAAAAAATTACAATTTAGGATTGTTGTCATTGTGATTTTTTTTTTAATTTACAAATTTCACTTTCAGTTGCTACTAATATTTGCAATGTGAGAAGACCTATCCATTGATAAAGGCCATTCTATTGTCAGAATATCTTTCCCCTGATAAATGGCTTTTTCTTAATATTTGCTTTCTCGTTCGGCTGTATTGATAATGAAATCAAGAGCGGTTTATTGTATTTGTAAGTAGGTTCCAAAATAGTTTTTTTTTATCTTTTAGGAATCGATGTCAAGAAAATGCAGCGGCCTATGGGAGAGGTGTTCACACACGATGAGATAGAAGAAGTGAGAAATTCTTTTCTATATTTTGTATCATTTTATACTTTTGCGTTGTATTTTCATATGCATGCATTGTTTAATGTTATGGTGACTTTCTTCCATGCAGGAAAGAGGGATCATCAATGTTGACGAATAAGTTTCGTGGAAAGTTTGTAAAATCTTTGAATTTTATTCGACCTGTTCATAATATTTCTAGTTGATTTCTCTGTACAAACGATAGATAAATAGAAGGATATTACACCATATTTATCGAAACGGATTTTCCGAATTTGATTTAATATTATAAATTTCTGTTGCCTGCTCAAGTGTCATGCGAATTCGTGATACTCGTATGTATTTAACAACAATATCAACGTATTATTTTATGACGAGCATTTGTTTTCTAAACGTATCGTTTATATCTATTGACTAATCAACTCTCATGCTAATTTTATGTCTGTTTCAGGCCTTGAAAAAGCACAAACCAGCTTTGCTGTTTCTGACACATGGCGAGTCGTCAGGTTCGACTTTGCAGCCACTTGAAGGCGTCGGTACCCTGTGTCATAAGTAAGTAAAGATTCCAGATTTAATACAATTTCAGATAACGTCTTCCTAAACATAACGACCATTTGGAGAGAAAGAGATGTAACGTTATAAACAAATACAAACCCTAAACACAACGAAGAGCAATAGCGCTATAGTGACTATAGTGTTGTATTCACGACAAGAAAGCGAGTGTTCCAACATTGCCAAGATCACGCCAAGATCCTTAAGTATGCATTGTCCTCAAGTAGCAAGGATACAACATATTCCGTTAATGTGAAGGTGTTCTGCCGCATAATAAGCTAGAATTAGTATATCTCCTTTGATTCCATTTCCAGCAAATTGATTGAAAGTAATAACGATAAAAAAACAAGAATCGAACGGTGGAATATTTATATCCTCAAGACGTTGAGTTTTCTTCCTGTCTTTCCGTTGCTGTATAAAGGTAGAAATATTAAGAAAACAGTTTATTTGTGTGTAACTTTGCAGTCAGAATTTATTTTAATACACATAAGAGTCGACTACAGATCTGATCGTGGTGCCGTTCTCGACTTTGTTTTCCTTGTATATAAGATTACTAGTTTGAAGTTACCTGGTGAGTTAGAGACTGGGGCATAATCCATTTAGTTGCTTTTAATTTTTGTTATAGATGAGATACAAATTCTTTATTTCAGACTGCATATTCCATGTACCTAAATAAGAAATAAAATTTAAAAATATCCTAAACATAAAAATCATAGGTTTCGTATGTCCAAATATAGACACAACTACAACCGCCAAATATAACCTTCATTGTTAAGAATGAAATACTGTAATATATGTGAAGATTAATTTGTTCCATCTATATATAATCAGATAAATAAACGAATATCATAATTCAAGAGAGATTTCAAGATAAATTTCTTGCTATTAGATATTCTTATCGTTAAAGACACGTACTTTCTCATTGGTTCTTGAAAACGAAATATAGTTTAGAAGCATGATTGTTATTGTTCCATCTAGGAAAGTTTGATAGAAAATGAAGACAATAAATTATAACCACTGACTAGTTTATGTTTTCTTTCATATCTTCACTGAAGTTTGTCTATGAGCAATACCGTGTCAGACAATACGAATATGTTAAACAAGTAGTATAATAATCCATTAATCTTATAATGAGCAGTAGTCGGTTTAAAAGCCCATTACAAAAAGCTTTTATTTATCCAAGATGAATTGGTTACGTTGGAAAAAATAAACGATCCGCATACTTTTGCAGGTACAACTGTCTTCTGCTGGTTGATTCCGTTGCAGCCTGTGGTGGAGTTCCTATGCTTATGGATAAATGGGGTTCGTATCTTATACGTATGTGTTAGAACTGAAAAACAAACAGTTATTGGAGATTGATTTTTAAGGTCTTTAAGAATTCCCATTGCAATCGAGAATATTGGCAAGTTTAGGCAAAACTTTGTCTTCCAATGAGAAAACCGCTATCTTACATTGGATCATTAATACTGATAAAACAAACCTTGGCCCCCTGTTATATATGTTTTCTTTGTTGGCCTTTCTTAATGATTATATATTATGCACATCAATATTTTGTTATTAAGATTTGTCTAAAAGGAAGTCAATGGTGTACCTAACTAGTGATATTTATTTTGTAAACAGCATAATGCATAGCTAATATTTCTCAACGGGTACATATTAAATATTTAGATCATTCTTAATGGAGGTAAACATTATTTAAATATAAATCTGAGTCTAGGTCATCAGTTTCACACTTTAATATTTCTAAACTGGTTTACAACATTGAACGTTTTAAAGAAGAGACTGAACTACATCCTGGCTCTCTTATTTTCTCTTAGTTTTTTTAAAAATTGTTATTTACTTGAACAATTACTAAATTGTGACTTACCATCTGATGTGGAATCATTCATATTGTTGTGTTCAGTTTTTAATCTGGGTGGATTTATTTATTCAAATTATTATTCATTAGAATTACAAAGTGCTTAGTAATGTTTTTGGAGTTAAACATTAATTTAGAATTATACTAATTCAGACAAGGACAGATTTTATAGTATTACTGTAATACATCAAAAGACTGCAACACTTCACTGGAATATTGTTAGAATTTAATAAACACACACACACACACACACACACACACACACACAGAACACAATAAGAAATGCAAGAGAACAAAGATCCTTCCGAGTTGCCGTTTGCCACATAACAACATCAAATGTAAATTTGTTGACAGAAGAAAGTAGGCTTGTCACAGGTCATACTCTATATCAGAATATATCACTGCTAATATGAACTGAAACCCTCTGATGGCCTAGTCCTTAGAGCATCTGTTTCAGATGCAGGAGTTCAAGGTTCAAACTCTAACCAAGTCATAACATAGACTTAAACAATGGTAATAACAGCTGTCTCGCTTGGCACTTGGCATTAAGAGGTTAGTGTTAGGACTGGACAGAATCATATCAGGATAATGTAACTGCATGGAACATAATGCTACATGTCTGCAATATGATGCCCCAGTGTTCGACATCACTATAAACTGTCACACTGCAGATATCATAGCGATTTGACTGAAGCTATGTTAAAAGTCCAAATCTCACACACACATGCATGCACGCATGCACGCATACACGCACACACACACATACACAGAGCAAAAACGATGGTTTTAACCTTGGACCATCCAAGCATTAGATCAAAGTCTCCATGCATTAGTGCAGATGACCGTTGATTTGTCTGTTATTATTCCATAGTTAGCCTAGAGAAAACTGTTTTAAATTTGGTGGATTAGATGCATTGCGTTTCAAATGTTTTATATTATGATGTCTTCTCATGTACTAGCATCATCATCAATCTTTTGTTCCATGACAGAAACTAAGTTTCTCAAGTATAGTATTCAAAATCTTGCATTTCTGCACCAAAGACAACAAATCCAAACTATTTGTTAACAGTTTACAAAGGTACAGTTTACCCACATGTGCAATTTTACCATCAGGTATGCATCACGTTGGTTGTATTATCATATGTGATGGGGATGGGGCATTGGTTATGGGTTGGTTACTTTGAGGAGTATAAGAAGAAAAGATCTGCGTTGGGCTTAGAGACATGCGTCAGAACATACGTCTTTACAGGGAGAGTGTTTGGTCAATGTTTCATAGAAAGTAAAAGCCATGAAGCAATATACATATATTTTATATGCTCTCTCTCTCTCTCTCTCTCTCTCTCTCTCTCTCTCTCTCGTTCATTTTCACATACTACTTTATGTTAAATACTCATACCTCTGTGGTCTTCCAAGGTGCCATGATTAAGTCTATGTCAGCACAGAGTACACAAGATGTATTTCATTTTGCACCCAATCTGAAGTTCTTTATTGTTTCTACAGATGATCATATTTATTCTAGTTCCAGTAGGTTTTCATTCCAAGGTTTTAAACATTATTATAAGGAAAAATATTACGGTTCCAGTAAGTTTTCCATCCAAGGTTTTAAACATTATCATAAGGAAAAGTATTACAGTTCCAGTAAGTTTTCATTCCAAGGTTTTAAACATTATCATAGGGAAAAATATTACACTTCTGGTAAGTCTTCATTTCAAGGTTTTAGACATTATCATAAGGAAAAATATTACAGTTCTAGTAGGTGAATGGCTTGTAGGTGTATGTTAATATTTCTTTGCATTATGAGAATATGAGACACTCCTCACTTTAGCAGTGTACAGTGTAACCCTTGAGTGGATTAAATATTGGCTTAAAGAGAACGGGATGGTCTACATGAAATTTCTTCATTTTGTGAAAGCTTTCAATTCGCCCCATAACCAGGGGAATAACTACAAAATAAGAAGAGTATGCAAAGCATAGTTGACACAAAGTCAGGGGAACAACATTCCCTTCCCAAATTTTTTTTGGGTGGCATTATAGAAAGAAACTGTGAAAAGGCAACATTCTTCTCTATGTAGACAGTTCCATTAGTTATAACAGACGTGTTGATCTAGAGACTATTGGGGTAGAGAGTATCTGGATCGAAGTAACCCTTGCCCAATCAAAACCAATACTCTTATGTTCAGTTTACAGGCCACCTAGTTCCACAGCTGATTGGATTCATATATTTGAGACTCAGATTCAAAAAGCATTACTAAAGGAAGATTTAGAAACTATCATATTAGGTGATTTTAACATTGACTACATGAAAACTCCACCATTAGCATGGATAAGTAACTTTGAAACTTACAACTTTACTCAATTAATTAACACCCCAACTAGAGTAACAGATAAAAGTGCTACTATCATTGATCATGTCTATACTAATAAACCTGAAAACATAAGTGAAATAAATGTGCCAGTGTATGCACTGAGTGACCACTACCCAGTCTGTATAACTAGACATGTTCCAAAATCATCTAAAAATGGGCAACACATTGAAATACAATACAGGGACTTTAAACAGTTTGATGAGGAAATGTTCTTAAATGATTTAGTATGCAAACCCTTTCAATCAGTCTGCAATATAGCTGATGTCAACACTGCTTTAGATAAATGGTATCAGATGTTCAATGAAGCCTAAGACAAGCATGCCCCAATTAAAACAAAAAGGGTTAAACACCAAATTACACCCAAGTGGATTACCCCTGAGATCAATGAGGCTAGGCACCTAAGAGATAATTTCCACAAGAAAAAAAGACATGAAAAGCTATAGAAAGTGGAGGAATAAAACTAAGCATCTGATAACTAAGGCAAAAGAGAACTACTATAAACAGGCTTTTAATGAAAGTAAGAGTACAAAAACGTTGTGGAAGCATCTAAAAGAGCTCAACCCACCCAAGAACAGTTGTCTTCCCCCTAGACTTAAGCAAAATGATGATATAGCAACATCTGTACAAGACATTGTGGATATATTCAACAATTTCTTCATAACCATCTCCAGTAACAGTATTCAGAACCAGACTAACATCCCAATTGAACTTGATGCTCTACAGTTATTTATAAGAGCTAAAATTCCTGAAGATAATTATTTTTCAATAGCTAATGTCAGTGAAGCGGACGTTTTTGATATGCTAATTAAGTTGAATATTAATAAATCCTCTGGATTGGATGGTATTAGTCCACGAATCCTTAAAATTGCTGCACCAGTAATAACAAAGTCATTAACGCATATCATAAATTTAAGTATAATGAGTGGTAATTTTCCAGAACACCTATCTTTAAGAAAGGAGAAAAAGAGGATCCAGGAAATTACAGACCAATATCAATTCTACCTGTATTGTCAAAACTGTTTGAAAAGCATGTAGCCATTCAGGTCTATAAATTTTTTGAAACAAACTCTCTATTTCATAAAGCACAATCAGGATTTAGAAAGTACCACTCATGCCAAACAGAACTTACCAAATTAATTGATCTTTGGCTGAAGGAAATGGATAATGGGCATATGACTGGGATTGTTTTCCTTGACTTCAAGAAAGCTTTTGATCTTGTTGATCATGAAATTCTGCTGCAAAAGTTGAACTGTTACAGGTTTGACAATCCTTCTTTAAACTGGTTTAGATCATACCTAAACCAAAGGTCTCAACAAGTAAGCATTGGCAATATTAGCTCTCAAACTCGCACTATTCATTCAGGAGTCCCTCAAGGCTCAGTTTTAGGCCCTCTCCTCTTCCTTATCTATGTCAATGATCTACCATTTAATAATGAATCCACCAATACAGAATTGTTTGCAGATGATGCAACCTTGTATACATCTAGTTCTGATACTGAAGTTATCCAAACAAGATTAAACTCAGATCTTATTAGAGTCCAAAACTGGGCACAACAAAATAGGATGGTAATTAATGAAGGTAAAACAAAATGTATGATTCTGGGGATGACACAAAAGCTACACAAGTCAGGAAACCCAAAACTATCTCTTGCAATAAATAATCATCCATTAGAAAATGTCAATCATGAAAGGCTTGTAGGTGTGTCCATAGATAATAATTTATTATGGAATGACCATATTGATAAGCTTTGTAAAACACTGTCATCCAAAATTGCCATTCTCAGTAGAATCAAGAAATATTTACCTATGGAAACTCGCAATCTATACTACAAGACGCATATTCTTCCAGCAATGGATTACTGTTCTAATGTATGGGGAAACTGTGCTAAATCTGAGCTTGACAGGATTTATAAACTCCAGAAATGAGCAGCACGTGTAATTTTAGATACATCTGTTGACCATCCCTCAAAAGCATTATTTACAGAACTCAAATGGTTCACAATATATGACAAGATAGATTTTCACAAGGCAGTTCTTTTATATAAATGTCTACATGGAACTGCACCAGAGTATCTTCAGGACTTATTCAGGCCTTTTTCAACACAATACCAGTTGAGATCAATCTAACATGGAAACCTTTTAGTACCAAAACCAAGAACAGAGCAATTCAAAAAGAGTTTTCAATACTCTGGTACAGTTCTGTGGAATAAGCTTCCACTACATGTAAAATCGGCTGAAAATATTAGAGTATTTAAGAAGAAATATCAGGAGAATGCATGTGTTTCTAACAGATAATGGAATTTAGTATTTTAATACGAAACATGCTAATATAAGCACTAATTATTGCTTCTTCACACAATGTGCATTTGTTATACTTTCATTAAGAGGGCCTCAAGGGAGAATAGTCCTTGACTAATGAGTCACCCTCTATAAATAAAGCATTATTATTATTATTATTATTATTATTATTATTACACTGACAGATACCATAATTTTGGATCTGCAAAATTATAATTAACATGCAGAAGCCCATCAGTAAGCTTTGCATGGACCCCAATATCCTAGCTATGTCACTATCCCGAAGAATTGAACTTGTCCTCATTCTATCTTTTCTTTCTTAGAAATCGATGCCCTCTACACCGGAGCCCAGAAGGTGCTCAGTTCCCCACCGGGAGCCAGTCCTATATCCTTCTCAGAGAGAGCCAAGTAAGTAATAGATTTTGTTCTTTCCATAATGTACAGCTGTATACTAGGAGTATGATTATTGACAAATTGCTGAATATGTTACTAGAAATCATTATGTACTAATAATGTTTTGTTGAAATAGTAGACGTTTTCAGTGAAGGGTCAATGCATTTTCAATACAAACTCAAGATGACCCTTTTCTAGCCAGCCAGACCATAGTGTTTATACATATTCTGAATTGTAAAAGTTTTAAAATGTTGGGTTCAGTGGCATCTAAGCAGAGAACGATCAACTTATTTGTTCCACAATAATTGTCTTAAAATCAGCTACTCTATTTTCTCCCTTTCATTTTAAAATTTGTTTATTATTATTATTATCTTATCAACAAATATTACTGTGATATGATTTAGCCAAATATTAAGATATAAAATGTGTTAATTTTTAACAAGAATTCCAACATAACTTGATGTCATTTACAGGCTGTATGTAATTAAGTCATGTTATAACTACAATACATAATTAGTTAGAAATTCAAAAGTTAGAATTCATGGATCTAATTTATGATTGGAATATATAACATGATTACTGTTATGTAGAAATGAGTTACAGTGTTATTGGTATGTGTAGAAATGAGTTACGGTGTTATTGGTAAGTGTAGAAACAAGTTACGGTGTTATTGGTATGTGTAGAAATGAGTTACAGTGTTATTGGTAGGTGTAGAAATGAGTTACGGTGTTATTGGTATGTGTAGAAACAAGTTACGGTGTTATTGGTATGTGTAGAAATGAGTTACAGTGTTATTGGTAGGTGTAGAAATGAGTTACGGTGTTATTGGTATGTGTAGAAATGAGTTACAGTGTTATTGGTATGTGTAGAAATGAGTTAGTGTTATTGGTATGTGTAGAACCAACTTAGTGTTATTGGTATGTATAGAAATGAGTTACGGTATCATTGGTATGCATAGAAATGAGTTATGGTGTCATTGGTATGCATAGAAACAAGATATGGTGTCATTGGTATGTGTATAAACAAGATACAGAGTCATTGGTATGTGTAGAAATGAGTTACAGTGTTATTGGTAGGTGTAGAAATGAGTTACAGTGTTATTGGTATGTGTAGAAATGAGTTACAGTGTTATTGGTATGTGTAGCAATAAGTTAGTGTTATTGGTATGTGTAGAAATGAGTTAGTGTTATTGGTATGTGTAGAAATGAGTTACAGTGTTATTGGTATGTGTAGAAACACGTTACAGTGTTATTGGTATGTGTAGCAATAAGTTACAGTGTTATTGGTATGTGTAGCAATAAGTTACAGTGTTATTGGTATGTATAGAAATGAGTTAGTGTTATTGTTATGTGTAGAAATGAGTTACAGTGTTATTGGTATGTGTAGCAATAAGTTACAGTGTTATTGGTATGTGTAGCAATAAGTTAGTGTTATTGGTATGTATATAAATGAGTTAGTGTTATTGTTATGTGTAGAAATGAGTTACAGTGTTATTGGTATGTGTAGCAATAAGTTACATTGTTATTGTTATGTGTAGAAATGGGTTAGTGTTATTGTTATGTGTAGAAATGAGTTACTGTGTTATTGTTAGTGGATAGTATCTGATAAAGAGGGTTAGTTTTTAATGAGACAATGCTGATTCGTCAGTTGTGTCAGGATTTTTTGTGCAAGGGAGGTAACTGGCAACAAGAGCGCTGTTAACAACAGTGGCCGTTGAGAGATTAGCAATTCACATAAACGTTGAAATTTTGGTCACAGAATTGAGAGCATGAGATAATAAATTCATGACTTGTTTGTCCACTTCGGTGTACAGATTGTCTCTTGAACATGATAAGCCCTTCACCATCAGATGAGAATGTATGGGATGTATTGATACCAGAACTATCATGTAAGAAAATAACATGATCAGTCATTTTTCAGTTACTACGAGTATACACACACCATGTTGATGTTTGTCAAAAGTTTAGGGATGTTTGTATGGGCCATACATTGTAAAAATATGAATTTTCTGTAAAAATTAGAGTTTTGTTTTTATTTCAGCTATGGAACATTCAGTGGAGCAGATGCACATAACACATTATTTAGCATGAAATTTCCAAGTATCAAATTCAATCAAAATTTTGTCGATGAAAGCTGCATTTTTCTGGCAAGAGAGATAGCAGAGATGAGAGTTTGTCGACATTTTGACTCAGTTATTTTAAATAGAAACAATCGTCATGATAAAACCAGATCATATGCTTTGTATTATTATGTTGGCAAAATATTCTACTGTAAATCCACAAACATCATGTGATGACCCATAAACATTACATCAGCTGCTTCAATGTATTTTATGTCATATACTTTGAGTATACAAGGAAAGAGATGAACATAGTTCTGTTGTCCAAAGTCAATATTAAACCATTTGAAATTTGTTCCTGACATAAAATTTACTAATAATTAAGACGTTTTTCTCTATCAAACTACACTTACAGCAGATATGATTATGTGTAATACCCTGTATGTAATTACATCTGTAGCAGATATGATTATGTGTAATACCCTGTATGTAATTAAATCTGTAGCAGATATGATTATGTGTAATAGCCTGTATGTAATTACATCTGTATTAGACATGAATTAGAGTAATACGCTGTATGTAATTACATCTGTAGCAAATATGATTATGTGTAAGACCCAGTATGTAATTACATCTGTAGCAGATATGATTATGTGTAATACCCAGTATGTAATTACATCTGTAGCAGACATGAATGAGAGCAATACACTGTATGTAATTAAATCTGTAGCAGTTATGATTATGAGTAATACCCTGTAATTGCATCTGTAGCAGACCTGACTGAGAGTAATACCCAGTAATTACATCTGTAGCAGACATGACTAGGAGTAATACCCTGTAATTACATCTGTAGCAGATGTGACTGAAATACCCTGTAATTACATCTGTAGCAGACATGACTAGGAGTAATACCCTGTAATTACATCTGTAGCAGATGTGACTGAAATACCCTGTAATTACATCTGTAGCAGACATGACTGAGAGTAATACCCTGTAATTACATCTGTTGCAGATATGACTGAGTAATTCCATGTATGTAATTACATCTGTAGCAGATATGACTAAGAGTATTATCATGCATGTAATTACATCTGTAGAAGACATGACTAAGAGTACCGGTATTATCATGCATGTAATTACAACTGTAGAAGACATGACTAAGAGTATTATCATGCATGTAATTACATCTGTAGAAGACATGACTAAGAGTATTATCATGCATGTAATTACATCTGACATGATTAGAAGTGATGTCTGTCTTATTACATGATACTACATCTGTAGATAACGTGATTAGAAGTAACATTTAATTACATATGGATTAGACATGATGATGGGTATTACATTGCAGTTAATTAAATCTGTAGCATACACAAATAAGAGTATTACCATATATTTACTACATCTGGATGAAAGAGGTTTATGGGTAATACCCTGTATATAAGTGCATCTCGATTAAAGAGGATATTATGAATAATACCTTGTATCTAAGTACATCTGGATTAAAGAGGGTTATGGGTAATACCCTGTATCTAAGTACATCTGTATTAAAGAGGATTATGGGTAAAACCCTGTATCTAAGTTCATCTGGATTGAAGAAGATGATTGGGAATTCAGCTTCATATTTCCCAGTTCAAATATTTTTGTGGATTGAGTTACATCAAAACACTTAAGTATGTATGTCTGCATGATTTAGATTTTTAATGTAGCTTTAAATTTTTTTTAGTCATATTGCCACGATGTATGCAGTGTGGCAGTTTATAGTGATATCATGGAATGGAGAATCATGCTGCAGACATGTAGCATGATGTACCACCCAATCACATTATCCTGACACCAGGCTGACCAATCCAAACACTAATGTTTTAATGCTGAGCACCAAGCAAGACAACTGTTATTACTGTTTTTGTATGTTTTGGTATGACGCAGACATGGTCCAAAACTACAACCTCCCATATCCTAGGTGGACACTCTAACCACTTGTGTCAGCAGAGCAGTTAATACCAAACTAAATTACACCACTGTTAAAAAAAACATCAAGGTGAAACATGATGACAAATGATGTTTTGAATGGGCACTCTTGTCCTCGCTGCAACCTGCAAGTGATTATCAAGACCATTCTCACAAATACAAAATGTACTGGCACAAACTTAAGTTTGGTAGCGTTGAATTTATTTCCTTTACAGATTTTCTGATACTATGCTCGAAAATTTTGAACAAGTAAACCCAGCTATTCCTGTCAGTATGTATGTATGTATGTATGTATGTATGTATGTATGTATGTATGTATGTATGTATGTATGTATGTATGTATGTATGTATGTATGTATGTATGTATGTGGGAATTAAAAATGTGAATTTTTATATATAATGGATAATCTTTTACAATGTCGTACCCTATTAGATATTCGTACATGTTTTGTCTAACATGAGTTTTATCATATATACTCCTTCCGGCAGTGTAGCTTACAAGAATATAGTGTAGCTGATTGGATGTATCGGTTGACATTTGTATACGTCAATTACTTTAAGTGGTTCATTTTTTTTGTGTTGAAAATTCAGTTCTTGGCATGGTGCTTTGGAATGATTTTCCATTTTAATTATAACACAATCTTCATCACTGTCTTGTTTTATAGCAAACTTGTGTGATGCTTATATCCATGTTTGTGTTGAAACTATCACAAACAAGGTTGGCTATTCAATATATGAATATGAATGTTGCTTTATAAGAAAATACTTATTAAATTTGCGGTTTATACAATATTTATATTCCATCTTGAAAAGTTGTAGTACAGTATCGTTGACCCCATATTCATGAAACTGAGCGAAAAACTTAAACTGTGACCTAAGGCTTGAAAGATAAAAACCACACTTGTATCATAGGATATAGATATAACCACACCTGTAGTCATAGGATATAGATATAACCACACCTGTAGTAATAGGATATAGATATAACCACACCTGTAGTCATAGGATATAGATATAACCACACCTGTAGTAATAGGATATAGATATAACCACACCTGTAGTCATAGGATATAGATATAACCACACCTGTAGCCATAGGATATAGATATAACCACACCTGTAGTCATAGGATATAGATATAACCACACCTGTAGTCATAGGATATAGATATAACCACACCTGTAGTCATAGGATATAGATATAACCACACTTGTAATCATAGGATATAGATATAACCACACCTGTAGTAATAAGATATAGATATAACCACACCTGTAGTCATAGGATATTGATATAACCACACCTGTAGTCATAGGATATAGATATAACCACACTTGTAGTCATAGGATATAGATATAACCACACCTGTAGTCATAGGATATAGATATAACCACACCTGTAGTCATAGGATATAGATATAACCACACCTGTAATCATAGGATATAGATATAACCACACCTGTAGTAATAGGATATAGATATAACCACACCTGTAATCATAGGATATAGATATAACCACACTTGTAGTCATAGGATATAGATATAAACCACACCTGTAGTCATAGGATATAGATATAACCACACCTGTAGTAATAGGATATAGATATAACCACACCTGTAATCATAGGATATAGATATAACCACACCTGTAGTCATAGAATATAGATATAACCACACCTGTAATCATAGGATATAGATATAACCACACCTGTAGTCATAGGATATTGATATAACCACACCTGTAATCATAGGATATAGATATAACCACACTTGTAATCATAGGATATAGATATAACCACACCTGTAGTCATAGGATATAGATATAACCACACCTGTAGTCATAGGATATAGATATAACCACACCTGTAATCATAGGATATAGATATAACCACACCTGTAGTAATAGGATATAGATATAACCAAACCTGTAATCATAGGATATAGATATAACCACACTTGTAGTCATAGGATATAGATATAAACCACACCTGTAGTCATAGGATATAGATATAACCACACCTGTAGTCATAGGATATTGATATAACCACACCTGTAATCATAGGATATAGATATAACCACACTTGTAATCATAGGATATAGATATAACCACACCTGTAGTCATAGGATATAGATATAACCACACCTGTAGTCATAGGATATAGATATAACCACACCTGTAATCATAGGATATAGATATAACCACACCTGTAGTAATAGGATATAGATATAACCAAACCTGTAATCATAGGATATAGATATAACCACACTTGTAGTCATAGGATATAGATATAAACCACACCTGTAGTCATAGGATATAGATATAACCACACCTGTAGTAATAGGATATAGATATAACCACACCTGTAATCATAGGATATAGATATAACCACACCTGTAATCATAGGATATAGATATAACCACACCTGTAGTCATAGGATATAGATATAACCACACCTGTAATCATAGGATATAGATATAACCACACCTGTAGTAATAGGATATAGATATAACCACACCTGTAATCATAGGATATAGATATAACCACACCTGTAGTCATAGGATATAGATATAACCACACTTGTAGTCATAGGATATAGATATAACCACACCTGTAGCCATAGGATATAGATATAACCACACCTGTAGTCATAGGATATAGATATAAACCACACCTGTAGTAATAAGATATAGATATAACCACACCTGTAGTCATAGGATATAGATATAACCACACCTGTAATCATAGGATATAGATATAACCACACCTGTAGTAATAGGATATAGATATAACCACACCTGTAGTCATAGGATATAGATATAACCACACTTGTAATCATAGGATATAGATATAACCACACCTGTAGTCATAGGATATAGATATAACCACACCTGTAGTCATAGGATATAGATATAACCACACCTGTAATCATAGGATATAGATATAACCACACCTGTAGTCTTAGGATATAGATATAACCACACCTATAGTAATAGGATATAGATATAAATCACACCTGTAATCATATGATGTAGATATAACCACACCTGTAGTCATAGGATGCAGAACAAGCAATATGAAGCAATTTTGAATTTCAGTTGTTTCTACTTTTATTTTGAAGATAATTATGAAAGAATAAAATTGTTGAATTTTGAGTGATATATTTTATTTCTATTGCAGAGAAAAAGTAAAGAAGAGAGTGACACGGGTTAGGTCCTTTAATTTTGATATGAATCTTCTTGCCAACTACTGGGGTTGTGATGGAGATGCCAGACGGTAAAATTCCTCTCATCCCTTTTACCCATATCTTTCTTGTACAGATTATAAAGGATTATTTAATTTTTGGAAACAATGTTTATCACCTCTTGACAGCAAAAGCATAATGTGTGAAACTTTGCAAATAATTCAACTATATAAATTATAAAATGAAAGTTTAAAAGGAACTTAGATTATTATGAATTAAATCCAAAATAATACTAAAACATTTGACCCAATGAATTCCTGGTCCAGGTTGTTCTGATGTACTAGTTTTCTTCAATGTGCTTTGGTTACAACAGTCTTTCATTTATCACTATGGCATCATCAGAAAGTTCTTTGAATGAATTTACAATAATCTCAGCATTATATTTTAGTTCAGAATCAATGATCAATTTGTCATTCCAATTAATAATCCAAACAAATGGTTTATCTCAAATTATATCTTAACACAGCATCAAATACATTTGATGATTGATATTGAGAAAGAAAGAACATATGAAAATATGAATGAATTAATCATCCTCTCATTTGTTGTTCAATATCCCCAAAGGCTCTACAAAACAATATTCTTCTGATTTGATTTTTAAGATTGATTTTAAAATCTGTAAACACTTATTTATAGCCCATATGTTATCTATCTATCTATCTATCTGTCTATCTGTCTGTCTGTCTGTCTGTCTGTCTAGATAGATAGATAGATAGATAGATAGATAGATAGATAGATAGACATGGGAGAAATAGAGAAACAGTAGTGTCCATATTGTTTAACAAACCAACACATATCACTTTGTAAGAGTCTTATTTTCTTAGGACATTCAATTTTGACAGTATTTCTTTTCAGATCAACCCTGTTGCTGATGATACTGATAATGATGATGATATTGATGATGATAATTAACTATGTAGACATATTGTTATCATCATGAATTTTGTTTGGAATCCTGAATAAATTATTCAGTTAAGAAAGAAAAATAACCACTCCAATGGCCTAGGGGTTAGAGCATCTGTCGCAGAAGCAGGAGGTCATGGTTTCAGTCCCAGGCCGAGTCATACCAAAGACTTTCAAAAATGGTACTAACAGCTGCCTCGCTTGGCGCTCATCATTAAGAGATTAGTGTTAGGACTGGTCGCCCTGGTGTCAAAATAATAACTGGGTAGGACATCATGCTACATGTCTGTGCCATGATGCCCCAGTGCTAGACATCACTATAAACTGCCACACTGCAGACATTGTAGCGATATGACTGAAATATTGTTAAAGCTACGTTAAAATTCCTAATCACACATAAGAAAGAAAATATATAAAATTGCTTTGCATGAGATATTTTATGTGCAATGAGTTATACATACAGATTTGTACATTTAGACAGCCTAAGAACATACTGTCAACTGAGCATGATGTCGTCAAGGAAACTATGTCTATTATGACTGGTAAAAATAATGTTACATCAGTTAAGCCTTTTAAGAAAATAAAAATCGTAAATGCTAGGCCAAGTAATGTGTCATTTTAAACACAAGATAAAAATACCAATCACAAAAGGATCACCTGCTGTAGACAACATAGCTTTGTCTTTTTTCTTATGATTACAATGGTGATATCATCTTAAATTCCAGATTTTCCAGATTTCAGCTAAAATCAGTTGAAGCACTGATGTTGCCAATCAACATCTGACTAATTTGTACAAGTGCAAAATAACTAAGTTTCTCTGTTTGAATGTGGAATTACATGACTCATGATGTGGTCAAAGGTCAACATTATCTGCATGCACCCAATGATGTTTAGAACCAATAGTTTTCACAATTCAGCATTTTTCAGATGATTTGGTATATGACTTTTTGCATGTAATAGCTGCATTAAGGTTTTAAGTAAACAAATTTTTAGATCCTTTCACATAATATTTTCATGAGAATACCTACATATATCGACCTCACACTATGTAGACTCAGATCTGACATTGTATAATGTGCTAATAGATCTGGGTTTATACAGTTTCTTAGGAGAGTAATCAGTAGAAAATAGACAGAGTAATCAGTAGAACATAGACACAGAGTAATCAGTAGAACATAGACAGAGTGATCAGTAGAACATAGACACAGAGTAATCAGTAGAACATAGACAGAGTGATCAGTAGAACATAGACACAGAGTAATCAGTAGAACATAGACACAGAGTAATCAGTAGAACATAGACAGAGTAATCAGTAGAAAATAGACACAGAGTAATCAGTAGAACATAGACACAGAGTAATCAGGAAAACAACCATCATAGATCCTGATGTAATTCTTGGTTTATCTTTGTCAGGTACCATCACACCGCTCCAATTAGCAACATCTATGCCATAAGAGAGGGCCTGGCAAGATTAGCTGAACAGGTAAACAAAACATCTTGTTTCCGTTTGATCCAAAATTTTATTTTGGACAGTTTATAAACATACTGATTATTCTGCATGTTTTTTGGGAAATGGTATCATTTTGTAATTAAAATTTGACCTTGTTTATCCAGCCTTTTCAGGGAATAGAAAACAAGTTGGATTCCAAATATTAGGTTGACCTTAATATAAGTATTCAGATGCTAATACTAAATCTACATACAGAAAACATGCTTGTGATAAACAGATAATAGGCATTAGCAACACCAGGCTGTATAATAATTTTATGCCACATCTGTAACTTCTCAACACCAGGCTGTATAATAATTTTATGCCACATCTGTAACTTCTCAACACCAGGCTGTATAATAATTTTATGCCACATCTGTAACTTCTCAACACCAGGCTGTATAATAATTTTATGCCACATCTGTAACTTCTCAACACCAGGCTGTATAATAATTTTATGCCACATCTGTAACTTCTCAACACCAGGCTGTATAATAATTTTATGCCACATCTGTAACTTCTCAACACAAGGCTGTATAATAATTTAATTCCACATCTGTGACTTCTCAACACAAGGCTATATAATAATTTTATTCCATATCTGTAACTTCTCAACACCAGGCTGTATAATAATTTAATTCCACATCTGTGACTTCTCAACACCGGGCTATATAATAATTTTATTCCATATCTGTAACTTCTCAACACCAGGCTGTATAATAATTTAATTCCACATCTGTGACTTCTCAACACCAAGCTATATAATAATTTTGTTCCATATCTGTAACTTCTCAACACCAGGCTATATAATAATTTAATTCCACATCTGTGACTTCTCAACACCAGGCTATATAATAAATCTATACATAAATTTTAATTCACAACCTTTACTGTGAACTGCTTTGTCTTTGAAACTTTACCTCCACTTTTCCACTGCCTGTATGAACAAGTAAGACTATTTCAGGGACTTGAGGAAAGTTGGAAAATACATAAGCAGTGTGCGGAATTGCTACATGAAGGCCTGGAGAAAATTGGTCTTGAGCTTCTTGTGAAAAATAAGGTAAATATATATAGGCAAACTTGCAATATTAATTATTTTGACCTTTTTCTTTTTAATAACATATTTGCATGTATATCATAAGTACTGCAAATACTAAGGCTTACAATTCTGGCTGTATGATTAATAATACAAGACAAATGTTACAAACTTAATTAGCATTTTTTGTCACATTGCAATTTAAGAAATTTTATTGATTAGCAGATACATGAACAACTTAATCTGACAGGAAGTTGCTGAAAAAACACTACGCTGGAAGTAAGGATGTTGTGATTATGGGAGCAGATATATAGTCTTGCTTTTGTTATCATGAATGCATCTGAAAACATCTTTTAGATGAACAGATAACTGTCAAGAGGTTTGATGAGACTTTAGTATTGACCCAACACCTGAAGTTGCTGAGACTTTGTGTCGGACATTAAATGACATGAACAAAGCTGGGCACATTGATGGGAAAAGATTGAATTACCTCCTACTGACAACTTTAGCAAAACACAGACAACAATCCTTCCAGACATTTCTCTCATCCCCATTACAACTGGATTAAAATCAAATTCCCGCTGTCCTACATGAAGATCTGACACTGACTGTTTAGGACAGACTATTGTCGCTTAATCTGCAAGCATATGCCTGAGACCAAATCATTCCAAAGTTTGATGATGCCACCTGAAATATAAAACATAGAAAACAAACAAACGCGTCCTTTCATGGTTGCTTTCCTTAATGATGCCCCATGCTTATAGCTGATAAATAGAACCAGCAAATGATAGAAAGGCATATCTCAATAAGTTCATGTGGCTGCATACCATAGACCTTAAAATCTGATGGACCATTTTTACATGCCCATGTAACTTCAAACAATACCACTGATTCAGAAGTCTAAGGTTGCCCAATCTGCAAATATATGCACAACGCCAATTTATTCGGAGTCAGCATTACTGTCAATTAGAATTTAAGATGTCAAGTCAAAACTTGTAATCTTGCTCCTGGCATGAAAAAATGAATGCCACACAATATGTTGAAAACAATTTAATTTTAGGAAATGAACGAATAACAACAGGGATCACTAACACAACCAAAATAATATGAAACTAGTAAAACCCTTAAACTCAGATGAATAGTCTAGTCCATCGAGATGCTACCTATTTAATCTAACCTGGCATTGATGATATAGAACACACACATAAGGAACAATACCGGACTCTATAATTCAAAATACATGAGGAATTCATCCTAAATGATGAAGTTTAAATTTTTTCAATGTAGTCTTATCAAAACTACAAGTAGAAAACAGTTTATCAGAAGTTTGCACTTTATACCCAAGTACATATTCCATAACTATTTGCATATATATAAAATAATATTATTATTATAAATTTTATTATAATTACTATATTTATTATTATTATTATTATTATTATTATTATTATTATTATTATTATTATTGACTCTTGACTATCATCCCGCTGCATCTCTCTTTTGATACTTTCCTTTAGTGTCTCCATACTTCCATTCTTTTGTAATTGTTTTAGATGGTGTTGATTGTTTCCCTAACATGGTTTCCATCATTACTTCCTGCCTGGAATTAAAACAAACATTTTGGTTTACTGTGGGAGTACAAGTATTTATGTTTTAAATACACAGTTGGTGTTACATGAGGCTGAAAACATTCAGGGTTCCATAACGTGGAGTATATGGTTTTCCCTGGATAGGGTGTCACGTGATTGCAGCTTAAGGACCATTGGTCATATGAATAGGTTTACCATGGTGGGTGGGTGTGGTATAGTCATACATCACATATAGTACATACTATGCTGGAAGTTATAAATTATTTACTGAAAAATCTCATTTAAATGTGCAGTACTACAATCAGTTTTGAGGATAAAGTTTTTTATATGCTAAAATATGCTATTTGATATTTTTTACGCATCGATCATGGCAGTGAGATATTTTGCTACTGCATTGTAAGTATTGAGTTGCACGAAGACCAAGCAAGATGGCTTGTGTTCTACATAAATGGGAAATACTAGACCAGACTCTCACATTTAAAGATTTCGCCATGAACCCAAAACAAGGACACCAAGAAAGCATTTACAGTTTTAAACTTAAGACTCATCCTAACAACAGTTCAACAGATAGATGTAAAGTATGTACAGAAAAACCTGTGAGAGAAGAGAATATGAAAATATCCCAGACTCATCATTTTGGAAATCATCATTATGTTTGGGACTGGAATTTTAGCCATTATTACAAATAACCAATTAGAAGAGCAATTATGCCATCTAACTCTGTCATCAGCCCAGTATGCCATGTGGTTCTACCAGATCTGTCATCAGCTCAGTATGCCATGTGGTTCTACCAGATCTAACTCTGTCATCAGCCCAGTATACCATGTGGTTCTACCAGATTTAACTTGGTCATCAGCCCAATATGCCATGTGGTTCTATTCTTTTGGACTTAGTTATCAACATATTAGGCCATGCTGGTTCTATCTTATCTGACTCTTGGTCATCAACTGATAGGCCATTTGTTTCAACCCAGTCTGTATCTCATTCATGAATCTGCTAGGCTGCACTGGTTATACCCAATCTGACTCCCCATTTTCAACCCACTAAGTCATTTGGTTTTGCCCTATCTGTCTCTCAGTCTCTCATTCATGAACCTGCTAGGCCATGCTGGTTATACCCAATCTGATTCGTTTTCAACCTAGTAGTTCATTTGGTTCTGCCCTATCTGTCTCTCAGTCTCTCATTCATGAACCCGCTAGACCGTGCTTGTTCAACCCTATCTGATCATCAGTCATGAATCTTCTACCCTATGTGACTCTCAGCCATGAATCTACCACGGACCCTATGTGACTCTCAGCCATGAATCTGCTAGTCATTGCTGGTTCTGCCATCATTAGAAACATATTTGTTTATTTTCAGTCCATCAGAAACCCATGTGTAACTGCAGTGAAGGTTCCTGATGGTGTGGATTGGAAGGCGGTGACAGAATATGCAATGAAAACGTAACCAATATCTTTCAGCTTCTTGTACTACTGAATATACCTATTTATACCACTATTTGTTTTCTAGATTTGCTAAAGCAATTTATTACCCATGACATTTAGCAAAATTTCTGAAAATGTTTTGCTGATGTATATTATTATTATTATTATTATTATTATTATTATTATTATTATTATTATTATTATTATTTTCCATTGAAGGTTAATGCTCAGTACAGCGATAATGCCAATCTCTTTATCGTTCCCCATTTGACTGATCTCTAAACTATGAATATACATGTGAGAAATAACAATGCTAGTAATATACATGTGAGAAATAACAATGCTAGTAATATACATGTGAGAAATAACAATGCTAGTAATATACATGTGAGAAATAACAATGCTAGTAATATACATGTGAGAAATAACAATGCTAGTAATATACATGTGAGAAATAACAATGCTAGTAATATACATGTGAGAAATAACAATGCTAGTAATATACATGTGAGAAATAACAATGCTAGTAATAAACATTTCTGAAAGCAAGAAACAGGACTTAAAAGAAACAGATGGGTTTTTTTCTCATTCGTTTGACCAAAGAGCTCCATCAAATTTTTCTGCATAATTGAAACAACATGGATATTAATATTTAATAGTCATCCAAATCTTGGAAACTTTCATACTTTGATGCACCATATTTTATTTTTTCTGTTTTAATTTTAGTTAAGTTCAACACAGCATGGTGCTAATCTTAGATAATATTCAGATTTTGTTATTATCATTATTATTATTATTATTATTATTATTATTATTATTATTATTTTATTATTATTATTATTATTATTATTATTATTATTATTAAGGTACCGGGTTGAGATAGCAGGAGGGCTTGGCGCCCTGGCGGGAAAGGTTTGGAGGATTGGTGTGATGGGCTACAACTGTACACCCGACAATGTCCGCCTTGTTTTGAGAGCGCTCGATGAGGGATTGAAAATGACAGGGTATTCCAAGCTTTAATTGTTAAAGGAACAAACAGCTTGAGATACATCTCTGAATTCTTCTAAACACCAATACTACCATTTGAGTGTCATACCTATAGTCAGAAAAATAGCATCAAGGCAAAGTACTGATGTAATATTTAAGAATTTTAGATATATCATCAGAATGAGAGAATCCATTAATGAGAGAGAGAGAGAGAGAGAGTATTAAATAAATTCAAAATGAAATTTTATGAGAAATATTTTCATGATATTTTGCCAATATAATTAAGCTCAGTTCTTTAACTGTATACAGACAATTGTTGCAGTGTTTTGTCCGTAGTCTTGCATGTCTTTTGCTTTTTATTATTGCAGATATTAAGCTTGAGTATATACGATCAAGTTGAAATAAGTGTTCATTAAACTGTACATGTTCTTAAGGGTTTCCATTTTATAAACACATATACATAGCTTGGAACGAACATAAAATCATATTGTCCCAAATTTGTATCCGTGGAAATATAAGCACAAGCTAGAAATCAGTTAAGAACTATCAATTATCTTTTTGAACAAAGAATAACCAGTCAGGAGAGATCAATGATGTTATTTCCATGTAAAAGTAACAATGGCAGTATTAGTAGGAAAATGGTCAAAGTACGAGATGTCACAAACTAGCCAAGATGGGTAGTCTGGACCATTTAATCTGTTGATATCGAAGCAATCTTTTGGTATCTAAAGCATCTGTTGATATCTAAACCATCTTTTGGTATATAAACCATCTGTTGATATCTAAACCATCTGTTGGTATCTAAACCATCTGTTGATATCTAAACCATCTATTGGTATATAAACCATCTGTTGGTATCTAAACCATCTGTTGATATCTAAGCCATCTGTTGATATCTAAACCTTATTTTGGTATGTAAACCATCTGTTGATATCTAAGCCATTTGTTGTTATCTAAACCATCTGTTGATATCTAAACCATCTTTTGGTATCTAAACCATCTGTTGATATATAAACCATCTGTTGATATCTAAACCATCTGTTGGTATATAAACCATCTGTTGATATCTAAACCATCTTCATATCTAAACCATCTGTTGATATCTAAACCATCTGTTGGTATATAAACCATCTGTTGGTATCCAAACCATCTGCTAATATCTAAACCATCTGTTGATATCTAAACCATCTTTTGGTATCTAAAGCATCTGTTGATATCTAAACCATCTGTTGATATCTAAACCATCTTTTTATATATAAACCATCTCTTGATATCTAAACCTTCTGTTGGTATCTAAACCATCTTTTGGTATCAAAACCATCTTTTGGTATCTAAACCATCTGTTGATATCTAAACCATCTGTTGATATCAAAACCATCTTTTGGTATTTAAACCATCTTTTGGTATTTAAACCATATGTTGATATATAAACCATCTGTTGATATCTAAACCATCTTTTGGTATCTAAACCATCTGTTGATATCTATGCCATTTGTTGTTATCTAAACCGTCTTTTGGTATTTAAACCATATTTTGGTATCTAAACCATCTGTTGATATCTAAACCATCTGTTGATATCTAAACCATCTTTTGGTATCTAAACCATCTGTTGATATATAAACCATCTGTTGATATCTAAACCATCTGTTGGTATATAAACCATCTGTTGATATCTAAACCATCTGTTGGTATATAACCCATCTGTTGGTATCTAAACCATCTGTTGAAAGCTAAACCATCTGTTGATATCTAAACCATCTTTTGGTATTTAAACCATCTTTTGGTATCTAAACCATCTGTTGATATCTAAACCGTCCTTGGGTATCTAAACCATCTGTTGATATCTAAACCATCTGTTGATATCTAAACCATCTTTTGGTATTTAAACCATCTTTTGGTATTTCAACCATATGTTGATATATAAACCATCTGTTGATATCTAAACCATCTTTTGGTATCTAAACCATCTGTTGATATTTAAACCATCTGTTGATATCTAAACCATCTGTTGATATCTAAACCATCTGTTGATATCTAAACCATCTTTTGGTATATAAACCATCTGTTGATATCTAAACCATCTGTTGGTATATAAACTATCTTTTGGTATCTAAACCATCTTTTGGTATCTAAACCATCTGCTGATATCTAAACCATCTGCTGATATCTAAACCATCTTTTGGTATTTAAACCATCTTTTGGTATTTAAACCATATGTTGATATATAAACCATCTGTTGATATCTAAACCATCTTTTGGTATCTAAACCATCTGTTGACATTTAAACCATCTGTTGATATCTAAACCATCTGTTGATATCTAAGCCATTTTTGTTATCTAAACCATCTGTTGATATCTAAACCATCTTTTGGTATATAAACCATCTGTTGATATCTAAACCATCTGTTGGTAAGTAAACCATCTTTTGGTATCTAAACCATCTTTTGGTATCTAAACCATCTGTTGGTATCTAAACCATCTTTTGGTATCTAAACCATCTGTTGAACTTTAAACCATCTGTTGATATCTAAACCATCTGTTGATATCTAAGCCATTTTTGTTATCTAAACCATTTGTTGATATCTAAACCATCTTTTGGTATATAAACCATCTGTTGGTATCTAAACCATCTGTTGATATCTAAACCATCTGTTGGTATAAAAACCATCTGTTGGTATCTAAACCATCTGTTGATATCTAAGCCATTTGTTGTTATCTAAAACATCTTTTTGTATTTAAACCATGGTTTGGTATCTAAACCATCTGTTGATATATAAACCATCCTTTGGTATCTAAAGCATCTGTTGATATCTAAACCATCTGTTGATATCTAAACCATCTTTTGATATATAAACCATCTCTTGATATCTAAACCTTCTGTTGGTATCTAAACCATCTTTTGGTATCAAAACCATCTTTTGGTATCTAAACCATCTGTTGATATCTAAACCATCTGCTGATATCTAAACCATCTTTTGGTATTTAAACCATATGTTGATATATAAACCATCTGTTGATATCTAAACCATCTTTTGCTATCTAAACCATCTGTTGATATCTAAACCATCTGTTGGTATAAAAACCATCTGTTGGTATCTAAACCATCTGTTGATATCTAAGCCATTTGTTGTTATCTAAAACATCTTTTTGTATTTAAACCATAGTTTGGTATCTAAACCATCTGTTGATATATAAACCATCCTTTGGTATCTAAAGCATCTGTTGATATCTAAACCATCTGTTGATATCTAAACCATCTTTTGATATATAAACCATCTCTTGATATCTAAACCTTCTGTTGGTATCTAAACCATCTTTTGGTATCAAAACCATCTTTTGGTATCTAAACCATCTGTTGATATCTAAACCATCTGCTGATATCTAAACCATCTTTTGGTATTTAAACCATATGTTGATATATAAACCATCTGTTGATATCTAAACCATCTTTTGCTATCTAAACCATCTGTTGATATCTAAGCCATTTGTTGTTATCTAAACCGTCTTTTGGTATTAAAACCATATTTTGGTATCTAAACCATCTGTTGATATATAAACCATCTGATGATATCTAAACCATCTGTTGGTATATAAACCATCTGATGATATCTAAACCATCTGTTGGTATATAACCCATCTGTTGGTATCTAAACCATCTGTTGAAAGCTAGACCATCTGTTGATATCTAAACCATCTTTTGGTATTTAAACCATCTTTTGGTATCTAAACCATCTGTTGATATCTAAACCATCTTTTGGTATCTAAACCATCTGTTGATATCTAAACCATCTGTTGATATCTAAACCATCTTTTTGGTATTTAAACCATCTTTTGGTATTTCAACCATATGTTGATATATAAACCATCTGTTGATATCTAAACCATCTTTTGGTATCTAAACCATCTTTGATATTTAAACCATCTGTTGATATCTAAACCATCTGTTGATATCTAAACCATCTGTTGATATCTAAACCATCTTTTGGTATATAAACCATCTGTTGATATCTAAACCATCTGTTGGTATATAAACTATCTTTTGGTATCTAAACCATCTTTTGGTATCTAAACCATCTGCTGATATCTAAACCATCTGCTGATATCTAAACCATCTTTTGGTATCTAAACCATCTGTTGACATTTAAACCATCTGTTGATATCTAAACCATCTGTTGATATCTAAGCCATTTTTGTTATCTAAACCATCTGTTGATATCTAAACCATCTTTTGGTATATAAACCATCTGTTGATATCTAAACCATCTGTTGGTAAGTAAACCATCTTTTGGTATCTAAACCATCTTTTGGTATCTAAACCATCTGTTGGTATCTAAACCATCTTTTGGTATCTAAACCATCTGTTGACATTTAAACCATCTGTTTGATATCTAAACCATCTGTTGATATCTAAGCCATTTTTGTTATCTAAACCATCTGTTGATATCTAAACCATCTGTTGGTATAAAAACCATCTGTTGGTATCTAAACCATCTGTTGATATCTAAGCCATTTGTTGTTATCTAAAACATCTTTTGGTATTTAAACCATAGTTTGGTATCTAAACCATCTGTTGATATATAAACAATGTGTTGATATCTAAACCATCTGTTGGTATATAAACCATGTGTTGATATCTAAACCATCTGTTGGTATATAAACCATCTGTTGGTATCTAAACCATCTTTTGGTATCTAAAACATCTGTTAGTATCTAAACCATCTTTTGGTATCTAAACCATCTGTTGATATTTAAACCATCTTTTGCTATCTAAACCATCTGTTGATATCTAAGCCATTTGTTGTTATCTAAACCATCTGTTGATATCTAAACTATCTTTTGGTATCTAAACCATCTGTTGATATCTAAACCATCTTTTGTATCTAAATCATCTGTTGATATATAAACCATCTGTTGATATCTAAACCATCTGTTGGTATATAAACCATATATTGATATCTAAACCATCTGTTCGTATATAAACCATCTGTTGATATCTAAACCATCTGTTGGTATATAAACCATCTGTTGGTATAAAAACCATCTGTTGATATCTAAACCATCTTTTGGTATCTAAAGCATCTGTTGATATCTAAACCATCTGTTGATATCTAAACCATCTTTTGATATATAAACCATCTTTTGGTATCTAAACCATCTTTTGGTATCTAAACCATCTGTTGATATCTAAACCATCTGTTGATATCTAAACCATCTTTTGGTATTTAAACCATCTTTTGGTATTTAAAGCATATGTTTATATATAAACCATCTGTTGATATCTAAACCATCTTTTAGTATCTAAACCATCTGTTGATATCTAAGCCATTTGTTGTTATCTAAACTGTCTTTTGGTATTTAAACCATATTTTGGTATCTAAACCATCTGTTGATATATAAACCATCTGTTGATATCTAAACCATCTGTTGGTATATAAACCATCTGTTGATATCTAAACCATCTGTTGGTGTATAAACCATATGTTGGTATCTAAACCATCTGTTGATATCTAAACCATCTTTTGGTATCTAAACCATTTGTTGATATCTAAACCATCTTTTGGTATCTAAACCATCTGTTGATATCTAAACCATCTGTTGATATCAAAACCATCTGTTGGTATATAAACCATCTGTTGATATCTAAACCATCTTCATATCTAAACCATCTGTTGGTATCTAAACCATCTGTTGATATCTAGACCATCTTTGGTATCGAAACCATCTGTTGATATATAAGCCATTTGTTGTTATCTAAACCATCTGTTGGTATCTAAACCATCTTTTGGTATCTAAACCATCTGTTGATATCTAAACCATCTTTAGGTATTTAAAACATATGTTGATATATAAACCATCTGTTGATATCTAAACCGTCTTTTGGTATCTAAACCATCTGTTGATATCTAAACCATCTGTTAATATCTAAACCATCTGTTGATATCTAAGCTATTGTTGTTATCTGAACCAGCTGTTGATATCTAAACCATCTTTTGGTATATAAACCATCTGTTGATATCTAAACCATCTTTTGGTATCTAAACTGTCTGTTGATATATAAACCATCTGTTGATATCTAAACCATCTGTTGATATATAAACCATCTGTTGATATCTGAACCATCTGTTGGTATATAAACCATCTGTTCATATCTAAACCATCTGTTGATATCTAAACCATCTTTTGGTATCTAAACCATTTGTTGATATCTAAGCCATGTGTTGATATCTAAGCCATCTGTTGATATATAAACCATCTTCATATCTAAACTATCTGTTGATATCTAAACCATCTGTTGGTATATAAACCATCTGTTGATATATAAACCATCTTCATATCTAAACCATCTGTTGATATCTAAACCATCTGTTTGTATATAAACCATCTGATGATATCTAAACCATCGTCATATCTAAACCATCTGTTGGTATATAAACCATCTGTTGGTATCTAAACAATATGTTGATATCTAAACCATCTGTTGATATCTAAACCATCTTTTGGTATCTGAACCATATGTTGATATCCAAACCATCTGTTGGTATCAAAACCATTTGTTGATATTTAAACCATCTGTTGATATCTAAACCATCTGTTGATATCTAGACCATCTTTTGGTATCTAAACCATCTTTTGGTATCTAAATCATCTTTTGGTATCTAAATCATCTGTTGGTATCTAAACCATCTGTTGGTATCTACATTATCGGTTGATATCTAAACCATATTTTAATATTTAAACCATCTCTTGATATTTAAACCATCTTTTGGGATCTAAACCATCTGTTGATATCTAAACCATCTTTTGGTATCTAAATGATCTGTTGATATCTAAACCATCGGTTGATATCTAAACCATCTTTTGATATGTACGCCTGTCTGGTTTAAAAAAGCCCATCACCTTATATTATCAGTAATAGTAGTAGTAGTGTTCATAATACCAGTAGTTGTTGTTTTGGATTTGGTTTGTTTTCTTTTGGATGATAGTGATGATGCTAATGATGTATTGTGGTGATCATTTTTGTTGTAGTGGTAGCAACAGCAAAAGTTGTTGTAACTGCTCCTTTTTTCAAATGTCAATGGAATATCTTGTAAAGATAAGATAAAACGTACATGATCCTGTAAGAATGCATGCTTTTCTACAGCAATACTTAATAAAGGATGTCTGTATCATGATTTTCTACAATAATACTTAAAATAACAGATGACTTTATTATGATTTTCTACAATAATACTTAAAATAACAGATGACTTTATTATGATTTTCTACAGCAATACATAATAAACGATGTCTTTATCATGATGTTCTACAACAATACTTAATAAAAGATGTTTTGATTATGATTTACTACATCAATACTTAATAACAGATTTTGTTATCATTTTCTACAACAATACTTAATAAAAGATGTTTTGATTATGATTTACTACATCAATACTTAATAACAGATTTTGTTATCATTTTCTACAACAATACTTAATAAAAGATGTCTTTACCAGGATTTCCTACAGCAATACTTAATAAATCATCTCTATTTGCCACAGCAACACTTTTAAAAGACATATACTTTCCACAGTAACATTTAAGACCTTTTTGTTCCACAGCAACATTTAAGGCCTTTTTGTTCCACAGCAACACTTAAAATAGGATCTCAATACCATGAGTTTCCACAGCAATATTAAAAAATATCTTTTGATCACATCAGTTTGTTTTTGTTAAAGGATGTCTGATTCAGAATTGTTACCAGTAAAATAATTATGATATAAAGTTAGCTTATACATAAGCCATAATTGTGCACAATGCCATAATTTCGTTTCCTAAACCTCTGGGCCAAATTTTGATATCAACCAATCTATGATAAGAAAGACAAGATAGGCAAGTGCACCATTCTGAAGATCGATTGAATCGCAACTTGCTTCACTCTTCACGAAAATAAAAGGAGAATGTGCTGATGTAACATTTACTAACAAACAGGCTTAATAATGTCTTCATTTATATTTTCTTGCCAAAAGAGTCTTCATACTAGCAAAGGGGCTTAAGAACTTCAACAATTATATTTCTTACCAAAACAGTCGACATGCATGGGAAGATGGAAGTGGGGGAAATATATTTATGCACAAATGTATGTATAGAGTTTCAATAATACATCAGCACACCCAGAAGAAAATATTCATTTATGTGTTTATTGAGTACTATGAATGTTAGAGGACAAAATATTCTGGTAATAATTGCGGATAATTAAAACTGGAAGTGAATTTTACATCTCTGTAAATGTTTTCGAAAGTATGGAAGTACAAGATAACATCAACCGCTCCGGTGGCCAAGTAAGAGCATCCGCTGTGGAATCGGGAGGTCGTGGGTTCGATCCCTGTCCGAGTCATACCAAAGTCTTACAAGAATGGTACTAACAGCTGCCTCGCTTGGCGCTCAGCATTAAGAGGTTAGTGTTAGGACTGGTCGGCCTGGTATTAGGATAGTTACTGGATGGGACATCATGCTATGTCTCTGCAGCAAAACATTCTTCATACTAACAAAGAAGCTTAAGAACTTCAACAATTATTTTTCTTGCCAAAACAGTCGACATACCTGGGAAGATGGAAGTGGGGGAAATATATTTATGCACAAATGTATGTATAGGGTTTCAATAACACATCAGCACATCCTAAAATTAAAAATCCTAATCGAACAAATAATCAAACAAAGCAAGATAACAATCTGTGCCAAGGGAAAGTGAGAGAAACTATCAGACCTTTTAGACTTAACAAAATGCATGGCAAAGATAAAATGACATGTTAATATTAATTTAACAAGGTTGTTATAACGACATTTACAATTACATTGCAATGACGATTAGGTTAGTCACAGATAAACGTTAAAATCACAATCTCTCTACAGAATGTTGTTGAAAATGTTCATTTTAGAAAACGTTTCGAAAGATCTAAGATTATGTTTCAATGTATATAAAACCATTGATACATATTTTCTGAAGAATGTTCAGCTATAACAAATTAAAAGACCATAAGCAGAAGCTAAAAACTTTGTATGTCATTTATTGTGATTTAAAAATTACTGTCGTGTAAGAGACTGTGTGAAAATGAAACTAACACTCAGCTGAAAATGCCCTGACGAAACGTGTAGTCATGGCCTAGGCAGAGTGTGTAAGTGAATTTCTAAGTTTTCTGTCAGAGTCGCTACTGATTCGTTTTATATTCATACAAAATATTCAGGATTGTTGAAAAAAAAATGAATATCTGCTCTTATGCATCACGGGGCGAATGGAGAATAAAATAAGAAAATATACTGCAAAAAATATCATATATTAAAATTACATCGACAACTTCATTGTTGCCGTCAGTACATGATCCAATATCCCGACATAAAACAATTTATCTTAATGAACCCAGAGATTCTTTTAAAACAACTCGCGTGATTGAACTATTTCTGCAGAGTTCGTCAAACTCTGTTGATATGATCGTTTTAACTCCTACACACAAACTTGCAAGAGAAATGATAGAAAGAAATATTAAATCGTGTATTTACCATAGCTTTTTTAGATGGAAAGGAGATAAATGGACTCCTATTTGAATGGGAGAGAAATATATTCCAAAGATTATCGTTTTGGGATGAAATATGTACAGTGTCGTTAGAAACATTTAAAACATTTCTCGATTGGTTATTAACAAAAAATACTGCCGTAATAATGTGCAGCGTTCACGTTCAATCACCAGCATTTGTTGAATTATTTCTGTATCATTGGCTGAAGGATTTTGAAGATTATTACGAAGAGATAACTGTTGATCAATGAGCGCTTGATCCACACTTAAGAGAGTTTAAGAAATGAATCAGATTACAACCAAATAAAATTCGCAAGATAATTTCAAAAACTTCCATAAATGATTTTTGGGATAAATTGAGACCAAACGATTTGATAGTGGCAAGTAGAAAGATAGTTCGTGATACACTTCAGTAACATTTATTTCAGTTACATAAGGAATAGTTTTCAGAATTGCCCGTACCGTTATGTTATACATCAGCTGACATAATATTAAAGTTTGTATATCAGGAGAGTCAATGAAACAGAATCTCGTATTAAATGATATTGTTGCAGTTGATATCAGTGTTGTTGAGCGGGCACAACGCGCTAACAAATCTCCTTGGATACTAGGATACGCAATGACGATACATTCATCGCAGGGTTTAAATATTTCTGATACAGTTGATTGGATCATTGATGATCTTATCGAATGGTCAAACTAAGTCTATCTCGCAGTATCGCGTGTCAGGAAAATAACTCAGCTGCGGAGGGTTATTGTAAAGTTTACTGACACCAACAACGAACTTGTTACTGATGTTATAGTAAGAAAACAATTAACTGGTTATAAAAATGAGACAAAATACTCGCAACTTTGATAATGATGCTGAATTTATCATGGCTCTAAATCAACAACATCATAATCATTGTGCGAATTGTAACACAGTAATGTCGTGGCAGTATTCAGATGATAATCATCCAAGACAATTTACCGTAAATAGAAAAGATAGTAGTCTTGGTTGTACACGTGAAAATGCGATGTTGACATGTCTTGAATGTAATAGACATCAATGTGCTAGTTAAGTGATCGTGGTGGTAATTGTGTATTCTCGGGTATTACTTGCAAGTGTTCACGTGTAAATCCACACCGAGGAACAGTTTAATCTGTATATTACAGGTCTACCCATAGACCTTACTACACTGGATTGATTGATTGATTGATTAGGATTTTTAACGTACCTTTAACAATTTTTCAGTCATATCGCTACGATGTCCGCAGTGAGGCAGTTTATAGGGATGCCTAGCACTGGGGCATCATGTCGCAGACATGTAGCATGATGTTGACATTATGTTTTTTCATCAGAGATGACACTACACCAAGTATATTATTGCATGGACCGACCTGTAATAGTTGTGGCAATCGCAAGTGTCTTCGTTGATAAATTCGTTCAAAAGCTAATACAACTTCTGTTTTTGTTGATAATGGCTCTGCTTCTTTATATCTGCTTGCAACGTCAACGACAGTCAATGCGTATTTGTACGTTCTTTGAGGTCTAACAATTTTGATAGTATCATGTGGTAAAATTAAAATATTTGCTTGATGAATTTTATTAGGAGTACTGGCATCAAAATGTGCATGTTGGATTCGTGTAGATGGTGGTAGAAATATTTGCCCATTTACCTGTCGTTCTAACCATGTTTCAGCAACAGAACGTCTGACACCTGCCGCATCAGCGAGCTTACCAATTGCTGCCCTACATTTCCACAATCCCTTTGGGATATAATAAATCTATTCAATTGTGTAATAATAATCAGTTAATTAAATACCAGCCCCCGATGCTAGTTATCCGTTCATCGCGGATTCTACTACGAAGCTAGCAAATTCTTCTCTGAAAAATGTATGTTTTATCAAATTTAATTCACGTATCAACGTCACAGCTTCAATTTGTTGTTGTTGTTGTAACCGTGGATAAATCAGTAGTTAGAGTATTAACTCTACAACGTAAACAATATAAATCCATATAATTATATTATGGATATAATTTATTTTTCAGCGACACGAAAGCAAGAACCAGTAAAACATCATCCACCACTACCAAATTATACCAGAATAATAAAATAAGTCCGTCTGGAAGTGGAAAGACACAATTATTACTTAATTTGATAATGAGATAGATAAAGTGGGACAATTTGTATTTAGTAGGATATTGATGAAGCGCAGAGTGCTGATGAACTTGATGGATTTGTTCATAATCTTGTAATATATGATGATGTGATGGTGAACAAACAATTAAATCAAGCAAGAATATGTTATAGGGGCAGACATAAAAATACAGACATTGTTTATGGTACTCAACGATACATATAACTTTCGAAAGTAATTAGAGATAACTGTACTATTGTAACTGTATTTAACGAAGTTGATACCCATACTTTAAGAAACATTCATCAAACATGGTTTAGTGGAGATATGAATAGAATTAAGTTTAAAACATTCTTTTCAAAAGCGCAAGCTACCCCACACAGACTTTTTACAATAAATTTACATGACCCCAGATCAAGATATCGTGTTGGTATTGATACAATATTTGGTTGAGAGAATGGTAATATATACAACAGCAGAGGAGGTGCGACCTCAATTAAATTTCCAGGTGGGTAAACACAAAATACCTAACCGAATATTAAATAACACTAACGACTGATAAAGTAACAAGAACAACTAACTCAATTAGAGAAACTCTCAGTAAATTAGAGGTTAAATGTTATTTAGTGACTACTTTTAGTTGCATTTTCGTTGGAAGCTTTTTTGTGAAGCAAATGACGTTTCAGCAAAATGTCTGTTCACCTCCTCTGCTGCTAGTAATTACAAGCGCACTTATTCCAATCACCCACACTGTGCTTATGAAATCACAGTTGAGATGGGTAGCCAACACCCCCTCCAATAGGTGTCTAATGACGGCTCTTCTGATAATGATATCATGAATATTCAAATTCTCTGAATTTACACATATTGAAAGGTATTTGTTTTGCATCACCATTATGGTTTAAAAACGCGTCAAATTAATATATATATATATATATATATATATATATATATATATATATATATATATATATATATATATATATATGCTACAAGTAAAGGTCTTAAGAAAAGTAACATAACGAAAGTAAAGCCAGCAAACATATAGTTCCTTACAAAGCAAAGTGAAATTCAAAATGACATACAATTGTAAAGAATCCGAAATGTCCTAGCACAGATGCAACTGATCTTTCCAGACATTGTTGCAGATAATAATCTCATCGATGTACGCGTCCACGTATTTAGATCAGATGTTATCATTATATGCTGAAATGCTGACAGAGAGTTTTTCATACCAAACGCTATCACTTTTTATTGATAAAATACGTCTGGTGTTCAATTGATAAAGTACATATGGAGTTGACAATTGCATAATTTGTTTTGAAATCTCAGTATGTAGCAATGTCAGAATCCTTTTTAAAAAAAGACATATTTTGCAATTAATTTTTTTAATGGAGTCATTGATGTTTACTATGTCTTGGAGACACAGTTGAATTTTCTGTAAACACACACACACACACACACACACATACACACACACACACACACACACACACACTGTATTATTTGATTTAGGCACAACAATCCATGGCGAACTCAAGTTACAGTATTTAGCTGAATAAAATCATTCTCCAGTAACTACTGATTATATTTTCTCAAACATCCCTGTCCGAGAGGATTCGTTCTGTGTGGATGCTTTATATCAGCTATCGAATCTACAATATCTAAGTCATGATAGATTTTCTTGGTGCATTTTGGGGCATCAGGAAAGAAGTGATCATGATCACATTATAGCTGTTTCGATTTACTATTCATGTTATTGTAGATGTGAAAGTTTCATGACCCGATTGTTTAAGACGTCAAAAAATTGGTTACACCAAAATCACTAAAGAGAGATTGCATTCCGTTGTGTGCAACTGCACTGAGTGGCGCAGGTACAGTTAAATTAATTGATATCTCTGGGGATATCTCTTCTAAAAGACTCCATTAGCGTATTTATATGACAAAGTTGTTTCAGGTCATGCTTCCTAACAATGTGAATGATATAATTTAAAATACTTATTATGTTTTTAGTTGTATCTGGACCACACTATGTAGGCGAAAGAAGTGGGAAAGACAGCCAGAACTCCATCACCAGACTGAAAGCTTTGTTTTTTCTTTGTAGTTTAGTCATACATTAATTTAAATTTTTGACTGGCTACAGTGAAGTGTTCTTGCTACTTCTCAAGCTTGTGACCACTTATATTTGAAATTAGAGACATGGTCAAGAATATTATGTCCTGGAACTGTTGACATGATCGGTCATCATCATCATCAGTCTCTTGACCTAGTGTGGTCGTTGAGGCACTGTGCTGCTGAACATCTGACCAGTTCCCTCCACCTGTCTCGATTATGTTCCAATGCATGTGTCTCCGAAAAACGTTTCCTGGTTCAATCTGTGATGTTGTCAGTCCACTGTCTTCTCTGTCTCGCTCTCTTTATGCCACCCTGGACAATGTCATGCAGTACTGTTGTATATAGAATTCTAGCACTAGTGACATGGCCATACCATTTCAACTTTTTCTTGTTAATAGTGGTGAAGAGGTCTTCATAATGGCCATCGTTGTGCCTGATGGTGTTACGCACTTCTTCAATTGTGATGTAGTCCATACAAGAGATGATAAGGATTCAAGTGCCTGGATTCTTCGTTGTAAATCTGCAGTCAGGGTTCAGGTCTTACATGAATACAAACTTACTGAGATGACTAGTGCTCTCAATAGATTGATTTTAGTTGTCAGGCAGATATTCTTGTCTCTTCAGATGGGTCTTAGCTTTGATATAGCTGACGTTGTTTGTGCTTCTCGTGACAGAAGTTCTGTACTTGATCCCTCTTTGGTGATTATAGAACCAAGATATTTGAACTGGCCCAATGTTTTCAGTTTATGTCCTCTGACTTTAATCTTGGCTGCAATTTGTTTGCCACTATTTGTCATCAGCTTTGTCTTCTCGGGCACTTATCTCCATGTCAAATCTTGAAGATATTTCATCCAGGTTCTTCACTAAGGTGGCAAGCTCATCTTCACTACCTGCCAGCCCATCAATGTCATCTGCAAAGCGGAGGTTGGTGATGTTACGCCCTCCAATGCTGACTGTCTCACATTGGTTTTCCAGGGCTTCGCTCATGATGAGCTCTAAGTAGATGTTGAAAAGCGTGGGTGACATGAAACAGCCTTTAAATCCTACAACTGTTGTCTGGAACTAGTCCACCACATAACCTTGAACAATTACTGCATTGGTTGCTTTGGTGTACAGCTGTTTGATGGTATTGGTCAACTATTGATCCATGCTGTACTTCTTTATTGTGGCCCACAATGGCCTATGACACACTCTGTCAAACGCAGTTTTGAAATCTATGAACACATGGTAGATGTCCTTTTGATATTGCGAGTATTTTTCACACATAAACCTGAGATTGAATATTTGTTCTGTTGTGCTTCTTTCACCCCGGAACCCTGCCTGTTCTTCAGCGATTATTTGTTTTGCTTGTGGTTTCACTCTGTTTAGGATGATCTTCAGCATCACCTTCCTAGCATGTTAGTGTTATAATCAGTGATTGGGTCCACTGTGTTGGCCATTTACCTGTATGCCAGATCTTATTGCATATTTTTGTTAGTAGCTCTATCACTGACTCCCCATTGTTGATAAGATAAGTTCAACTGGGATGTTGTCTACTCCAGCTGCTTCCCATTCTTCAGTGCTCTTATTGTTGACTCCACATTTTCTTTGAGAATGGGGAAATCATCATCATCTGTGATATTTGGAACTTCAAGCACCTCTGGGTCTCCTGTGGACGGATGGTTGTATAGTTCTTAACATGACTGGTGCTCTTTGACAAAAACTAATATCTTACTCGAGGTGGGCATTGTGGGTGTATTGTCAAACTCGCGAGTTGGTTCCAGTGTGGGTTCTTCAATCAGTATATATCAAGGCAAATCAAGGCAAAGTAATGAAGCCTGCCATTACATCAGATTTGTAAAGGTGTTTTATAGACATGGGGAATGTAAGTAAAGTATATATATATATATATATATATATATATATATATATATATATATATATATATATATATATATATATAGTGTCTCTCGCCACAGGTTATCTTCGACGAGATACATACTAGTTGATGCTAGTTCAGTAGCTTACCTTGAAAAAAACTATTATCCACCCTAGCTAGCGTTTTAAACATATACAGCGAAAAATGGTCCAATCGTTCTTAGGCAAAACCAAGTTATTTCTTGCCCTATTCTGTGACACTTACACTGTTTTTATCAACAATCAAAACCTTTACATAAAGTATAACCTTTGATTCAATTTTGATTTACGTGATTTCTTTATAGCGATTTTGTCAGATGTTTATTGTATGTCTTCAAACTTTATTCATGCTACTAAAACGTTTGAAAATGTATACAGACTATGTACGGGTGGTTTATTTTACTGTACCTCTCTTCTAGCTTACCTCATGCTTTGTGATGTAAAACTTGTAAATGTAAATCAAAACAGAACGGGTCTTGAGCTGAAACACTTTATCTACCCAAAGTTCTAATTCCCAGTACTATTTGCACTCGGATTCTCTCTCTCTCTCTCTCTCTCTCTCTCTCTCTCTCTCTCTCTCTCTCTCTCTCTCTCTCTCTCTCTCTCACACACACACACACACACACACTTATACCATGCCCTCCTCACACACATGTTCATCCTTTTCTTTGAGAAAGATTGGGTTGCCCTGCTCCATTGTTATCTTTATAGGTGAACTCCCATTAAACTGTTCCATTGTCAAAATGCCTATACCTCCCCCCCTCCCGTATTCGTACGGAAATACTAATAATTGCTAATGTTGAATTGAACGTACTAAAATATGACCGATAATACACTATTCTTACTATTAAAAGAGGGACCCCGAGTGGCCAATTGGTCTAAAGCCCTCTCCGTTACGGACCATTGCCATCTCACATCTGGATTCGAGTCTCGGATTCAGCAAATGTGGGTATGTCAGAAAACTTGCCAATAGCTTATCGTGGGTCGGTGGTTCTTTCTGGGGTTATCTCGGGTTCTTCCTCCACTATTAATACTGTCTGCCATGTATAGCCTATCATGTGCTGAAAAATGGCGTTAAACCCTATAACAAGAAGTATTAAAAGAAGTGAACTATACAAAAAAAAACTGATGCCAGGTACTTTCTAAACATAAATAGATCATAATCTTTTAAACTTAGCCAAGGGAAAGCGCAGCTACTAACCCAATTAAACCGTAATGGTTTTGACATTGAAATGAACTTTATATATGTACAGTTGTACCCATTTCTTACGCACTTATCACACGCATTTGACCCTGTCTAAAGGATATGAAAAATAAACGTAGATAACCCAATGGAAAAGAGTATAAAAACACTTTCCCAAACAACATTAGGCGATGAACCAGGGCCGAATTAAGGTTTTGGAGGGCCCGAAGTACTTAACATAAGGGGTCTCTTATCAGTGTACAACTCTATCCCAAAACCAGTCCTTAAACGGTTCTTTTAATGTGTATAATTATTATAACTATACTGTATTAGGTTTTCCGCCAGCCTGGTGCGATGCCCTCCTTTGATGCTCCATTAGGTGTGCAGAGCTTCGTGGTAGGCGAGGATACGGATGCGTTGTTTACAGCATAAATTGTGGGTAAAATGTATATTTTGTATATATTATTTGTATCCGAAGCATATTTTTGTCTAACATAAATAACCGATGTAATCCGAATGACTTTTTATGCTCTAGTCAGGTTCCCTGACCTCTCTCCACTCCATAGCGAAGACGAGTGTTCATTAGTTGCAGATTTGCATCTGTAGTCACCACATTCAGAAAGTGTTTGGGTTTTGGAACTGACATCATTGGATAATGTGAGTAGTTATCATTACACTTATTATCTCTTCCGACATAAATCGTCATTGCAGTACATACATGGGTAATATATTAACTTAATGATCATTATTATCCATTCGTCCACATGGGGATCTATCTATCTATCTATCTATCTATCTATCTATCTATCTATCTATCTATCTATCTATCTATCTGTCTGTCTGTCTGTCTGTCTGTCTGTCTGTCTATCTATGTACCTAACTCCCTACCTACATATCTATCTGTCTGTTTGTCCATCCATCCATCCATCCATCCATCCATCCATCCATCTATCTATCTATCTATCTATCTATCTATCTATCTATCTATCTATCTATCTGTCTGTCTGTCTGTCTGTCTGTCTGTCTGTCTATCTATGTACCTAACTCCCTACCTACATATCTATCTGTCTGTTTGTCCATCCATCCATCCATCCATCCATCCATCCATCCATCCATCCATCCATCTATCTATCTATCTATCTATCTATCTATCTATCTATCTATCTATCTATCTATCTATCCTAACATGAGTATATAAAGTTCGACCAGATTAAAAATGCATTTGCAATTGTCTCGTTTAATTGAACGAACGTACGCAAGTCTCGGCATACTCAGGTATATTAAAATAAATTGCATACAGGCTAGGGGTCAACGCCACAGCGCCAGTGTGTCAGCACGCATTCACTAATAGGTGATACAATCATGTATACACCTGAAGAGGTAAATCTATAACCTAATTCACTAGGACCATCGCTAGAAAATGGGGACATTATGCCATATGGACTCCTTATTATTCATATATAGTCTACTTTTGTTTCTGAGTACTGAACTTTTCATCGTTGTGCAAATCTTGATAAATCTTAGACATCTTCAAATATTAACTCACGGCGATGCTTTGGTAATATGTTAGTTGACATTTTAAGAGAGTCTTAACTGCAAACAATGGACCATGCAATTGGTGACATATTTCATTTCCAGAGTAATGCCTCATTAATGATTGATCACCTTCGTCAAAATACATATAGAAAACAAAATCACAATGTTCTATTTCTAAAGAATAAACAATTACAGGATTATAACTTTTGCATTCCCACCAAAATGTTTGCAGACATTCTCGCCTGAGTTTCCGCTACCACAGTTGTTGACTACTCAGACGATACGTGTGCTCGAAAGTAACGTTGCAAAGATGGCTAAAGTTTCACCTCCACCAGAGTGCCTTTTCAAGCCGATGAATTTTCCCCACAAGGTACTGATGGGGCCCGGTCCTTCAAACTGTGCTCCACGTGTCCTTGGGGCAAGTGCCTTACCCATGCTTGGACCTCTGCATCCCGAATTCACGCTGGTGAGTTGCGTTTTACGATCACTTACCAATTCTTATTTGCCATGCGATAACAGAATAACTTTACCGTTCATAATGTAATAAGTTAATGCATAATTTATTTCGTCTGCATTTATAGAATACAGCGATTCGTGTTACGTAATTAAGGTTCAAAGAAAGTATAGAAAAAATATGTTATGTCAAATGACGCAAAATCATAGCTTGCACAGTATTCATGAATCATTAACAGACACCACCTTTTTATTAGTGTCATACTGGGTAGTTTGTCCCTTTTCGCCTTTTTGGGTTATGACCCGTCGCCAAGGCCTCTATTACCGACGATTTGGCAAGAAAGCTACATATAATGTGCAACAAGTGGACGATTCGCATTAATGATCCACAAACATGAAGATTGTTTTACTCAGCTTTTATTGTCCATCGTATTGTCGCATATTTGTGTTCTGAGTTGTTGGCGATTTTCCATCTCCAACATCACTATCTCGAACTTGATAATGCCAATTATTTTATCCTCGAGAACCACTGAATACAGTTTATTAATTACGTTGAGACTGTTTTGTGTCGCTGTAAGTAGCTCTGAATAAACTTGTACTCGTGAATGCAATCCTATCGAAATTTGATTTGCTAGCACCAACAGAGTCAACAGATTCTATCGATATAGCCCCCAACAATAATTATAATTGGTGCACATCAAATTGTTGCCATGGTTGTAATTCCACCAAGCCAAGACAAACGGATGTTGCCATTGCTAGACCTCAAATAGCATATCCAACCAAACACGCGCGTTCGATTTCACTATCAACGAGGTCCTTTTGGCGATTTCATCTGCACGATTATCTCTTCACGCTGGTAACATTATAGGTCCATTATAATTCTTTTAATACAATCGCGAAGTACAATTTCATGACTGGCAGACCTTTTCAGATTCAGCACTTTCAGGTACAATACATACACACACTGCAAGCCAATTACCCATTTTTACTTGTACGATTGCTATGCAATTATAGAAAATCTGTTCTGGGGATATTGAAATTTACGTCGATTGTGTGTTCTGGGTGTTTAATACCATTTCATTTGGAAACACTGATTTTTTAGCTTTTGCACCTGTCGACAGTATTTGCCCAATTAACTGTTAGTCGACTTGACACGTAACACAATTATATGACAGTTCATACGAAGGTTCGGTAACACTATTTTGAAGGAAATCGTCACTGAGAAGTGGAGCAATATTGTTAGCGATGCTAACACCCTCTGGCAGCTGATCCAACACCTCGTAGGTATATTCATTATTGCAGTCAAAAGTCATTACAAAATATATAATGAAAAAAGACAAACACTAAAGGTGTTTAAGTACCCAGTAGGACACACGGTGAGTGATATCAACTGAATGTTATCTCCAGTTTTTAATGATCAATACACGGTGATATCAATACCCAGTGAGTGATATCAATACACGGTGATATCAATACACGGTGAGTGATATCAACTGAATGTTATCTCCAGTTTTTAATGATGCTGATACTTCCAAGGTGTAGTTCTAAGCTGATAACAGTACAGATTAAGAATATGTGTATCATTTAATAGTATTTTCATTTTACCCCAATTTCATTTACTAGTATATTCCTGACTAGCGCACCATAAGGATATAACTCTGAGGCTGACCAAAACCATTTTCATAAAGTAAACCCCAAATGAAATTGACTATATGCAGAGGTTGGCCCGTATAATGGTTGCTCACCTTCTTTGAATAACATTGCCGTAAATTTGTTCCATGAAGTTACTACGCTTGGCGGAGCGGACACGTCAGCGATTTGCATATCCAAGTATTGTTTGTTTCTATCTTTATTATTGTTAACATATTATTTGATATAAGCAACCGACACACCGTCGTCTATGATCCCACCATATTTAGATATCTCAGCCCGAATTTTCTTTACGATAAAGTTGCCTATAGCTTGACAATGACATCTCCTGAACATCAACAGCATACGTTGTAAGCTTTCCAGCTTGATCGTCAACACCAGATATGGCATCCATACCAGCAAGTTGTCGGTCTTGAAAAGCATCATGTGCAAGCTGAGGAAATTTGTTCGAATTCTACCACTAAAGTAATGATCTAAGTATACTGTACATTGTTTTGGTGCTTTTATATGGCAGAACGAGTCGTTGAAGCAAATATAGTTGCAGGAGAAGTCAAGAAAAAGTCCCGGGCACAGTGACGTAATAATCCAATACCGGTTGGAGTGATGGTGGGTTAGTTAGTTAGTTAGTTAGTTAGTTTAATTAAAGTCGTTTTCGCCCATGTGGGCATGTACGACTGGTTAATTCCCTGTTTGGGGATAATTAATTATTTCGGGGGGAAGGAATCGTGCCTCATCCCCCACGCATTAAAGCACTCATTTGAGTGCTTTTTAATTAGTCGACAGGTCGTGGCACCATAAGTGCCAAACGACCTGTATGGAAGACTGCATGAGTGGGAATAGACCCAGCACGCACTCATGATAATCGATATTAGAATTGCCTGTCAGCTACATTATAAGACGTCTCATTGGATTGTTGCCTTTTATGACGTCACCCCGGTTCCGTGATTACACGCTCATCGGGGCACCTGATTTAGACGAGTGGGAATCGGCCCACACACTCGTCTGTTTGTCCGTGTTGTCAGAGGGAAAGGAGGAAAGGAAGTCGACAGGGAGGCGCTGTAGTCAACTAGATGGCTGCTGAATGATAATATCAAATTAATCCCAGTTGTTTTTTTTGTGTTATTGGTTTCCCTAATACCAATTATGTGTAAGCCACAATCGTAATTAGAATCACGCATCAAATAGTAAGGTTGGGGAGTGATGGTGGGAATCCAACCCTCACCTTTGTAGTCGAAAATTTAAGCCTTAACCATTGACTCGTCAGTTTCTCAAAATGATGTAGACTATAACATGCTGTTTCCGCTTTATTATTATTATTATTATTATTATTATTATTATTATTATTATTATATATATATATATATATATATATATATATATATATATATATATATATATATATATATATATATATATATATATATATATATATATATACAGATAATGGACGAGGTCAAAGCCGGAATAAAGTATATATTTCAGACGAATAATGAATGGACAGTCTGTGTATCAGGATCAGGTAAAGGAGTTTTGATTTTTTACATTTATTTTTGGCACCGAATATAACAAATACTTTTGTGGTCACGTTTCCATCTCACCAAACAAAGTGAAAAACACGAGGGAAAAAATATGAAAAACAAAATGATCTATGAATTTAAAAAGTAGTAGAATATGAAACACAAAGTAAGGCACGTATGTAAAATAAGTGCTACACAACGTTAAAATTCTAGGACAGACTACACGAGAATGTTAGGAAGATAGAAAGATTATTGTTAATACTATGATTTTAACCAGACAAGACTCAAAACCCACAAGTTATACAAAATTTAACACATACTTTTTCCCTAGAATACGAAAAATTAAAAATTGAAAAAGTTGACAGAAGTCCTTTAAAGTCCCGAACGCTCTATCACGAGACCAAACAAAGTAGTGAGTACTCCAAGTGAGTTCCAGTGGTATCCGAAATGAAGTCCAATTTATTTTTACTGATGTGCCAATAGTCTGGAATAGTTTGATTTGCAAACAGTCTTGGTGTTAAATAATGATATGGTCCAACGATTTTAATTGAATTCAGAGGAATAACAAAACAACTACATAGTCAAAGTTTGCAAGCAAATTGCAATTCCACTGAATAATTGAAATAAATCAATTCAGTTCTCTCAAATGAACATAACTAAAAGATTCCACTACGGCTCATGATTGAGAGATAAATAAATAATTCTCAGGTAAACACTGCTTATGTGAAAAGCGTAGACGCAGTTTCAGAACCGTACTAGGGTCGAATAATGATTTCTGTACCATTCAAACTGTCAACGATGTTAGGTCCTTTAGCAGCTAACCAATGCTAAATTATGTCAGCTGGTTTTCTTATGGGAAAAACCCATGACTTGAACTTTAATCCCACAATAGTATGCTTACTCAAACGAAATAATCGCAAGGTACAACTCACAATGTACAAAATGGACAATACATATATATATTATATGTTCTGTTAAATTACACAAACAATCTACAGTCACGACTAAAAATTAAACAAATAATATAGATATATCTTATTTAGACATGTATAACCAACTAAATACTATATTCGGTCAAGCATAACGAGCTCAATACTGTACTTAAATAACTATAAAAAAAGTCTCACAAATGTATTAGAACAAGTACAACCAACTAAATACTGTATTTAAACAGCTATAACACACTAAGTAATGTATTGAGACAAGTAATTACAGATATTTGAACATTTGCACATGTCTGTCTTTCTTCTATCTCTTACTATCTTAGTATAATTGCAGGTCATGCTGCTATGGAAACAGCATGTCTAAATCTTTTGGAGCCCGGGGATACGGCTCTGGTGGGAATTAACGGACTTTGGGGAGAGAGATTTGCAGAAATGGTACACAGGCAGGGTAAGTGATAGGGAGAGAGGTTTGCAGAAATGGTACACAGGGTAAGTGATGGATGTTTGTTCCAATCCATTATTTTGCATATTCTTGCACTCAAATGCATTGTTCTTGTACTCCAGTTATTGTTTTACATTGAAACTATGTCGGTGAAACATGTAGCACCACATTTACGGCCATCAGTATTTTAAAGGCCAGGTATTGACAAATGACAAAAACGATAATATTATTATGATTCCGAGGAACAAATGTAACGAAAACTGTAATTGTTAGAAATGTTCGACAAATGAGACGAAAATCATAGATGAAAATGAAATTTTCGATGAATCAGACAAAAGAAACAGATGAAAATACCGTAAAATACATCATAAAATTACGAAATGTTTCACAAAACGTTGCACCGTACCCATTCATACCTTGCAATAGACATTAGGTGATGATAGAACCAATTGTGAGGACCTTAAATTCGCTAAAAAAGAAATTCTCTATATGTTGATGCTACTCTTGGGTGTCACAAAGTGTACGTTCGTTACAACAAGGAGTTGCTAATACTGAGGTTTAATGTAGTGAGTCAACCCTTCGCTCCCTCTCTACCTCTCTCACTCTCTCTCCTCTTTCTCTGTCTTTCTTCTTTTCTCTCTCTCATTCTCTGTTTTTCTTTTTTGAAGAAAACTAAAATGCAATATCTATCTGCTACTACTGTTTTATCTTTCAACCCTTCCGGTGACCTAAGTAGTTAGAGCGTCCGCCTCGGCTTCGAGGGGTCGCGGGTTCGAATCCCGACCGAGTCATACCAAAGACCTAAAAACATGGTACTAGCAACTGCTAGGACTGGTCGGCCTGGTGTCAGGATAAGATTCCGTGACTGGGTGGGACATGATGCAATATGTTTGCGGCATGATACCCAAGTTCAAGACATCGCTACAAACTGTCACGCTGTAGACATCGTAATAATATTACTGCAAAATTGTTAAAGTTACTATAATAATCCAAATCACACACACACACACACACACACACACACACATTTTGTCGAAGTTAATTGGGAATCATTAAGAGGATTAATCATGTCATCGATGATTGACGGCACATCTACACTGAAACGTCTACTCAATGCAGAGGACATGGGAGTAAAATGAAGTATCCATGAACTCACAACTGCAGGTGCTCACTGTCTGGTCTAGGCTGGATTCGAACCCGCAACGCAACCCACAGAAGATTGTGAAACCAGCATGAGAGAGAGAGAGAGAGAGAGAGAGAGAGAGAGAGAGAGAGAGAGAGAGAGAGAGAGAGAGAGAGAGAGAGAGAGAGAGAGAGAGAGAGAGAGAGAGAGAAGACTTGATGATTAGTGTATGTTAACCATTTAGTTAGTTAATATGTGTTTAGGTATTCTTCTGCATAACTGTGTGACAGTTTAAGAAAAACTGTTTATATGTTGTTGCCGTTGCTGCTTCTGTTGTTGTTAGTGTTTCCACCTGGTTAGGATTGGTTTAGATCGATATTGGGGAGTTTGTATATGCGTGTATGTAATTTATGTGCTTGAGTGGGTGTTTCAGTTAAACACTGTCTGTTGATTTAGGATTTCTGTGCAATTAGGTTTTAATAATACAGATTGAATTTTACATTTAAAATAATTTTTAAAATAATTAAATTTATGAGGTGATGGCACTTCTTTAATTTTTAAATGTGCAAACTTCATTACATTACTGTCTCATGATTGCATTGTCAGAAGATTTTGTTCAGCTAAAAAACAGCCATATTTGCTCAACGTATACTTCATCTGTAGGCTGTTTTGAAAATGGCTGATTTTATTATCTAGAACATCTTTCAGGTATCGATGTCAAGACAATACGTCGGCCGATAGGAGAGGTGTTCACATTTGCTGAGATCGAAGACGTGAGAATCTGTTTTATATCAGTTTACACTTTTACATTATATTTTCATATGCATGCATTAAGGTTAACTTCCTGATTACACTGAAATGAGGAATCACCAGTGTTGAGGAATACTGAATTATATAACCATTCCAGCCTCTGTAATTAGTGCCAAGTTTGTAAAATCTTTAAATGCAATTCGACCTGTGCATAATTTGTTCATGTTGTTGTATCTGTAGAAACGATTACTAAATATGAAGACCTGGTACCATTATATTATCGAACTGCATTGCCATATCTGATATAATAGTATTATGAATTCCGAATAATGAAAATCGTATGCAAATGAAAGCGAAATATATTCTTTGAAGACAGGGATTTCTCAGAAACATTGAAACTTCGATCGTTCTTTCTCAACCTATCGTTTGTATTCATTGACTGACCAACTCTCATAGGATTTTATGTCTGTTCCAGGCTTTGAAAAAACATAAACCAACTTTGCTGTTTCTGACCCATGGCGAGTCCACAGGTGCCACACTTCAGCCACTTGAAGGAATTGGCACCCTGTGTCATAAGTAAATAAACATTCCAACTTTAATACAATTTCAAAACAATTTCTTATAAATGAAGACCATTTCGAGAGAACAAAAATACTTAGTCAACAGTTTTACTTTAAGACAGAAACGAGAAGCAACAGCGTTGTGGATGCTAGTACGTTTTATTCACAATCACAAGGGTGAGTATTCTGCCAAGGTCACGCTAAATCAGCCCCCACGATATATCCTTAAGCATGCGTTTTGCTCCACTATCCTGGACACGACAGCTGATGTGCCGTGGAAATCCAAAATAAGCATATAACTCTTTAAAAGATTACTTGTGAAATTGTCCTACCGCAGTATATGCTAAATTTGTCATTAGATTCCATTACAAACAAATTGATTGAAAGTAAAGAAAGACGAAGAAAAACAAATATCCAAACGGTGGACAGTCATTGCTATGTGTGTTATTTTGCAGTTTGAATATACTGGCATAAACATAAACAACTACATATGTGATGGTGGTGTCGTTTTATTTCTTGAGAATCAGACGTAAATTCATTTAACTATATGTTTTCTTCTAAATATATTAAATACATAATGCGTACTCATTTGCAGGTACAACTGTCTTCTGCTGGTTGATTCGGTTGCATCATGTGGAGGAGTTCCTATGTTTATGGATAAATGGGGTTCGTATCTTATAAGTGTGTGTGTGTGTGTGTGTGTGTGTGTGTGTGTGTGTAAGAAATTAAAGAAACAAAGTTATTGAAGAATGATCTGACAGTTTTCCGCATTCTTGCTGAGATCGATATTACTGGAAATTTTATGCAAATAAACGATTGCTTTCAATTAGGAAACCATTACCTAGCATGCATGAACGCTGGACATTAACACTGATAAATTAGATTTGGGGCTCGTTAACAATGACAAAAGCATTTTTCGTGGTAACTATAGAAAGCGATCTTAGTTACTAAGTCATTGTATTATGCGTCTCGATCTTTCAGACGCTTATTGAGTTAATTATTTGAGTTCAATACATCGATATTTTGCGTAAAGAACTATTTAGATAAACGTGAAACGACAACAACAAATAACAACCAGGACGACGACAGCAACATAGTAAGATAAAATGCAAGAGGACATTCTCCGGAGTCCCCATTTCAAATGTCACATAACATCTACCGTAAATTATTTAACAACAGAAAACCCGCTCATCTAAGATCATACTGTTTCAGAATATATTGCTCAATTTGCTGCCGAAGCGATGGTTTGACTCTTAGACCATCCAGCATTTGGTCAAAATCTTCATTGATTCGGCTATCTCAGATTAGGTCAAGGTCTTCATTGATTTGGGCAATCTCAGCCTTAGGCCAAAGTTTTCATTGATTGGGCCATCCCATCCTGAGGTAAATTGCTTCATTGTTTGGGCCATCCCAGCATGATGCCAATGTCTTCTTTGATTTGGCCATACCAGCCTTACCCAAGGTCTTGGCTGATTGGGCCATATCAGCCTAAGGCCAATAACTTCATTGATTAATGCAGAAGAACGTTTTCTTCACTGGTGTTTGCTTTTTTTCCTATGTTATTCATTGGAATCCGATCAATATAAATTGTAAAGGAACCGGTTTTTAATGCGTTGGATCGATTACAGAACGTAATTATCTCAAACTAGTAGGCAAAATATTACGTTTCTGCTCCAATAGCATACACATTCTAAATTAAGTGCAAAAAACGTAGTAAAGGATACGGTTTTCCTACATGTACAATATCACCATCAAGCATATAGTATTGTCGACGTGCTATCATCCGCGATAGAGGGGAAGTCTAAATTGGGGGCAGTGATTACGTGTCTACAGACGACCCTACATCAGAATCCACCAGTCCAGCCCTCAGGGCAAATTTAAACACAGAAATCTGGCGAGTGAACATTAATTTTATTAGTGTATGTGGCATTCGAGTTGTCTTAGAAAATTCAATCTGACCCTTGGCCTAAAAATATTGTGCACCCCTGCATTATGTATAACTTTTGCAATACGGCTTCATGCTAAAATTCGCATCTTTTCATGAGGCAAAATATATTACAAAAAGGTATGCTACATATTTTATCCAATGGTAATCAGTTTTAGAAAACTCTGTATGTCGTAACGTAATGCTAGCTCCGCATAACATTTGTTTTATCTTCTGAAATTTAAAGATGATTTATGTAAATGTAGCTGATATTTCAGAAACGGAGTAAATTAGTGTTCTTCCATCTTTATACAATATACTTCCTAATCAAATAGAAGAAGCCACTTTCGTCACATGGCAATTTTCGTGCTTCCGACAGCATATTGTTTTCTAATTATAGTACAATGTCACTTCCAGCAGGTGAGTGAGATGTTGGTATACTATGTTTATATGCATTATGACAGCTATATATACTCTTTTTGCGGTACACCGTAACCCCGGAGCGAATATAACGATGGATTAATTAAAAGGGCATATTCCAGATGCAGCTTCCTCATTTCATCAAGGCTTTCAAGAGTTAACGCCAGAATTGTATTTCACATCATTCCCTCTTTGTCTTCTTAGGAATCGATTGCCTCTACACTGGAGCCCAGAAGGTGCTCAGTGCCCCATCAGGAGCCAGTCCGATATCTTTCTCCAAGAGAGCTAAGTAAGTAACGTATTTTGACTTTTTGAAACACACACACACACACACACACACACACACAGAGTATATTGTGTTGTTCTCTGCATATCTCCTACCTGACTCAGAAGATCATGTCGATTGTGGACATCTGGGCGCGTGACCCCGTCTGCTACTCTGAATACATCATCAGCAAAGCGTCTACAGTATGAAAAGACCTTAACAAGGCGTTCTATCGGGTCAGCAGAGACAATCTCTTGACAACCCCGCCGACGATTGAATGTCCTCAAAGTTTGCGAAGCATGATCCAGTTCTTCCACGATGACATGAAGGGCACAGTGCAGTACGATGGCTCAACGTCCGATCCCTTTAACATCCGCAGCGATGTGAAACGGGGTTGCGTCCAAGCCTCCACGCTCTTCGGCATTTTCGTTGCTGTCCTGCTCAAGCACGCTTTTGGGACGTCCACAGAAGGAATCTACCTGCACACGCGATCAGACGGTAAATTGTTCAACTTGGCACGACTACAGACAAAGAGCAAAGTGCGTGAAGTAAACATCAGGGACATCCTCTTCGTAGACGATGCTTCCCTAGCCACTTACACAGAAGCTGAGTTACAGCACCTGATGGACCGTTTTGCAAAAGCATGCGGTGAGTTCGGGCTGATCATCAGCCTCAAGAAAACAAACGTGATCATTCAGAACGCTGACCCCATAAGCATCATCATCTACGAACTTGAGGTAGTAAGTCAGTACGCGTGCCTCGGTTCTACCATCACCAACAACCTATCGCTCGATGCTGAACTCCACAAGCGGAGTGGAAAGGTATCAACAACTCCGCTTCAAGGATGTTTGCAAGCGCGACATGAAAGCCCTTGACATCAATGTCAGCACCTGAAAAGAACTTGCTTTAGATAGGTCTGATCACTGGTTTGAAAGCCGTCGAGGACAAACTACGCATGCTAGCTGATGAAAAGCAATCTCGTAGGAAGAAGAAGCAACTCCAACACACACCAGACTCAACATTCAAGTGCAACAAGGACTGCCACTCCCGTGTTGGGCTACATAGCTACTACAGACGCTGCACAGCCATCAACCGGAATATCTCTCATGGGCGCACTTCCATCGTCTCTGGAGACTAACGGATGATAACACACACACACACACACACACACACACACACACACACACACACACACACAGAGTTGAGACCAGCTTTTTTACAACATTAGATCTGAGAAATGTCACAAAGCTGCATACTAGGGGTACGAGTTCATCCACAAATTAATTGTTTGTTTCCGGAATATATTAATAAAAATCATTATATTCTCATGTTGTTGGGAAATAATGGACGTCGTCAGTGTTGATTTGACGCATATTTAAATCAAATGCAAACATTTTAAAAAGCCAGCCCCAGCGTAGATATAAATATTTGTCACTGATATACCCATAATGCGCAATTGCTTCCTTTTCTTATCAATAAACAACCTTTGGTGCAACTGTATCATATCAAAATGCAATCCTTCAAAATACTACAATAAGATACTGGGTCCTTCCAAATAATACAGTAAGGTACTGGGTCCTTCCAAATACTACAATAAGATACTGGGTCCTTCCAAATACTACAATAAGATACTGGGGCCTTCCAAATACTACAATAAGATACTGGGTCCTTCCAAATACTACAATAATATACTGGGTCCTTCCAAATACTACAATAAGACACAGGGTCCTTCCAAATACTACAGTAAGATACTGGGTCCTTCCAAATACTACAGTAAGATACTGGGTCCTTCCAAATACTAAAATAAGATACTGGGTCCTTCCAAACACTACAATAAGATACTGGGTCCTTCCAAATACTACAATAAGATACTGGGTCCTTCCAAATACTACAAAGAGATACTGGGTCCTTCCAAATACTACAATAAGATATTGGGTCCTTCCAAATACTACAGTAAGATACTGGGTCCTTCCAAATACTAAAATAAGATACTGGGTCCTTCCAAATACTACAATAAGATACTGGGTCCTTCCAAATACTACAATAAGATACTGGGTCCTTCCAAATACTACAATTAGACACTGGGGCCTTCCAAATACTACAATAAGATACTGGGGCCTTCCAAATACTACAATAAGACACAGGGTCCTTCCAAATACTACAGTAAGATACTGGGTCCTTCCAAATACTAAAATAAGATACTGGGTCCTTCCAAATACTACAATAAGATACTTGGTCCTTCCAAATACTACAGTAAGATACTGGGTCCTTCCAAATACTAAAATAAGATACTGGGCCCAGTGGCGTTTGATCATGGAGAAAGCAGCTCATTTGCTCCTCCTTATTTTTTAAATTTATAAATCAGCTCTTTTATTTTCTCCCTTCAGTTGTTAATTTCTTAATTTTTTAAAAACTGTTATTAACTCATAATAAAATTACTGGTCGCGTATCAAATATATATTTTGGCATTTCTTTAGACATATATTCCATCATTATCAAAACAAGATCATGAAAATCAAAGTTATTATGTATGTAAGTCACCTGACAACTGGTAATTCATAATTATTAGATAAACCATAATGGTTAACATACTTGGCTTCAAAAGTTAAAAATGATCAGATGCATGATTCGAATATATTAAATGATATTATTATGTGTAGAAATGTGTTGCTGTGTTGTTTATTAATCGAAGATAGCTATATTTTAAACGAACGATGTTAATTTATCAGTCGTTTGACGGGAGTTTGCACAGGGACGGTAACAGATGCAACAAGAGCGTCGTATCGCACACAAGCGATGACATTTTGGTCAAACAGAGCGGCGAGCACTTGGCTCAGGATGTATGGAGTCGAAGAATGTCAAGTAATATTGTAACATAATTCAGTTAGTATTTGTATTCAGTTACTGTGAGTATATACACCTCCAACGGATGTTTAAAAAAAACTGTAGGGATGTATGTTGAGACGATCATTGTAAAAGTGTTAATTAACTTTAGAGCCTAAGAACATTCTATGTCTCAGATAGACAAATATGAGGTTAACATGAAATTTCCAAATGCCAAATTCAATCTCTGGCCAGAACTAAATGCAACTTTTGTATACAAAGATGTAAGTTGCATAGTTGTTTTGACAAGAGAGATAGCAGCGGTGCAAGTCTACCGAATTGTTGTCTCCATTATATTCTTACGAAATAATCTTCAAAGATAACCAGTTGTACAAATTCATACACTTTGTATCTTTTGGTTGGCAACATTAGATAAAGTTATACAAGATCAACACGTTAAATCTTTTTATTGGCAAACTGTATATAACCAGTCACACAAAATCATTCACTTTTCATATTTAAGCTGGCAAACGTTACATAACCAGTCATACAAGTTCATACATTTTCATCTTTAGGTTGGCAAACATTCAAAATCCTACAGATTGAATATTCTTTAGGATTGGGGTATTCGACTGAGTGCACGGATTTTCGGATTATAGCCCAGTACAATTTTCGCGTCTACGGACGCTAGCTAAATTAATAGATGGCACGTACCTTAATATAGTTTTGATATATTTAATTTCTTTATATTTATAAGATTATACAATGACACACGGTTTAGATCACTAAAACCAGAAGTTATCATTCGTCCAATCACATAATATGATGATGATGACTACATGTGTTATCTCTCTCTCTCTCTCTCTCTCTCTCTCTCTCTCTCTCTCTCTCTCTCTCTCTCTCTCTCTCACTCTCTCTCTCTCTTGAATCCAATACGAAAGGTCTTCATGAGTCATGACGAAGATGCAGTAAGTTGTAACCTTTGCCGAAAATCGAAAGTATTTCGGTATATTTTTATTTATTGTTGATAGATTTTCACTACTGTTTACGCTATCAATCAACACCAACATGCTTCCTCCCTCCATACAATAGGAGTACATTAAACGGCGTGCAAAAACCTGCAAAAATACCGCTAACTGCTTGAATATATTTTATACAGTGTACTTAGAGAACGCAAGGAAAAGCACGTACATAGTTGTACATGGGTTTATTTTCTAGGTCGATTGTAAAACATTTGTGATTAGTTTGTGGCCTACAAGTTCCAAATTCAAAAGATATTATGTATCAATCTACATTTAAAGCATGCATGACTAGAAGTTATACCCTGTATGTAATTACATATATAGCGGGCGTGACTAGACGTTATACTCTGTATATAATTACATCTATAGCAAGCATGGCGTATTTTCGCGCGTATAACGCGCCTACGTTTATACCGCGCACACGCGGATAACGCGCGGAAATTCCGTCTTTGTGTAATTAAAAATATCTTGGATTGCGAGCCCTTGCATATACAGCGCGGTAACCAACACAGGCCTGCTGGAACACAGGACCGCCAGAGGTGTCTTATCTGATACGCGTTACGAGGCTGTTTATTGTCTCTCGCTCACCATCCAGCGATTAAACGCCGGCACCTTTATGCTCGTAATAAATACCGATTTAAATAAACCTCATTTATACTGTATGTATATGAAAGAAATATTTTATTATTTGTCACCGGTTCATTAGGGTGGTTGCTCGAAATTCATCGATGCGCTTTTGGCTGTAAAAAAAAACTAGGATAACGCGCTTACGCATATACCGCGCCGGGGCGGGGGGTTGCACTGATTGTAACAACGCATATAACGCGCGCGTTAATACGGTAGACGTTATACCCTGTATGTAATTACATATATAGCAGGCATGACTAAACGTTATACCCTGTATGTAATTACTTATGTAGCAGACATAACTAGACGTTATACCCTGTATGTAACTACATCTATGGCAGGCATGACTAGACATTATACCTTATATGTAATTACATATGTAGCAGGCATGACTAGACGTTATACCATGTATGTAATTACATATGTAGCAGGTATAACTAGACGTTATACCCTGTATGTAAATACATTTATGGCAGGCATGACTAGAAGTTATACCCTGTATGTAATTACATTTGTAGCCGTCATGAATATAAGTTATATCCTGTATGTAATTGCGGCTATAGCAAACATGTCAAATAGTAAGACCCTGCATGTAATTACCGCTATATATATATATATATATATATATATATATATATATATATATATATATATATATATATATATATATATATATGTCAAAGAGTAATACCCTGTATGTAATTACATCTATAGCATACATGTCAAAGAGTAATACCATGCATGCAATTACCGCTCTAGCAGACATGTCAAAGCGTAAAATCCTGCATGTAATTACATCCATATTACATCCATATTACACATAATTATAAATAATACCCATTATCTGAGTACATTCTGTAGTAGTCATGAAACTGCATCTGTATTAGACATAACTATAAGAAATATCCTTAGGCTGTTACATATATGGTAGACATGATTCTAGGTAATACCCTATATGTATATACATGTGTATTAGACATACTTATAAGTTATACAATATTTGTAACTACATTTGTAAATGATATGATGATGAGTAACGATATCAATAATTCTTAATTTGGGATAAAATATAAGAAATGTAGGTAGACATGACAGTAATACCATGTGGTCCTACATTTAAAGTAGATATAATCTTACAATATCGTGTTTCTAAATCTGTAGTAGAAACGATCAAAGTAGCCCGTGTTCCTATATGTGCATCGACATGTCCATACTTAACACCATGTCTGTAGCTGCATATGTAGTAGACATGATAAAAGATAGTATCCCATGTTCGTACAACTGTAGTAGACATGATAGTAATTAACACCATGTCTGTAGCTACATATGTAGTAGGCATGATAAAAGATAGTATCCCGTGTTCCTACAACTGTAGTAGACATGATAGTAATTAACACCATGTCTGTAGCTACATATGTAGTAGACATGATAAAAGATAGTATCCCGTGTTCCTACAACTGTAGTAGACATGATAGTAATTAACACCATGTATGTAGCTACATATGTAGTAGACATGATAAAAGATAGTATCCCGTGTTCCTACAACTGTAGTAGACATGATAGTAATTAACACCATGTCTGTAGCTACATATGTAGTAGACATGATAAAAGATAGTATCCCGTGTTCCTACAACTGTAGTAGACATGATAGTAATTAACACCATGTCTGTAGCTATATATGTAGTAGACATGATAAAAAATAGTATCCCGTGTTCCTACAACTGTAGTAGGCATGATAGTAATTAACACCATGTCTGTAGCTACATATGTAGTAGACATGATAAAAGATAGTATCTCGTGTTTCTACAATTGTAGTAGACATGATAGTAATTAACACCAAATATTTAGCTACATCTGTAGTAGACATAATCATGAAAACACCAAATATTATATTATACATGATGATAATTAACTGCCTATCTGTATGTAAATATGTGGATACATGATCGTAATTAAAACCAGGGATAAACCTACATATCTAACAGAAGGATATTATTTAACACCAAATATGAAGCTATACATGTATTAGACATGATCGTATTTAGATCCACTTAGGAAGACACGTGTTCAGTATACATCATAATAGTATCCCGTCTTCCTACTGTTGAGACATGTTCATAATTAACACTGTCTGTAGCTTCCTCTTTAGTTGACACCATCATAATTAACACGAAGTATGTAGTTACATCTTTAATAGACATGATGATAATTAACTCACGTTATGTAGCTACATATTCACATATATACAGGCTGCTAATTATAATCATATCATGTCTAATACAAGAATACTAGCATACATGGTGTTAATTAATATCATGGCTACTGTAGTGGACATGATCATAAATAGTACCCTGTCCCTAGCTAACTATGTGTCATAAATGATCATAAATACCACACTGTCCCTAGCTAACTATGTAGCATAAATGATCATAAATAGCACCCTGTCCCTAGCTAACTATGTAGCATAAATGATCATAAATAGCACCCTGTCCCTAGCTAAGTATGTAACATAAATGATCATAAATACCACCCTGTCCCTAGCTAACTATGTGGCATAAATGATCATAAATAGCACCCTGTCCCTAGCTAACTATGTAGCATAAATGATCATAAATAGCACCCTGTCCCTAGCTAACTATGTAGCATAAATGATCATAAATAGCACCCTGTCCCTAGCTAACTATGTAGCATAAATGATCATAAATATCACCCCGTCCCTAGCTAACTATGTAGCATAAATGATCATAAATACCACCCTGTCCCTAGCTAACTATGTGGCATAAATGATCATAAATAGCACCCTGTCCCTAGCTAACTATGTAGCATAAATGATCATAAATACCACCCTGTCCCTAGCTAACTATGTGGCATAAATGATCATAAATACCACCCTGTCCCTAGCTAACTATGTAGCATAAATGATCATAAATACCACCAAATATGTAGCTACTTCTGTAGTAGACATGATTATAATTTACACTATGCATGTAGCTACATCTGTAGTAGACATGATTATAATTTACACTATGCATGTAGCTACATCTGTAGAAAAGATGATAATTATTACCTCCATCTATGTATCTGCATCTCTAATGGACGTGATCATAATTAACATTATGTAGGTAACTACTTCTGCAGTAAAGATGATGATAATTAATACATGTATATACCTACATCTTTAGCTGACATGATCATAAGTAACTCTTTGTATGTAGAAAATGATGGTAATTAACACATGTATATACATACATCTAATTAACACATGTATATACATACATCTAATTAACACATGTATATACATACATCTAATTAACACATGTATATGCATACATCTAATTAACACATGTATATACCTACATCTTTAGTTGATATGATCATAAGTAACTCTTTATATGTAGCTAAATCTCTAGCAGAAAACTATTACCCTGTATGTAGCTAAATATTTAGCAGACTTGATTATAAGAATATATATCCTGAATACTTATTTATGAACTAGCGTTAAGAACATTTTATCTGAAAGAACTTTGGAGGAACGCAACTCAACAGGTTAACGTGGAACAAGATATTTGTCAGCAGCGGTTCAGGTTTAGCAAGCAGGGACGGAATAATGTTGGCAGTTATATCACATGTGTAAGTTTTCCTACTTGTGATACTATTAAAGACAAATATACAGAAGTCAGTAATATAATGACCAGAATTAAAGCGCTTTCAGTTTCCGCTCTTGGTAAAGTAAAAATGTTGAAAACATGCATGGCTCTATTTTGAAATTAGGCAATGATTTTCTGATATATACGCGGATATATTTCACGATCAACTAACTCGCACATGAGATACTAATACGAAACGGTGTATGAAAAGCTTGCTTACTTGAGTTATTAGGATGCCCAAATGAAGCACGGACATTTGTGCAATCTCTTACTCCAGATGTACCTCATCCGATCGTAACGGCAAGAAATTAAATGAAACAGCGGAAGGACAAAAAGAGCACGGGGTTCAGGTAGCGCTACCGTCCATATTAACGGTTGATATTGTACCGATTCTGAAAGTTTCCATTCCTGGTCGTATAACCAAGGACGGCTACACAACGTCTGTAACATCACAGCCATGGTTTCATAGTATTGTCTGTGTAATCGTGAACCTGAAACACACTGAGAAAGTCAACAATTTAATTAATAAGAGTAGCAGCAGAGAGGGTAAACAGACCACGTTTTCGAGCAAAAATAAGGCTTACAGATCATGTTTTCGAGCAAAATATGGCCTATAGACTACGTTTTCAGACAAAAAATAAGGCTTCCAACAAAATCTCATTTAACCAAAAAAAAAGTCTCCATTTTTGCAAAAACGGAGATTTTACGATTTTTTAATCAATTTTGCTCGCAACGATGTGGTCATCCACCCTCTCTGCTGCTATGGGTTAACAAAAAATAATAAATGATTTTAACCAAATATTTGATCCAGTCCGATACGATATCGTGTCCGAGGATCATGCAAATTTATTGTTGCGAATCCGTACGGGGTTGACTGAGCATGACTAAAGAAATCTCGAAATTGATTGAAGTCCATATCAGAACACCATGTCTGCCATATATTTCTAAGAGTATGAGTATCAACTCCGTTGAATACAGCAAGAATATTGCAGTTATCTCTGATGACTTTTGGAACCTGAGTGTAGCGTTGAGTGACATATATCACGTCAGTGTTTTTGTGACGCCCCCGGGAAAAGATCCTAGCAGGATTTTTTTGTTTATCTAACATTATATCGTCGTATACGACTAAATTGTTAATATCTCCATCAATATCATCAATGCTCGGTGCTTCATCGATATCGGTTATAAACTCAATAATACCCTCTCCGGATTTTTCTACCGCGCTGTCGTTAAAATCTTTTAGCACTTCATAACATCGTTGATCATCTACGCTAGGGGCAATTAAATACAACTTATCCCACTTCATCCATCTCATTATTAAATTGAGTAACAATTGCGTTTTACCGGATCCAGATGGCCCGATTATAATCATCCGGATAGAGTTTGGTAGCGCTGCATGATGCTTAATTGGTTCTCTTGTTTTAGTCGCTGAAAAATCAATTATATCCATATTTCTATACATAAATTATGGATCTATATTGTATGAAGTGTAAAACGCGTACTAGCACAAATGATGTGACGACGGTTACAACTAAAAATAACAGATCAGCACTTACTGGTAGATGTGCAACATGTGGTATTAAAAAGTTCAGATTTGTTTCTACAAAATCAAAGATTTTACAATCCGGAGATGTTTTTAAAAAAAACGAGGAGGTGATATCGCAGCCAAATTGGCAAAGCTCCCTGGAACCCCATGGGCAAAGTACCCCGGAGAAAAGCACCTTCCAGGATATAGCTACTGTGGACCGGGAACCAGACTTGATATCAGACTCAATAATCAAAATCAACCCAACCCCGGTGAAGAACCAATAAACGCCATTGATAAGGCCTGTCACCTTCATGATGTTGCTTATAAAAGCAGCAATTTGCAACACAGGCATCTAGCAGATGTGAAATTAATTCATGCGTTAAATGCTATTCCTGATAAATCCTTCAAAGAAAAATTGGCTTCATTTTTGATAAAATCGGCTATGAAAAGTAAATTGATGTTAGGTGCCGGTAATTAATAATATGGAATCAATTTATTATTCCCCAAGAGGATACTGGAGGGGTAAATCAGCAGTCCATAAACTCGCTAGCGCTGCAAAAGTGAAAAAAACTACAGCGGCTAATTGGTTATCCAAACAGGCACTATGGCAAATTTATCTACCACCGCCTAAACAAATTCAATTCTCGCATTTTGATGTGACAGTTCCTAATGAAGTTCATCAGGCTGATATATTATTTCTGCCACATGATCGTGGTTACAAATACGCTTTAACCGTAGTTGATATTGCAAGTCGATACAAAGAAGCAGAACCGTTAAAAACAAAATCAGCCACTGAAGTCGCTTCTGCATTTGAAAGGATTTATCGACGAGGTCCTCTGCACTGGCCAAATCTATTGCAGGTTGATCCTGGCAAGGAATTTCAGGGTGCAGTGTTATCTACAATGAAACATCATAATGTCACCATACGACGAGGGCATACTGCGCTACATCGCGATCAGGCCATTGTAGAACGATTTAATCGGACGATTGCTGAGCGGTTATTTGGATATCAATACGCAAAAGAATTCATCCAAGAAAAACGATCCCGTGAATGGGTCAAAAGATTACCAGCTGTGATTACTGCACTGAATAACGAGATTACTAGAACAATCAACATGAAACCTATCAACGCGATTAAAAAGAAGTCAATACCTGAAAAACCACAAAAAGATTTCAAAGAACCAATTCTTGGTAGTAATGTCACTGTTAGGTATTTATATGAACCAGGAGAGCTTGAAGGGGGTAGAAAAAGGGCTACTGATCCTATTTGGAGTGTTACTGCACACAAGATATCTAGTATAACACGATCTACGGGTAGACCTCCAGTCTATAAACTGGATTCAACTGCCCCTCAACGAGGATTTACTCGACAACAACTACAGGTAATTCCCGAGGATACTCAATTGCCACCGCATGGTCTTAACTAGCACCGTTGCGTCTATTGCACTCAAGACAAGTCAACATCACATTGTTTCTGACATGACCGAGATTGTTATTTTTTCTGTCTACGGTGAATTGGCGAGGATCCTTATCCGAATACTGCCAACGCATTATACAATTGCAACTCGCGCAGTGATTATTCTGTTGTTTCTTCAGCGTAATTATTAATTCAGCATCAATATCAAATTCTCGTTGTTTTTTTTTGTCCTGTTGTTTGTAACCGGAGAGTTTTTTATCAATAATTTTAACATCAATATCATCCATTGTTGTGTCATTATCATCGAAAACAATTCTTCGAAGCTGATTTATTTTTCGTACTCTGGATACTGCGAGATAGACTAAATTCGACCATTCGATGTGATTATCCACCATCCAAACAATTGTATCCGATATAGTCAATCCCTGTGAAGAATGTATTGTTGCTGCGTATCCTAGCGTCCACGGGGATTTATTAGCACGCAATGCATCTTCAACGACATTGATATCAACCAGCACAATATCATTTAATACGAGAATTTGTTTTTCACTCTGTCCTGGAATATCAACTTCAATGTTCTGTTTTCGTGTATCCGATGGCCTATAACAAAGGGGTACTGGAAGCGTTGCAAATTTTTCTTTATGCAATTCAAATAACTTCATCTGAAGTGTGTCCCTGACTATTTTTCTACTTGCAATTATCAAATCATTTGGTCTCCATGTTTCCCAGAAATCATTCATTGGAGTTTCTGAAATCACTTCACGCGCTATTTCGCATTGGATTCTATCCGGTTTTAATCTAATTAGCGCTTTGAATTCTCGTAATCGTTCATCAATTGATCTATAATCAGTGGTAATTTCTTCATAATAGTCTACAAAACCCCTTAGCCATTCATGTGGAGATGCACCGACAAATGGTGGTGGTTGGCCGTGATCACCGCACATGACGACTTTTGTGTTTTTGTTTAACAACCACTCGAGAAATGTTTGTAATACATCTAATGACACTGTGCATATTTCATCCCAAATTATGATTTCAGGAATGAATTTATCACCCATACGCTCAGGAGTCCATTTGTCACCCTTCCATCGAAAGAAACTATGGTAAGTACAGGCATTTACCCCTCGCTGTATCATCTCTCTGGCGAGTCTGTGAGTCGGTGTTAGCACAATCATGGTTGACCGACGAAATAATTCAATTGCACGAGTTGTCTTTCCTGACCCACCACAACCGTTTAAATAAATTGTCTTGTATCTACATACTGGATCAGATACCGGTGGTGCATTAGAAAATTCTGATTGAATTTCAATACGGTTACAACAAAGATATTTATCATCCATGGCAACGTCTGCGGATTCACAATACTCATGTAGCATCTCCTTTTTAAATCGCCAACGCCCCCAATTTTCTTCGGGATCTGTGAATTTAGCTACAGCTGATTTGTACTTATTGTGTATATACATCGAATCAGTGGCCACTCTAACCGCGGTATTAGGAAATCTATTTATCATCGAAAATAGATTAATAGAAGCATAGGCTAGCATTGAACTTCTCAAATGTGTATACTGGGAATTATGTCCATCACAGTAGGTAACAACCGTACCTAATTTCTCACCATTGGATAGAAAAGCATCCTTACGGGATACAAGTTTTCCCTGTTTCATTAAATCCGCTACAATAAAATCGTATTCAGCGATATCTATGATCAACCGCGAAGAATATTTTGCATTGTCGTATCGTCCACCCTGGGTAAATTTACCGATTATTCTTCGTCCGAGATCCTTTGCTTGTTCTTTTTTACTTTCAAATAAGTTCTTAGACCAATTTATGATTTCTTCTTCACTGAAATCTGGACACTGTTTTCGTAGTTCGCTGATTATACGATCTAGATCGGGTTGTGGTAGCCAAACTTCTTTCTGAGCTCGATAGCAATCAACGATATTAGCATACCACAATCAATCATATATCTCAATAGCACTATTGGCATCCAGTGTTTTTCAGATAGGTGTCTACCGAGCCAAACATAACTACACGGATGTAATCCTGACGCTAATTCAAATGATATCACACGAGCGAATCCGGTTAAATCAAAATCAGGTAATGGCCCATTAATCGCAACACGAGTCATTTCATGTGTGGGGTGTCCAAATCGTTTGAAGTAGTTACTACATTCCCCATACCCGAGAAAACTTCCGGGATAACACGCGGCTATATCAATTGAAATCATTCCATCACGTGAGTATTTCGTATTCCACAGTCCTCCATGACCAAATTCGACGCAACTCAATTTAACATCCTCGAGAAAATCACTTCGTGTTGGACGCCATGAGTTTTTTTCTCTTGCGAAGTGAGCTACCACTGATGGAATAGTAAAACTATCCGTGAGTAGTTTTTCATGGGAATTCTCCGGTGAAAAATCACTAGCGATTTTTCTCATTCTATTGTCTGATTCTTCAACGCGATATAATTCACCATTTGGTTTTACAAATTGATCGAATCCTATTTCGGGATCTTCATCACTTCTAAGTAACCACACTGACACAGGATCATCTTTACACAACGCATGAATAGCATCAAATAATCTCTCTTCATAGAAAACATCCCCGGAAAATTCCTCGGGGATATATTTCACGGTTCGTTCTCGTGGAAATACTGTTACCGCAGGTGTCCACGCGTGTTTGTTATGATCAATAATCTGTATTGGGGCTCCTCGCGATTGATATTTCGGTTCGTATAATACTTCTCCGGTTATTGTTGTTACTGATATTGGGAATTTTAATGATGCTTCTAATTTAGCTATATCAGAAATCTTTGCACCATGCTGTTTCACTGTCAGTTCCCACTCGGTTATTTTCCTACGTCGCAGATCAGTTAGTTTATTTCCTCGGGATGCATTTGTGAAGTGTTCTATTATTCGTTCTGCTACACAATTCAGTGAACTAGAATATTTCATAGGAGCTAGTTTTGCGATATCGGGTTTATCATTTAACGGATATATCCCATAAACCATTGCTGTTACGGGATAAGATCTTTCGTAGTATGGTTTGTCAATGCCGGTTAGAATTCCTGGTTTGGAATCTCTACTCACAATGACAGCTTTTTTATTCTTGAGGATTGGTTCAAATTTATCCCTAATAATCCATTTGCCATCTACTTCGATAATGAATTTGATTCGGAAAAAATACCGTTTTTCCCCAACACGTGAAATTATCACTGCTGCTTTTTCATCATTCATGGTAGCGTCAACAACACCATCAATTCGAAATGTTGACCAACAATAAGATGCTCCATCACGCTTGAATTCATTAAAACAGTCTCTGATTTTACTAATCATGGCTTTATCAAGAATTGTATTCTTTGGTGTATTAGAAACTATATCAAGATTGAATTGAGCATCTTTCCAGGGTAATCTCTTGGACGTTTTTTTTGGTTTATCGAGATTAAATTTAGGACTAATTTTTAATAATCTCTTAAACTCTTTCATGTTTCCGTCTCTTGGACGTTTTTTTTGGTTTATCGAGATTAAATTTGAGATTAATTTTGTTACGTTTTTTTGGTTTATCGAGATTAAATTTAGGACTAATTTTTAATAATCTCTTAAACTCTTTCATGTTTCCGTCTCTTGGACGTTTTTTGGGTCTATCGATATTAAATTTAGGACTAATTTTTAATAATCTTTTAAACTCCTTATCAGCATTGAATTCAGCATTTTTCGAAGGCGTTCTCCTTAATTCCCTCATGCTATAATTAAAACAAGCATTGAAATGAAGAATTTATATATAATGAATCACTGCAAGTGGCTTATGATTGGATCAGTAACCCCGTGTAACAAATCATGCAGAAATGAGTTTTGTGGGTATCATATGCAAAGCTTTCGACGTGGAAGCCTTGGTCCGTTACCTTGTATTCTATGTGGAGTTGGGGTCAGGGGAAAATCTCAGTTGTGTCTAAATTGCGGTGGTAAGCGATACAGGGAATTGAAGCGTTATTATGATAAAAGAATAAAAAATGGACAATCAATCAGAAATTTTGACCCTGAAAAGGTCCTTGACCCTGACAACATCAAGGATAAAATCATAAGAACCCCTCAAGACTACATTGAAAGATTCATTATTGAACCAAACAATGAATTAGACAAACAATAGTATTATGTATACGAATGAACCAAGAATTCAGACACCATCCCTTGATTACAAATTATGAAGCATCCAGTGATGGTGTTGTAAGGCACTGTAGACTGAAGAAACCAGTTGGTGCTGACAAAGGTATGGGGTATTTGGTGTTCACTGTTAAGGGAAAGAAAACTTATCTCAATCATCGTTTCGTATTTGAATGTTTTTATGGATTGATCGAGGATGATTCTGTCATTGATCACAAGGATTCTAATCCGAAAAACAATTCTTTATCAAATCTGCAGGCTGTTACTCAAAGTGAGAATACCAAACGAGGAAAGACTGGAAAATGCTCAAAAAAGCGAGACCTGTGAAATCTTTGAATACGATAACTAACGAAGAAAAAATATTTCAATCAATGAATGAAGCCGGTAGGCACTTCGATATTTGTAGAGCCTCAGTACGATATGTTGCAGAGGGGATTTGTCGATCGGCTATTTCTAAAAGGACGGGACAAAAAGTTCAATTTAGTTACGTCTAATGCGTCATATTTTTCATTTAGAAATATATCATTATTATAGAATAATGAATTCTGAAAACATGAATAGCATTTTATCCGAGATTTCAAAATTGAAAAGTTGGGATATTGAACTATCAGATGGGTTAAATCCTGATCAAATCATGTCTGATTTTCAGGATATTGAATACGGAGTTAACAACAATAAATATATGCTACCAAAGAAGTATGCGCTCATCAAGAGAATTCAGAATTCTATTCGGAACTCTCTCGCATTTTCCAGTGACGTAAGTGTGTTCGCTCCGTTGTATACCATCGTAGAACGAATACGAAAAGAATTGGGGTACGAATACGAATTGAAAAAGGAGGTTAATTCTAAAGTTAGAAACCTACGGGCGTTAATTCAAGAAAATGAACAATTTTGATTGACCATTTATCATTATTTGATTGTGACCGTCCCTCATAGAGATTTTAATTTTTTTTAGCATTTTTTGATTGATAATGTCAAAAACAGTGAAAATATTTCACACTGAATAAAAATTGATGGACGGTTCAGATTGATCAATGGAAAAGTGGGGAAAGTGTGATATTATTTATTTTTATAAGGATTTCCACACTTTCCCCATCAATGATAGAGATCTCAAAACGCTTCCATGATCGTGTTAAAAATCATCCGACATGTCATTGATGGGAAAAGTGTGGTATTAATTGTTTTGCAATTGAAAAATTGTTTGCGATTTCAAATAATGGTCAATGAAGCATTAACAACTAGATTGGCTCGTGAACGACTGGATGCAATCAGGAGATTTGTACCAATTCGCGACTCTGTAAGAAATAAACTGCAACAACGACAGAGTTTACAAACTGATTTTGCTGCGGGATCCGAAGAATTGTTTAAACCAGTAACCACAGCAACGTACGGGGTAGAGCGTGCTATACGGGGGAATGATCCCGAGACGGGGAAATCTGTTATCGGTGAACTTGAAAAAATAGCAGCGAAAACTGAACAAACAAAACAGACTGTACAAAAAATGGAATCAAAAAGAACAGTAGATGATTTACGCGTGAGATTTAACGAGGAAGGGTTAGCAGCAATTGATAAGACTGATCCACCAGAAATTCCTGCGCTTGTTGTTATGACTTATGAAAACAGAAAAAAAATGTTGAAACCAGAACATCATAAATATGTTAAGAATTTCACTCATTGGGCTGATATATTCTACAAAATCAAAACTAAAAAAAGTCAAATTAAGACAGATAGTGCATCATACATTGAATATATCAATGCGGTGGATATAGTGTATAAACAATATGAAAAACAAAAACCGCAAAAGCGACAGCAACCTGCAAAGAAAATATCTTTTTCACCTAAAAAACAACAACTACCACCTGATGATTATGATCTTCTTGGTTATTTACAACCCACGGATGAAGAAGAAAAAATGGATATAGCAACTGGTTATAGCGGAAGCGGATTGCAAGATTCCAGTGGACGCCAAAGTGGGGTATGTCCTGGTAGTGTTCTCAGTGATATATCACGATTAGAAGTTCTCATCGGAGGAAAACGAGCCGGAAATAACTCACCGGAAATAATTAATGAAGCAGCTGATATCTGTAGACGATTATTTCAGGGTGGTATCATGGATATCAGCACATATCGAGATTTCATTGGCGAGTTAGTGGAAAGTGGGTATCATAGTGACTGAATTGAAAAATCTGATGACGAAGTCATTCGATTAGATAAATAACAATTGAAAAATTGTTTCTGATTTCAAATAATGATCATACACTACAATCATGATAAACCAACCCCCGTCTACGTAGTTAATTCACGGTTTCCGGTTTATAGAGCATACTACGGAGATGGTTTAGGTAATACCATTTTAGGGTTATTTGCGAGAATGGCTCCAAAAGTGATGCCGTTGGCTAAACAATTAGGAATGAAAGCAATTGATGTTATTCGTGATAAGGGTATTGGTGCTGTTGGAGATCTTGCTGGAAAAGCGTTTTCAACTGCGAAGAATAAATTAACATCATTAGTGAAATCACGGATGAAATCCAAAGGATTTTCAAAACCGTTACCGTCTACAGCGGAAATGCCTGCAAGTGTTAGTAGAATTATAAATAACGCAGTAGATGAAAAATTAGCGTCGATGGTTTTAACCCCCGACCAAAGCAATATTGCAAATATGATAGCAGGAAGTGGCTTTAAAAAACTACGACGATGAAAATGGAAAATCGCGATTTAGACTCTGATAAATAGAATAAAATGTTCAAAAAGTCACATGATCCAGCGTTTGATATAGACGCCCCAGTTGGCAAGGATGATTCTGTACGCGATTATCAATATTACGCCTATCATGCAATAGACTCAAATAGTCGAGCAAGAATTGATCTTCAAGTCCATGATACCAGTAAATACTTTTTGCCCTGTGAAGCGTTTATTGAAGTAGAAGGAGAAATTGTAACAGCTGCTGATACTCCTGCTGTACCAGCACCGTATCCAGCTGGTACTCAAGTCGGTTTTGTCAATAATGGTATCATGGCGTTATTTGAGAGTGCAAAATATCTCATTGATGGAAAAGAAATTGAGGCGATAGATCGCGATGTTGATGTGGCTACAACAATAATCGGGTTAGCGAGATATTCCGATGATTATACAAGATCAGCAGGACCTTCTATGATGTTTGCAAAAGATGCTACAAATACCGCTGGAGGAAAACAATTTGTTGTAAGACGACCAAAGAATAATGCTGGCACCGCTAATATTGATGCCGAAGATATGATTATAAACAACGATGTTAATTTCAATCTAGGAGCTGCAACACGTATTTCAATGTTGCAAGGAGCGCGTAAATCATTTTCATGCGCGATTCCACTGCATCATATATTTGGATTCTGTAGAAACGTCCGAAAAGTTATTTATGGAGCGAAGCATACAGTATCGCTTGTACGAAAGAGTGATGATAGTGACGCAATCTGGAGGATTCCAGCAGACAATGCAAATCCAAATGCTGATGCCGGTAAAGTCAATTTAACAAAAATATCATTGTGGATGCCAGTGTTGACTCCAGCAATCACCGCAGAAGAACGATTACTATCATTTATGGACCAAGGAGGAAAGTCGTTGTTGAGTTGGCTAACCGTGAGTACAGATGTTAAACAATCAAATATCAACGGGTTATTCACTTGGAACCTAGCATCAAAACAAGGTGTTGCTGCGCCACGTCATATATTTATTGCGTTACAAGATAACGCACGAGTTGGCGATCAACGTTTCAGTCATATGATATTTGATCAATTAGGTGTGAAAGACGTCTCACTGAGAATAAACGGCCAACAGGAACCATCCGAGGATATACAACTTAATTACACAGAAAATCATATTGCACGAGTTTATCATCGTCTGTTGTCATTTATGGCACGCGATCAAAATGTGGATACTGGTTTGCAAATATCACAATATGATTTTAAAAATCTGTATCCGATCTATTACTTCTCACTGGAACATCTCGATTTGATGAGACAATCTGTTGTTGATATACATTTTAGAGCTAATGTGACTCGTGGTGCTATTGCTGATTATAGAGCGGTTGCTGTCATTCTCAGCGACAAATCAATGCTACTTGAAGGTGTTGGTGGAAGAATGAGAGTGGTAGATGCACCAGTGGAAAACATGTAATTGAAATTGTAAACGATTTAGAATCAATCAATTATGTATAATGTCATATAGTGTTATTAGTGTTGCGTTAACTCCTGGTCAAATCAAAAAATTGCAATCAGAATCGGCTAAAAAATGTGGAACCACAATCACGTTGAAACCTAATCAAATGACTGGTGGTGCAAATAAACTATCGCTGACAACTCGTCAGGTGAAACATTTCAATGATGCACTAGTAGCAAAAAAGGGTGTTCAGATTACTCTTTCTGCGGCTGCTATCAAAAATATGATTAAAACAGGCGGTATATTCCCGTTGTTAGCTGCGATACCAGCATTGATTGCAGCAGCAGCCCCAGCGGTGGCTAAAGCGGCAGCGTTAGGAGCCGTTGGTACTGCAGCAGGAATGGCACTAAAGAAGGCAACTGGGAAAGGATATAAAAAAAAAGGGAAAGGGTCTAAGACTACCAGGAACCCCGTATTCGTGGTACAGCGGAAAGGGTCTAAGACTAGGACCGGTTTATTAATTGGAGAGTCTATGATGGTTCCCATGTCCAATTTTGATTTACTCGATGCTGCTAAAAAACTCGCGATTAAAAACTTCAGAGGTGTCTTTATGAAAGATCAATTACCACATCAACCAAACAGCGTTGAAACCGGAATCATTAATTTAGATAACAGCACCGGACCCGGAACTCACTGGGTTGCATACGCTATTGATCCACGTGGGATTGTCTATTTCGATTCATATGGATTAGCCCCACCAAAAGAGTTTATGCGTTATATAAAAACCCTTCCAATGAAGACTTGGTATTCTACGCTACCAACACAACAAATGAATGACCCACCAATATGTGGCAGCGAAGTATTAAATGTCCTTAACGCTATTTCTAACTCCTTGAGTAACCCAAGCGGAAAACCACCACATGTTGTCGTGAATGAATACACTAGTAATCGCTGGAGAAAATCGAAGATTTTTCAACGAAGTCGTCAAAAACGATTTTAGAGAGAGAAAGAGTTTTACAATAACATGATTGATATTTGGGGGAGATCTTTGAAACCCAAACCCGATGGCACTGCACCCCCTGATTCTGTCAAGGATATAAAAAAATTAATTAAAGATGAAATCGCTGAGACGTTAAATTTAGTAAATGTTGACCCGAACGAAATAGTTGTATTTCAGGACAAACAGGGTAAATTGAAATCCAGTGATGTGTCATTGAATGACATTTTGAGACGGCAGCGCGACGCCGCTGAAAACTCTATTGCGCTATATTCCAACGGTGGACAGCTTAAACCAGGCGCACTTGTGTCTACGATCACCGACGCGATTGCTACCAACGAACGTGAGCTGAATGATCTTATACGAGGTTATAATAATTTTCGCAAAAATGTCGTACATAAATTCTTTGGAACCCCGCTTGTGGTTGGCATGACTCTCGCTGAAATTAAAGACTTGTTGAATTCATTCTTCGCTAACAAGGAAGCTGGAAGGATGATGACTGCTTCAGAAATCAAGGCAAATTATCTCGAGATTTCTAAACTAATAGAAGATCAAAAACCCACTAATGACATTGTTGGTAGGTTCTTTGGAAACCCGCTTGTGGCAGGAATGACTCTCGCTGAAATCAGTGAGTTTATCGGCAAGCACACTCACAATGCCTACATCGCTAATAGTTTCTTTGGTGTCCCGGCTACATCTACAATAACTCTCAAAGATATTAACATGTTTATGGTGAGACAAACAACACTTAATACCATCGTGGATAGATTTTTGGGGAGAACACCTGGTTCTAAAACCACATCGTTGACAGGTCCAACCCTCGCTGAAGTTAAAAAAGCTATTGACGAACAAAAATCCACCAATGAAAAAGTTAACAATTTCTTTGATGGTCCTAAAGATTATGATACCACTACGACATATTTTGACCTTGCTAGTGATTATAAACTCCGAGTAGATATGGACTTTGGTTTATTATTGATGTCATTTTTTAAACGCCGCGATAGAACGTTTATGAAATATACTGAAATCGATAAAACCTATTCTGACGTCATTGACGATATTTCTAAACTAAAGGGGAATTTTGAGCGGGTACAAAAACCAGTCAATGACATTGTTGATAAGTTCTTTGGAATTCCACACAACGCGGGTATGTCTCTCGTTGAAATTATCGCGGCTATCAATAAGGTAAAAATTCCACATAGTGTAAGCGTCAATAACATCGTGTACACGGTTGATAGTGGGACTTTTGATTGGATCCGGGGAAATGATAATTATCTTTATGTTGGCCACAGACATACTAGTGTACCAGGTTGCTACCGACTTACAATAATACATCACCGTAAATTTGATTTGGAATTCAGTAATTGGCGTATCACCGGTGTTAACACGCTGACATATATACTAGAGAAAGTACCAAAACCTCCACCCTCTATACCAATCCCATTTCCGATTACTATAAACAATTCCGACGAGTCTGTGATTAGGGAGTCACTACCCTGGATAATAGAATTTGTATCCGGTATCCCCTCATCAGATCCTAAAACCAGGTCAATAATAGGATAATTGAAAGAAAAATCCTTCGGATTTCACAATTGAAAACGCTAGCGTTTTTAAAATAAAATGATTTCATCAACGCAATGTCGCTATGATCAGGTCAGAGAATTTCAAACTAGACTCAAAACCCTCGCCGAGGAGTATCAAATAAAAATAAAAAAATACCGAGGAAGAATCACCGCAATTGATATTACTATGTACTCGGTGTCAAGCGTTCTCGCTGACGCCGGAATAATACTTGCATCGGTTACAATGATTGCCCCGGTTGTAGTTCCAATTTGCATTTCTGCGGTGGCTACAATCGGGGGTATATCAACCGGGATAGCAAAAAAGATATCATCATGCAGCCAGAGTAAACTGCAGAATTACTTAATTCAATTTCATATTGCATCAACCGCATACTCGCAATTATCATTGATGATATCATCGTCACTCGATAATACGATTATATCAGATAGTGAATTCTCAGCGATGGTCAGTATTTTTGATTCAGCGATATCAAAATTAGAGCAACAACATGAATATAATAACAATGACAACACCGATGGAATCAGAAAACACGAACCCAAAAACAAACCCAAAAACCAAAATGATCTCAATAATCTCAACCATACCAGATTGTGAGTTCTCAGTGATGGTCAGTATTTATGATTCCTCGATACCAAAATTAGAAACAAATCATGAGTATAATAACAATGACGACACCGATGGAATTACTTCAACAAATAGTGGAGAACACGAACCCAGTACAAACAAGCATGATATCAATAACATCAACGGAACCCGAGTTTAGTGTGAATTTCCCTAGCCCAGTCCCCGTGAAGGAGATAGCGCTAGCAAAACTACGAGTGTATCACAGTTGGCCTAATATCAGATCAAAATCATTTGGTGGTCAACAACCCAATAATTCTTTAGTGTTTGCAAATAAGAATAAACCCGACGGAACCCCAGACTGGAACGTCGTTTCGATACCAACCGGATCATACCAAATCGAACAAATCAATAATGAATTCGCGCGTAGAATAAAATCGATTACTGGAAAAGAATCAAAAATCGCTATAACAGTTCATGAGCCGACGCTATCATCCGCAATTGAGATAAGCACAGAAGGATACGTCGTAGATATCTATCAGAGTTCTATTAGAACCGTACTGGGATGGCCTGAAAAACCACCGGAAAAATCCACCACCGACTTAACCACGGATGTACAATCATATCATGAAATCAATCCCAGTTATCGAGATGATTTATCTGATATAAGAAAAGGAAGAATCGGCGATAGATTTATATTTACCAACAAAGACACATTGCAATGGGATTTTATCATTAAAAGAACAACCGACTCATCTGTTACTATTTCATTTACGCTAACTGACATCCGTGGTTATTTTAATGAGATTAAACAATTATATGACACACAACTAGAACAACTACGGAAAACAAGATCGCAAAAACACGTTGAAATAATAAATCAACTTATATCGGACATGGAATATATCTATGAACTAATTATTCAAACAATAATTAATGACAACAGCGACAATAAACAACGATTCCTAACCGATTACAATATCACAGAAGACAATCTGCGTAATTTCAAGTTTCCGAAATACAACGCTGATGAATTAGCAAGAATTGTTAAAACCGATATCAAAGCGCTACAAAAATCAGATTCAACTGTCCTCCTCAAACATAATAATGATCCAGATGGTGGTGGTAGGCATATCGCTCCGTTCAACGTGAATATATCCTCAGTGATTGCGCTCAATTTAGTATGTGATGTTATCGAAGGAAGCTATCAGATTAATCTAGAGCAATCAAATCAAGCTCAGCAGGGATATATTCTTTATTCGTTTGCACCAACAGCTCCTCCAGGATTCCTAATTATTGAAAACCCAATTAATCCTGTCTACATGCGATGCCATAATAATTCGTTAACGAGAATTAATTTCAAACTCACCGACCAGTCAAATAATCTGATTGATTTACAAGAAGAGGTGTTAGCGATTAGTTTGTTTGTAAAGTCCTAAGGACTGGATCAAATCATTTATTATTTTTTGTTAACCTGTAGCAGCAGAGAGGGTGGATGACCACATCGTTGCGAGCAAAATTGATTAAAAAATCGTAAAATCTCCGTTTTTGCAAAAACGGAGACTTTTTTTTGGTTAAATGAGATTTGTTGGAAGCCTTATTTTTTGTCTGAAAACGTAGTCTATAGGCCATATTTTGCTCGAAAACATGATCTGTAGGCCTTATTTTTGCTCGAAAACGTGGTCTGTTCACCCTCTCTGCTGCTAGAGTTAAACAAAGATCATCAAAAAGTTAGAAAGGTACTCAAAGAGAGGATCTGGACGGATACATTCCGGATGTTTGGAGGGTCTGCATCATAATGTCCCGTACAAACTTGTTCGGGGTTGAGGTACATACCAACACCAAAGTATGTTGCATGATTATCAGTGTACGATTAGAAAACGATACCAACCGGTGTTTTGAATGAGCACTCTTGTCATAAATGCCAACCTCATAAATACAAACACTATTCATGGCATTTTCAAGCTATTCAGAGACAGAGTGGACAGAACGTTAATCAAATGATAATTGATTGACAGGTGAAAACTGCCTGAAGTTTAATTCCGAAAAGGCGGTTTCGGGAAGAAATTGTACTGATTTCAACAATAACCATGTTGAATAACTCAAGAAGTGGTTTTTCATGGCCTGAGACCAAAACCTTAACACTGGTATACAGATTTTCCAGTGCCCAATTTATTACTTTTTGTTGGAAAACCTAGACTGTACACTTTGTGGTTGTACTTTCAGGTGTAACCAAGTACTCAAAACAACCTGAGATTCATTCGGTTTCTCCGGTGGAAACGCCTCTAGTATGGGCTTCTACAAACGTTTGAAGTTATTGGTTTTTAAAGTTTAAACCCGTGGCAGTTTTATTCGACACTGCCCTTGCGAACTGGGCTGGACGGTCCGATACGTGAACTTTTTGTTGTGTAAAGAGTTGCATGCACTCGGGAATTTACCAACACCACGCGAATTTGTACATAAAACTGAGTTTAGCAGCCGTATTGTTGATGTCGACCAATGAAAGTTTGTGACTTCCAAAATCCAACCAAAAAAATCGTAAGACATTCAACAGGTACATGTAAGACATTATGAAGCTGCAATGCACAGAAATGAAAACGAAAAACTTCTGAAATCAATGATATCGGTGGAATTAGAGATTATGATCTGACACTTCCGTCTATCAGAAACTCTGTTGATGATGCTGATGCTACAACCAATCAATGCGTGCAAGAAAATGTCAGAGAGATCCATTCACCACCACGAGTATTAACTTCACATATCAGAATTCAAGGAATATTAATTTGTAGAACATATGAGCGAACAGACGCCATAACCATAGCAAATTGTTGACTTTTCCCCTGTCCTCTTACAAATGGCCTTCATAGACCTGAACGTCAAAATCTTAAAACTGCAATAGTCCGGATCATGTTTGCTTATATTGATCGGAACCAAAGCTTGATGTGGAAGAATGATAATGTTAAATTATCATTGGTTTAGGTCACCAACATCACGAATGGACAAGGTCTGGAAGGATCATTCACTGTCTTTGGCGTAATTTTACCTTTCTTGTATCTTTGCTGGCCAGTTAAATACATCATTAAATGAACCAGTCTTAATGGAATTTTAAACAGAGACATTTTGTATACACTTTTACAGCTATAGATCTGCGTTTTGCCGTGTTGTATAAAAAAGGCAATGAGGAGCATGAACGTGAACAAATATGGGAAATTCAAAACAACTTTCTTCCCCATAAGACATCATTAACCTGTTTGTCTAACATCATTTGATCATATCCACCATTTTAGGCAATGAAGCTTACTGGACTAAATTGAACGTGATTGGATGTATCGGTTGACAGTCGCAACACTATTGTTTTCAAAAATTTCGTGCTTGGTGCAGTGTTTCCGAATGCTCTAACAACTTTAATACTTGCTCCAACCATGAAAATAGTGATTCACTCATTTGCAATGAAACGTTCGTTTCGTGGTCTCCTTTCGCAGCAAACTCAATGTTCACTCACATTAAAGTATACATTACTGAAACCTTCAAAACTTACATTTATTTTCAAACTATAAACATGGAAGGTGCATTATAGTAAAATCATTGCTTTGTTCATACAATGTTTGTGTTCAATGTTGAGAAATTTACCTAAATCATTGTCGGTTTCGTATTCACTAAATTGAGCTGCAACATTTAAGCTGCAACCCAAGGCTTGAACGATATGAAGCACACCTGTTGTCTTTGGATGTAGAACAAGCATTATTAGTTAATTGCAAACTACCTTTGTTTTGAGCATAGTTAGGGTAGAGTATACTTATTGAATTTTGAGTGCTATGTTATTTCTATTTTAGAGAAAAAGTAAAGAAGAGACTGACAGAGGTTAGATCCCTTTATTTTGATATGAATCACCTAGCCAACTACTGGGGTTGTGATGGAGACGCCAGACGGTAAACTTATGTTTGTCCCGTTCAATCTAAACTTCTTATTGCAAAGTGTGTGTGTGAGTGTGTGTGTATGTATGTATGTATATATATATATATATATGTATGTATGTATGTATGTATGTATGTATGTATGTATGTATGTATGTATGTATGTATGTATGTATGTATGTATGTATGTATGTATGTATGTATACATGTAAGAAAATAAAATGAACAGTAGAATGCACACTTTGGTTGACATATCGAAACAAATCCCAGCAACTGAAGTGTTTTTTGGACTTATGTATTTGCTAGAATGTCGATTACAATCATGTTCGCTGATGGTGATAGTGACTGTATACGTATTGTTATCGTGTCAATAAATACGCCTGTAATATGTCATTTTGTGTATTTGTTTAATGCTGCATTCCTGAGAAAATTGTCTATGTTAAGAACAAAACATATACATTAGTTAAACATCAATATGGTTTGGATGAAATATTTTGTATGCGATGTATTATAAAGATTTAAATACTTAGTATTAGCCGTCTGAAATGCGTTTAGCACGAAGTCTTCAGGAAGAATACATTATTATTATTATTATTATTATTATTATTATTATTATTATTATTATTATTATTATTATTATTATTATTATTATTATTAAGCCACTCTATTTTATTTACACCTCTAATTAGAAGGTTCTTCATTATGTAAGCAAAGTCTGAGCTCGTCTCACATGATAGTTTCAAGACAATACCGTATATCAATCATCTCATATAAATTAGGTGAAAAAATATAAACTACATTAACCCAGTTTTATCATGGTATAATGGGTCAGAAGATATGAGTGTATACAGCAAACACCATAGAGTAATCAGTAGAACAAGCAACATTGACACAGATTTTCCTCTTGTTTCACCTTTGTCAGGTACCATCACACCGGGCCAATCAGCTGTATCTATGCAATAAGAGAGGGTCTGGCAGTATTAGCGGAACAGGTATACAAAATAAAGTTTTTTTATCCCAGAAATTCAATTTGAGAGTTTATGAATGTATTTATTAGTCAGCATTATTATATGTGACGGTATCGCTTACAAAGTACAGTTCGACCTGCTTTATTCAGACTTTTCGGATAATATAAAATAAGTCGGATTAGAAATGTAAGGATGACCGAAATATAAATACTCGGATTAGAAATATAAGGATGAATGAAATATAAATACTCGGATTAGAAATGTAATGATGACTGAAATATGAATACTCGGATTAGAAATGTAAGGATGACTGAAATATGAATACTCGGATTAGAAATGTAAGGATGACAGAATATCAATACGCGAATGTAAATGCTAAATCTGCACGTGCAGAACGCATGAGTAATTTGGATAAACCTAAGTGGAGCCCTATGTAATGGCAAATGGCCTTCATCCAGTTCGTATTTTTGACGCGTATTATGTTGGTATTGTCCAAACAATTATTTAAATGATGTATGGCTTTGTCTAACCCTAAACACGTATCTTCAAGCTTTCAGGCAGGCAGTATTGTCAAAGCAAGTTCGAATGTTCTCCTAATTTATTCCCTACCTATTGCATATTGATATAAAGTGCTCTTTTTAACAAAATATATACATAACTCCAGCTAGCAATTTGTTTAGTCAATAATGAACAGTTTGTCCCAGTGTTTGACGATAAATTACGATAAATCGCTTTATCTTGCATACATTTCCTTCAATTTTATACCTTGTCAGGGACTAGAGGAAAGCTGGAAAAATCATAAGCAGTGTGCGGAATTGCTACATGAGGGCTTGGAAAAAATTGGTCTTGAGCTTCTCGTAAAAGATAAGGTATATTTATATAAATTTACACCAGGGATAAACTCTGAGTAGACAAGTATCATGTCCCTAATGCGTATTAACAGAGGATTCAAGTATTCAACACATTATGTCCTTTTATTTAAGGTTTACATTAATGTAACAACATTATACGATAATGACAATCTCGAAGATTTGGTCTCTACATATAAAATGTTGAAAGTGGATTTTGTTTGAAGCCAAGATTTTAATCCAGACCAATGATGCCTGAAACTGTTTGGTTTAAGCTGCTCAGTGCACAGTCGCCATGTTTGCCAGTCGGTTTTGGCTGATATTGGTTTTCATGTTACAAACTATTTGAAGCAATTAGATCGGGAATAAATATTTATGCTGTAGGACATTTCTTCCGGAACATTACAAGGTAACATTGAAGTTCTATATTAGTTTCTAACCCGATATGATAAGCATAATTTTGTTGTCGAAAAATACTTGTAAATCGGCTTTCGATCTTTCTGCTGAAAATGTTATAAAATGAATTCTCTAAACTGTTTCTTTTACTATCGTACTGTTACGTATGTTTAAGTTTCATTGTTTTTTTAAAGTTTGTTTTTATTTCATTATAGGCTATTATAATATAACGTGGTATGTTGGATCTGACCTTGTCCAAAATCAGATTTAATTTGTAGCTGACCCGAAATATTGACATTTTTATTTATTCTGTAAATAACTATTACATAACTAACATTTCCTCTATGTATATGGGTTTAGTCTGAGAATCATTCTTAATGGAAATAAATGTTTATTTTGGTCTGAGTTTATGCCATTAGAATTTCCGGACAATATACCTGGTGTATCTGACACAATCCATTTTATATATTATAAGTTTAATAACATACTTTCTAATAATAACTTACATTTTATTTTCTAAACTTTAAGGACTTTTTAGAAGCTTGTTTTTCACTTGTTATTGTTTAAGAAAATTTGTACTTTTTAACGGTGGTCAAGTCGAATATTATAAAATCTCGTTACTGGAAAGACTATTCTTTTTTTGCTTTAAGATCAAACATAATCAATTTTAAGTAGTTAGTATTAGGACTGGTCTGTCTAGTGTCAGTATAATGTGACTGGGTGGTGGCAGTTAAGAAAAGTGGGGTTCTGGGTCATTGCGTGATCAAACAGTGGCCAGAAAAGTCTCCTATGGATCCATACTACTGAATGATAAGGGTTCTGAGCCATTGGGTATCCCCTGTCTCTTTCTTTGTTTTGTCCCTAAATTTTCGTGCTTCATTTGGGCATATCTCAATAAAAGAATTATTATATAAAATTAATAATCTGGTTTTGTCACATTGAGATTGCCTTTATCTCGCGCTATCTGTGTTATATGACTTTGTCATACTCTATCTGCCTTTGTTCTGTTAAATGTACGTATGTACCAATTTTACTTAAAAAAATACATGAAATTTAAATATCAAAACAAAGTTAATATGGTCTGCCTTTGTCTGACTTTGCGGTGGTTAATAGGACCGGTGTATTTGTGTCCATGAGCGAGTGTGTGAATGTCATCGATGGAGAAACGTTTATCATCAAAGACGCATAGTCCTCTTTTGTGAATGAGTATGGCATATATTTTGCACTGCTATGATCGTAACGTTCTTAGGGAGTAGTATTAAAGGTGTCCTCGTAGTGCTTGTGTGTAATGTTGATGTGTGGCTATTTAGGAGTGAAGGTTTTTGTTTTACTCCTTTGGGTTTTTCATGACAGTACCATCGTCAAGAGTGATGCTGTACATTTTAGCTCGATGTCCTGCCCTGCGATTCATCTTTGAATTTTCTGAGTACATATTTTTTGTCGTTGCAGTTAAAGGGATACTCGCTAAGATCGAAGAGGTGTATATGTTGATATAGATCCGTAGGTGAGATTGATGAAGTCTTTGTGAAAGTCAAGCATGAGAAGTTTGGAGAGCGCGAGAACAATTGCTCTGACTTCGATGGGGTTTGTCTAAATGAAGATTAGTTTTCTAGATTCGATGACGACGAGCGCTTCATCGAAGGTTTTCACATGAAGAAAGGCATCGTTGGCCACGAGTTTATCTTCTCATCGAACGCTAATGACGATTTGAATTATCTTGCGATGTTGAATGTTTCGCATGATGTTTCGAAAGACGCTATTGTTCATGAGTTTAAAGAAGTCTTTGTCAGAGATGATGGTGGCTCTGGTTCGTTGTGTGGTGTTGAAGTCAATGTAAATTTTATCCACGGTGATTATTCAAACTTGAGTGCCCAGGGAACCTGACCAAGAACGAGTTGATGTTGGAGAGCTTGTTCGAGCAGTCGATGTTGCATTTTGTAGTGGGTTTTGTGGTTGAGATTAGGTATCAGTTATTTTTACCTTGGCATTTTTTAATTGCTCTTTTTGTTGGAGGTGGTGTGGAGAGAGCATCGAGTGGGTGATAAAATTGGATTCAGCGCAGAAGGTATACTCGTTATGAATGTCGCTTAAAGGTTGTGGAGACACAATATCGACTTCGACAAAAGAGCCCCAGCCAATGTGGCATCCAGCTTGTGTTTTCTCAAGAAAGTGTTCTCCGGTGATCCAGTGAAAATATGCGATGGTAAGCGGCTATGACATGGCCCAGCGATACAGATTGATTTTGTCAAAGTAGATGATGTAGGTGGAAGGTTGAGTGGGATCGTAGTTGGATATCTATTTGCAGTTGGCGACATCGTGTGTTTTTGCTAATGACAGAGATGCCCCTTGCACCATCTGCTGTGTCAATATGAACATGTCTGGGTCGTTGCAGAGTTCAATGATCACTCCGGATTGTTTGAGGAGAGCGTCCCAGGAGAGTCCTGTTAAGAAGAAATACCAGATGGGATCGAGTTGGTTATGGTTTACGCACGTGCGTCTGAAATGTTCGATTGATGTGAGTAGGAATACGTCAGTTTTCAGGTACAGATCATGTTAATCTCAGGGAGTTTGACAATCTAGTTCTTTCCATGTCTTGCACATGTACTGGTATTCGTCGTCGGTTATGTATGAGATATGTAGATGAGAATAAAAGACGTCATGAGGCGGCAACAAAGTTTCATCGAATCTCAACCACGCATTGATGAATTCGTATGGAAAGACACAATATTACTTCCGCAAGTCCGCTTTTGTCACCAAACTCATTTTTCCAGGTGAGTACACTGAAGACAGTTTTTGTAGAGTTCTTCTAGCGATGCCGACGAGAACTGAAACTAATCCATGAATCGGCTAGAACAAATCGAGAACGACATTTACTTGCAAAAGGGATGGTGATTTATTTGATTTCAGTTTCTACATCGGCAAGAAGTGGTTTTCCACATGTATGAGTGTTGCCACAATAGAATGTCCATCGTATTGTCGTATATCATGCGCGATGCCTGGAAGGAAGTCTGGACCTTTGAAGCATAGATTATCGTGATCATGAGCAGCTCATTGATAGCTTCCAGTGATATCGCAATGGTGTCTGACATTTTTATCATGAGATTCAAAGTACCCTTTGCACATGTGACATCGCTGTGATTCTTTATGCTGTCGTAGTTGTGATGGCGTGATTTGAGTCAACATGACTGGATTTTTTCGTATGACTTGGATGTGTTTTCGTTCATCGACGAGTCGCTCAAAGAATCATGGAAACCAAACCTCATCAACATGCTGCCGAATGCGTGAGGACAAACGCTCATCGACAGAAAAGTAGGTTTTATATCCAATCGCGCAGGGAAAGTGTTTGTGTTGTGAAAAGTGTATCCGGTGTTCAGTCGTTACGAAGTTAACACGGAGAGAGAGAGAGAGAGAGAGAGAGAGAGAGAGAGAGAGAGAGAGAGAGAGAGGATGGTATCGTACGCACTAAAATTAGGTCTATGTTGACGTTTAGCACTAACGGTTTCTCCATCCTTCGGGTGTTGTTCGTGGAATGAGGTGAGGGCTACAATGTACCGTCATCGTTTTGTATTTGAATCTCTTTGTGGAGTATTTCTATCGGATATTTCGTCATTTATCACCACGGAAATACATCGGATAATCAGCTGTGAGATAACGCCTGACGGATATCAAAACAAATGTAGGACAACTAGGTTTTATTAATGGTTATACCTCGGTGGATCTGTACACTAAATTTAGTTCTTCTACATGCATGCAAGAGACGCAATGCTTGAAAAGGAGTTCTTTATCGAAGACGATGCTGAGTGTGCCATTGTCGTAGAGCTACTTCTTTAGTGCCGCCGTGAGCAACACGAGATCATATACTATGCCCACTACTTTAGTGAGTGAGATATACACGCTGATGTCTATAGCATCATCAATATCATTTCGAGTTTGCACGAGGACAATGGTGTGTTATCGCGTCCGATCTACCACGTCTTCACTCATCTCTACTTCTTCCAGCTATACTAAAATAAGTTTTAGATCATTTTAGCCTTATTGGTTTTACTCTTGCTTGATCCTATTTTCATCGTTGAAGATCTTCACGACACTATCTCGAGACAACTCTGCGCCTTGATCTTGCGTGAGTAATGCCTGTCAACGCGCTGATCCTTGTGTTTTAGTCTGTCAGGTAATGCGTCACAGAATATTATTTCATAATACCGTCACGATGTCTTCATGGATCACTTCGGGATGATGTAAGCTGTCGTCTGTCAAAAAGATATCGTCATCGTCAGACATCTTTCTAGAAAAAGATTTAATAATTTTCGCCATAATACGTTTATAATCGGCTTGATTTCATTACGCACAATGGTGCCCTAAATGTCCACGACGAGATCGTCGACAGTCCTCCTTTCGTAAATAAGCTATGACAAGTGAAATGGAGATCCGCGCAGATACAATTTGATTGTAGTCAGCATTTTCCGGTAGGACATCATGGTCTGCTTGGTGGTACTTTTTGGTGGTGGCTCGAGTCGTTTCATCGGTCAGCATGACCAGTCCGTCTCTGGACAAATTTAACATCATTGGCTAGTGCACCCCCAGAAATTACTGTGGTGGCAGTCATGATGTGAACGATCATTGAAATGACTCTCAATATGCATTTGTAACGTTGGTATGCATGTTTCTACACTTAAACTCTCTGATGGCGATAGCGGTAATACAAATCTAGCTTGCGACGTTACTTTGCTGACAAATTCTCATCGATGTGGTTAAATTGAAGCATGTGCTTCATTCTCAGTCAACTAAAACCTTAAGCAGCAGTTTAAGGGATGAAAAGTTTCCGTTAAGAATGGTATCAGCACGTTAACTTTATCGTCGTCGATCTTAGACATCGTTTCTTCAACAAGCCACAGTTGATATGTTAAGTCTTTTTTGAATTTCGCCAACTGTTTTAGCCTCACAAGATCAGACAGCGTTTCAGGAGTTGCATCCGGTTCCATGTGATCCAGATATTACTGTGAACCTATGGAATGTAACATCTCATCTGTGGAATGAGGAATTTTTCGTTGATACATGTAGAGATAATAATACGCCAGGGTGAGTTTTTCCACGTTGAGATTTACTTGTTCAATGTCTTTATCGATGAAAATACCAGATATCTGTTTATTTTATCCAAAAGGTCCTTATGTGCCTTCAAAACACTGACAATGTGTCCTCGTGGAAGAATACGTCCTTTTCGAAAAACACTACTCACTTTTTCCTTAATTTCACATGGCAGAAAGTTTTCCAAATACGTGTAGCATTCCGCAGCCACATCTGGTTCGATCTTTCCATGAATGCGAAACATGATAACGTTAGAAAGCGCTTCCATAGCCTTTGCGGTTATCAAACACTGGAACCTCGTCGATGCTTACTTCATTACCTCTGTCAAAGTGTTTGTCGAGTGCCATAACCGACAGGATCATATCGACGTCGTTGTACTCCAATTCAACGTGCTGAAATTTTCCCTTGTGTGAAGGCGCTTCAAAGTTTTCAATTGCGGCTAAAGAGCTTTCGTGATATCACTTTGTCCATGCAGTCGCGATTTTTGTTGAGGGCCTCCTCGTCTTCCTTTCTACCAAAGAGTTGTCGTTTGGCATAGCCGGTTTTCACGATGGCATCCACGAGATCTGGATGCAGTTCGTGAATGAAGTCGTGGACGATTCTTTAAATGGATTTGACAAACCCTGTTGACTATCGTAAAAAAATTAAAGACATTATCAATCGATGGTCTCTTTGAGCTGCTATTATCGCATGTGCAAACAGACAGATGAATCCGTTTCCATCTCTCATGAGCCTCTTCCAAGGATGATTTAGCGTAGTTTATCACATCGTTTAACTCCGTATGCACTTACATGGCCTACTAAAGCACGTGTTGGTCGTTGTCAGCGTACGACGCATCCTGTCTATAAGTATCGCCGAAGAGCAATGAATACAGCGCCGAAGAGCAATGAATACAGTTCCGTATCTAAACGCACGATTTCTGTCATGATCTATACAAGATCGCAGATTATATAAATACTATCATCCAGAGTAACTCAAAGGAAATAAATGGGAAATTCGAGCATTGTATCTCAGAACGCATGTGCAAGAGATTTACCAGCTACAACACCAACCGATACTTAGATTTATTTGCCAGAAATCACTGACTAATACAATCCCACCTGGCACCACGACAATAAAATGGCACCCACGGAAACGTCTTCGGCTCACAAAACACAACAGGTCACAGACACCTTATTGTTTAGATCCAAATTAAAAGTAGGTAACCACGTGAGAATCTGCAAACAAAAACACGTTCGAAATTGAATAGATTCCTTACTGAACTGAAGACGCTTTCGTCGTCGATACAATTTAAAACCCATCCCAGTTGCTACACACTCAAAGACTCCTCAGGAGAACCCATCCATGCAATGAAAAAAGATTAACCTTCTCAAGGCAATCTCATCAAAACTATAGCTAGGCATTGGAAATTCGCACATTTTACCCTAGTACAATATCATTTATTAATATTATTATTATTATTATTATTATTATTATTATTATTATTATTATTATTTTCAACTTGTCCATTGTTAGGCAACTCCTTTCATTGAACAAATTCTCTTTAGAAGTCTCAAGGCATAACTAAACGAGGATGCAACTGTTTTTGTACAGTTAATCTCTTTTGAATTTTGTAATACAAGTTTCCTGGGTACCAACATATATGTGTAGTTTACCCATTATAAGATCACAATTTTCTTTTTATTTCTTTTCTATTTGTATCCATTGTTTGCATATTTTTCTCTGTCATTAAAACGTGTAGGAGTTAGCAATAATTTCTCTTGGCCTTCGTGTTGAGTGTTGTTTTGTGGACGTAGGTTGTTTTCTAGTAATGAAGAGTTTGCTTAGCTTGAAAAGGGGACAAATTGTTTAGTATTTGTGCCTCTGCTTACCCAAAAGTGAAGGATTAATTTTTAATTGTTATCTTTATTTTTTTTTTCTCATGTCCAGTCTATATGTACCTGATAAAATATTTATCCTTGCGTGCTAAATTCTAGTATAACTTACCCCAAGTGATGTACGACAGCTTCCTCGTGAGATTGATTGTTTGATTACTTGGATTTATGTCACATGAACCCAAAAGGGCATGTGCGACGGTTTTTTTCCCCCCGCACAGCGGGATGCTATATGTTCTTGGGTGAAGGAATTAGTGCTCATTTAGCCGTCAGGTCGTAGAACTATATGCCCCTAACGACCTAAATGAAGGGCTATCATGAGTGGGAATGGACCCAACACACTCATAGTAACAAGAGATGTTTTCACTCTGTTATTTACTGTACTAGGTAGGTATCGGCCCATTGCGAGTGGTCGCAACGATAACGTCGTATCGGGACACCTACTTTAGGCAGGTGGAAATTGTTCCACATCTCTGCTGTTATACGATTTTCGAGAGAGGCAAGAGGACAAGTAACTTGGCAAGCCAGCCTGAGCCATGATTGTCGTGCACACCCATGATCGCCAACGCCAACTAGTCCAGTTGTACTAATTTACAATACAAAATGCAAATAATGCGTTAGCCACTTGTGAAATTGGGTCAAATCAAGACAATTTGTAAAATATACCTACGTCCTAACAAGTGGAAAAAGCATAGTACGTAGTGTACGTTGTAGATGCCTTACAAACGTATAATAACTAATATGTCTGCGCGACATATACAAAATGTTTGCTCCCTGTTAGGTCATAAAATGTTGAATTTCAAGCGGTGGATTGAAGGATCAAGTTAGTGTACATTATAGTTTTATCGATTATAGTTTTATCGAAACGGGATACAAAGCCAAAATGATTCCCTGGATAAGAAGCAATATTTGTATCCCTTAAAAAGGCTTTTTAAGCAAAAGTTCCTCGTTTGTCTTCTGCTTCTTTACATTTCTCTGCAGTCCTTTTATCCTCTCTGGTAGTTTTAGGTAAATGTTATTTGTGTAGCGTAGAAATGTATTTTCCTGCTTTTAATATCTGCTGGACTGGGTAATTCTCGTTGGTCTCTTAAAAGAATTGGGTGAGGATTCTGACACCATAGTGCCACTCACAACTAATTTATTTTTTGTAGCTTTTATTTATGTTTTGTGTTTTATGCGCATGTTGACGCTTGTTTGTGTCTGACTGAGGCAAAGGAGGAAGTGACTAGGAAGGCAGGCGACCATCTACAGGCAGGAGTCCGCTCATTCTAGGATACTGGTCTAAATAGAAGTACTTGTACGAATTTTGAATTTTGGTTCTTGTGTACGAAATTGTTCTAAAGATGTTCCTCATGAGAAGAAAATATAACAGGAAATGAAACTTAATACTAAATAACTACGGAACTATTGTGTGATGAACACAAAAAAAACAGAAATGTGCATTACAGGCCTTTCAGATATACATTAATGTCGCAGGGGAATTAAAAGTGCAGCCGAACATGGAGTATTTCGAATTATTCAATATGTGTTTGTCCCACTTCTGTCACCAAATAATGCAGTGTGAAAAATGCGCAGCCATATTGCGACTTTCCTAAAGCTATATACTGCTGTCTAGCCTCCTGAGCTATCTAGACCAATGCATCCATGCCATAAATAAATTGCTAATAAATTCTTTTCCATTGCATACTGACTTCATGATGTGATACACTGCATCAAAGTCAGCGGACGCAAATATATTGGGTTTTCTCTTTTAAAGTATGCTATTGTTTTATCTACGTCACTGCTAAATGGTGCTAGATACTTAACTGAAAGACGTGGAATATTGCGCTGTTACTTCATAATCAGATCACTATCCCAGCCAGCAACTATACATTACCAACAGCCCATAATCACATGGCACGTGCGTTTTTCCCACATGGGAGCTTAGTAGACTGCTAAACAGATACGTGAACCCTGTACATTTAAGTATGTCATCTACCCACTGTGCGTCGTCGTTCGACCGTAGTTTAGAAATATGCTTGTTTATTTTCAGTCCATCAGAAACCCGTGTGTAACTGCTGTGAAGGTTCCCGATGGTGTGGATTGGAAGTCTGTCATCGAATATACAAGAAAAACGTAAGAAATATATATTATTTTCTTCTACTACTGAACATAACTATTAATTTGCTTATGTAATTAATTAATAATTAACAATTGACTAATATTTCCTTTTGTAGATTTGCTAAAACTATTTAATACCTAGTAACGTTCACCTGGATTTTTGAAGATGTCTTGCTGTTGTGTATCATTATTATTGTTATTATTATTATTATTATTATTATTATTATTATTATTATTATTAAATGAAAGCCAGTGCTCATATTTTCGACGTCGGAATATAACTCATTATCGTTCCACGTTAGACTGATGTCTAAGCACATGAATTTATATGAGACAAACAACCAGATGACAACGTTGGACTGATGTCTAAGCACATGAATTTATATGAGACAAACAACCAGATGACAACGTTAGACTGATGTCTAAGCACATGAATTTATATGAGACAAATAACCAGATGACAACGTTGGACTGATGTCTAAGCACATGAATTTATACGAGACAAATAAACAGATGACAACATCCATGAACTAGAAATAAACGTTGCATCAGACAGTCCAAAATAAACAAAAATAGGAACAAGACATTAATAAAACAAATTAAAACATTTTTTCACACTTGTTTGGCCAAATAGTTCTAGCAATTTATATCTCGTAGTTCAGACAAATTGGAGTTTACTGTATAATGGTCTTGGGTGTAGAGGGAAATTCCTTCCTGCAATCAACCATATTTATTTATTCTGTTTTAATTTTAGTTAAGTTCAACACGGCAATAAATAGCATTCTGATTTTATATCAGTTTGCTTTGCTATAATTATTATTATTATTATTATTATTATTATTATTATTATTATTATTATTATTATTAAGGTACCGGGTTGAAATAGGTGCAGGGCTTGGCGCCCTGGCGGGAAAGGTGTGGAGGATTGGTTTGATGGGCTACAACTGTACACCCGACAATGTCCGCCTTGTTTTGAGGGCACTGGAGGAGGGTTTGCGAATGACAAGGACCGCAAAACTATGATTGTTAAAGAAAGGACAACTTGGAAATGAGTTTCTCAATGAAGGACACTTATTAATTTAGTATTTATGGATTTTAGAGTTCTCATCAGAACGAGAGTTACAATTAAAATCGAGATGGGGATCATGTCATATGAATTTAAATTAGTTTACTTTTTAATTTATAAATTGCAAAGCTATACTGCAGATTGTAAATATTATTCGGCAATCGTTTAAATATGGAGCTATTCTAATTTTCAAATTATATTAGATTATCTTTGTGATTTTTGCTGTTATAATTGAGCTCGGGGTTTCACTATATTCAGATAAACATACCAGTGTTTTCTCTGTAGTCTTGATTGTTTTGTTCTCTTTGCTAATATTAAGCATGTAGTATATCTTTGCCCATTGCAGTGAAATCAGTGCTTAATAAACAGTTGATGTTCCCAAGAATTTTCATTTTTACAAGCATATAAAATTGTATTGTGCCGAATTTGTCTATGTTTGTACTTTAAATAGATTATTTAAAAGATACATGTTACCACTTGAATAACATTGTGAATTCTTTTAAACCCCATGAATCATAGCCACAAACTAGGATTCACATAAGAACCATCACTATCATTTAGAACAAAACATAACCGATCTGAGGAGATCAACGACGTTATTTCCAGTAGTGGTGGTGGTTATAGGAGTATTAACATCAGTAGTAGACGTATAGCGGTGTCCGAACTTCGTGTTACTTACTTGACCTCCAGACTGGTGTGAACCATTAAGTCTGTCGGTATCATTCTGACAGGTATCATCCTGACATATCGTCGTGACTGTTATCATTCTGTCTGGTATCATCCTGACTGATATCATTCTGACTGATATCATCCTGACTGGTATAATTCTGACTGATATCATCCTGACTGGTATCATCCTGACTGGTTCCATCCTGACTGGTATCATCCTGACTGGCAACATCCTGACTGGTATCATCCTGACTGGTATCATGCTGACTGGTTCCATCCTGACTGGTATCATCCTGACTGGCAACATCCTGACTGGTATCATGCTGACTGGTTCCATCCTGACTGGTATCATCCTGACTGGTATCATGCTGACTTGTATCATCCTGACTGGTTCCATCCTGATTGGTATCATGCTGTCTCATATCATCCTGCCTAGTTCCATCCTGACTGGTATAATCCTGAATGGTAACATCCTGACTGGTATCATGCTGACTGGTATTATCCGGACTGGTTCCATCCCGATTGGTATCATGCTGACTGGTTTCATCCTGACTGGTTCCATCCTGATTTGATTCATCCTGACTGGTATCATTCTGACTGATATCATCCTGACTGGTATCATACTTACTGGTACAAAAAGAGCCCATCAGATTTATTTTGTTTCACCACTTTACAGTAGCATTTAGAGTGTTAGTAGCAGTATCAGTTCTTGTTATGGATTTGATGTTGTTATGTTTTTATTTGGATGATGGTGGTGAAACTAACGATTTATTGAGGTCATAATTATCATCATGTTGTGTTGGTAGTAGCTCCAGTTGTTGTCAACCGTGTTGCTTTTACAAAGAGCAATGCAAAGGAATTTCATATAAAAATCCTAAAAGGGTGCATGCTTTCCACAAGTATGCTTTATAAAAAAATATCTTTATCACAAAAGGGTGTTCTAATAGAGGATCTGCTTAACAATTCTTACCGGCACACTACTTATTAAGTGACGTATTCATAAAGCGTACTGAGCCATATGGTAGTTATGCTATAATGTCCCTTCCAGAAGCATGGTATCTACCCTATTTATTATAGACAAGATCTCCAAGTTCACCATTCTGGGGTTAAATTCAAGCATGACTTGCTGCTCAGTGTCATAATAATAACTGGAAGAGAACGCTAAAATGACGGACCTGCTGACCTTGTTTGCCTGTATTAGATTGGGCGAAGATGTTGAAATAAACTTTACGAATATGGTGACTACAGATTTTAATCATTTATATTTTCTTGCCAAAACAATTTTCTTGCTGAAGAAAATTGGACAGATGTCATTCATTTATACATCAATGTATTTATAGGATTTCAATAACATAGCATTGCAATTCTCACGATATAGTTTGAAATGAAAGTTACATTGCAAAATTTGTCCGGTTATAATAAAAATATAAGTAAAATTGAAAATGAATTTCATATATCAGTTTATAATTTAGAGATTTTGGAAGTGCGAGATGGCAGATGTTTGCCAGGTGAAAGTGAGAGAGTCTATATCAGACCTTTAGAAATAGAAAGGTAAATACATGTTGGCGTGTTAATTATATTTGACATTCTATTTGAATATGCCCGTCATAATAACTGGTGATAATTACCTTGCAATGAAAAGGTTTCTTCTTTAAATACATTACCCAATCACCCTGTCCGAGCGCCATATAAGTCAGCAGACAACATTTATCTTCTTTTAGCAAAAAGAGTATTTTGGAGGACTGGATTTGCGATGTAGTAGTAATTCTCCTAAGGTATTGTGATTGGGTTATTCTTGAAGGAACAAATTTTACTAGGAAATACTGGTTTTTTAAAATTGTTGGCATCACGAATCAAATTAAAAACTGAATCTCTCCCAAAAGTGGCTGAACATGTTCATGCATAAGAGCAATTATCAAAAGAATCAAGATTATTTAGATACTTCCAGGAATACTATCTGATATAAACTCATTAGTAAAATTAAATCGCGCCATACGAGGGGTATACCCCTTAGAAATTACAGCATTATTGACGATATACAAGAGCTTAAAGGTTATAGTTAAGTCCAAATGTATCAAATTCAAACTGAATTACAGTGGTATTCCAAATGTATCAAATTCAAACTGAATTACAGTGGTATTCCAATTATCAAATTCAATCTGAATTCCATTGGTATTCCAAATGTATCAAATTCAAACTGAATTACAGTGGTATTCCAAATTATCAAATTCAAACTGAATTACAGTGGTATTCCAAACGTATCAAATTCAAACTGTATTACAGTGGTATTCCAAATGTATCAAATTCAAACTGAATTACAATGGTATTCCAAATGTATCAAATTCAAACTGAATTACAATGGTATTCCAAATGTATCAAATTCAAATTGAATTACAGTGGTATTCCAAGATATCAAATTCAAACTGAATTAAAGTGGTATTCAAAATGTATCAAATTCAAACTGAATTACAGTGGTATTCCAAATGTATCAAATTCAAACTGAATTACAGTGGTATTCCAAATGTATCAAATTCAAACTGAATTACAGTGGTATTCCAAATTATCAAATTCAAACTGAATTACAGTGGTATTCCAAATGTATCAAATTCAAACTGAATTACAGTGGTATTCCAAATTATCAAATTCAAACTGAATTACAGTGGTATTTCAAATGTATCAAATTCAAACTGAATTACAATGGTATTCCAAATGTATCAAATTCAAACTGAATTACAATGGTATTCCAAATGTATCAAATTCAAATTGAATTACAGTGGTATTCCAAGATATCAAATTCAAACTGAATTAAAGTGGTATTCAAAATGTATCAAATTCAAACTGAATTACAGTGGTATTCCAAATGTATCAAATTCAAACTGAATTACAGTGGTATTCCAAATGTATCAAATTCAAACTGAATTACAGTGGTATTCCAAATGTATCAAACTCAAACTGAATTACAGTGGTATTCCAAATTATCAAATTCAAACTGAATTACAGTGGTATTCCAAATGTATCAAATTCAAACTGAATTACAGTGGTATTCCAAATTATCAAATTCAAACTGAATTACAGTGGTATTCCAAATGTATCAAATTCAAACTGAATTACAGTGGTATTGCAAATTATCAAATTCAAACTGAATTACAGTGGTATTCCAAATGTATCAAATTCAAACTGAATTACAGTGGTATTCCAAATTATCAAATTCAAATTTAATTACAGTGGTATTCCAAATGTATCAAATTCAAACTGAATTACAGTGGTATTCCAAATGTATCAAATTCAAACAGAATTACAGTGGTATTCCAAATGTATCAAATTCAAACTGAATTACAGTGGTATTCCAAATTATCAAATTCAAACTGAATTACAGTGGTATTCCAAATGTATCAAATTCAAACTCAATTACAGTGGTATTCCAAATTATCAAATTCAAATTGAATTACAGTGGTATTCAAAATGTATCAAATTCAAACTGAATTACAGTGGTATTCCAAATGTATCAAATTCAAACTGAATTACAGTGGTATTCCAAATGTATCAAATTAAAACTGAATTACAGTGGTATTCCAAATTATCAAATTCAAACTGAATTACAGTGGTATTCCAAATGTATCAAATTCAAACTGAATTGCAGTGGTATTCCAAATTATCAAATTCAAACTCAATTACAGTGGTATTCCAAATGTATCAAATTCCAACTGAATTACAGTGGTATTCCAAATTATCAAATTCAAACTGAATTACAGTGGTATTCCAAATTATCAAATTCAAACTGAATTACAGTGGTATTCCAAATGTATCAAATTCAAACTGAATTACAGTGGTATTCCAAATGTATCAGATTCAAAGTGAATTACAGTGGTATTCCAAATGTATCAGATTCAAACTGAATTACAGTGGTATTCCAAATGTATCAAATTCAAACTGAATTACAGTGGTATTCCAAATGTATCAAATTCAAACTGAATTACAGTGGTATTCCAAATTATCAAATTCAAACTGAATTACAGTGGTATTCCAAATGTATCAAATTCAAACTGAATTACAGTGGTATTCCAAATGTATCAAATTCAAACTGAATTACAGTGGTATTCCAAATTATCAAATTCAAATTGAATTACAGTGGTGTTCCAAATGTATCAAATTCAAACAGAATTACAGTGGTGTTCCAAATTATCAAATTCAAACAGAATTACAGTGTTATTCCAAATGTATCAAATTCAAACTGAATTACAGTGGTATTCCAAATGTATCAAATTCAAACTGAATTACAGTGGTATTCCAAATATATCAAATTCAAACTGAATTACAGTGGTATTCCAAATTATCAAATTCAAACTGAATTACAGTGGTATTCCAAATGTATCAAATTCAAACTGAATTACAGTAGTATTCCAAATTATCAAATTCAAACTGAATTACAGTGGTATTCCAAATTATCAAATTCAAACTGAATTACAGTGGTATTCAAAATGTATCAAATTCAAACTGAATTACAGTGGTATTCCAAATGTATCAAATTCAAACTGAATTACAGTGGTATTCCAAATGTATCAAATTCAAACTGAGTTACAGTGGTATTCCAAATTATCAAATTCAAACTGAATTACAGTGGTATTCCAAATGTATCAAATTCAAACTGAATTACAGTGGTATTCCAAATGTATCAAATTCAAACTGAATTGCAGTGGTATTCCAAATTATCAAATTCAAACTCAATTACAGTTGTATTCCAAACGTATCAAATTCAAACTGAATTACAGTGGTATTCCAAATGTATCAAATTCAAACTGAATTACAGTGGTATTCCAAATTATCAAATTCAAACTGAATTACAGTGGTATTCCAAATTATCAAATTCAAACTGAATTACAGTGGTATTCCAAATGTATCAAATTCAAACTGAATTACAGTGGTGTTCCAAATGTATCAGATTCAAAGTGAATTACAGTGGTATTCCAAATGTATCAGATTCAAACTGAATTACAGTGGTATTCCAAATGTATCAAATTCAAACTGAATTACAGTGGTATTCCAAATGTATCAAATTCAAACTGAATTACAGTGGTATTCGAAATGTATCATATTCAAACTGAATTGCAGTGGTATTCCAAATTATCAAATTCAAACTCAATTACAGTTGTATTCCAAATGTATCAAATTCAAACTGAATTACAGTGGTATTCCAAATGTATCAAATTCAAACTGAATTACAGTGGTATTCCAAATTATCAAATTCAAACTGAATTACAGTGGTATTCCAAATTATCAAATTCAAACTGAATTACAGTGGTATTCCAAATGTATCAAATTCAAACTGAATTACAGTGGTGTTCCAAATGTATCAGATTCAAAGTGAATTACAGTGGTATTCCAAATGTATCAGATTCAAACTGAATTGCAGTGGTATTCCAAATTATCAAATTCAAACTCAATTACAGTTGTATTCCAAATGTATCAAATTCAAACTGAATTACAGTGGTATTCTAAATGTATCAAATTCAAACTGAATTACAGTGGTATTCCAAATTATCAAATTCAAACTGAATTACAGTGGTATTCCAAATTATCAAATTCAAACTGAATTACAGTGGTATTCCAAATGTATCAAATTCAAACTGAATTACAGTGGTATTCCAAATTATCAAATTCAAACTGAATTACAGTGGTATTCCAAATGTATCAAATTCAAACTGAATTACAGTGGTATTCCAAATTATCAAATTCAAACAGAATTAAAGTGGTATTCCAAATGTATCAAATTCAAACTGAATTACAGTGGTATTCCAAATGTATCAAATTCAAACTGAATTACAGTGGTATTCCAAATTATCAAATTCAAACTGAATTACAGTGGTATTCCAAATTAGTTCCAATACTGAATGTATTGATATGCCTTTAGTCTTGAACATGGGAATGTATCATGGCTTTGATTGTGACGACATTCTAAAACTGACAATAATATAGTTTTTAAAATAATGTCCTTGTCTTAATTCCCAATGATTACCAGCTAGTGTCTCTGTCCATGAATATTGAGTTCTTTGTATTGCCAGTGACTAAATTATATGAATAAATAAATTACAGCCCAAATCAAATACTGAACAGAGCAATGATTATGCTTCAATGTGTTAATGCATGAATTAATAATTTCAAAATAAACAAGATTATATATAACAGCTAAAATACAAAGAATAACCAGGATGTTGGGCAAACGTTCCTTTCCGGAACAATCCAAGCTATAATCTGGCAAGGCCTGTTAATAAAATTATCATAAAGAATATGATAAGCAGAATGTCGTTGACGCAGACCCATATAATGATCTCAATATTTAACCTAAACTCTGATATTTATTGTCCTACTAAGAACTGTAAAGACAGAGCCAAGAAAATGAAAAACTAATCGACTTTTTAGTTTGATAATACTGAACAAATAGCAATGATTCCAAATTTTAAAAAAAGACAATGTTTCCTTCGTCTTTAGTTTCATTTTAGTTACTGACAGTAGAGTTGCAATGAATTATTTAGCTGTTGTTATTAGTTTTAAATTTTGTTTATTTCATTACATGTTTTTGTAATGCAACATTATTCGCTGGACTTGACCTTGTCCAAAACTGATTTCATTTCTGCTTGACCTGATTGACTTTTTAAATTTGTTTTACTTCATTAATGTGAACAACATAGGTTAGCTTCATTATACTATGTGTGTATGAGCTTAATAATTAAATTATTAGTCAGTTAAACAACAACTAGTAAATATGTTGATCAAGTTTAGTACCTGTTAGTTATTTAACTAAAAATGTGATTCTTATGTGAAAATGGAGACCTCCCGATGAAGCTGCTGTGACGAGTGGTCGGTGAACTATGAAATTGTAGTTCCAAAATCGTACAGACAGGATGCTCTTAGTCTGCCATGAAACTCCTTTGGCTGATCATTTACGGATTAATACAACTTATTACAAGATCTTGAATCACTTTTATTGGCAAAAACTTAAGTGATGTTTTTAAATACTGCAGATCTTATCATACTTGTGAATTTTAATGAAAAACAAACAAGAAGAAACATAAAGCTCATCTGAAACTCATTCCTGTATTCGAAGAACCATTTCGCAGAATAATGGTAGATTGTGTGGGTCGCGTAGTGTACCTAAACCTAGTCAGATAACCAGTACTTATTGACCATAATATGTGCGTCAACAAGATTCCCAGTGGCAATTCCTTTGAGGAATATTACAAATCAAACCATAGTAAAAGCTTTGATAAAGCTTTTTACTCAATTTGGCCTTAACAAATCTGACCAATCTGGTCAAGGGTCATATTTTATGTCTGTAATTTCCAACCAGTTATGCTTGAAATAAGCATTCAGCATTTCAAGTCAAAAGTGAAATTATGGTTTGACAGAACTACAGTGGAGAAACTTCTGGTGATCAGGATCTGTCTCTATTGCTCATTCTTCAAAATTGTATTTAGATTAGTTATTACGACCCTGACAAAGTTAAGAAGAAAATAAATGAGTTAAGTTATAATAATAGTAATCCTGGGAGGTAAAGACATTAAAGGATTACCTGTATGTTGTGAGAGATAGCCAGGTTAATCATGAAATTAATTTAAATGTACCTGTCCCACTCATTGAGGATTTAAGTTAAAAAATGTAATCAGATTCTATCTTCGGAATTCAGAAATTATGAATTATCTGGACCACGTTCATATTTACAACAACTAGAAATGAATGAACTTAAACGGTTATTACTTGAATATGAGAACTTATGACCAGATGTTCCTACAAGAACAAAGAAAATCTACCATGACGTTGAAATTGCAAATCCCACACCTGTAAAACAATATCCGTACAGGATGATCACTTTCAAACAGAAATGCTTGAAAACAAAATCTGTATTTGCTGGAGAATGAAATAACTGTTACTTGAAATGTACACAACGATATTCAATGCACAGACTCCCAACAGCAATGAGGCAGGAATTGGTATCAAAAAGGACCTGCACTGTTGTAGGGTACAACAGCAGAATCCCAGAATAACGAAAATCCCGATAATGGTGAATTAAATCCCAGTACAATTTAATTAAAATGTATTGTATGTTCAAAAGACACGAACGACACAGACGCGAATTTGAAAAATGACAAAACGTTTACAAAAGTCGCTATATCTTTTAAGAAGAACTATCAATGTATGCAGGCCCGCACCTAGGAAATTCTGGGCCCCAGGCAGCTGACAGAGTTCGGGCCCCTTTCGTGTTTCAAATATGTGCGTATATTTTAAAATTCGAAAAAGGGCGGTCCCCTATCTAGCTCGGGCCCCTGACAAATGCCATGGTTGTCCCCCCCCCCCCCTCCTAGGTGCGGGCCTGATGTATGGCTGCATTTGTATGCAAATCACCGATAACAAATATAAATCAGCGGTGGACTAATAAGTTTACAAGTATGCAATCCGCACACCAGTTTTCAAAAAGTCATGATACTGTCATTATAGTAACGGCAGCGTCCTCTCACTTGCGCTTAGTACGTCCAATGTGACAGAAATGCATTTTCATGCACGCCATTCCCCTGAAACACTCGAATGGTATCGGAATGTTTCCTCTCATACTGAACATTACTCTGTATTTAAGCCAACACATATGTATAAGCTGCATACAAAATATAATACTTATGCCAGCTTCACGGTCCACCTATGGTAACCACACCCACAATGCCATAATAAAAGAAGGAAACATGGCCAAAGGATACGTTGCTTAGAGACTACAACGATAGTCGAAATTAAGCTTATTATTTCAAGATTCTATTATATTTGACTCGTATCAATGCTGGATACTTTACGCGTTTCTTTCCATGACGTTCTACAACTAGAAATATATACAATTAGATAACTGTAAGCCGATAAATCAGCCCCTCACCCGTTATGCTGTTGATTTCGTTTCGGGCTAGGGGCTGAAATCACCTATTCATTAAAAGCTGATATTATTCGCTGCCAATTTTAGTTGCACATATCGGTGTATATTTTACACACGTCCCGGTATTTCTCGTGGCTGTGGAGCTACCGTCGACTTAAGGGTTCGTTTGATGACATGAGCATTATATTTCAGGAACAGACTATATAAAATCCCACGTGGAATAGCACAAACATGTCTTGAGGCCATTTGTAATTTCGCGCTAAATATGGCTGTTATTAATTACCCGTTGTGTCTAAGACTGTTGCGGAATGATTTTCAAAGTTTCACATTGTAATGAACAGCTTACACCAGGCCCACATATCGTCAATCAATATCAACACAGACTTGCGGGATTGATTTATCGGACAAATGTATATTTTGCAATCTTGTCGAATTAATTTGGAATTTGTCCAATATTTAGGCAAAATTAATTATATTGTAGAAAATTTTCGCATATATATATATATATATATATATATATATATATATATATATATATATATATATATATATGTGTGTGTGTGTGTGTGTGACTTACCACAACACAGTTTACTTTTCTCTGTAACTCGATAAAAACATTTGTCTTCTTCTTTCATTGTTGGTTGGATCAATGTCTCTCTTCAGAATTTGTGATATGAAACAAATTTCAAACCCTGGTAGGGTCCGACCGTCGTGTTTCGTTAATGACTATCAGTCCTGATCTACTTCCTGATTTTATTCTTACCCCAGTGAATTCACACATTTGAAATACGACATTAATTGGTAAGATCTCATTGCCGACAACAAACTGAATTACAGTTAAACCTCTGCATTCTTATTAACAAAGATGGAAACTTTAGTTCTTTTGAATCCTTACTCGACAGTATTACAGGTGCTCAAAAGCATAAATTTTCAAAATATTAAATTTGCTTTCGTTTTCTTTGTTTGATCGGTATTGTCGAAATATACTGAAATTAAGGTCATGTTCAACTTAATAAAGCTAGAAATCGCTATTCAAGAGGCAACACTTACACTAACGTAGGGGTTTCCTGGTCTAAAAATAGAGCTGACTAAGCTAATAGCACGAGACAAATCAAACGAGTGATTACGGCATTAAAGTGGATGATGATGTTTGCGCGTTAGTTTACGTAATAATAAAATGGAACGAAACAGTTTGAAATCATAAAAAATATTCTTTCCTTTAAGAATAGCAGTTGTAATATGCTGTTTTAGAGCAGTTTGGTTGTGTAACATGATGATTGGGGCCATCTCAAAGTATCACGGATTAAAAGTACACGTTGTAACGTCTCTCTCTGTCTCTCTCTCTCTCTCTCTTGTAAATTAATGAATTGATGAGCCCACTCTATATTCTTATTTATATGTGGCATAAACATATATTCATGCCTATTTCAAACACATTGCAAATGTTAATATTAAATAAGTGAAGTTTTATCTTGAAAGTAGTATAGTGTGGCTCTTTGGCGTCAATGGACAAATACAAGGCAGACCCTCCCACCCCGAGCTGTTTGGCGTCAAGGTCTTAAAAACCAGCTGGGGATGTTTGGCGTCAAGGGGAACATGGGGACTATTGGGGCTGAAAAGCATCAAGGGAAAGTGGAATATAGGTTAGGTTTTGTATAAGAACAATGATTGGAAGAGGTGAGGTGACGTCACCATAATGAAGATTTGTAACAATCAATGTTGCAGCAATGGTAGGAACAGATGTGTACCAGTTTGACCACAGTGGGGAGCAGATATATACTCCCAATATTTGTAGAGTGATATAACACATACTGCAATAATACACAAGGAAAACCATTTCACATAATTTGTGTTAGTTGAGGCAATGTAAGCAAATCTTTTCGAGACCTATGAGTGGATTGATGGGTTATTGGGGAGATGGCTGTAGGCTTCATCGTTGATGGATGAAGGGTTATTAAGGACGCTGGCAAAGTGTTCATCCCAACATTGAAGAATCTTCTCTTTGTCAGTAATTCGTGTCTTTCTGTCTGCGCTGAGAGGGGGGATGATATAGAGAACGCAGGTACATTTCATTCATGGCGTTCTAAAAGTTCTTCATGTGATGCCTGTCTGGGAAGCACTGGATCTCATCAGTTGTTGATCAGCCATTTGTCTCGCACCTGAGTTAGACGTAGTTTTTGCTGTACAGTTATGCGAATACAGTACGCATCTTTCCTGAAGGTTTACTTTGGGTTGTTGATGTAGTTTTGGTGTAGGCGTGTTTCTCATTCAGCAACTGCTTGATCTCATCACAGTTCTCATCAGATCAGACTTTTTGCTTTCTGAATGAGGTTCATAGGATTTCCGAAGCTGTGCTGTAGACTATTTCTCTGAATGCCGACCAGTCGGTCTCTATATTCTGATTGTCGAAAGGGTGGATTTCAGACGTTCTTCCATGGCATGTACGAGAGACTATTTGGTACTGGCACGTGCCAGCTTGGTGATGTGTAGTTGTTTAGGAGCTTTCTTTCCAGTGAGGTTCTTTTGGGTTGAATGCGGATGTTGCGCTTGGTGATGATGAGGCGGTAGTCTGTTCAGCAGTCGGCGCCTCTACAGGGACTTGGCCCATGCACTCGCACATCCTGTCTGTCCTGCTTCATGACAATGACGTAGTCGATTAGATTAAATTGCTTAGAGCGAGGATGCATCCATGACTTCCAGTTTCGGGTAGGGAGGCGGAAGACTATTTGCTATTAGCAGCTTATGCTCGGTCAAGTCTTGAGCAAACGGAGACCATTACTGTTACAGTGAACTATTGTCCTAGCACTCCATCACAGGCAACGTGATCACAGACTACTCTTGCACTTGCACCGAATTCACTAAGAATGACGAGCATATCAGCCATTATAACTTCAGCAATGAATGAGTGAAGATCCTCATAGAACTTGACATTCACTAAATTTGGGTTGATCGTGGTTTCAGCGTAGAAACTGATGAAGGTACATTGCTTTCTTCCAGACAGGAGGAGGAGTTTTATGGATCATATGTCTGTCGTTTACTCATTTAGGAGTTCCAGCCAATTTGCCAATCAATGTTGTCTTCCCTGCAAAGCTGACACCAGCCTCGCGGCGCTCTTCACTTCATCGGTCGCTCCAAAAGAACATGTAACCGAGGTCCCTTTAAACACTTCGCCGTCTCCTGCAAGCCGGGTTTTGTTCAAGGCAGCAATGTCCACATTGTATCTGGCGAGTTCCTTTGCTATTAGGGCGGTTCTCCTCTGGGGTCTTTCCACATCGTCTCTGTCGGGTAAGGTGCGGTCAAACATGCACAAATTGTGAGAGGAACCCTCCTCATGTTCTTCTTTGTATTTGAATCGTTGGAGTATGGGCATCGGTCAGCCGTGGTACAATGGCTAGGGAGGGTAGTGTTATGCAATGTTTAGGGCACCTTTTCTAGCCCCCGTCCTCATGCCAGGAGATGAACAGTTCATTCCTGAAGAGGGCTGCTCAGTCGCTTAGGGGGCTGCTGCACTCCACTTCTGCTCCATGTCAGTGGTGAACGGCCCTAATGCCCTGAGCCGCCAGCGTACAGGTTTGTATCTTCGGCTACCAGTGTACCCACACCTGCCGCTTCGTAGACCACATGACCTTAGTGGGTGATCAAATGTGATGGGTGGATGACAAGAGTGACTTGCGCGGTTAATTTCTTTTAAGTGATGAAGAGTTACGCAGTTCGTCGATCTCATTGTCTCGCCCAAAACCACCCGTGTTCAGCAGCATGACAATGTCGAGACGGTCGGAGACGGAGTTGAGTGCAATGGATGACAAAGTCGTCCTACGTGTCTCGTCGAGCTCTTAGCGCTCCACGGCACTATGTTGGGAATCGCCTGCTCGTCCGCTGGTTACTCCGCTAAGGCTGCCGAATCCAGTGTTCAAAGGCTAGGTGGACAAAGCCTAACCCATCAAAGGGTTTAGACTCGTCGGCTAACCTCAGCCTGGTTTAGCCGGCCAGTCGAGGTCTTTTTTACGGGATGTGGCCGCTGTGCCTGCCACAGTTTCATGAAACGATAGATGAGAACTGAGTGCCAAAAGGGGACCAAACGTTGGCGAGCTACCCACGAAGGAGTGCGTCTGCTTTCCCCAACCAGAGGTGCTAACCCTCCCCGAATACCCCAATCACCCAGCTTACACTTAAAATATGAAAGATATCGATTACTTTTATTATCCGAGGTCCTAGGTAAAGGTAATTAAAATACTATTGTTTCTGCACAGCCAATAAATATAGGTCTAGATCGTATACATTGAACAAAGTTCATGATCGATGTGACCTATTTTTTAATAAAAAAATAATTGAAAATCTGCCATTATTCTATACACCATCTTTGCTTCTACTACTACGACTATAGTCATTCCAGCTGGAAAGTTATTTGTACAAAGTTTGTATCTGGCATAATAAAGCACTTTTTCATAAAATATTATACATAAGACACCCTTTACCAGCCACCTGTCATCAAACTCTAATGTCTACCAAAAAGGTTCGATACTATTAGATTTATCGGTTTTAAATCAAACATGCTCCAAAGCGGTGGTGACATTGAAAAGAATGAAAACCATTTGGGAAAATTATAAGTTCAATGCAAACTGTAGTCGGACAGTGGCATCCAGCTTAATAATCTAAAACAATTATAATAAAACCCTGGATCGGACAGGTTTGGTAAAGGATCAATAATTTTCTTCCAATTTAATGATAAGATGAAGTATCGGAATTAGCTTGGTACAATGAAAATGGAATTATGACGCATTGGAACAGTAATTCTAGGAAGCACTTAATTAAAAAAGTAACTTTTATTCTTACGGTGGAAATAGGGTGGGTAATATAGAGGATCAAATTTATAATGATGACTCTAGGAAGTCTTCTGTTATCCAAAGCTACATATTTAATGATGTACTCTCTTTCACTTTTTACGTAATGGTTATAACATCATTTCCAATCATTTGTATGAATATAACCACATAGTGTTAGGGAAGCATGAATTCTTTAATGGTGTTATAACAATTAAATGTTGTTTATTTCTAGATCAAAACTGAGTGAAAAATGTCAAGTTGCCACCTTCTATAGTTTCTAGAAGTGTATCCTCAATTTTTGGCACATATTTTACAAAATAGCCTACGCACCACGTTTCACACTTTTCTAAAAAATACTCCATCGAAATGCAGATAAGCAGATCAGTAATTGCAGAGATTCACATCTGTCTAAAGCGTGAATTATTATTTATTCACCGTAGACACGCTTATCGGAAAGTCTCGCGAGATGATTTGCCTTGAATGCAACGTCTGTCTTGTTTCATGAACTGATTCCATCGTGTCAAATGTCCATTTGTATCACTGGAAGCGTTCATTATATTCTTTATGACGAGTAGAAAATTAAATTAGTGTTTCAAACGCACAACTGGATTCGGCTGAATAATATCAGTTAAAACATACAAATAAATAAAAACTTATGTATTTATGAGCAGCTTGATATATGAAAGGAATGTTTAGTGTGCTGCATTACGCCAAGGAATGGATCAGTAACATGACGTTTACAAATAAAATCATCTAGAGAGGCCATTGACTTAATTTAAGGTATAGTCTAGTCATCCCTGAGCTTGGACTTGTTTGTCTAATTAATGGAGGCATCTGAGTCCATTTGTAATGGCAAACTGAAGACTGTTGCTAAGTTGATCTCTACGACTGCTACACAAAGCAACCGCCTTCATAAATACATTGTATTTTACAACTCGTGACATTTCTGATTTCTAAGCTAGATCTATACGGGCATCGTTCGGTCGGGAGTAAGCCAACGTCATCCAGATTCTCAGATGTTGGTTAGAGACGACCTTTGTATAATGTACACCTAGACGAGTTTTCATACAAGCGGGCTCAGTTTGACCTACTGGGACGCAACGAAACGTTAAATTGCAACATAAACCTAGCGCTGTGACCATAAAGTTACAATATTTGCGTTAGTGTTTTTTTGTGTTTGGTTACACGTTTCTTGTCCTCATAAATGTACACCATACCTATATCAAAAGTGATTTGCAACTGTGTTGACATTGAGCTGTTTGGAAGCTATTGAAATAAGGGATCTAAATGCATCACATCCATCATTTGGTAGAATTAATCAGGTTTTACAGTGGTATCGCATCAATCATTTGGTTGAATTAGTCAGGTTTTACAGTGGTATATTATATTCTTTCTGTGCACATACTTTCCCCGAAAACATAGGAAACACTAAACCTCAATTTGTGCAATGTACTAAACATTAGCGAGCAAAACCTATGTACATATATCAACAATTGTATGCATACACGTAAAAGAACATGTTTTGGTCAATGCCATCACATGAACGATTCCATTTATGGTTAGCAACAGTCGACGATGTCTGTGAGCAGAGATGTTGCCTGAATATTTAAGACTTAAATAATCTGAGGTTCAGGAACTCACCTCAGTGGCTTTATTGACAGATAGAAGCAGATTTTTTTTATGACAGAATGAGTATTATAAACATTAGCATAGTATGGCTACGGAATGTTGCCCATCGTGCATACTTTGGATGACTGTGACGCAATGTCATTTCCTGTAAAAGTATAATAGCAACGATCCTCACCAGAACACACTAGTATATGCAAGATTAAATGCATGTACATACTCTCTTGTTTTCTTGGTATAGAGCTTTTGTCGCATTACAAATCTGTATATTTCATCTATTTTTCCAAATGATTCCAATGCGAGTGCGTTTGTTTTTGAGCCGTTTCAACAAGCTAGCTATGAAGTGTCCTGATTAAAAGCCATATTCTAATTGGAAGCAATGGAATGCAGTCAATTAAAAACCTTTACAATGATTGATGCATTCACATTCACATAAATTGTTTCTCAGAGATTAAAGAATTAATTGGAATGTACACAAAAATTAATCACGAATACATAAGTAAATTGGCACGACAAGTGCTTAAGGTTTGTCATTAATTTGTTTCGCACGGCAAGCGTATCTTAACAGAAAGAACTTGATAAGCCCCAGAACCAGTGGAGGCACCTTAAATAAACATAACATTTTAAAATAAAAGAAATAAATATGCACGTTCTATGGTGACAGAGTCAAAATAATGGCGACAACCCTAAACAGTTCATAAGTATGAAATATCCGACATGAACTCTGAATTTTGAATGCATTGATGTACAAAGTCTTGATGTAGCTTAACAATGTAATCCAGAATGTCTTTAACTGCATTCACAATAAACCCCAAATAGTGTCAAAAGGTCAAAGAGCTTTTGTAAATCCAATGAATAAGCTAAATAAATGACTCGTTTCAAAGTATTTGAACACAACTAAAAATTTTCATCAAAGATTCCCAAAGACTGATATCAGGAACAATGTTGATTACTTCATTTTTTATATTATAGGTACCGACTTGAATTATGTTGCAGAAGTATTGTATGTATAGAACTTAATCATCTGAATGGAAAATACACCAAACGGTCAACAAGTTTAGTCCTTGAACTTAGAAACAAGTAAACATAATTACAAAACTTAGGCTGTCAGTGAAGTTTCCAAAGGAAAACCAATGTACTAAAGTCAACTCGAAGTAAACATTCATAAAATGACAGTCACGTAGGCTCAAATATCTATCCTTAATCTAGGTATACTCTCAGCTAAGGTCAAATGCAGGAAACATAAAGTAGCAGGCTGAAGGGAAGTACGTGCTCTCGCTTACTTTTCCTAATTATCTCATAGTTTTGAATCATTTTTATTATAAACAGTGGGCTCCAACTTTTAGCTCAGCCATGAAATCAAAATTGGAAACGGAAAATTTCCTAATATTTTTTTTTTACCCTAATGAGGTAACTGTTTGTAAAACCTGTGTCATCTCCATCCACTATTTATAAGGTCAAGTTTAAATATTTCTAATAAATACAAGGCTAATCTAAGATGGCGACTACATATGTTTTCTGAGAAAAGAGACTCATTCGCATAACTATGGCAACCGTCTTATTACTCAAACTTACATTTGGTTTGAGACTCCAACAAGTGTTGGCAGTAGTAGTGACATTTGGGCGAGAAACAGGTTAGAAATTATAAATTGATGACACGGGCCGACCTGCAACTGTGCAACAAAGACGTCGCCATTTCATTTCGAGCCCTTTCATCAGCCTTCTACTTAATAGTCCCGAACTCTTGATATGTTATGTTCCATTTCTCTGGCAGCTCTTCGCTGTTTCTCCAAAGAAATCTGTTCCACAAGGCAGACAATATGTATATTTTGTATTCTTGTTCTATACAATTTATGTGTTTGTAAATATTAATATTGTTACCAAATGACTTCTAACCCAGCCACCAGAACAAGGTGACGTTGACATTTATGTGGTAACGTGATATTTCACTTACAGTGTTTGACCTCTTTGATTTACTTTAAGCAATCTTTGCCTCAACAATGCATCGATTTCGTGTAGCTCGTAATTGATTGGTTGAATCATCACAACTACTGGAGTATTATGCATAAATTTTAAGTTGACACATTACTTACGTTAACTGATCTTTGCAATGTATACAGTTATGAACAACCTGCAATATTGATACTTATGGAATGGCGATCTTTAAGGCAGGTTCTATGTGTAAAACGGATTGGAAACCTAATCTTTAACATAGCAACATGTGACCTTCGCTGAGTACTTCTCGTGCAGCTTGACAAAGTGAAGGGGTTCAGTCGAATTTATCCACCACCCCCAACCCTACCCACTGAGCATAACAATGCAATCCATACTTTCTTATATCGAATACAAAGCTTGTATCCTTGTAAAGTTTACTGACCTTTTTATAATACCGCTCCAGTGGCCGAAGTGTTTAGAAAGAACAGTAGTCTTGGACTCAGAAGGTCGCGGGTTAGAACCCCGTCTGAGTCATACCAAAAACTTCTACAAATGATATTTGCGCTGCCTCGCATGGCTCTCAGCATTAAGAGTTAATATTAAGACTGGTCGGCCTCGTGTAAGGATAAATGTGACAGTGGATATCTTGCTATATGGAATCGCATCACAATTAATACTTCCAATTCAGTACGAATGTAGTTCTCTTCTATTTATAGAACATTTTTTCCGCTCTCATTTTGGTGGTGATAGAAGAGTTATATTGATACATTTTTGGTAGGGATTTAAAGGTAATTGTTTATTCTTTAGAATATGAGCTCTGCTAGTGGTTGTCTGTGTGCATTTCGGCGACAGTGCACAGTGTGTAATTAGGCCTTAGAGATGATGCGTAAGTGAAATCTGTGTTCTGTTTACATGCTGTTCTGCTTACAGTGCAGCCACTCAAACAAATGCCGATCAACCCTTGACAAGAACTTCACCGTGAAGTAATTTTTGAAGGTATTTGAGATTAACATATGATTTGTATTGATTGTCACATAGTAGAAAGGTCAATACTGAGAAATATATGTAGAAAACATACAGTAAAATTAATTGTGACGTATGTCCATATACTGCGGCCTGATGCCCCAGTTTCAGAAATTGTGGTATTAGAGAGCAGAGTTGCCAGATCCGCGGTGTTTTCGCCCAATTGGGCTCCTTTCTAAAATTGGTTGCGGGACATTTTTCTAGATTGCGGGTTGCGGTTTTTTGGGCTCGTTTCTGATTTGTGTCGCCGTAATTTGGGTTGTATTAAATTACTACTAAATTCTCCCCATCCCATTTCAAATTGGCGCTAGTGACGATAATATCTATAAAAAAAATCTTAATGAATACATTATTCTGGATGCATCTCCATCGATGTTATCTGAGCAGCAGAGAGGGTGAACCCTACAACGTTTTTAGACAAAATTTGATTGAAATCCTAAAACGAGCCGTCCTATAATCTCATTTTAACCAAAAAAAGGGCGAACCCTACAACGTTTTGAAACAAAATTCGATTGAAATCCTTAAAACGATCCTTCCCTACAAAATCTCATTTTAACTAAAAAAAATGAAAACGGAGATTTTACGATTTTTTAATCAATTTTTTGATTGAAATCCTAAAACGAGCCGTCCTATAATCTCATTTTAACCAAAAAAAAATATCTCAGGGGCAAACCCTACAACGTTTTCAGACAAAAAATTGATTGAAATTTTAACGAGCCTTCCCTACGAAATCTCATTTTAACTAAAAAAATGAAAACGGAGACTTTTACGATTTTTTAATTAATTTTGGTCGCAACTTGTTGTCATTCACCCTCTCTGCTGCTATGGGTTAACAAAAAATAATAAATGATTTCAACCGAATATTTGATCCAGTCCTTAGGATCTCACAAACAGACTAATCGCTAACACCTCCTTTTGTAAATCAATCAGATTATTTGACTGGTCGGTGAGTTTGAAATTAATTCTGGTTAATGAATTATTATGGCATCGCATGTAGACAGGATTAATTGGGTTTTCAATAATTAGGAATCCTGGAGGAGCTGTTGGTGCAAACGAATAAAGAATACACCCCTGCTGAGCTTGATTTGATCGTTCGAGATTAATTTGATAGCTTCCTTCGATAACATCACATACTAAATTGAGCGCAATCACTGAGGATATATTTACGTTGAACGGAGCGATATGCCTACCACCACCATCTGGATCATTATTATGTTTGAGGATTTTTATTTCCTGTGATGCTGTTTTTTTCCATGCATCATGAATTATTTTAAAACCAACATCGATGGTGTCACTGAGAAGTTTTTTTAGTTCCGGTACGTTATATCCCGGTAGTTTGAATGTCGGAATATTATTCACGGGAAATTTATATTGTTTTGCAAATTCTGTTCTCGATAGGGGATTATCGTCATCTAATATATCCTGAATAATTTTTAGGTTAAATGTTTCCATATCGTCGATAATTTTATTGCATGTTTCTACGACGCTGATAAATTCATCTCGGGTGAGAGAGCCGGATTTAAGAGATATTAACAACAGCGATAAATCATTATTCATTGCTGTGAAATTTTTAACGATTTTAGGTTCGTCAACAAAATGATATCCCTCTATTCTACCCCCTGGCAACTCTCCTCCAGTTGATCGGTATCCGAGACCAAAGAAATCTATAGTAAACTCGTGATCTTTATAACTCCTTATTGGATTATCAGGTTTTATTCTGTCGGTGATATAATCAGTTTTTTGTGGTTCTGGTAAATCAACGGTTTTCCCCCCTGGTGGTAATTCAGGCCAACCTAACACTGTTCTTATTGAGCTTTGATATATATCTATGACGTATTCTTCTGAGTTTATCTCAATTGCGGATGATAGCGTTGGTTCATGAACCGTTATAGCGATTTTTGATTCTTTTCCAGTAATCGATTTTATTCTACGCGCGAATTCATCATTGATTTGTTCGATTTGGTATGACCCGGTTGGTATGGAAACAACTTTCCAGTCTGGGGTTCTGTCGTCTTTATTCTTATTTGCAAATACCAGTGAATTATTCGGTTGTTGACCACCAAATGATTTTGATCTGATATTAGGCCAACTGTGATACACTCGTAATTTTGCTAGCGCTATCTCCTTCACGGGGACTGGGCTAGGGAAATTCACACTAAACTCGGGTTCCGTTGATGTTATTGATATCATACTTGTTTGTACTGGGTTCGTGTTCTCCACTATTTGTTGAAGTAATTCCATCGGTGTTGTCATCGTTGCTATACTGTTGTTGTCGCTCTAATTTTGACACCGCGGAATCATAAATACTGACCATCACTGAGAACTCACACTTTGGTATGGTTGAGGTTATTGAGATCATTCTGGTTTTTGGGTTCGTGTTTTCTAATTCCATCGGTGTTGTCATTGTTATTATATTCATGTTGTTGCTCTAATTTCGATATCGCTGAATCAAAAATACTGACCATCGCTGAGAATTCACTATCTGATATAATTGTATTATCGAGTGACGACGATATCATCAGGGATAACTGCGAATATGCGGTTGATGCAATATGAAATTGAATTAAGTAATTCTGCAGTTTACTCTGGCTGCATGATGATATCTTTTTTGCTATCCCGGTTGATATACCCCCGATTGTAGCCACCGCAGAAATGCAAATTGGAACTACGACCGGGGCAATCATTGTAACCGATGCAAGTATTATTCCGGCGCCAGCGAGAACGCTTGACACCGAGTACACAATAACATCAATTGCGGTGATTCTTCGTCGGTATTTTTTTATTTTTATTTGATACTCCTCAGTGAGGGTTTTGAGTCTATTCTGAAATTCTCTGACCTGATCATAGCGACATTGCGTTGATGAAATCATTTTTATTTTAAAAACGCTAGCGTTTTCAATTGTGAAATCCAAACGATTTTCCTTTCAATTTAGTTATTTACTTAAATCCGCAACGAATTCCACATACCAGGTTGCTGAAACCCCAATCAAATTTTTATCAGTAGCTGTTATAGTGAACTTTTCAGTTGTATCCTTGTCGATGATCGTTGAAATCGTATTATTGACCCCGGATGAACTCGACGATGATATATTAAATTGAGTCAATGGTGTTACTAGTGTTAATCGATAAATACCCTTGACGGTTGCAGTGATATCTAATTTATTGTTTGTAGGTGTCCACGCAAATGATCCGTGTTGGATTGTATATACTATGTTGTTGGTTTTCTCATGAGGAATTTTTGTTTTTTCAATGATTGTTATCATCCTCGAAAAATCACCTTTGACGGCTTCGATGAAGTTTTTCGTCTCATCGATGAATTTTTTGATATCAGGGAGTTTTATTTCAATTTTATCTAACGGGGTTCCAATAAATTTATCCACGATATTTCTACGAAAAATTGAAAACTGTTTTCCGTTATCCTCAATTCTAGATTGAAGTGTTGTTAGTTCCAACACAGAATTTTTCAACTCATTGTCATGGGTATCAATCTTATCAGTGATCGTAGACACAAGTGCACCTGGTTTAAGTCGTCCGTCGCTGGAATACAACGCAATAGAGTTTTCAGTGGCGTCGCGCTGCCGTATCAAAATGTCATTCAATGACACATCACTGCTTTTCAATTTACCCTGTTTGTCCTGAAATACAACTATTTCGTTCGGGTCAACACTTGCTAAATTTAATGTCTCAGCTATTTCATCTTCAATTATTTTTTTTATATCCTTGATAGAATTAGGGGGTGCAGTGTCATCGGGTTTGGGTTTCAAAGATCTCCCCCAAATATCAATCATGTTATTGTAAAACTCTTTCTCTCTCTAAAAAGCGATTACTAGTGTATTCATTCACGACAACATGTGGTGGTTTTCCGCTTGGGTTACTCAAGGAGTTAGAAATAGCATCAAGGACATTTAATACTTCGCTGCCACATATTGGTGGGTCAATCATCGTTTGTGTTGGTAGCGTAGAATACCAAGTCTTCATTGGAAGGGTTTTTATATAACGCAAAAACTCTTTTGGTGGGGCTAATCCATATGAATCAAAATAGACAATCCCACGTGGATCAATAGCGTATGCAACCCAGTGAGTTCCAGGTCCGGTGCTGTTATCTAAATTAATGATTCCGGTTTCAACGCTGTTTGGTTGATGTGGTAATTGATCTTTCATAAAGACACCTCTGAAGTTTTTAATCGCTAGTTTTTTAGCAGCATCCATTAAATCAAAATTGGACATGGGAACCATCGAAGATTTGGGAACCATAGGTTCCTCAATTAATAAACCGGTCCTAGTCTTAGACCCTTTCCGCTGTACCACGAATACGGGGTTCCTGGTAGTCTTAGACCCAATCCGTGAACGGATCGTCCCTTTTTTTAATATCCTTTCCCAGTTGCCTTCTTTAGTGCCATTCCTGCTGCAGTACCAACGGCTCCTAACGCTGCCGCTTTAGCCACCGCTGGGGCTGCTGCTGCAATCAATGCTGGAATCGCAGCTAACAACGGAAATATACCGCCTGTTTTAATCATATTTTTGATAGCAGCCGCAGAGAGAGTAATCTGGACACCCTTTTTTGCTACTAGTGCATCATTGAAATGTTTCACCTGACGAGTTGTCAGCGATAGTTTATTTGCACCACCAGTCATTTGGTTGGGTTTCAACGTGATTGTGGTTCCACATTTTTTAGCTGATTCCGATTGCAATTTTTTTAATTGACCGGGAGTTAACGCAACACTAATAACACTATATGACATTATACATAATAGATTGATTCTAAATCGTTTACAATTTCAATTACATGTTTTCCACTGGTGCATCTACCACTCTCATTCTTCCACCAACACCTTCAAGTAGCATTGATTTGTCGCTGAGAATGACAGCAACCGCTCTATAATTCGGGATAAGGATAGGAGGTACCCCACCAACTGGTGGACCAGTCGGACGGGTTACACGGGCTCTAAAGTGTATATCAACGACAGATTGTCTTGTTAAATCAAGATGTTCCAGTGAGAAGTAATAAATCGGATAGAGGCTTTTAAAATCCAATTGTGATATTTGCAAACCAGTATCCACATTTTGATCACGTGACATATATGACAACAGGTTATGATACACGCGTGCAATATGATTCTGACCGTAATCAAGTTGTATATCCTCGGATGGTTCCTGCTGTCCGTTTATTCTCAGCGAGACTTCATTAACACCTAACTGATCAAATATCATATGGCTTCGTTCTTGATTACCAACTCGCGCATTATTCTGTAACGCTACAAATATATGACGTGGTGCTGAAACACCTTGTTTTGATGCCAGGTGCCATGTGAATGTACCATCAACACTGTCTTGTTTAATATCCGTGGTCACTGATAACCAACTTAACAACGACTTTCCTCCTTGGTCCATAAATGATAGTAGTCGTTGTTCTTCGGTGATTGATGGAGTTAACACTGGCATCCACAATGATAGTTTTGTTAAAATGACTTTACCGGGAGCAACCCCAGCATTACGCCAGATTGCATCATCATCAGTACCCTTTCGTACAAGCGCTACTGTGTGTTTAGCTCCATAAATAACTTTTCGGACGTTTCTACAGAATCCGAAAATATGATGCAGTGGAATCGCACATGAAAATCGTCGACGCTGCCCATGCAACGTTGCTACGCGTGTTGCAAATCCTAAATTGAGATTACCATTAACGCCTCCGAGAATATCAAACGCAGCTCCGGGTCTAGTTCGACGTTCTGGATTATCTGCTTCCTGTTGATCGGCTTCTGCATTATCTCTTGCTGTTAACACTTTAATGAATTGAAGGTGGTCAGCGTTATCAGAGGTATCCTTTGCAAACATCATAGACGGACCAGCCGATCTTGTATAATCATCAGAATATCTCGCTAACCCTATGATTGTTGTAGCCACATCAACTTCACGGTCAATGGATTCAATTTCTTTTCCATCAATGAGATATCTAGCGCTTTCAAATAACGCCATAATACCGTTATTAACAAAACCAACTCGGACATTTGCGTTATTGTCATATGGGGTATCAGCTGCAACATTTGTTACAAGTTCTCCTTCGATTTCGATAAATGCCTCACACGGTAGAAAATATTTACTGGTATCATGAACTTGAAGTTCAATTCGCGATCGGAGATCTGGTTGTACTGCGTGATAAGAATAAAATTGAAAATCGCGTACAGAATCATCTTTACGCACTGGGGCATCCATATCAAATGCTGGATCAGGTGACCTTTTGAACATTTTATTCTATTTATCAGAGTCTAAATCGCGATTTCCCATTTCATCGTCGTGTTTTTTTAAAGCCACTTCCTGCTATCATGTTTGCTATCATGTTATTTTGGTCCCCTTGATTTATCAAGGGAGTCACCATCGATGCTAATTTTTCATCTACTGCGTTATTTATAATTCTACTAACACTTGCAGGCATTTCCGCTGTAGACGGTAACGGTTTTGAAAATCCTTTGGATTTCATCCGTGATTTCACTAATGATGTTAATTTATTCTTCGCAGTTGAAAACGCTTTTACAGCAAGATCTCCAACAGCACCAATACCCTTATCACGAATAACATCAATTGCTTTCATTCCTAATTGTTTAGCCAACGGCATCACTTTTGGAGCCATTCTCGCAAATAACCCTAAAATGGTATTACCTAAACCATCTCCGTATTATGCTCTATAAACCGGAAACCGTGAATTAACTACGTAGACGGGGGTTGGTTTATCATGATTGTAGTGTATGATCATTATTTGAAATCAGAAACAATTTTTCAATTGTTATTTATCTAATCGAATGACTTTTCAATTCAGTCACTATGATACCCACTTTCCACTAACTCGCCAATGAAATCTCGATATGTGCTGATATCCATGATACCACCCTGAAATAATCGTCTACAGATATCAGCTGCTTCATTAATTATTTCCGGTGAGTTATTTCCAGCTCGGAACCCTCCGATGAGAACTTCTAACCGTGATATATCACTGAGAACACTACCAGGACATGAAACGCTAGCGTTTCCAACTAGACCACTCCCCAGAAATTTTTTCTCATCGTATGGCTGTCTTATTTGGAGTTGAAATTTTCTTTTGAAGTCTCTGTATTCTTTCATCCTTCTATCTAAACCCCCAGTATTTATTTCATACACTATATCAGCCCATTCATTATGTGACATTCTATAATCCGAATAATTGTCCGTGAAAAACTTCTCTTGTGAATCATAGCTGTTAGCAGCGAATTCACCTAAATTGTCTATATCCTCGTTAAGAATTTGTTGTTTAGCGCTCTCGGTAAATATAATTGATTTAGGTAGTCCACTAACTAGTTCTTCCTGAAATCCTTTAAATGTTCGTTTCGAAGCGGTTGATATATCCTGAGGAAGTGATTGCAAGGATTTTTTTGTTTGTTTAGTTCTTTTTGCTATTTTTTCTAACACAGGAATAAGACCCTCTTCTTTTCTTTTACCGTCAGGATCATCTCCCAGTATAGCACGCTCTATCTCCTTCGTTGCTGTGGTTACTGGTTTAAACAATTCTTCAGATCCCGCAGCAAAATCAGTCTGAAGACTCTGTCGTTGTTGTAGTTTATTCCGTACAGAGTCACGAATTGGTACAAATCTCTTAATTGCATCTAATCGTTCACGAGCCAATCGGGTTGTTAATGCTTCATTGACCATTATTTGAAATCAGAAACAATTTTTCAATTGTAAAACAATTTTTCAATCCCGACCTAACACCAGTGACAAAGTCACCGTGGAAGTGTTTTAACAGCTCTATCATTGATGAGGGAACTATCATAATTGTATATAAAATAATTAATACTGATAGTTTCCTCACTTTTTTGACATGTCGGATGATTTTTGATACGGTCATGGAAGTGTTTTAACAGCTCTATCATTGATGAGGGAACTATCAAAATTGTATATAAAATAATTAATACTGATAGTTTCCTCACTTTTTTGACATGTCGGATGATTTTTGATACGGTCATGGAAGTGTTTTAACAGCTCTATCATTGATGAGGGAACTATCAAAATTGTATATAAAAATAATTAATACTGATAGTTCCCTCACTTTTTTGACATGTCGGATGATTTTTGATACCACCATGGAAGTGTTATTTCATCCTATCATTGATGGCGAAAGTATCATAATTGTATATAAAAATAATTAATACTGATAGTTTCGCCACTTTTCTATTTCTAAAAAAAATGATTAATGGTCGGGCAATCAAATATGATAAATGGTCGGTCACAATCAAATAATGATAAATGGTCAATCAAAATTGTTCATTTTCTTGAATTAACGCCCGTAGGTTTCTAACTTTAGAATTAACCTCCTTTTTCAATTCGTATTCGTACCCCAATTCTTTTCGTATTCGTTCTACGATGGTATACAACGGAGCGAACACACTTACGTCACTGGAAAATGCGAGAGAGTCCCGAATAGAATTCTGAATTCTCTTGATGAGCGCATACTTCTTTGGTAGCATATACTTGTTAGTGCTAACTCCGTATTCTATATCCTGAAAATCAGACATGATTTGATCAGGATTTAACCCATCTGATAGTTCAATATCCCAACTTTTCAATTTTGAAATCTCGGATATGATGCTATTCATGTTTTCAGAATTCATTATTCTATAATAATGATATATTTCTAAATGAAAAATATGACGCATTAGACATAACTAAATCGAATTTTTTGTCCCGTCCCTTTTGAAATCGCAGATCGACAAACCCCCTCTGCAACATATCGTACTGAGGGTCTACAAATATTGAAATACTTGCCGGCTTCATATATTGATTGAAATATTTTTTCTTCGTTAGTTATCGTATTCAAAGATTTTACTGGTTTCGTTTTTTTTGAACAATTGCCAGTCCTTCCTCGTTTGGAATTCTCACTCTGTGTGATTGCTTGAAGATTTGATAAGGAATTGTTCTTCGGATTAGAATCGATATGATCAATAACAAAACCATCTTTGATCAATCCATGGAAACATTCAAATATGAAACGATGATTGTAATATTTCTTCTTTCCAACAGTAAACATCAAATACCCCATACCATTATCCCTCCCAACCGGGTTCTTCAGTCTACGGTTTCTTACAACACCATCACTGGATGCTTCATAATTTGTACTCACAGGGTGCTGTCTGAATTCTTGGGTCATTCGTATACTATACTATTTGTCTAATTCAATGACTGATCCATTGCAGGGGGATTCATTATACATAAATCTTTCATTTAGACACTTGTTTTTAGTATAGCATGAAAGAGTTCAAGAGATTGACTTCGAAAAATGCTGAATTCAATGTTGATAAGGAGTTTAAGAGATTGTTGAAAATCAATCCTAAATTTAATATCGATAGACCCAAAAAACGTCCAAGAGACGGAAACATGAAAGAGTTTAAGAGATTATTAAAAATTAGTCCTAACTTTAATCTCGATAGACCCAAAAAACGTAACAAACGTCCAAGAGACGGAAATATGAAAGAGTTTAAGAGATTATTGAAAATCAATCCTAGATTTAATCTCGATAGACCCAAAAAACGTCCAATAGACGGAAACATGAAAGAGTTTAAGAGATTATTAAAAATCAATCCTAAATTTAATATCGATAGACCCAAAAAACGTAACAAAATCAATCCTAGATTTAATCTCGATAAACCCAAAAAACGTCCAATAGACGGAAACATGAAAGAGTTTAAGAGATTATTGAAAATCAATCCTAAATTTAATATCAATAGACCCAAAAAACGTAACAAGAAATTACCCTGGAAAGATGCTCAATTCAATCTCGATATTGTTTCTAATACACCAAAGAATACAATTCTTGATAAAGCCATGATTAGTAAAATCAGAGATTGTTTTACTGAATTCAAACGTGATGGAGCATCTTATTGTTGGTCAACATTTCGAATTGATGGTGTTATTGACGCTACCATGAATGATGAAAAAGCAGCAGTGATAATTTCACGTGTTGGGGAAAAACCGTATTTTTTCCGAATCAAATTCATTATTGAAGTCGATGGCAAATGGATTATTAGGGATAAATTTGAACCAATCCTCAAGAATAAAAAAGCTGTCATTGTGAGTAGAGATTCCAAACCAGGAATTCTAACCGGCATTGACAAACCATACTACGAAAGATCTTATCCCGTAACAGCAATGGTTTATGGGATATATCCGTTAAATGATAAACCCGATATCGCAAAACTAGCTCCTATGAAATATTCGTCAGGGCTTAATTGTGTAGCAGAACGAATAATAGAACACTTCACAAATGCATCCCGAGGAAATAAACTAACTGATCTGCGACGTAGGAAAATAACCGAGTGGGAACTGACAGTGAAACAGCATGGTGCAAAGATTTCTGATATAGCTAAATTAGAAACATCATTAAGATTTCCAATAACAGTTATGACGATAACCGGAGAGGTTTTATACGAACCGAAATATAACAAAAATGGAGCACCAATACAGATTATTGATCATAATAAACACGCGTGGACACCTGCGGTAACAGTATTTCCACGAGAACGAACCGTGAAATATATCCCTAAGGAGTTTGTCGGGGATGTTTTCTATGAAGAGAGATTATTTGATGCTATTCATGCGTTGTGTAAGGATGATCCTGTGTCAGTGTGGTTACTTAGAAGTGATGAAGATCCCGAAATAGGATTCGATCAATTTGTAAAACCAAATGGTGAATTATATCGCGTTGAAGAATTAGATAATAGAATGAGAAAAATCGCTAGTGATTTTTCACCGGAGAGTTTCCATGAAAAACTACTCACGGATAGTTTTACTATTCCATCAGTGGTAGCTCACTTCGCAAGAGAAAAAAACTCATGGCGTCCAACACGAAGTGATTTTCTCGAGGATGTTAAATTGAGTTGCGTCGAATTTGGTCATGGAGGACTGTGGAATACGAAATACTCACGTGATGGTATGATTTCAATTGATATAGCCGCGTGTTATCCCGGAAGTTTTCTCGGATATGGGGAATGTGCTGAGTACTTCAAACGATTTGGACACCCCACGCATGAAATGACTCGTGTTGCGATTAATGGACCATTGCCTGATTTTGATTTAACCGGATTCGCTCGTGTGATATCATTTAAATTAGCTACAGGGTTACATCCGTGTAGTTATGTTTGGCTCGGTAGACATCTATCTGAAAAGGCCTGGATGCCAATAGTGCTATTGAGATATATGATTGATTGTGGTATGCTAATATCGTTGATTGTTTCCGAGGCTATTATATGCTATCGAGCTCAGAAAGAAGTTTGGCTACCACAACCCGATCTAGATCGTATAATCAACGAACTACGAAAACAATTCCCTGATTTCAATGAAGAAGAAATCATAAATTGGTCTAAGAAGTTATTTGAAATTAAAAAAGAACAAGCAAAAGATCTCGGACGAAGAATAATCGGTAAATTTACCCAGGGTGGACGATACGACAACGCAAAATATTCTTCGCGGTTGATCATAGATGTCGCTGAATACGATTTTATTGTAGCGGATTTAATGAAACAGGGAAAACTTGTATCCCGTAAGGATGCTTTTCTATCCAATGGTGAGAAAATAGGTACGGTTGTTACCTACTGTGATGGATATAATTCCCAGTACACACATTTGAGAAGTTCAATGCTAGCCTATGCTTCTATTAATCTATTTTCGATGATAAATAGATTTCCTAATACCGCGGTTAGAGTGGCCACTGATTCGATGTATATACACAATAAGTACAAATCAGCTGTAGCTAAATTCACAGATCCCGAAGAAAATTGGGGGCGTTGGCGATTTAAAAAGGAGATGCTACATGAGTATTGTGAATCCGCAGACGTTGCCATGGATGATAAATATCTTTGTTGTAACCGTATTGAAAATCAATCAGAATTTTCTAATGCACCACCGGTATCTGATCCAGTATGTAGATACAAGACAATTTATTTAAACGGTTGTGGTGGGTCAGGAAAGACAACTCGTGCAATTGAATTATTTCGTCGGTCAACCATGATTGTGCTAACACCGACTCACAGACTCGCCAGAGAGATGATACAGCGAGGGGTAAATGCCTGTACTTACCATAGTTTCTTTCGATGGAAGGGTGACAAATGGACTCCTGAGCGTATGGGTGATAAATTCATTCCTGAAATCATCATTTGGGATGAAATATGCACAGTGTCATTAGATGTATTACAAACATTTCTTGAGTGGTTGTTAAACAAAAACACAAAAGTCGTCATGTGCGGTGATCACGGCCAACCACCACCATTTGTCGGTTCATCTCCACATGAATGGCTAAGGGGTTTTGTAGACTACTCTGAAGAAATCACCACTGATTATAGATCACTTGATGAACGATTACGAGAATTTAAGAAACTAATTAGATTACAACCGGATAGAATCCAATGCGAAATAGCGCGTGAAGTGATTTCAGAAACTCCAATAAATGATTTCTGGGAAACATGGAGACCAAATGATTTGATAATTGCAAGTAGAAAAATAGTCAGAGACACACTTCAGATGAAGTTATTTGAATTGCATAAAGAAAAATTTGCAACGCTTCCAGTACCCCTTTGTTATAGGCCATCGGATACACGAAAACAGAATATTGAAGTTGATATTCCAGGACAGAGTGAAAAACAAATTCTCGTATTAAATGATATTGTGCTGGTTGATATCAATGTCGTTGAAGATGCATTGCGTGCTAATAAATCCCCGTGGACGCTAGGATACGCAGCAACAATACACTCTTCACAGGGATTGACTATATCGGATACAATTGTTTGGATGGTGGATAATCACATCGAATGGTCGAATTTAGTCTATCTCGCAGTATCCAGAGTACGAAAAATAAATCAACTTCGAAGAATTGTTTTCGATGATAATGACACCACAATAAATGATATTGATGTTAGCATCATTAATAAAAAAACTCTCCGGTTACAAACAACAGGACAAAAAAAAAACAACGAGAATTTGATATTGATGCTAAATTAATAATTACGCTGAAACAACAACAGAATAATCACTGCGCGAGTTGCAATTGTATAATGCGTTAGCAGTATTCGGATAAGGATCCTCGCCAATTCACCGTAGACAGAAAAAATAACAATCTCGGTCATGTCAGAAACAATGTGATGTTGACTTGTCTTGAGTGCAATAGACGCAACGGTGCTAGTTAAGACCATGCGGTGGCAATTGAGTATCCTCGGGAATTACCTGTAGTTGTTGTCTAGTAAAACCCCGCTGAGGGGCAGTTAAATCCAGTTTATAGACTGGAGGTCTACCAGTTGATCGTGTTATACTAGATATCTTGTGTGCAGTAACACTCCAAATAGGATCAGTAGCCCTTTTTCTACCCCCTTCAAGCTCTCCTGGTTCGTATAAGTACCTAACAGTGACATTACTATGAAGAATTGGTTCTTTGAAATCTTTTTGTGGTTGTACGGGTATTGACTTGTTTTTAATCGCGTTGATAGGTTTCATGTTGATTGTTCTAGTAATCTCGTTATTCAGTGCAGTAATCACAGATGGTAATCTTTTAACCCATTCACGGGATCTTTTTTCTTGGATGAATTCTTTTGCGTATTGATATCCAAATAACCGCTCAGCAATCGTCCGATTAAATCGTTCTACAATGGCCTGATCGCGATGTAGCGCAGTATGCCCTCGTCGTATGGTGACATTATGATGTTTCATTGTAGATAACACTGCACCCTGAAATTCCTTGCCAGGATCAACCTGCAATAGATTTGGCCAGTGCAGAGGGCCCCTTCGATAAATCCTTTCAAATGCAGAAGCGACTTCAGTGGCTGATTTTGTTTTTAACGGTTCTGCTTCTTTGTATCGACTTGCAATATCAACTACGGTTAAAGCGTATTTGTAACCACGATCATGTGGCAGAAATAATATATCAGCCTGATGAACTTCATTAGGAGCGGTCACATCAAAATGCGAGAATTGAATTTGTTTAGGCGGTGGTAGATAAATTTGCCATAGTGCCTGTTTGGATAACCAATTAGCCGCAGTGGTTTTTTTCACTTTTGCAGCGCTAGCGAGTTTATGGACTGCTGATTTACCCCTCCAGTATCCTCTTGGGGAATAATAAATTGATTCCATATTATTAATTACCGGCACCTAACATCAATTTGCTTTTCATAGCCGATTTTATCAAAAATGAAGCCAATTTTTCTTTGAAGGATTTATCAGGAATAGCATTTAACGCATGAATTAATTTCACATCTGCGAGATGCCTGTGTTGCAGATTGCTGCTTTTATAAGCAACATCATGAAGGTGACAGGCCTTATCAATGGCGTTTATTGGTTCTTCACCGGGTCGGGATTGATTTTGATCATTGAGTCTGATATCAAGTCTGGTTCCCGGTCCACAGTAGCTATATCCTGGAAGGTGCTTTTCTCCGGGGTACTTTGCCCATGGGGTTCCAGGGAGCTTTGCCAATTTGGCTGCGATATCACCTCCTCGTTTTTTTTTAAATCAGATCTCATAGACACAAATCTAAATTTCTTTGTACCACATTGCACGCATTTACCAGAAAGCGCTGATCGGTTATTTTTAGTTGTAACCGTCGTCACATCATCTGTGCCAGTACGCGTTTTACACTTCACACAATATAGATCCATAATTTATGTATAGAAATATGGATATAATTGATTTTTCAGCGACTAAAAGAAGAGAACCGGTTAAGCATCATGCAGCGCTACCAAACTCTATCCGGATGATTATAATCGGGCCATCTGGATCCGGTAAAACGCAATTGTTACTCAATTTAATAATGAGATGGATGAAGTGGGATAAGTTGTATTTAATTGCCCCTAGCGTAGATGATCAACGATGTTATGAAGTGCTAAAAGATTTTAATGAAAACGCTTCAGAAATTAAGGGTGAGAACGCCATTGAATTTATAACCGATATCGATGAAGCACCGAGTATTGATGATATTGATGGAGATATTAACAATTTAGTCGTATACGACGATATAATGTTGGATAAACAAAAAAATCCTGCTAGGATCTTTTCCCGGGGGCGTCACAAAAACACTGACGTGATATATGTCACTCAACGCTACACTCAGGTTCCAAAAGTTATCAGAGATAACTGCAATTTATTGTCTGTATTCAACGGAGTTGATACTCATACTCTTAGAAATATTTGGCAGACATGGTGCTCTGATATGGACTTCAATCAATTTCGAGATTTCTTTAGTCATGCTCAGTCGACTCCGCACGGATTCGCAACAATAAATCTACATGATCCTCGGACACGATATCGTATCGGACTGGATCAAATATTCGGTTGAAATCATTTATTATTTTTTGTTAACCCATAGCAGCAGAGAGGGTGAATGACAACAAGTTGCGACCAAAATTAATTAAAAAATCGTAAAAGTCTCCGTTTTCATTTTTTTAGTTAAAATGAGATTTCGTAGGGAAGGCTCGTTAAAATTTCAATCAATTTTTTGTCTGAAAACGTTGTAGGGTTTGCCCCTGAGATATTTTTTTTTGGTTAAAATGAGATTATAGGACGGCTCGTTTTAGGATTTCAATCAAAAAATTGATTAAAAAATCGTAAAATCTCCGTTTTCATTTTTTTTAGTTAAAATGAGATTTTGTAGGGAAGGATCGTTTTAAGGATTTCAATCGAATTTTGTTTCAAAACGTTGTAGGGTTCGCCCTTTTTTTGGTTAAAATGAGATTATAGGACGGCTCGTTTTAGGATTTCAATCAAATTTTGTCTAAAAACGTTGTAGGGTTCACCCTCTCTGCTGCTATCTGACATACTTAAACAAATTTTTAAATTTCGGAACCGGAAGAACGAAGCGCGCTTCTAATTCCATATTTCAATTAAGCTAGGAATTCAGAGTTGCCAGATACGTGGATTTTTCGCCCAATTGGGCTCCTTCCGAAATTTGTTTGCGCGAATTTTGTTTAGATTGCGGGTTGCATTTTTGGGGCTGGTTTCTGTTTTGTGTCGCCGTAATTTGGGCTGCATCAAATTGCTATTAAATTCTCCGCATTCAATTTCAAATTGGCGCCAGTGACGATAACATCTAAAAATCTTAATGAATCCATGTACATGTATCTCCATAGATGTATCTCACATTGTTACATTTTCTTTACAATTCCGGAACATGAAGAATGAAGCACGCTTCTAATTTAAAATTTCAATTAAGCTAGCATATCAATATGCTGGTAACTCTAGCCTGTAGGGCGGAGGCACCATTATCACTGTATCATTGTTATAATATTGTTAAATTTATGGTATTTGGTTCTTATTTACTCTTGAGATTTTAAAATATACATTAGGCGGTTTTTGAGCTGCTTTTTAAAAGTACACGGGCGGGAATTGAAAAAAAGTATCTGGCAACACTGGTAGAGAGCGACATAGGGTCAGTGGGAAATCCAGTCAAAAAGGTGTCCCGGCACAATAGCGTCAAAAGGTATAGCGTCAATAGGAAATCCAGTTTAAAAGATATCCCGGCACTATAGCGTACAAATTGACATCGGGCCACTATGGTGTACAAATTGACATCGGGCCACTATAGAGTCAAAGGAAAGTTGAAGATAATTTGGGTTTTTGTATGCATAGTATCTCAAATGGGTAACGATATAATGTTGAATTAATGAAGCGAGTTGAATAATGTCCGGCTTTTGCGAGCCTTGGCATGATGTAACGAGTTTCATAAATTTAATATTAAATCATTACCCATTTCAAATTCTTTTATCACAATTAAATTTCAGTAGAAATTATTTTTATAGAAAGAAAAACGAATAATTTCATTCATTCTGATAGACGCTGTACCTTTCATTTGTTGTGCATAACAAATAGTCCCAAACAAAGTTGAAATAGTAAATGTTTATTATGCTGTTTGATAACTATAAATAAAAAAATAAGCGTCCATCCAAATAAAGAGAACACTTTACAAAAGACAAAACATTGGTCAACACTAAATGTTTAATGCGTGTGATGTCATATTGTTCGATTCAGTAGGTAGCTATAAATACAGTACACACACACACACACACACACACACACACACACACACACACACACACGTGATCACATATTCATAGGAGAATGGGTCAATAATGGATGGTCAGACTCGATCGCATCCAATTGTTCTTCTTGAATCATCATCAGACATTATCCTGTTGAATTTGACTGCGGTGATCGTTTCGACATCCACAACAAACATTCTTAGTTCATTCTGTAATTATATATGCTAGGTTGCTTTGCAAAACAGGAGACTAAATGTTGTTCTTTTTCTGGCCATCTGGATCTCATCACTGTGTCTTCTTCGTCTTTGCCATGGGTTTTTACTTCCACGGCATACTTATTCCATTTCCATTGATTATCCACCATTTAAAGAAGGATAAGCGTCTGTCGTAGCTTTTAATAATCTAGAATGACATCTCTCAAACCGAAGATTTATATCGTATTGTCGAATTCGGCATGCAAGATGACATTCACAATGTGGGGTAGGGTTTCTGCAAACTGAAGTTCCATACGTAACGGACCAGATCTTATAAGGCGGAAATGTCACTAGGAGCTTCCTTGGTCTGGAGTAAAAGCAAAAGCCACCAAAGTGTAACCTCCTGCATAATGCTGGTACAAAATGCCGTTACCATCGTTAGTCACAAACTGCCACATGGCTTCGTACAGGGCACATTCCAAAAATACACGGACGTCAATTTCTTCGCAGACGCCTATTTATCTATTTTGGACTATCGTTTTGTCAACAAGGTGACGATTTGTTTTCTGATATCGTCAAAGAATCATATGTTTCGGTTGGTCCTCTTTATCTTTAAACGACTAGTATTTGCTGTGGGTGATATAGATTCTTGGCTGAGCGTTTTCTCGGATGACGAAACTGTCCTTATCATCTTCCTTTTCGTACAAATGCACGTAGCTGGTGACGGTGTGTACTTCTTTGATGGGAGATCTTTGCATCTTTCGGCGCTAAGATGCACAGACACACAAATATACACACAGACACACACACACATACACACACACGCACACACACTCTCCTTCTCTCTCTCTCTATCTCTTTCTCTCTCTCTCTCACACACACACACACACACACACACACACACAACTGATGTCCATGGCTAGTACTATATGGGGATACTATAGGGACAATGGAAAATCCAGTCAAAAAGTGCTTGGGACACTATGGGGACAAGATTTATAGGGACAATGGGAAATCCAGTAAAAAAGTGCTTGGGACACTATGGGGACAAAAGGTCGTGGGACATTATAGGGACAAGAAAAAATTGAACATGGTGGGACTGTATAGGGACAAGAAAAAAATTGAACATGTTGGGACTGTATAGGGACATGGGAAATGGAACATGGGAAATATGATTTGTATGGGTATAGGGGACTGTCTAGTGACAAGAGGAAAAATGCTAGCAAAGAAAGCTAATATCTTTTCGAGACCTATGAGTGGCCCTGAAAAGGGCCGTTATGTGTAATGTTAACAGTATTTTGTTAACATAGAGGACATCTCACAGATCTTCTTCTCTTCCTTAAACTTCTCCTCACCTCTGGACCGTATAGTAAGACTCTCTTCAAACAGCCTTGCCTCTCTACATAGATCCTTCTTTTCCAAAGGGTTGTATCCGTCATTCGTATAATTGTCCATGATGATCTAACATACATGGGTATGTCAGTCCGAAACAGCATTGTAGAAACAAGGGTAGAAGATTCTACGTTAGTCCACATCTTGTGATGAGAAACAGGTTAAGCGAATGCTGTGTACTGCGGTTATTTATAGGGGAAGAGCGGATCGAAACGGATTGAGAAAATACTCTAGCTGTCATCAGTCCTCAAACAACAAATTTTGTCAAACGTCAATACTCGGTCAAAGCCTTACGCTGGCTCCATTACTTGTGCGACAAGGAAGACAAATGGATCCAACACGCTCGCAACGGAGGAGGCAAAAAGACCATCGGAACGTATTCGGTAGATGGATGGGACTTAAAAAACCCTCAGATCGTGTACGAGTTTAACGGATGATTATTTCACGGATGACCCATGTGCTACCCTTAGCGTGACACCAAAAATCAGTTTTTACAAAGGACTATGGAAGACTTGTACCAGACCACGTGTCAGCGACGTTTGAAGTTAGAACAGCAAGGATACCAGGTAGTGGAAATGTGGGAACACGAGTACGATCAGCGTTTGAAAACCGATCCCGAGTTTAAACGCATCGTAGAAAGTTACAAGTTGGTGGACCCCCTGAACCCACGGGATAGTTTGTACGGAGGACGAACGAATGACACCTGTTTGCTGTACCAAGCGGACGAAAAGAAAGGAGAAGAAATGAAATACTTGGACGTATGTTCGCTGTATCCTTACGTGTGCAAATATTGTCACTTTTCCGCAGGGCACCCAGAATTAATGACAGAACACATTGACTTGGACCACATACGTCAGTACGAAGGATTGACCAAGTGCAAAGTCTTGCCTCCCACAGACTTGTACCATCCCGTTTTACCTCACCATTGCCAAGGAAAACTGATGTTTCCTTTGTGTCGCACATGTGCCGAAATGGGCAACCAAGACCAACCTTGTCAGCACAGCCAGGAAGAACGCGCCTTGACAGGAACGTGGAATTGTTTAAAGCTCTGGATCTGGGATACCGGCTGTTAGAAGTGTACGAAATTTACCACTTTTCCAAGACACAACAATACCGCAAGGGCGACTAGACACAGAAAGTTATTTTTGCAGACTACGTGGATGCCTTTTTAAAACTTAAACAAGAAGCTAGTGGCTATCCTTCCTGGTGTCACACTCCCGAAGACCAAAAGATATTCAAAGAAAAATATCGGGAGCAGGAAGGCATTACTTTAGGCCACATCCAGAAAAACGAAGGAAGGCGGTCGTTTGCCAAAGTGATGCTCAATTGCTTGTGGGGTAAAATGGCACAACGACCGTCTTTACCCAAGACAGAGTATTTGTCCGAACCTTCCCGCTACTTCCAGATGATTCACAACCAAACCAAAGTCATGAAACACGTCAATGTCATTCGTGAGGACTTGATCTTGGTCAATTACGAAGAACTAGACTTTGTAGAAGCCGACAAATTTGGAAATGTCATCATTGCGGATTATGTGACAGCCCACGCTCGCTTAAAATTGTACGAAGTGTTAGAAGTGTTAGGAGATCGTGTGTTGTATTTTGACACGGACAGTTGCATCTACATTCACCGTCCCAACCAGTGTAACCCTACCATCGAAGGAGACCGTTTAAGAGCCTGGACCGATGAATATCCCAACGACAAGATTCTATGTTTTGCAAGTGGCGGTCCTAAAAATTACGGCTACGAATACCGAGACCCCTAAGGAGAAATGCACACCGAATGTAAAGTGAAAGGATTGACTCTCAATTATCGCACCAGTCGAGTGGTGAACTTTGACGTACTGCAAGAAGCCTTACAGTCAGGACAGGGTGAAACGTTTAAAGTGACCACCCACGAACCGCACAAGATTGTTCGTTTACCCACACACCAAATCGTTAGCCGACCTTTGGAAAAAGTCTATCAAATCGTGTACCAAAAAAAGAGTACAACTTCCCAATCACTTCACTCTACCGTACGGTCACGTCGAAATTGGGCAGCATATAAAAAGGGACATCGTCCAAGACCAATCGTTCATTTGTCACTACATCGACCGAGCGTAAAGAAGATGAATCCATTTAAACAGACATCATTCAAATTTGGGAATTCGCAAGCAATGTTCCCTCTAAGCTGCGCGGCTGCGCGGCCGCGCAGCTCTTTCTCAGTTGCCGCGCAGCAGTTTTAAGTTGCCGCGCAGCAAATATGTGAGAGGGAAAATTACCTGCTGCAGCCGGCGGAAGTTATGTGGGCGAGCGATAAAGCAAGAAATTGTAGTATGCTTTCATATTAAATAATAAATTACGCACGCACATAATGTCCAAAAGAAAAGCAGAAGGATGTCAATATTCCTTGAAAAAGAAAACTTGTTAAAGATTCAAGGAAGAGTGGATATCAGAACTGATCGAAGCGGAGATATTTTCACATGCAATGATGATGGCGCTGTTGTTTGCACTATTTGCGCAAATGCAAATGCTGCAGGAGAGTTCAGCACGGGACAAAAATGGGATGAATGGAAACTTGATTACTTAAAGCGGCATCTCAGTCAAAAAGTGCACACTGAATCAGTTAAAAAGCTACTTAATCAGAAGAGTGGTGGAATTTTGTGTATGCTACAGGAGAGTACGGCAGATCGTAGGATCAGAGCAGAGATGGAAGAGAGAAAGCGGTCAACTTCAGATTTGGTAAAAGTGCTGATTGATAACGTGATTCTTGCTATTAAACTGAATGCATCAATGTTTTCTGTACAAGATATTCATGAGCATGTTGCAAAATACGTTAAAATTCCACAAAGTTGGCACCACAAAAATTATGCGTTCGAATTTGTTGAGAGCATAAGCCTCGTCTTAAAAACTCAGCTTATGAATGAATTGCGAAAGTCGGCATTCCACACGTTGATAATAGATGAAAGTACCGATATTTCAGTTCAGAAAATGCTGATTGTATATTTCAAGTATAGGCCTGAAAAAGAAATTGTTTGCAAAACAATATTCGGTGGCATCGTGACGTTGTCCTCATGCGACAGCGTCTCTATTGTGACAGCAATAAAACAATTCTATTGTGAAAATCAACTTGATCAGCAGAAGATGGTAATGTTTACATCAGACGGCTAAGGAAAAATAATGGTGTGGCTGAAATTCTGAGTCGTGAGATACATCATTTGTGTGAACAACACTGTGTTGCTCATCGCGAAGACTTAGCTGTTGAAGATGCTTGGAAGCAAGTTTCATTAATGCACGATATTGAAACATTACTTCGGACAGTTTATACAATGTTCAGCAGGTCATCAGTTAAAAATGAGAAATTCCAGGAATTGGCCAATGCCGCAGAAAGTAGTTCCGTGGCATTTCGGCCTTTGCATGAGGTAAGGTGGTTGTCTAGGCATTTAGCAGTTGCCGCTTTTGTGCGAAACTACAACGTTTTGATTGACTATTGCACTGAACAAGTAAACATGAGCAATGATCCAATCAATAAGTTCTGGCTGAAGAGACTTCTAAATCTGCAGTTTCGACTGGCTTTGACAGTACTTAACGATGTTTTGGGAGAACTGGCATGTATAAGCAAATATTTTCAAAGAATTATTCTGACAACTATTGAAGCGTTTCAGTTTGTAAAGGCCAGCATATGTAAAATAAGATCGCTGCATCTTGGAGAAACAGTTCATTGGAGTGATGCAGTGAAGGAAGTTCTTAATTTAATTGACCGTGACGTCGACAAGGCTGTAATTCTTAGATTTGTTGAACTTTTATGTAATCACCTTGAGAAGAGATTTCCGGATGATGAATTAATGGATTGGCAAGCATTTGACCACTGCATCATTGCAAAGAATTCAAGTTTTGAATTTGGCAAAGACAGTTTGAACAAACTGATAAGAAGGTTTTCAAGAATTATACCAAACTGTCAAGAGAGTGTAATTTCAAAGATCGGTGAACAGTATAATGACTTCAAATTTTTTATTACAGAGAAAGTGAAGACTGAATCAATTCAGACTTTTACTGACGTCGTAAGCTGTGTCATGAAGAATGAAGACATGAAAGAGCTGTCGATTCTGCTGGACATTTGTAGGAGATTTCAAGCATCAAGTGCAGACTGCGAACGCGGTTTTAGCCTAATTAACTCAATTAAAACAAAATCTAGAAACAGGCTACAGGTAAATCATTTGGATCATTTGATGCGCATAAAATTATATCTTTCATCAGAAGCACTATTGATCTTGATGCGGTTTACAAGCATTGGACCGCACACAAAGACAGACGTGGAAATTCGGCAATAAATGAATAAAGTAACTGTTTTGCTCTAAATTTCGAACTACATTTATTTTATTTGTAGTTTTTATAATTAAATATGACATATATGTGTAGCACTTTACCGACATCATTAATATAAAGTAAGTAGAACAATATTTTTATTAACATAATTGAACAATGCATATGCCTGTGCGAAATGTCTAATTTATCATATAGAAGACTGCTGTGTAATAGAGTTTTAAACATTTGTAAATGTACGACTTTCACAAATGCCGCTCACTAAAATTTTGCATCATGTTTTTCCGCGCACGCCTTTATTTTTCCGCACAGCATCGTCAAAAATTAGAGGGAACATTGTTCGCAAGTGGAGTGCGATGCTAAACCTTGCGATTGTAGTGATGCCAGGCGCTGTGACCTTAGTGATTCAGCAGGATATCGTGGGAACGTTGCTATGACTACTACCCCTATATCTACCATGGAAAGTGATGCTGTGCGTGTCAAACCTGAGGGATGCGAAAGCGGTGCCACACGTTATCGTGGACTCCTAGGAATTTCACCGTACCTGCATCGAACGGAAGTGAGGAGAGTCGAATATTCGTTCCCGATGAGTTTGCTTGAATACTGTCACTTTAAAAGTCGATTTCAAACCTTCAAAGATAAATGGCCAAAATATCTGCCTGGACCAACTCCTGAAGAATTAGCCAGAGCCGGATTTTTCTACTTGGGCGAAGGGGATAATGTCAAGTGTTTCAGTTGTGGTGTATCCATTTACGAGTGGGAACAAAAAGATTCCGCTTACCTGGAACATGCTCGATGGTATCCGAATTGTCAATACCTACCTTTAGTGGGACCTAGTGATTGGAAGTGACACTACTGCTCCATGTCGTTTAACAAACCTAGACCAGTATATAAGCCCTCTCTAAAACATAATATTCAAGGATTACCACACGAATTACAAGAGAAGATCTACAAGGATGTTTGGCAGGGTCTTGCTAAAGAAAAATCTCAATGAGTGACTGTAGAACTTTTGTGTCGTGAAATTCACAAGAGGAAAGTGACAAAAATTAACCAACGTGTTAGATTTCTCTGGATCAAGGGTATTTTTTGCTCTGTTTCCAATTTAGTACGTTTACATCTGAAGATGTTTTGATCCTTCTTAACCGTTACCCTGAATGGCAGTGGGACGAAATTACACGTTATATTAATCACTTTCGCTTTTGGAGCAGATTTGATTCTGTGTAGAATATACATTGATGGTTTTCGACAAAAAAAAAAGAAGTATAAAAGAGAACGACCCTGCCACAACATTTATCATTTGTGATCAAACAGATTCCGTGGAAGGATATCAATGAGAAGGTTCACACGGTGAAAGATTACGAACACTTATTGGAAGAACTGTGCCCTATGAATTGGGGTCGACGTGTAGTGTGTGTTTTAGTGACTTGCTTTCTGGGATTTCGTTTACCTGTCGATTCCTTGTGGACACTTTACGAACACTTCCTACCATAAAAGACAGTATGTTGACTCCTTTAAATGTCCACGAGAGACTCATTCTGTTCAAAGCCTTACGCTTTCATCTGGATACGTCTCGACCTCTACAGGAAAAAAAGATTCGTCAACTTTTACGTACGTTAGCAGTGTACGAAGATGTGTGTGTAGCTTGTGATTTACACCCTCATTGGACAGATGTACGTGATTGGAAAAGTTGGGATTTTGAGGCTTGGACATACGAAGCATTCCATTATGCCCAAGCGTTGTGTTCCTAAAATACATCGTCGAGTGAAAAAAGTAACTTTTAAACCTGTGTTAGTGACAGTACCAGAAGAAGAAGAGAAAGAATGTGTCACCCAGGACAATCCCTCTGTTCAAGACAGAACTGTCATGGACATTCCCCCACAAAGACCCTTTCGAGAAGACACGTATGTGACTGTACCCCATGTAGAGGAGACTATAAGAACATTGCATACTACCTCTAGGACACCTTCGTTAGCCAAACAATGTTGTACAGAGACTTGTTTATATGCCACTTTGATCGTTTTCCTATGTATTTTATCCCTGTATTTATCCATTTGGCTTTTATGTATTTTTGTCTTTCGTGTTGCATTGAAATAAACGTGTCTTGAAAAAAGTATAAAAAAAACCTCTTGTCTTGTCAGTTTTTGTGTCAAAAGTGTCATACCCTACACGACTATGGCTAACTCTACTATTTCTACTACTCCTTCCTCCTCCACATTCAAAGTCATTGACGAACACTTAGATCATGCTAGCTGGGAAGCCTTGTATCTTCGTCATCCTTTTAACATGTTAATTGCTGGACCGAGCGGTTCAGGCAAAACCGAATTTGTCAAACGTTTGATCAAACATAAACATCATTTGATCGATCGTCCACCTCAACGCATCGTGTGGTGTTACAAAGAGTGGCAATCGGCATACAGTCTCTTGCAAGAAAGTCAAGGTGATTCCATTGTTTTTGTGGAAGGTATTCCTAGAGAAGACGAGGGGATCGTGTCTGACCCTAGTCAAACTCATTGGGTCATTTTTGACGACATGTTAGGAGAAGACGAAGAAGAAATTAAACTGTGGTAAAGGGCATCATCGTAATGCCAGTGTCATTTACATTACACAAAATTTATTTCAACAAAGTAAAGCCCATCGTATCATTAGTCTCAATGCTCATTACGTGGTCTTGTTTAAAAGTCCTCGAGATAAATCACAAGTGCAAGTCTTAGCCAAACAGTTAGGAACACCTTGGCTGATTCATGCGTACGATGATGTCACTCAATCGCCACACGCCTATTTACTCGTGGATTTAAAACCCACTACCCGTGATTATTTGTGATTTCGTACCGATTTGTTTGTCAAGACGGAGGACCTGTCGTGTACACGTCCTCGTCGTCGACATAACAATATGAAGCACTAAAAAAATCTATAAAAACCTTGGGTCACTTTGACCTTGTCTCATACATCGTCAACATGACGTCCCTTCAGTCTCATCTTCCCATCAAATTGATTCGTGCCTTGTACGGCATCAGTCGCGAAAAAAATCCACAAATACGTGCTCACGTCTTAGAAGCCAGTCTCAAAGAAGTCTTACGATGGTTTACGGTGACAGCACGACTAATACTGCAAGGCATCATTCACATTCCACATCAAATCAAACGCTTTTTTGACAGAAACAAAGTAGCCTTGACGCAACTGGCCGATCTTCGCATCGACACTCAAACCAAAAAGCAAATCATATTGAAACCTGGAGGTAATGGTTCTCTAGGAGGTGTCATCATTCGTTCCCTTTTAAAATGGGATCCCAATACTCCCAAATTTCACCCCAAAAAATAAAAAGCCAAACGAACCCCTAAGAAAAAGAACAATGGTGCCAAGACCAAAAAACAGAAAAAGAAAAGTCCACAGAAAAAAGCGGTCACCCGCAAAAAGGCACTTCGGCCAGGACGCAACCTTATCGTCGTCAACCACGACCTGTAAGAGAAGATCTACAAGGACGTTTGGCAGGGTCCGCGTTTCCAGTAGCCACATGTGCTTCCACTTCTCCGTTGCGGGTGATGCCAGCCAAATCCAATTTGACACCTGTTTTTCCTAATTTGATGAAACATTGGAAATCTGCCTCTCCCAAAACGTCTCCTCCACCGGTGACACCCTTGTCCACATTAGCGGCAGTAGCAGCTGCTTACAAAGTACCAGCCCCCAAAGTCAAAGTCCAAGAAAGATCTGGCATGTTAAAAAGTTTACTGGATTTGTCCTAACAAGAACTGTCCCGATTGAGTCCATTGCGAAACCCTTCACGACGTGTGTTACCTGTCATGAAGTTAATACGACGCAAAGATAATCGGTGGCGTCGCATTCCAGTATGAAAATGACTTGAGGACAACAACGGGAATCAGTATGTTCTGTGCCACTGCTGAACACTCAAGGATGCCGCCTCAAAAACGTGCACATCACAACCCTCGATGTTCTATCGTCCAAAAAGGAAAAGGGAAAAGGCAATCTCGTCATCCCACAAAAGGCTTAAAAACCAAACATCGACGTCATCCCCTCAAAAGACGTAGTTTTTTAAAGAAAAAGAAGAGTAACCAAAAAGGAGGCAATTTTGGGAAACACATCGTCACCTTTTTGACGAAGCGCTAGTAGATAAAAGAGGGTGTGTACCAAGTCATTGACGTTAGTGGTATTGTGGAACGAACAAGTAAAGATGTCACCTCGCAGAAAACATTCTTATTTATCACACAAAGGAAAGAAAAGGAAAGGACTACGTCCTCGTTTAGCCAAACATCGACACGTTCTTCGTCAAAGGGCACGAAAGAAAATACCCGTCCGTCAAAAGAAAAAGATGTTAGTGCAACGCGGAGGACTTGTTTTTATTACTTATCATAAATTGTTTCCACAATTAAATCAATACATGGACCAACTTGCAAAAAAAGATAAAAGGGTGTGTGTTCCAAGTCATTGACGCCAGTGGTATTGTAGAACGAACAAGCAAAGATGGCACCTTGCAGAAAACATTCTTATTCACTCCGCAAAGGAAAGAAAAGGAAAGGACTACCTCCTCGTCTAATCAAACATAGAGACATGTTGTCTGTCCTGTCCAAAGCCTCTCCACCCATGCGAAAACAAATCATCAAAACAGCTTCCAAGGATGTCATCGATACCGTGTGCGAATGTTGTTTGAATGTCTTGAAAGGCACGATACCTTTGTCTCCACACTAGGAAAAATGCTTAGCAAAACATCGACGCGTTCTTCGTCAAATGGTCGAAAAGAAAATACCCGTCCGTCAAAAGAAAAAGATGTTGGTGCAACGTGGAGGATTTTTACCCTTCTTCCTGTGTTGGGAGGATTAACGAAATCCGGAATCCTATCCAGCATATTACCAGGTTTTTTTTACAAGGGATAACACAAGAGATTACCCAAGGGATGCCCCGAGGGATGTCCACAAGGTATGGGTAGCAATATGTATGATCCTTCCAGAAGATAAAAGGGACTCATGGAACACAACGAACTCAGACGTAACCTTTGGAAGCCCATGGAAGGACGAAAACTGACTTTAGTTCCTTACAAACGATGGATGGAATACCATCGTTGGCAAGAACAACGTACCCCCATTTACCACCCAATCCTGATTTGAACGAGATGTCACAATTACAACACGAATTGCAATCCTTGATGCATCGCCACGATTTTTGCAACGACTACAACTCTTTGATCGAAACGCTGTGGAACAAACAGCTCTACCTGCTCTGTCCGATTTGAAGGCTCTAATGAATAATCCGTCGCCCTTACCATCTACAGCGGCCAAAACAGACGTCACCCCACCATTACCCAAGGAAGAAGAAGAACCCCATGATCTCTTTCAAACACCCACTGCCACTCCCATTCCGAGTAAGATTGCCGCTTCCTTGTTGACCCCTTCCCCCACTCCCCAACGAGAAGAACTCAAAACTTGGGTTAAAAAGATGATGGCTACTCCTTCTTCAACAGAAGTGAACAAGAAAGAAAGGAAACCAGAAGTGAAAAAAGAAAAGAAGACCAAAGCTATCTCATTACCTCCGCCACCACCACCACTACCACCACCAGTACCCTCGACGTCAACTCCTGTGGCACATCGGACACGTAAAACCGTTTCCAAACAACCCCCATTTCGTCCCACCCAAAGCAATATCCTCGAAAAGTGAGTCACTTATTAACCAAACCATGGAGAAGGTATTAGCCGGCATTTACTACGATCCAGCTCACCCTGCAGGTTACGGAGGCATTCAGAAATTGTATCGTGCTGCAAAAACTCGCCTGAAAAAGCTCCGTTTACCTGCAGTACAACGATGGTTACAAGAACAAGCAACGTACACTTTACACAAACCCATTCGACGAAAATTTCACAGAAGTCGCACTCAAGTGGAAGGCATCGATCATCAATGGCAAGCCGATTTAGCCGATGTCTCTCATTTAGCCACCTACAATCGCGGCTACAAATAGTTGTTTTGTGTCATCGACGTCTTTTCTAAATTTTCCTGGGTCGCACCATTGACATCCAAATCGAGCGGAGAGTTAGTACGAGCTTTGCAACTGGTGTTGAAACAAAGTGGTCGTTACCCTCTTCGATGGCAAACCGACAAAGGCACCGAATTTCTGAACCAAGATTTCCAACGAGAATTAAAGAAACGTGACATTCATTTTTTCACCACCGAAAATCCTGAAACCAAAGCCAGTATCGTGGGACGTTTTCAACGTACCTTGAAAGAACGGATGTGGAAATATTTTACGCATCAACACACTCTCAAGTACATCGACGTCTTACCGCACTTAGTCCAAGCCTACAATCAATCTTACCATAGAAGCATTGGACGTGCCCCACAAGATGTGACACCCGACAACGAAGTGACTGTTTTTGAACGTCTGTTTGGTACGTCCCGGACGATGGCTGTCCACAAGAAAGGTGGAGAAGTGTTAACCCCTGGAGATTGGGTACGCATTGGTAAAACCAAACGCACTTTCGACAGAGGTTACTTACCCAACTTGACCACCGAATTGTTTCGTGTTACTGGACGAGTGCGTGATCGTCATCCTACCGTCTATAAATTGGAAGACATGAACGGAGAAATATTTAAAGGAACGTTTTACTTGCCTGAGTTACAACGTGTCACCAAAAAAAGAAGACGACGTGTACGACATTGAAAGCATTCTCGAACGAAGAACCCGTAAAGTGTCAAAGAAGTCAAAGTACGTTGGAAAGGATATCCTCCTAGTTTTGATTCTCGGATTGACACTTCGCAAGTCGACTATAAAAAGAAGTGACCATTATGCCCTTCAATACAGCTTCAGCAACCACAGTGACTACTCCTTCACCCACTTCATCTCTGCAAGATTTACAAAAGCAACCCTTGTGGGTGTGGTGTGGAGAATGTGTCCCTAAAAAACAAATCGTCTTTTTCTGTCAAATCTTTGTAGTGTATTGTGTCATCGGTGCAGCCATTGCTAATTTGAGTTTACAACAAGGAGACAATTGTGGACTATTTTACTCAGCAGTTGCATCGGTTATCTTCTTCCCAATCCTTTCCTGAAATACTCTTACAACGGGAACAACAGTAACAATATTGGGAGCCTTGCGTCCAACGTTAGTCATTCTCCTGCCAGTCACCCTTCCAATCACAATCCTCTTTTAGACACTCCTTTAACTTCGAGTGACTCCTTGGACAGAAGAACATTGGAATTATGAACAACACTATTAACCAATTTTACTTAACGTTACCCAGTGACAGTTCCATGGAGGTGTTTCCTAACAACACGTTGTGATGTTACACGGCTAAATTACCTCAAGCCATGCATTTGAATGAAGATGCTCAACGGGAAGTGGCTTTAGTGGAAATAATACACCCGACACAAATCAAAAACCTCGTCGAAACTCAAAACACTTTTACAGTAGAAGTGTTTGACGAGCAATTGCAAAAAGCCTTAGACGCACGAGGTCACACTACCCTACCAGACCCCAAAACTAATCGGTCCACCTATACGTTCATCCTTCCTGCAGGTTATTATTTTAGTGGTCAACATTTAGTGACTACACTTGCTACCAGGTTCAATGTTGTGTTTGGTAAAGCTCTGGATCAAGTCAAACAAAGTGTTACCTTTGAGTACCATAAAGTGGCTCGTCGCCTCATGATGAATATTTCAAAGGATAAAATTATAACCATTACCTTTTGTTATGAATTGTATGATATTTTAGGCGGAGACACAAAGATGGTGGTCAAGAAAAAAGAAATACCATGCATAACCAGTAACTCGGATTTTGCAAAATATTTTCGATCCCCTGTAGAAATGAACCAAGGACTCAACTTGATGTTTGTGTACTCCGATGTGGTGGAGTACAACGTGGTAGGACACACCTCTGTACCGTTACTGAGTGTCATTCCTTTCAAAGTGGATTCTGTCACCGCTGACGAGGAAGGTGGAAATACCTTTCACGTTCACCGCGAATTTGTATAACCTCATTATTTACCTGTCAGTAAGTCGTATTTCGACAGTGTCAACATTACTATAAAAGAAGAACTAGGACAAAATATTCCATTTACCAAAGGGAAAGTCACAGTGAAACTCCATTTTCAAAAACGATTCTCGAACAACTGAAAAAGTGATGTATCCTGTGTACTAAGGAGTCACTCGACAACGAGGACATGGTTTAGGAGATATGTTTAAATCAGCCTTTCGTTCCGTGGTCCCTGTTTTAAAACCGATGGTGACACGAGGATTGCACGCCTTAAAAGATGCCGCATTGACCTACGTCAAAGATTTTCTTCAAAATGTTCTCATTGACAAACAAAACCCCAAAGAAGCTTTTTTGAGAGCAGGCAAAAATGTCTTGCTTCAAACGGGTAAAGAGATTTTGGGTCGACGAGAAAGTCCTATAAATGCCCTGAACGGTACCGAGTCTAGCATTCCTGCTTCCCTGACGACACAGCAAGGACAAGGTAGAAAGCGACAACGAAGGCACCCTTTCAAAAGTCTCCGTACCTCTAAAGTTAGAAAGACGAAGAAAAAAAGAACCGCTCGAGACTTAGACATTTTTGATTATTAAAAGTAAAAAAACATAGAGACTGAGAGAAAAAAAATGATGCACCAAGAATCGTGTGCCTGTTCCAAGTCGGAACTAGATCTCTTTGCCATGCCACCCACAATGATGACCATGCAAGAAGCCCAATGGGTTGAATTTCATCCCGTCTCCTCTTTGACGGATTCAGCTCCCATCGAGTTTGAAATCAAAGGACAACCCGAAGATTACATCGATCTCAACAACAGTTACTTGTATTTGAAAGTGAAAGTGATTAAAACGGACAACTCCAATCCAGCAGTCGATGCCCTCGTAGCTCCCGTCAACAATTTCATGCATTCCTTGTTCAGCGAAGTGGATTTGTACATGAATAACAAACTGGTCAGCAGTAGCAGCCCTTACCGAGCGTACCTCGAAAATCTCTTGACGTACGGAAAAGAAGCCAAGAACACTCATTTAGATGCTTGCGTGGTATGGAAACCTGACACATCAGGTGAGAATACATTTAACGACACAGCCTTGTCCGTATCAGCAGCTGCTGATGGCACTCCTGCCAATCCTCACAATGTGGGTTTTTTTCGAGCGTCGAAAGAAAATTCTGCAATGACGTCGTTTAGAACTGTTTGATCGTTTGCATTTGGACATGTGGTTTCAAGAGAAGTATTTGCTGAACGAAGTAGATATTCGCTTGAGACTGAATCGTAGCATTGCTGCTTTCCATTTGATGGCTCATGCCAACGAATACAAAACATTATCCAAGAAGCCAGGTTATACGTGCGTCGTGTGGAAGTGTTACCTAAAGTGGGAAATGACATCAGTCACACTTTGAGCAGAACGACAGCCAAGTATCCGATACGACGCGTGGAAGTCAAAACTTTCACCATTGCCGCTGGACTCCGATCTAAAATCGAAGATCATCTGTTCCAAGGACAGTTACCCAAACGTTTATTCATTGGTATCGTCAGCAATGCAGCCCGCAACGGTGCCCACAATCAAAATCCTTTCCAGTTTCATCACTAAAATGTATCCAAAATCGAAGTCAGTCGCGATGGGAAAACTTTGTGTACCCGACCCTTCGAACCCAACTTTGCCCAGAAGAATTACTTGAGGTCGTACTTGAAACCACAGGACAGCTAGGAACCAACACCAGTCACGGTATTTCCTACGACGATTATGCAGGAGGTTACACTTTGTGGGGTTTTGATTTCACTCCAGACCAAGGCAGTGACGAGGGACATTTCCACCCTATAAAATCTGGACAACTGCTTGTGGAACTTCAGTTTGCAGCAGGTCTTGACCATACGGTGAATGTCATTCTGTATGCCGAATTCGATAATACCATAGAATCAACAGTTTGAGAGAAGTCATTCTAGACTATTAGACACTATGGAAAACTCTTGTCCCTCTTTGAATAGTGGAGAATCCATGGAAATGGAATGGGAGGTTACAGTGAAAGCAGACAACCAAGACCAAAAAGAAGACGTAGTGATCATGGAGTCCAGATGGCCAGAACAGGAACAACAGTTAGTCACCTGTTTTGCCAAACACTTGGAAGATAAAATGAGGGACATGATTAAAAAAGATTGTTATGGATGTCAAATCGATCATCCCATTCAAATTCAACACGATAAATGTATGATGATGAGTCAAGAAGAAAAATTGGACGATTTTCTGAACGAAGCTTGGAGTCTCATCTCAGAAGAAGCCGTGTTACTTCAGTGGTATAAAGACTTGTGTGTTCATTCCTCTCCTCCATTGTTTGCTCGAGAAATTGATCGCATCGAAGTTCTCTTGGCCAAGAGGAAGGAGACGAAGCAAACCAACAGTTACTTGACAGACCTTTTCAAGCAAAAGGTCTGGATTGAATTGATGACTTATCATCACCTGTGAAGAAAGGGAAAAAAACAAGGCTACACAAGAAACAAATTGATACCTGGGAACATTATTATCTTTTGAACAGTAGTTCGTACACTGCTTCTTGGAATACTGTTATGTGTGCTAAAGATGGACTACCTCATCGCAAACCTCAAGAGAATCAAGCTTATGTCATCAACACAGATGATAGTCGCATCAGAGTAAGAGTAGAAGACCAATATTCCGACGAACTCACTTTAGATAATGGCACACTACAAGGGAGTGTCCTCAGCCCGACACTGTTGAACATCATGGTAAACGACATGGAAACATCAATCAATCTCAGTAAAGTGGACCTATCACAATTCGCAGATGATAGTGGTCTATGGAAAGCTGGAAATCCTCATAGCAATATAATAATCTCTGAACTGCAAATTAACCTTAACAACATTAGGAAGTGGGCAGACAAATGGGGATTTAAGCTCTCCAAAGGAAAAACTACAGGCGTAATCTTCTCTCCAAGACACAGATACAATATTAGTCTACCTGCACTCTTTATACAAGGAGACCCAATAAAATTTGAAAAAACAGTAAAATTCCTGGGAATGCTCTATGATCAGAACCTCACCTGGAAACAATATATTAACGAACTAATTATTAGATGCAACAGGGACATAACCCTACTCAAAACATTAAGGGACTAAAATGGGGAGCAGACCAGGACACTCTACTAATCATATATAGAGCCCTAATTAGATCCAAACTTGATTACGGGTGCCAATTGTATGCCACTGGAAACATCACACTTCTAAAGAAACTTGACAAAATACAAGCACAAGCCCTTAAAATATGCACAAACAGCAGGAAACATACATCAGTAGAAGAAATGCAAATACTTACAGGAGAACTGCAAATTAACCGTAACAAATTAACCTTCGCTTAGGAGAGAAGAACTAACCCTACGATACGCAGCACGATTATCTATTCACCAAGCAAATCATCCAACTAGAATAACAATCAACCAATGTAACATCCCATTCAGCAGGAAACTAGTCCCCCGCCCTCCATCTGGAAAAATCATACACATATTATGTAAAGAAATGGAAATTGATAAGCTCCAAGCGGAAATTATCACATTTCCAGACAAAACTCCATGGAACAACAAAAAAGCAAAGATCAACACTACAGCCCTAAACTTCGGGTCCAAAGAAATAAACCCTCATGAAATAAGATCCAAAATCCTACAGAATCTGGAGGAAAATTACAAGGATTACACCAAGATATATACGGACGGATCAAAAGCCACCAGTCCATACAAAACATCAGCAGCAGTAGTAATACCAGACCTACAAATTAAAACTGGTAGTAGGCTCCCAGACCTCTGTTCCGTATATACTACTGAATTCTTTGCTATTCTAGAAGCGCTTAAAATAATAGCTGACAATAAGATACAAAAAGCAATAATAATTAGTGACTCACTAAGCGTATTAAAATCCTTAGAAACAGGGCAATCAAAGGGGAGGGAAAATTTTCTGAAAAAAGCCAAACTAGAAATTAACAATCTCATTTCACAAAACTGCAACATCGAGTTCATGTGGGTCCCATCCCACATAGGATTACTGGGAAACGAACTAGCAGACATAACAGCAAAAGAAAAACTGCAAGAAGACTACATCACCAATATAGAGTATGGGATAACAGAACTCTACAGTATTATCAACAGAAAAATCTTAGCCAAATGGCAAAAAGAATGGGATAACTGTACAAAAGGACGTATCCTATACTCTATACAACCAATAGTCTCACGAAACAACAAAGCACCTCCCATTGACAACAAGCACAACCAGGGAATAGTCAACAGATTAAAAACAGGAAAAACCCTCCTAACTGGCAGTATGGGACAGTACTCAAAGAAAAACACAAGGAAAACAACATGCCCACACTGCCCGGAGAAGGAAGATCTCAACCATGTCTTCAACATATGCCCCAAATACAAAGGACAAAGAAACAAACTTATACAAGAGCTAAAGCAAATCAAATCCCCAGCAACCTACCCAGAGTTCCTTCAACAAAATAACCCAAATCCTAAACAAAGTCTAGAAATTATCCTCAATTATCTTAGGGAAATTGACAAGACTGCTGACATCTAACACTGTATCCTACTCTGAATCTTACACACACAAAAGGAAGAAAAGACTAATTACGATTAGCTCAATCCTCCCACATGAACAAAACCCCCTCTCCGCGTCCGGATTCCGGACCAAATGATTCCCAATCATTAGCTGATAATTAAGCATCACGAAACCGTGTATAAATGCGTGGGGGATGTGGCTCCGTTCCGTTCCCCCGAAAAAAATAAGTAGCACCAAACGGTGCACTAAACAGTCGTGCATGCCCGAACGGGCGAAAATGACTTTAATTCAACTAAGAAGAAGAAGAACTCGTCAGTCTGGCTACCTATCGTTGGCGTATCAACCCAAAGAAGAAGATGAGTAGACTAAAAAAATTGAGAGAGCTTCAAATGCACCTGGAGAATGCTAGACGTCTCCTGGACGAACTGACAATGGAGGCCATAGCAGAACAGGCCAGGATTGAAAAAGAAGAGGAGGAAAGAAAAAAGAAAGAAGAGGAGGAGAAGAAAAGACCGATCTTGCCTCATCGCATGATGGTTAAAGCCTGTCGGGTGAAACCTGAGGTGAGGACGCCTTCACCACCAGAATCAGCTCGTCAAGCACAGGCAGCTTCCTCTTCACTCCCAATCACAAGAGTGAATTGGGCGCAACAACCAAAGTCTCAGCCGCAACAACCACAGCCTGATCCACGGTTGCGGAATAGAGGAAGAAATGAAGAGAATTTCACTATCCCACAAAGTGAATACTGGGATAGTGAAGCCACTCAGTCTCCCTCTGCGCTCCCAATCACAAGAGTGAATTGGGAGAACGATTGGAGTAGGAGATATGTGTGCGGGGCTAGACATGGGCGATGTCAGCATTAGCCTTGTGCATTTTGAAGTTTAAAAAACGTCTAGAAAAGAGACTGTTCAAATTGCCAAAGCAATTGGGTATGAGAGAGGAGTAGTGTGATTATAAACACTGACTCTTTACTGATATAATAGTGTGTGTGTGTGTGTGTGTGTGTGTGTGTGTGTGTGTGTGTGAGTGGTTAGTAAATGGTGTGATTTTGGACAGTAAATGATATGGTTTGTTTTGGCTGCTTCACGTGTGTATGTGTGTGGTTTGCATATGGTGTGATTTGGATAGTAAATAATAGGATTTGTTTTGGCTGCTTCCCGTGTGTGTGTGGTTAGTATATGGTGTGATTTTGTATAGTAAATGATATGGTTTGTTTTGGCTGCTTCCCGTGTGTGTGTGTGGTTAGTATATGGTGTGATTTTGGATAGTAAATAATAGGGTTTGTTTTGGCTGCTTCACGTGTGTGTGGTTAGTATATGGTGTGATTTTGGATAGTAAATAATAGGATTTGTTTTGGCTGCTTCCCGTGTGTGTGTGGTTAGTATATGGTGTGATTTTGTATAGTAAATGATATGGTTTGTTTTGGCTGCTTCCCGTGTGTGTGTGTGGTTAGTATATGGTGTGATTTTGGATAGTAAATAATAGGGTTTGTTTTGGCTGCTTCACGTGTGTGTGGTTAGTATATGGTGTGATTTTGGATAGTAAATAATATGGTTTGTTTTGGCTGCTTCACGTGTGTGTGGTTAGTATATGGTGTGAATTTGGATAGTTAATGATATGGTTTGTTTTGGCTGCTTCTCGTGTGTGTGTGTGTGTGTGTGGTTAGTATATGGTGTGATTTTGGATAGTAAATAATATGGTTTGTTTTGGCTGCTTCCCCGTGTGTGTGGTTAGTATATGGTGTGATTTTGGATAGTATATAGTATTTGTTCTGTTCTGTTCTCTTGGGTTTATGGTGGTGTTCGTACCTTGGTATATGTACCACCGGTTAATGTGTGCACCGCACACTTCTTGGATTATCCACTGGGACGGAATTGTGCCACGTCCCAGGGCATTAATGTGTTCATGGAACACTACTGAAATTCTGGCCGTCTAGGTTGGTTCTTGGCCGTCTGGGCTGGTTCTTGTATGGAGGATGCTTCTGACGTTTCTGATGTCATAGGTCGGTGCTACTTGACTCCAGGCTAGGTCTAGACATCGCCGTATATTTTAATTTTGAATGATCAGTGCTGTTTAATTAGAAGGTCGAGAATGGAACCAGGGGTTTTTTTTTGTATAAAAATGTTGTTTGTTGTTGTTGGTTGTATTGTTTTGTTGGTTGTTGTTATTGTTTTTGTTGTTCTTGTTTGTTGATGTGTGTTGTTGTTTGTTTATTGTTGTTGTTTGCGTTTGTTTGTTGTTATTTAGCTCAGGGATGACATATGCGGCGGCTGTTCGTGGTAGGTTAGCTGTTTTTGCGCCATCTGTATATATTTTAGTGTATTGCGCGTATTTGTGATTAATTTCCTCAATAACTTGGGATTTAAGGGCGAGTTCTTGCCCTTGCTTGTTTCCCTGTAGTGCTATGGTGGTGTTGACGTTTATTTTACTACAGTCCCAAGGTTCTGAGTCGTAGTAGGTGATTTGTTCCGATATTAGATCTTTGATAGGGAGTTGTTCAGTTAGTTTATGTGTGATGTGGCCCGCCGGTATATATTGCGGGTTTCCTAACGCATAGCTTCTTTTACAGTTATTGATGGCAACACGGGTGGGGTGCGTTGTTGGATGTATTGATATTCTCGCAGCGTGCCTCAATATTAGTTCCTGTCGCCTAAGATGTAGAGGGAGTTCTCCCGTTAAGATTTGTAGTTCGGCGAGGGAAGTGGATGGTAAAGTGTTAGTGCATAGTGCGAGCGCTTGCCTTTGAATTTTGTCTAATTTATTAAGTGGTTTTTTTGGAGCTGAGTAGTATACCTGACACCCATAGTCTAATTTGGATCTTATTAAGGCTCTGTACAGGGTTAGGAGTGTTTCCTGGTTGGATCCCCAGGTGGTGCCTTTTAGGTTTTTAAGAAGGTTAAGGTCTTTTTGGCATCTTTTGTCTAATTCATTTATATGATGGCTCCAATTTAGATGTCTGTCGTAAAACATACCTAGGAATTTGACCGCTGGTACAAATTTTATTTCCTTACTCTGAATTGTTAGCTTGGGGTATTCTGTATGTTTTTTCCTAATTGGGGAGAAGAGAACCGCAACAGTTTTCTCGTTGGACAATTTAAACCCCCACTTATTAGCCCAATTCCCTATGTTATCCAGGCTCTTTTGTATATCCATAATGGTTTTGTGGTAGGAGAGGTTGCCTGCTCTCCATAGGCCACTGTCATCAGCAAATTGTGAGATCTCCATTAGGTTCGAGGTTAGGTTTTTGTCAAGGTCGTTAATCATGATATTGAATAGGGTGGGACTGAGTACACTGCCCTGTGGAGTGCCATTTTCCAGGGTGTGTGGCTCTGAATGGGTGTCCCCTATTCTGGTTATAATTTTCCTGTCCGTAAGGAAGTTTTCAATGAATTTGAACATACGTCCGGTGATGCCATAGTGGTTTAGTTTGGCTATGAGGCCTTTTGTCCAGACGAGGTCAAAAGCTTTTTCAAGGTCAAGAAAAACCGCTATTAAGTTTCTGTCGGCCTTTTTCTTAGCGTGAAAGGCATTTTTAATGGCGGTTTCTAACCGAATTAGTTGATCCGTGGTGGATCTGTTGTTTCTGAAACCACATTGATTGTGCGATAGGCGCTGGTTGCTCTCAAGGTGATATTTTAGCCTGTTTACCAGTATGGTTTCCATAAGTTTGCATATATTGTTGGTGAGGGAGATTGGTCTATAAGAGTTAATAATATTGGGGTCCTTGCCCTGCTTTAGAATCGGGACCACTATTGCGGCTTTCCATTTATGTGGGAGTTGTCCTGTAGTCCATATTTTGTTTAGCAAGTTTAATACCGATTTTTTAATGTTGGGTGGAATATGTTTGTAGATAGTGTAGCCTATTTGGTCTTCACCTGGTGAAATCTCAGTTTTAGAGTTTAGGGCTGTATCCCATTCGTATTCTGTGATTTCCTTGTTTAGTGGTGTGTCGGTGGGGCCTTGGTCTATAAAGAATTGTGTTTTATTTCGGCTAAGTGCCGATGATTTTGAAATTCAATTGTATGGTTTGTGTTGCTGCTCATGGCAGAAAAATGCTGAGCTAGTTTTGCTGCCTTTTGTTCGTTAGAGATGGTCCCTGAGAGTTTAGGGATTGTGTTGCTAGTTTTCCCTCGGATTTGTTTGATCTTGTCCCAGACTTGTTTTGAACGGGTTTTAATGTCGATAGAAGAGCAGTAATCACGCCAGGTTTGTTCTTTGGCTTGTTTAATTACTGTTTTTAAGTGCTTTTCTTTATTTTTATATGTTTGGAAATCACTTGAGTTCTTAGTTTTCCTAAATCTACAGAGTGCTGTTTTTTTGGCCTTGTGTGCCTCTTTGCAATGGTCGTTCCACCAAGGTATGGGTTACTTATTTATTTTACGTTTGGTTTTGGGTATGTTGTCGGTTGCTGCTGTCCCGATTGTGTTAATTAGCTGGTCGTAATGTTTCTCTACGTTTTCCCCCTCCATGTTTGTTACGTCAATTGAGGCTAGTTGTGTTTGGAAAGTGAGCCAATCTACTTTTCTGTAATTCCATTTTGGGTTTAAGTTTAGTGGGTTATATTGGACTGTCATCTGTAGCGTGGTTATTACAGGGAAGTGATCGCTGCCCATGGGGTCAGCTTGGTCCACTCGCCAACTGGTCACCTGAGCTAATGCTGGGGTGCACATGGTGAGATCGATGGAGGTCATGCTACCGTCGATAGGATTTAGTCGTGTCTTAGCGCCATCGTTTAATATGGTCAAGTTAGATTCGACTACACAGTTTTCTACCAACCTGCCTCTTTTGTCCGTTCTATCGTCTCCCCATTTTGCATTGTGTGCATTAAAGTCGCCACATATGACTATCCGCTCAACCCGTCTTAAGGTGTTGATGTGCCTATATGTGTCTAAGTTAATTTCGGCACTATTTCCCCCTGGGTCATAGAAATTAACTATTTGAATTGATGTGTTACCAATATCGATTATGATGGACTGCATCTCGGTATGGTTATTGTTGATGGTTTGATTAACTGGTGTGGTGTTGGGGAGCCGCTCATTTGTGTATATGACTAATCCCCTTCCTTGTCCATTTGTTCTGTGTTGGAATTGCCCTGGGGCGTAACCGGGTATGGTAGGTAATCGCTTGGTTTTGTCTGATAGTTTCGTCTCCTGGATGCAGAGGATGTCAGGTTTGTTTATTGAATTTTGTATTTTGATTTTTAGTTCGTTTATGTTTCCCAGCAATCCTCTGGCATTCCACTGCCATATTGTAATGTTGCTTCCCCTGTGGTTCATAGTGATTTCGGTCGTTAATATGTTGATAGCTCCTGCTGTTTTTGTTTTAGTTTTGTTTTAGTTCTTTTATTTGTGTTTCAATTAGTTTGAGTTGTTGCATACTAATGAGGTTGTTGTTAATTATGCTTTGTTTTATGTCGTTTAGATCTGTCTCTAGATAATCATCTAATTTGGGTAAGTTGGTTGGTGTTCGTTTATCAGGTGGGTGTAGGGTTGTTTGCGTGCTTTTGTCTGTTTTGGACGTATTGGCCTGTTTGTTGGTTTTCCCTCCCCCTTCCCCTCTCCCTATTAAGTGGTTGAGTTTGGAGGTTGGTGCCAGTTTTTTTGCCAGGTGGTAGGGGATGTTTTGTGCATTCATGATTTCTATTGTGTTGTATTCTTTTATCATGAAGGGACACTCCTGGGACTTGGCTAAGTGCGGTTCCCGGCAGTTGGCACATTTAGGGTTTCTCCTACACTCCCCCTTATGGTACCCCCCGCACTGCCTACAGACTGTTTCGTATCTGCAACTGGTGGCAAAGTGTCCCCAGTGCTGACAGTTGGTGCAGAATCTGGGTTTGTTAACATAGATCTCGAGTCTGAGCCATGGTCCTGAAGGACTAAGCCGGATCAGGGGTTTCCACTTCATATTCTGCATCAAGGATCCCAAACCAATTGTCTCGGAGTTTGATAAACAAGTCTAAATTCATCTTGATGTATCCAAAATTCAATGGCTCCAAGGACCGACGATTGCGTATATATATATATATATATATATATATATATATATATATATATATATATATATATATATATATATATATATATATATATATATATCTTAAGCACGGACGTGAAAGAAAACACCCCTTACATTCACTTTTCATATTATATACTATTCACAAACCATACTATATGCAGAATATGAAGTGGAAAGACTTGAGGAAGATTTTCAGAGTAACCTGGGCTTTGTAAGCCAACTGAAATTAGCAAGAGATCTATTAGAAGGTATGATAGAGGAGGAAGACCAGAAATTAAGAAGACGTATTAAAAAAATATATAAGAATAGGGGAGTTGAAGCAGGCACTTGATCATGTCATCAAAGTCAGGTGCTTTCTAGAAGAAACATTACATTTGATAGAGTGGAAATATGTGAAGTGGGGTCTAGACCGCCTAAAGAAAGCAGAAGCAATGATGAGAATAGTGATGGAAGAACAGGTGATCCAGATTAAAGAAAACTGGGCTAAGGAGAAAAAGGAACAAAAGAACAAAAAGAAGAAAGAGGACTTTGATCAACTAAATCAAAGATGGATCAAAGTTCAGGAAAAGTTTAGAGCTATGGGACATCCTAATTGGATTCCCAAGGACGAAAAGAAGAAGAAAACGGGGATCATTGGAAAAATCAAAAGGTGGTGGAACAACGGCAGAAAATAAAAGAAGAAGAAGTATCCAAAGGCCCTTTTCATGGCCACTCATAGGTCTCGAAAAGATATTAGCTTTCTTTGCTACCATTTTTCCCCGTCACTAGACAGTCCCCTATACCCATACAAATCATATTTCCCATGTTCCATTTCCCTTGTCCCCATACAGTCCCACCATGTTCAATTTTTTTTCTTGTCCCTATACAGTCCCACCATGTTCAATTTTTTCTTGTCCCTATAGTGTCCCACGACCTTTTGTCCCCATAGTGTCCTAAGCACTTTTTGACTGGATTTCCCATTGTCCCTATAAATCTTGTCCCCATAGTGTCCCAAGCACTTTTTGACTGGATTTTCCATTGTCCCTATAGTATCCCCATATACTACTATGGCTTGACACGCGTCTGTATACTTTGTTTTTTTTTGGTGTAATGTTTGGATCATTTGTTTTCAAACTCTTGCTCATACGTCCTATAGGGCCACGCAGTCCTCCCCTTTGCTGTTTTCTCCTGTTGTTTGGATGATAGGGTCTTTTCTGGAGGTGACGCCAATGTGTGGCTAAGCGTCTGTTTCGGAATACGAGACTGTCCTTTAACTATCTCCTTTCTTTGTTGGGACAGTGGAACGAAATCAATGTTAACTGTGTGTACTTCTTTGAGGGGGGATCTTTCGGTGTTCAGAGCACATAAACACTGATCCTCGTTGTTTAGCTCAGGTCTTTTTTTATAATGGAATGCGGTGCCACTGATTGTCGTTACGTCGTAGCAACTTGTTAACTGGCAGGCATATCGCGTCGTGAAGGGGTTTGTAACGGGTTAAATTGGGACAGTTCTTGCTTGGATAAATCCAGTAAACTCTGTAACATGCCAGATCTATCTTTACTTTAATGTACTTTATGAGTAACTTCCACTGCAGGTAAAGAGAAAGAGGATAGTTTTCACCGCTCTAGACGTTCCTGAAGACACACGTTTCCAGTATTTCATCAAATGAGGAAGAACGGGTGTTAAAAGTTTAGTTAGGCTGTCATCACTAGCAAAGGAGAACCGGAAGAACCCGAGGTTACTGGATATGCGGTCACCATCTCTGCATTGCATGGTTTGAGGATGTTGCGTCCTTACCGCAGTATCTCTCTTGCGGATAGTTAATGTTTCCTGGGGTCTATTATGGGGACATTTCTTTTTCTGAGGCTGTGACATGGTATTGACACCGTTGATTATTTTGGTCTTCCGGGAGTGTTTTGTTTCTTGGAGAGGACTTTGGGAGTATTTTGATTCGATATTAACAGGAGCGAATGATGATACCTCCAAGAGAACAGCTACATTCAGGTTTTACAATGATTTGCTTTTCATCCTGTTTAAGTTGGTAATTTTGAATGTATCATTCGGGTTCCAAGTTCAGTAAGGAACAATCTCAGCAGTTGACAAGCACTTTTATTACTTGAAACTTGCGTCTGTAGATGTTGTTGATAACATGTGGGGCTGGCAAACGTGCTCTGACAAGCATGGAATTAAATTTGTCGTTGTCCTTCATAAAGACCGGGTTTAGAAGCCAAACAACCGTAGCATTTCGATCCACAATGCTCTCGATTATTATTGCCATAGCCACATATCCAACAGTAATATATGTTTCCCATTAATCAGGCTGTACTCGTAATGGCATCGAATATATATGATGAACCAATCTGCTTTCTCCAACGATACGTTGGACTTTAAGTAATTAAACTTCACCTTGTACATGTAGGCTTGGTCCTAGATTTTCTAGAGGAGCGCTTTTCAGTCTCTCGAATGTGGTAGTGCTTTTCAGAGCTTAATAGTGGTGGTGGTGAACTTTGGTTTGGTGTCTGATTTCCGGCTCAATCATGTCATCTTTGAAATAGATGACATGAATTGTAGCCAAGACTTTAGCGACTTTGCGAGGCGATGGGTAACGTTTCTGCCTCTTACTTTCTTCTTTCTTCTCCACAAATTGATGGGATGATTTCGTCTTGACCTCAAAAGTAAAATGATAAAATTTGAAACGCTATGGGTCACTATATCAATATTAGACCAATGTCTTCTCTATATAAAGGGTCAGCGTCTTCTCTTCTAGTATTCATTTCACTCTCAAACCAATGGAATGGCCGACACAGATCTAACTTCTGATAAGAGGTTTGAGCGGTGTCATCCGAAAGTTTTCTTCAGAAAAACAGACGAACTACTCCCCAACGTTTGAGATAAAAGTCAAGATACTTGCTACATCTGTCAGAAGAAAGGGCTTAAAAAATGTTTAGACCATCAAAAATACGAGACATGTATCAGAAGAGACAAAAGTCAAGATACCTGTTATCAATGTCAGGCAAAAAGACATTGGTCTTCAGACTGCGATAAAAAACAACAGGAGCAAGAGGAAGAACGGGGTTCCAAACAGGGAGAAGAAGAGGTACCCACCCAAAAGGAAGAACTGAGACACGTTCTGAAAGAAACAAAGAGAAGGAAACTAGACGAGGACAAGTGATGAAAAATATGAAAAACCTGTGAAAGTGAAGAAATGCAAACAACATAGTGAACAAAGACAGAGCAGTCTATGAACTTTGTAAAGTGTTGTGTTGTGAATTGGATTGCAAAATTTGTATCAACATAAACCAGAAAGAAAATGTAAGTGTATGTTGGTTTTGAATTTTTAGAATAAGGACATACACTCACGCATGTTCATCATGAAGCAAACTATGCATTTCGAGTTTTAATTATTTTTTGAGAAATTAATACTATTTCTTTTCGAGAGAAATGGGTGGCCCTGAAAAGGACCGTTGGGTGTTGTTATTTTGCTGCTTGTTTGGAAACCAAAGCAAATCTAGGAACGGTAAGCAATCAGCTTTAAACGCCTTGAGGCTTTACCATGGCCAATAATTTCTTTTGTTCTTGCTAATGTCAATGATTTGGTCGAATTTCTAGGGCTGCTATCTCAGGCATAGTAACAGTGTTAGGCTGTTCTCATCACAAGCGTTGGACGAACGTTGAATCGTCTAACCTGGTATCGTATATGCTGTTCCACACGGACTTACCCTTATATGCCAGCTCATCTTGGATACTCATCAAGATCACCGAGACGTACGTTTGTAAAAGAAGGATCTATATCGAGAGACAAGGCTGTCAGAAGAAGTGTGAGGAATATATGAAGATACTGGCGATGCCCTCTATGTTAATGGACTGATATTAACACAAAAGGTCAAGGATCCTTTTCAGGTCCACTTACATGTCACGAAAAGATCTGATATCTTGCTTAATATTTTTTAATATTTTGGTTTTAGTCGATTTTATGTTTTAGGTGTGATACATTTGGTGTTCATTAATATATGTATGTATATATTGCGAATAATAGTATATGTACACAACTAATAATGATACTACATTTATCACTGCTGATAATAATACATGTTAACTTCTAATAATGTTAATAATATTACTGCTGATAATAGTAAATGTTTACCAATAAGAATTATACTAATATTACTGATGATAATAGTAAATGTTTACCAATAAGAATTATACTAATATTACTGATGATAATAGTAAATGTTTACCAATAAGAATTATACTAATATTACTGATGATAATAGTAAATGTTTACCAATAAGAATTATACTAATATTACTGATGATAATAGTAAATGTTTACCAATAAGAATTATACTAATATTACTGATGATAATAGTAAATGTTTACCAAAAAGAATTATACTAATATTACTGCTGATAATAGTAAATGTTTACCAATAAGAATTATACTAATATTACTGATAATAATAGTAAATGTTTACCAATAAGAATTATACTAATATTACTGATAATAATAGTAAATGTTTACCAATAAATAATATACTAATATTACTGATGATAATAGTAAATGTTTACCAATAAGAATTATACTAATATTACTGATGATAATAGTAAATGTTTACCAATAAGAATTATACTAATATTACTGATGATAATAATACTTGTAAGCTAATACTAATTATACTGCATTGCTGGTGAAAATTCTATATATAAACTAAAAAAAATGATACTTCTTATAATACTGCTGACTATAATGCATCTAAACTAATAATAATAACGCTGATATTACTGTTGATAACAGTACATGTAAACTATTACTAATTATACCACTTCTTTAACAGTTGACAATAATGCATGTAAACTAATAATTACGATAATAATATTACAGCTTCGAATTATACATACCTATAATAATGATACCAATTTTACTATTGATGATACTATCTATAAACTGATAACAATGATACTACGTCTGTTACTGTTGATAATACTACATATAAACTGATAACAATGATACTACGTCTGTTACTGTTGATAATACTACATATAAACTGATAACAATGATACTACGTCTGTTACTGTTGATAATACTACATATAAACTGATAACAATGATACTACGTCTGTTACTGTTGATAATACTACATATAAACTGATAACAATGATACTACGTCTGTTACTGTTGATAATACTACATATAAACTGATAACAATGATACTACGTCTGTTACTGTTGATAATACTACATATAAACTGATAACAATGATACTACGTCTGTTACTGTTGATAATACTACATATAAACTGATAACAATGATACTACGTCTGTTACTGTTGATAATACTACATATAAACTGATAACAATGATACTACGTCTGTTACTGTTGATAATACTACATATAAACTGATAACAATGATACTACGTCTGTTACTGTTGATAATACTACATATAAACTGATAACAATGATACTACGTCTGTTACTGTTGATAATACTACATATAAACTGATAACAATGATACTACGTCTGTTACTGTTGATAATACTACATATAAACTGATAACAATGATACTACGTCTGTTACTGTTGATAATACTACATATAAACTGATAACAATGATACTACGTCTGTTACTGTTGATAATACTACATATAAACTGATAACAATGATACTACGTCTGTTACTGCTGATAATACTACATATAAACTAATAAGTGGGATACTACTTCTATTACTGTCAACGCCATTTGTATTCGTGATGTGGATCTACCTTTGGAGAACACCTGTCTACAAAGGCCATTTTGTACATTTCCATATGTGTCCGCTGTAGACAGGTTGGGTTGTGCTTAATGATGAATGTTTTAGTTTATACTTTTTTTTAAAAGTTTCATTAAGGCTAAAATAAAGTGTATTATTTTCTCATACTAATTGTATTGGTGTTTCGTGAACTAATGTAGAAAGTCAATACAAAAACCGACTGTGGTTTTCTTTTTTAAGAACAAATTAAGTTAGAAATACAAGAAAAACACACACTAATCAGCACCACACTCGGACTTTAATGACTTTGGCAAAGTCACTCTTGTAATATGTAATGGTGATTTACAGAGAGGAAACCAACCATAGGACTACATAGTCCCAAGGGAGTGGAGCACAATCTTAGTTCCATGCATGCGGAGATGAAAGCAAGGTCCACATTCAGCACATGCATAAAAAGGGAGTCGATCCCTGCATGATTCCGATGGGATACCAAAACTTATAAAAACAGTACGATGACTAAACAATGAGCAAACCTGACGTAATTAATACTACCAAACACACAAATTAACCAAGCAATGGCTCACTGGAACATTATACGGGCTTCGTGGTTCTTGAAGTATGAGAGCTGTGCATATTCCAAACATGCATCAGCGATGATGAGTGTTGTGGGGTTGTGCGATATTAGGGCAAAGCTAACATCCCTCAGAATAGGGATCACTATATATATATATATATATATATATATATATATATATATATATACTGTATAAGTATTGGAAAACTGTATAAGTATTGGAAAAATGTATAAGTATTGGAAAACTGTATAAGTATTGGAAAAATGTATAAGTATTGGAAAACTGTATAAGTATTGGAAAAATGTATAAGTATTGGAAAATTGTATAAGTATTGGAAAACTGTATAAGTATTGGAATATTGTATAAGTATTGGAAAATTGTATAAGTATTGGAAAAATGTATAAGTATTGGAATATTGTATAAGTATTGGAAAACTGTATAAGTATTGGAAAACTGTATAAGTATTGGAAAAATGTATAAGTATTGGAAAACTGTATAAGTATTGGAAAAATGTTTGTTTCAAACAAGTGTGGTTAGGGTTTACTGTGTTTAGAATTGGGGTGATAAAAGCAATAATGTACGTACATAAATCAGATCCTGGGTCTCGAACTGAGGTGATGCTAACTCGGTAAACATATTGTTTTAGTGGCTTTTATTCTGCAAGAGTAAAAGCAAGTTCTGTAATATTCTCAGGATGTGTCTCGTGGAGTCTCGGGTAAGTAAGTAAATATTATGGGAATTTTTTTTTTTTAGTTTATAATGTTACATATATGGTACTTTTGCTCACAATGTTTTCCCGCAGTTCGGTCCAATAATATCTGCCCTCATTAACATGTGCATGATCATTGCTAAAATAAACTGCTGTTTTATATTCTGTCACAGCTAAAATCTACAATTTCAGTTGCGGTTCATACATTAATGACTGAGCTGTAATCGCTTTCAGTTATTGTTCTTGCTCTTCTCTTTACTCTTGTTTGTTTATCTATTCTTATTCGTCTTGTTGGGCTGTTATTACAAGATAGCTAATGGCTAATGACTAATTCGACCACCTTTATCCGCCAGCCTTATTTATCCGCATTTTTTATTCCTCCTCTTTTTCAAACTATTTTTTGTGTGTGTTTCTCGTAGACAACGAACATTTTGTTTTGCAGTTTCAAATCAGGGTTTGGTAATGTTTATTGATCGACATGTAGTGTGAGATATAGTCTAGTGGAGAGAGTTAATACATTATCGATGCTAGCAAAGCTTGTGTGTGTCCCCATTTACAATTGTATTAAGAAAATCGGTTAATACGGATGCTATTTTTATTTCTTTTTTCAATTAGAATGACATTTCATAGGCATGGTTATCTAATGAAGTGATCGAGTCACAAGCGATTAACATAATACTTGAACAGATTTTACCAATGATAGACAGCAATTTCATCAGGTCTACAACATTTTGCGAACAAAATAAACATGAGATGCGGCATATAGAGAAGGGCAAAATATAGACTGCGATAAGATCTGTTTGGGATGATTATGTTGTCTTAAAATATTTGAAATTCGGATACAAATAGTGCCCATTGAATGAATTGCGGATGTAATATATATACATGTAATCACTAAGAATGTACATCCCCTTATTGCGGTAAGCATTGTCACCTGGCGATTGTAAATTGGATGCATCTATTCGTCGTCTATGGCATAAGGTATAATATAACGGGAATGTGATGGCTTGAACATTGGAGGTGAGTTAATTAATTATATATATATATATATATATATATATATCTGTAAATGTTTTGTGTGTGTGTGTGTGTGTGTGTGTGTGTGTGTGTGTAAATGTTTACACATTTGTTCAATTGTTCCAGATGCAAAGGTGCAAATACGTATGGGTTAGCATTTTATAGACGGTGTGAGAATGCCAGAGTATAATCAAGTTCAGTTACGTTCTCAAATATAGACGAAATCCTCATTTATTTTCCAATATTGGATACTTGCTAAATGTCAGACAGGTACTCGACATCCATCAGCAGGGTGTTTATTCGTCATAATTGTTATTAATATGCAATGTTACTAATTTCTGTACCTGTGGGACAACACAACGAAAGCTTTTTTTTCTTTATTAAGAGGATTCAAAATAATAATAATAATAATAATAATAATAATAATAATAATAATAGAAACTATACAAACACTACATCCCAGTTTACATTTTTAATTACATTAACAACAGTAACTTAAGTTATTTTCTTATCAAAGCCCTTTACTGTGATGGTTATTTTGCTCAAGAGTGTACAAACAACCCCTGTCCCCAGTAAATATCTGACTCCATAATAATCATTGTTCGAACTATTTCTATATTATAAGTAGGTTGCAGCAATTTAGTACCAACATCTTATCAATTTATTTCATTTTAAATATACTTTTTAATCACCGCTCGACATTTTTTGATTATATTATATGGTCGTGCTGCAAGTCAATACAATTACAATTACATCTACCGTTAGAATGTAATCTATCAGATTAAAAAATATTGGATGTCACTTTCTTTATCTTCATTTTGTCTTTTTTTTCATTTTTCTTCGTCTGCTTCTTCTTCTTCTTCTTCTTCTTCTTCTTCTTCTTCTTCTTCTTCTTCTTCTTCTTCTTCTTCTTCTTCTGTTCCTGCTGCTGGTTGCTCTTGCCATAAACAACAGTCTTTCATCAAGACTAGCACACTTTCGTGTCCTATATCACAATATAACTGCTTCAGTATAACCAACAACAAATACAGTTTTTCCTCCTCCTACAAATACTGCTGCAAGCACTTGCTGTGTCTTTGTTGCAATTACTACTGCAAGCAAGCTCTGTGATGGTGCAACATTAAGCACGCTCTGTTTTGGTGCTGCAATTACTGCCGTCACTAAGGTACTGTACTGCTCCGTTTCCAATAACGTTACGTTACTGCCGATTCTCACGTGGATTATATATTATTTCTTCAAAGAAAACCTGTTACTGAACAGCAATGTATATGCGAACTTGATGGCACTTGGCATTTGACTTCCAAATAAAGGTAAGTTTCTTTATATATTGGGAGATTTCATGAATAGTTATTTGCTGCATAACATGTTCTGGTTAGAGAATCCTACTCGGAGGTCGGATATCGCGGGTTCGAACCCAGGCCGAGTCATATCAAAGACTTGTAAAAATGATACTAACAGCTGCTTTGCTAGGCGCACAGCTTTAAGAGATCAGTGATAGGACTGGTCGGCCTGATATAACAACTTGACTGTGTGGGACTTCATGCTGCATGTCAGCTGCATGCTGCCACAGTGCTAGACATTCCTATCGACTGCTACACTGCATACATCGTATCGATATGATTGAAGTTTGTTTAGAGCTACGTTAAAATATCACACACACACACACACACACACACACACACACACACACACACACACATGTTCAGTTAGATGGCGTCCCACTTTGTATGTCATTTGCAGTTATTGAAGGGTTGTATATTTATAACATTAGCCGAAATGTGATTGAGATCTTTATTTCATCTAAGTTCTTAAAACAACAAAATGTTTCTTTGTTTCATAACACAATTAAAGACTATGGGACTGCCAGAAGCTGTGCATAAGAGGATGTTGATTCTAAATATGTATCATAAATAACAGGATTTATTCATTGCTACTTTTTCTACACGAATAGCTGAAAAAGAACTATGTGTGAAAGTCATTTCTGAATAAAACGGTAAGTGCTGGTACACAGTAAACCGTGTATGATTACATTAAAGACGCATACAGACATAAAAACACATGGCGGAGACAGCCCTAGGGAACTCACAAGCAGTGTTTTAGTTACGATATTTGAGAAAAGGCTGATCTCACAAATACACACGTGTCCAGTGTTAAAAGAACAAACAATACAAAACAAATGTCCTACTCATGTATGAATCAAGCTTATTCTACTTAGGGAAAGAAACAAACTTTAAGCGTTTTATTACTATGCTAAATAAAATTGTTATATATTGTTTGTCATCGCAATGTCATATATTTACATTATTAAACAATATTGGTTCTCCTTAACAACGTGCTTGCTTTTTAGAATACCCTCTTCAAACTTATGCTGTGCTTTTTAATTTTGGCGTGTTTTATATACATCCGTTTTCTAGATATGTTCATATTGAAGTGATTTGTACTTTCATCTTAAGGTTTACATAGGAAGTTTATTGATGCTATTCAGATTTTAATACTAAGGACGAACTAGGATGGCTATAGATGTTATTTGAATGTTCATTATAAGGTCGAACTTGGATGGCTAATTGTGTTATTTGGATGTTCATACTAAGGTCGAAAAAGGATGGCTATTGATGTTATTTGGATGCTCACTCTAAGGTCGAAAAAGGATGGCTATTGATGTTATTTGGATGCTCACTCTAAGGTCGAAAAAGGATGGCTATTGATGTTATTTGGATGCTCACTCTAAGGTCGAAAAAGGATGGCTATTGATGTTATTTGGATGCTCACTCTAAGGTCGAAAAAGGATGGCTATTGATGTTATTTGGATGCTCACTCTAAGGTCGAAAAAGGATGGCTATTGATGTTATTTGGATGCTCACTCTAAGGTCGAAATAGGATTGCTATTGATGCTATTTGTTGTTTAGACTAAGGTCGATATAGTATAGCTATAGGTACCTAATCTAATGATCGAGTTTCTAGATATTGACACAATATCTGAAAAGATCATTGCGCCAACAAACGGTCTGAACACAGATAAAATATAGTAAGAAACCTATTATCTATTTACAGCCTTATTAAGTTTTAATTATTACTTGTTGAATATAAGGAGTCGGTTTTAGGACGATGTTTCTCAAACCTAGTAATGAGCCATTTTCTATAAGCAGATGTCATAATGTAAAATATTCACTAGTAGATTACGTTTGAAAAATAGTTCCTGCCTAATATCTTAACATAATAAATTATCGGGATATTCTAATGTAAAAATATTTACAATTTTAGACATGAATACATATTTGTATAACGTGTTCAGCAATGGATGTCGAAATGTATCAATAGTCGACTTGGACAGGCTTACTGATGAGTCAAACAAATGTATGTATAAATTTAGAACTGCGCATCAGGTAACTATATACAAATTATTGTAATTATTTGTTCCATTAAATTGTCAAAGATTGCTGTCTTTAGATCCATGGAAATAGGGGAAACGATGGGAATCACACTAGGATAACTCAGGCCTTTGTTTGATTATCTTGGTATTGAGATAAATTGCGTTTACAACATACAAAGCATGGAAGTGTGGAGGCAAACAAAACATGCTATCGGAATAATTGTTAATTCCCACGATTCTATTGTTGTAACATCCTTGTAGTTATGGATTGAATAAACCGCATGAAATGATGAAATGATTTGCGGTACTGCTATTTTATTGATATAATCGTGGAGAATCTTAGTCGACTCGATGTGGTAAAAATCGTTTCTTGTTATTTGTAAATCGTGTGTGTGCTTTGCTCTTGATAATTGACAGGACAATGTTTAAAGGATGCAAGCATACTGTAAATGGATGGAGTTCTAGAAAGCACGGAGTGGGTCACTGTAACAGCAACGGTCCTTTTGTTCCAGACTTGCGCCGAGCATGAACGTCGGATCACCATATAGTCTTCGGCCTCCCTACCCGTAACCTGACGTCATGGATGCACCCACGCTCGGAGCACTGGCACCTCATCGACTATGCCCTTGTCTGGAAGAGGGACAGGAAGGATGTGCGCGTGATTAAGTACTTGCGCGGCGTTGACTGCTGGGCAGAACACCGTCTCATTATTGCCAAGGTCAACATCCGCATTCATCACAAAAGATGCCCACAGGGCAAGAAGTATCCTACACGACTGAACTTCACCAAGCGGAAATGCACCAGTACCAAATATTCTCTCGTGATGCCCTGGAATAACGTCTGAAATACACCCCTCTTGCCTATCAGGATGTGAAGACAGCCTGGGCAGAATTCATAGAGCTGGTCTACGGCACAGGTTCAGAAAGCCAAGAATCCTCAAAAGAACTTCTACAATGTCCTGAAAGAAGAGTATGGACCTACTTAATCTGGATCATTATTACTTCTCAGCGCAGACGGGATCACACTAATTACTGACAACGAGAAGATTCTTCAACGATGGACTGAATACAGTGATAGCATATTGAATCTCCCTCCATCCATCAATGATGAAGTCATCAGTCGTCTACCCGAATTTTCCATCAACGAAGTACTGGAGGACACTCCAACCTTGCTTGAGACAGAAAGCGATACGTCTGCCCTCCAGTGGCAAAATACCTGCTTCAGACTCCATCTCAGCTGAGGTCTACAAGGAAGGGGGCACAGCCCTGATAGAATGGCTCCATCGGCTGCTTTTACTGATGTGTCATCAATAGACGATCCCCCAGGAATTCAAAGACGTTTTCATAAATTACATGTATAAATGCAAAGGGAATCGCCAGGCCTGCGACAACCACCGGGGTATATCCTTACCATCAATTACAGGAAAGATACCAGAATCCTACTGAGCTGCACACCTTGACCAGAAACGTCTACCAGAAAACCAGTGTGGATTCCGAAAAGAAATTGAGACCATCGACATGGTGTTTGCTGCGAGACAGCTACAAGAAAAATGTCAAGAGCAAAACACCGACCTTTTCTCCAACTACGTCGACGTGGCAAAAGCTTTTGATACTGTCAGCAGAGAATGCTTGTGGACGATAATGGCCAATTACGGATGCCAATGAAAATTTATATCCATGGTACAGCATTTCCACGATGGCACGGAGGCACTAGTCCAGGACAATGGAGAGACATCTGAGCCATTATCAGCAACCAATGGCGTCTACCAGGGTTGTGTTCTGGCACCAACACTGTTCATTCTGTTGTTTTCCGACATGCTTACAAATGCTTTCAGAGACGGAGATATTGGAGGCGGTATCATGTACCGTACAGATGGAAAACTATTCAATCCCAGTAAGCTTTAAGCGAAAACCAAAGACAGACACCATCAGGGATAATTTTTGCTCATGAATGCACTCCAATGCTGGCTCGGAAGATGCAGGGTTAACATGTTCTGCAGCTCCTGCACAAGCTTTGGTCTCACCATCAGTAACAAGAACACTGAAGTCCTGCATCAGCCAGCTCCTGGAAAACCCTTTGCTGAGCCCAACATCACCGTCAACGACCAAAATATCAACGTAGTGAACCGCATAACCTACCTTGGAAGCACACTGTCACAGAGCGTCACTACTGACGACGCGTTGAACCTTCGCATTGCCAGCGCAAGGTCAACTTTCGGCACATTATATGCTAACGTCTGGAATAGAACAGGCATAAGCATCCAGACCAAACTTAAGGTCTACATGGCAGCTGTGCTCCCCAAACTACTTTACGCATGCGATATGTCAGAAGAAACACTTTAAAGACAATGTGAAAGCTGCATTGAAAGTATTCAACATAAACTCTGATTCCTGGGAGCAAACATGAAGCGATCGAGTCATTTGGCGTTACTCTGTGCACAAAAGGCTTCAAGTTGTGTGAATCTAGCAGGACAGCAGCTACAGAGCTGAAGAGGTAAGCCAGTAAAGCAAGTGCCATCAACCCTCATGGAGATGTCTCACTCATCCCCTGTCCCTTATGCAAACAAATATACCATGCAAGGGTTGGCCTCATGAGCCACCTGCGCACGCACAGAACAGAACCATCCTCGCCAACCCTCGGATGCCTAGAGAGGTCCTCGTCGAATCGACGTACGAACAGTAAATGTTAAACAGATGTTCTGTATCTGTATCCGTTACTTAGAAAGAAAACAAAATTTCAAACTTATACTGAAATACAATTATACCAAACCAATATTGTGAGGTTTTTGGCCCAGCACTACAATGCTTGATACAACTATCTGCTTACGCAAATGCATATGCACTACCTTTCAATACCATTGTGTACGACAACTGGTTCTTAAATTGCAAGAAATGAAGGGGCTGTTGAGGTATTTTTGACTTTAGAGTAGAAATTTCCTCAAGTTGACATTATGCGGTTGCTGAAAAAAGAAATAAACTTCTTTTCCACGGAATTAAAATAGATCAATCTTTATCCCTGAGGGAAATACTACATTATATCCATTTTGTTTTGTCAAATATTGACTAGGGGGAAAACAATTAGCTACTCGATCACCCATCCATTAAAAAAACTACATCTTAAGAGTACAAACAAGTCATTATATCACATTTTTACCTTTCCGTCACTTTCATATATGGTATGTGATCTTTATGTCACTATTACAAGTACATATTTGGGCAACAGGTGGCGGAGCGCTTGCCTTTACAGATCGCTGCTATGTCGCCTTTGGCCGGGTTTGTCCCAATCTTGGCCTCGACCAATGTGAACACGTTTGATTTTACTATTCATTTGTTTCTCAGTGCTAAACTTTCCATTGTGAGACAATCAATACAAATCATATTTTGATCTAAAATACCTTTTAAGATGACTTTACAATGAAGCTGTTATCATAGATTGATTGAGAGACTGGACTGTAAATAAAGCAACGGGCAATGGAACACATATTTCACACCCGGATCATCAGCAAGTCTGTATTACTCAGTCACTGTGCTCTGTCGCCGAAACACACATAGACACCCACAGCATAAGCTTATATTCTAGTGAATACACAATTACATTTAAATCTATACCAAGATTTTCGAAACCTTACTCTTGAATCATCTGGAAAAGAAAACACAAAAAATGATATAATGTAGACTGTGACTACATTTGTGGGTACTGAACTGGAACTATTTATTGTGATATGATTCCATTTGGGAAATCGTATCAGTAGCTCCTAGTGAATTGGTGGTTCGTGGGGTCCCCCTCCACAATCTGCCATTTATAGCCAATCTGGCGCTGGGTGTTAAACCCAAAATAACAATAACAACGAAAACTACAACTACAAGTAAATATTAGTCTTCATATACCATCTTTGAAGTCATGCTAATCTTCGATACGACTAAGTAACAGAAGGAAGGAATACCAATAAGCTGTGTTAAACTTAAAATAATTTAATTACAAATGTTAAAAAATGAAGACTTAAAAGGAACTTATGCTATAACGAGTTTAATACAAAATAATCCAAAAACAATATATAAAGCCAAAATATTTGAATGAACTGAATGAATTTCAATCCTCTAATGCACTGTATTGCTAAAATTCATGAACTCTTTTTAATAATTCACAATAGTCCCAAAATAAAGTTTAGTCCAAAGATAACATAACAGCTCCAGTGAATAATATAAACAAATGCTTAGGCTAAATAATATATAACCGCAACAATAAACACGCATGTATACTGCATATAAGAATATAAGAAATAAGACTGGCCTAAATTGTTCACCTCCACCCATTTATATATACAAGCATAAATGGTGAAAGTGCATTGTGCGTCTGCTAGCTGTATGACATTTCTAAAATATTCCACATCGTAATAGAACCCACCTGATTTAACCCTTCCAAAGCTAACCAGCTTAATTCTTCTTTTAACCCACCTGGACCCACTATCGAATGATAAATCAAAATGTTA